>JAEOAD010002662.1:3600000-4200000 GCA_036365145.1 Orientallactaga sibirica | reverse complement strand
TGGTTCAGCAGTTAAGGCACTTGCCTGCAAAGCCTAAGGACACCAGTTCTATTCCCCAGAACATGTAAAGTCAGTGCAGTATCTAGAGGCCCTGGCATGTCCATTCTCTCTCTCTCTGTCTTTCTGTCTCCCTCACTATCCTCACCCCCACCCAAAAAAAAATTACTGAGTCTGGTTATATAGTTCAGTTTGTATAGTGCTTGCCTAGCTTATTTGAAAGTCCTGGTTTCAGACCCTAGTGCTACACAAGCCAAGAGTGGTGATACATGCCTGTAATTCCAGTGCTGTAGAGATGGAGACAGGAGGATCAGAACTTTGTGACAGTCCTTGTATGTTCAAGACCAGCCTGTTCTACATGAGAACCTATCTTTTCTTTTTCCAAGGTAGAGTCTCATTCTAGCCCAGGCTGACCTGGAATTCACTATGTAGTCTCAGGGTGACCTCAAACTCATGGTAATCCTCCTGAGTGCTGAGATTAAAGGTGTATGCCATCACAGCTCACAAGAACCTATCTTTAAAACAAACAAAAATTTTGTTTTTGTTTTTTTGAGGTAGGATCTCACTGTAGCCCAGGATGACTTGGAACTCTAGTTCCAGGCTGGCCTCTTAACTAGCAGTGATCTGCCTCTTGATAAGGTACTGGGTTTAAAGCCATCATCTGGCTCCAAATTTTGTTGTTGTTGTTTTTAATATTTTTTATTTTATTTTGATTTATTTGAGAGAGAAAGAGATACAGAAAAAGGCAGGTAGAGAATGGGTGCACCACGGCCTCCAGCCACTGCAAACGAACTCCAGATGCATGCGCCCCCTAGTGCATCTGGCTTATGTGGGTCTTGGGGAGTCGAACCAGGGTTCTTTGGTGAGGTCGGATTTTACTCTAGCCTAGGCTGAGCTGGAATTCACTATGTAGTCTCAGGGTGGCCTCGAACTCACAGAGATCCTCCTTGGCATGCACCACCACACCCAGCCAAAAATCTTAAATAATAATGCATTGGATGTGTTTGGATGGATAAAGTTCTTTTAAAGTTCAGTGTTAATCATAACACATCTTTTTTGGTGTTGTTTTTGTGTTTGGTTGGTTGGCTTTTCGAGATAGAGTTTCACTCCTAGCCCAGGCTGACCAAGAATTCATTATGTACTCTCAAGGTGGCTATGAACTCACAGCAATCCTCCTACCTCTGCCTCCCAAGTGCTGAGATGGAAGGATTGAAGGCGAACCTCACCATACCTGGCTGTGTGTGTGTGTGTTTTGAGGTAGGGTCTCACTCTAGCTCATGCTGACCTGGAATTCACTCTGTATCTTTTATTTTTGTTGTTTGTTTTAAAAAAATTTTTTTATTGACAACTTCTTTAATTGTAGACAATATCACATGGTGCTTTCCTTCCTCCCCCCACATTCCCCTTTGAAACTCCATTCTATCATATCCTACCTTTTTTTTTTAATAGTTTATTTCAGCTTACAGTTCTAGATTCCAGTTCATCATGTCAGGGAAGGCATGGCTTCAGGAGTTGTGGTCACATTCAATTTTTAATGTACTTATTTGCAAGTAAAGAGAGAATAGGCACGCTAGGGCCTCTAGCCACTTCAAGCAAACTCCAGATACATGTGCACCTTTTTGTGCATCTGACTTTACATGGGTACTGGGGAATTGAACTCTGGTTGTTAGGTTTTGCTGGGAAGCACCTTAACTGCTGAACCATCTCTCTAGCCCCCCCCCCTTTTTTTTTTAATTTAGAGAGAGAGAGAGAAAATGGGTGTGCCGGGGCCTAACAAACACCATATGCATGCACCTCCTTGTGCAACTGGCTTATGTGGGTTTTGGGGAATGGAACCTGGATCCTTAGGCTGGGCAGGAAACTGCCTTAACTGCTAAACCATCCCTCCAGCCCAAACACATCTCATTAAATGTGATTTCTCCCTCCCTCCCTTCTTCTTTCTCTTCTCTTCTCTCTTGTTGTTGTTGTTGTTTCAAGGCAAGGTCTCACTGTAGCCCAGGCTGACCTGGAACTCACTGATTCTTTTACCTTAGCCTCCTGAGTGCTGGGATTAAAGGTGTGTGACACCATACCTGGCTAAAATGTGATTTCTTTTACTGAGATGAAATTTTGATATGGTTCAATTTACTCATTTTGGTGTACACCTCTATGAGCGTCTACAGTCTTCAAACAGCTACTACACTAAATGTCAACCATTTCTGTTTCCCACAGAAATTCTCTCATGCCCCATTGTTATTTGATGGTTGTATACCTGCCTCTATTAACTGTCAATCTATTTGCCACCCCTTTAGTTTCCAGACACCATTTTGTGACCTGGACCGCTCTTTTTTGGTGGGTGGGTTGTTAGTTGTTTTTATTTTTTTAAGACAAAAAGTCTGATTATGTAGTCTAGTGAGAGACAGGATCACAGACATGTACTACAACACTTGGATGAAACCTATATTGATTTTATCTTCTTTTTTTTTTGTTCCATGGCCTCTGGTTTCCATTTTACTGCTGTACACACAGATCTGTCTCCTTTATTATCTCTGCACATCCTACTGGCAGGGGTAAAACTAGCTCCTTCCATGAGATGGCACATAGCTAAGCTTGAGAGAAGGAATCTGTTTAGGGCTTTGCCCTTACTTAAGTTCCCTGCCTTGTATTTGGAGAATTTCTGTTAGGATTGTGACAGGTTGACATAACTGGGAATGAAAGACCATTGATGGAGAGTGCTGAGTATGCTTAAGACTAATTTCTTGCAATCAATGGGTATTTTGAAGGTCCAGAAGGAGCCAACCTGTTCATCTATCACCTGCCCCAGGAGTTTGGGGACCAGGACCTGCTGCAGATGTTTATGCCCTTTGGGAATGTCGTGTCTGCCAAGGTTTTTATAGACAAGCAAACAAACCTGAGCAAGTGTTTTGGTATGTTAATTTCTCTTCTAGTGTCAGAATGGGATTAAGTATCTTGCCACTGGGAAAATGAAAAGGGACTGACAGAAGAAAGAGCTGGGCTTTAGTTTGGGCTGTACACTACATGGCCTTGGGCAGATCTTGTGACCTCTTTTTAGCCTCATTTTTCTCATATCTGTAGTGGAGGTGATGATGTCTGCCTGTGTTACAGATCCAGATGGAAAATATTGTATAAAAATGGCTTGGGAGCCAGGTGTGGTGGCACACGCCTTTAATCCCAGCACTTGGGAGGCAGAGGTAGGAGGATCACATTGAGTTCAAGGCCAGCCTGAGACTACAGAGTGAATTCCAGGTTAGCCTGGATCAGAGCGAGACCCTACTTCAAAAAACCAAAAAAAAAGGCTTAGGGAATACTGATAAATAGGTAGTACTGTTAGGGACCTAATTGTATAATTGATTTCACATGATATTATTTCCAGAGTTTTTGTCCTGCTGAAAACAATTGGGACTTGTGATTAAGCACATACAGCATGTCTTGTTATAAGGAGGATTTGAGACTCTCCTGGGTTCATTAGGCCCCTCACCTACGTGTGTGCTTGTACACACAGGTTTTGTAAGTTATGACAATCCTGTCTCAGCTCAAGCTGCCATCCAGTCCATGAATGGCTTTCAGATCGGCATGAAGCGGCTTAAGGTGCAGCTCAAACGTTCAAAGAATGACAGCAAGCCCTACTGAGCGTGCTCCCCTCTGAGACTGGAGTGAGAGGGTCTTCTGGTAAGTGGGGGAGGAGCACCCTTAATGATTCAAAGCCCTAAGGCTGTGCGTTGACAGCCCTGGACCCTGATCCCTGCCACTCTCGCAGGCACAGCTTGCCCTGAAGACTCGGCTACTGCCTTCTGTGGGAGTTTCGCTTCGTACAGAGGACAAGTTTGAGCTTTGGTTTCCAGTGTTTTACTTTGGAGTTTAGGTGCCATATCCTGAGATTTTTTTTTTTGTTGTTGTTGTTTTTTGTTGTTGTTGTTGTTTTGTTTTTGGTCTCTCCCTTCAACTTCCCTTCCCCTTTATTTAAAGTTCGCTGTTTTATAACCAGTGTGTTGAGAAGGACCAACACCAAACCACCCTGGGGGAGTGGGAACTGGTTAAAATATATGAATAGAATTTGCCCCAAACCACCACAAGAGAGAGGATTGAGTAGAAAAATGTTGCCCCCCCACCCCCAACTCTCTTCCTGAGTACAAGGGCGGGTGAGACGAACTACTGTAAGAGCTGGAGGCAGAGCAAGGGGCAAGGAAGGAAGGGTGATATGACACCTGATGCTCTGGCGCTGGCAGTGGAGGTGGACCCTCCTCCAGAACTAACTGTCTCCGGTGGAAAGACTTGAGTTTCTGCCATTATTTCTCAGAGTCTTGTCCTGGATTTCTGCCCGTTTCCTAAAAGAGGGTCAGCAATTCTCGGGAAATAAAGTACCCATTAAATTAGCCTGACACATGCAAATGACAGGGAGACATCGCCCATTACTAGCCATTCCAGCCCACTGTTGGTATTGCATTGCCCTGCCTGGCTGGTGGCTGTTTGGGAGAAGCAGCCAAAGAAGTCATTTTTAGTTTATTTTGTCAAATTAGACCATGGCCCATTTCCAACAGTTCCCTTTTAAGAAAGTCTTTATGGAAGACATTGCGTGGTTTATTCCTCATAGTTCACCACAGCAAGAGACATTTCTTCCATCCTAAGCCACAATGTTCTCATTAGAGTAGAGCAGAACTAAGAAGCTCTTGCAGCATCTAGCTGAAAGGGGCACTGCTTATGGTCAGAGTGATCAAAGCCATCGAGTTGGGGGAAGAGAATTCTGCTTCTTGGCAGATCTGAATCAGAAGGTCCCTTCAAGCAAAGATGCTGCATTATCAGTGAGCAGGTGGCACTTGAAAAGGTGCAGAAATCCATGCCAGTCTCCTTGATTAAGTTGTCCCAGAGGTAGTATTCCCACAGAGGTCTGGCAGGCCCCTCTCCTGGCCACTTAGCTCCATCTTCTGCCCTTGAGGACAGAAGAAAGTACTGGACGTTTACAGCCTCCATATGGATTTAGTGTTCATTTACCTCAGTATTAATGTGTTCATTTTGTCACGATGCTTAGTTAGCTCCCTGCTGCCTCTCACAGGTCTCACTCTAGCCCTAGCCTGTGTCCCACACAGCCCCTGGGCTCTATATCTGCTCCAAAAAGTGCTACTGGGAATAGAGAGCCGGGATTCAAATGCTGTTGGGAATGTGCAACTGGGCAGAGGTAGCCCCATTAGAATATGACTATTAGCCACATTCAGGGACTGGGTTTCTGGATCTCTGGAAGCATAAACCTCACCTGACCCCTAGCAGCAAGAGATCAGAATACTGGGGTTGGTTTGCTTTTAAGTCAGATGGGGCCTCTCTCCTTGTACTGTCCTTGTGGGTAACAAGACAGCGATTGACCATCTTCCTGTTGTTGGTGATTTTAGATTATCCCATTGAAGCTGGGACAACTGGTCTCATAGTGATAATTTGAGTCTGTTGTCCTCTAAGAAACATACTTTTAAGCTGAACCACATACACTTGAATTCTGCGCACTGGGAGAAATGTGTCCTGTGTTTCAAAGGATAAAACTGTTCTAAAGGCTTCCAGGGTCATGATGGGATTTTTTTTTAAAAATAAATGCAAAAAAATAAAAAAGAAAAAAGAACAAAAAGAAAAAAAAAAAGAAAAAAATGCTAGGTTGGGCAGGCACTGTTCTGAATCCCAACCAGCTAGAACCAAGAATGTCATTTCTATTTTTATAGAAGTTTTATACAGCTCCGGGGTGGAGAATATTTATTACCTAAATTATATCTCTGGAAAAGGCCAGGATTTTTTAGAATCCAGAATGTGATTGTTGTACACACAGGGTGCTGTGTATGATTGAACTACTGACTTTCTGAGGCCGTTTGCAGCCCAGCTAACCTGCCCAAGGGGGAGGCTAACATTAATGCTGTGAATTGGCAGAGGAGAGAGCTGTGCTCCATGGGGTGCTACCGGTGCTATGCTCCCTAACCTTCTGTCTTCTTCCTTGGCCAAATTCCACTCCCTTCACCCTTCCCTTTTCCCCCTCCGTCCTCCACCTCCCCCGTATGACCATTTGTTCCGGGCTCTAGAACCTTATGAAAACACCTTTGTAATGACATGATGGGCAAAGGTGTGGTCCATCCTTCCCAAGCTTCATGCCTGCTTGTGGTTCCCAGAGTCCTTGCTCTGGTCTGCTCAGGCAGCTAGCCAACGGGTGAGAGCCTCTGCTCTCTCTTCCCCTAGTCCTGTGTATTAGCATAGCAGTAGCACTGCCCTTGAGCACAGTTTTCTCTGCAGGCCAAAGATGGTTTTGTGAAGAAGCTGTTCCCCTACAGTTTCACGATGTGAAAGGGCTCAGCTCGGAGAGTGGAGGCTCCCAGTCAAGTCTTAAGCAACCCTTTTCTGTTGTGTGGAGGTTTTGCTTACAATGTGTTTTCTGCTGTAGTTTTGTTTCTTACTTGGATTACATCATGCCATTGATTTGCCTTCAAAGCAGCCAGACCACTATCTCCTGGGTTCCACATGAGTGGCCAGGCCTACCTGGAAGCTAAAGGCTTGGATTTCTGGGAACAAAGCGTCATCCCCACAGGATTGAGCTGGAAACCCTGGCCTTCCACCCTAAAGAATCTTCCCTACTCAAGCCAGCATCTTCTGCTCCCTCCCTCCTTCCCTCAGGTCTAAACTAGGGAGAGGCTCTAGGCCCTGCTCCCCCAGAAGCTGTCCTTTCTGATGTGTTGGGTGCTTCGCAGGAAATCCAAGCCTTAGATTCCCTTCCCGTCTCTGGCAATTGGATGTTTTCTTGGTGTTCTCCATGTCCTTTTTGACTTTTCCCTGTGTCCATTGTTAGCATGTGCAAAGTTCCCTGTCATTGCCCACCCCTGCCCTGCCCCGCCTCCGCATTTCAGGGCTGTACACACAGTGAGTGTCCTGTTCTCTCTCTCTTTGTTTGGATGTATTGCTCTGTGTAACTCAGTGGATCTCCCTCTTTCTGGTTTGTTTTTTTTTCTAGATTCCTGCCGTTTGTTCATCGTTGTGCCTAAAGCATGTCGATGTGGCGTCAAGTACATCGTCCAAATCCCTGTCTCTTCAGCTTCTCTGATGCTTGAACTCTCACCTTTGACCTTGTGTTGACCTTTGATGCTGATGTGTATTTTTATTATGTTTGTTTCTTTCTTTGTTTTTTCTTTTTTCTTTCTTTTTTTTCCCTTTTGTGCTGCCAAAATTGGTTTTGCTAGAACGACTGCTGAAGGGAAAAATATTTAAACTTGCATTTGAATATAAAAAAAATCTATTTTTCTAGAACTTCATAAGATAACCACTTGATTTTGTGATTCCAATTCTTTGTAATTGTCTTCAGAGCAGCCCTACTAGCACATACCGCGTGGTGTTTGTATTTCTGTGAACACACAGCCGGTCCGTTTCTAGGCTTTGTTTCTCTGTGTGCTTAGTTTTAAAGACAACCTTGAAGAAAACAATGAAATAAAAGATGTCACTCAAACCTTTGAGGCTCCTGAGCACATTTTGCTGATATAGTTTGTGGGGCTTGAGGAGACTGCATGTGTTGTTAATTTTTTGTTTTTCTGAGTTTTCAATTGCAGAAAACACCCGAATCTCCCTCCCTTTTTGACCGAAGGCTGCAGTTTGGGCCCAAACCAGCCTTTTTCTTTTCTTTCATAGTTCTTCCCTGGAGCAACCTGGGGAAACCTTAGGGTCTCTTGCTCCTTCCTGTCAGCTCACCTCCATGCTTGTTCCTACAGTCTCCACGGCAAAATGTGATGCTTTGAATTTTTTTTGTTTTTGTATTGTTTTTGTGTTTTTGTTTGATTTTTTTTCCTTTCCTACTAAGATTACGCCCAGAAAAAAAGTTTTGCATGTTTCCTGCTGTTTCTTCACACCTTCGTATATATCACCTTCACCTCTATGTTTTCTATAGTTTGTGCAAAAACTGACTGATTTAAAAGGGGTTTCAAATAAGCTGTTTTAAATTGTTGTGGGGTTGATTTTCTTTATTTCAAGATTGTACTGTTTTATTTTGAAATAGCAACTTTCTCCTCTATTGCCCTTAGTGTGTCTGCCTGTGCACTTAGACTGTTGCCTTGTGTGGCCTCTAGGTCTCAGTGGGGTGTCCAGGAGGCTGGCTGCTCTGCCCCAAAGGCTGTAGGGGTTGAGAGGCAGAGCTAGAACCAAAGGTGGCTTTGGGTGGGCAAGAGGCTTAGCACATCAGGGCTTGCACCCAGAGGAGGGAGGATGCTCCTAAACATTCAGAGAAGGCCGTCTGCGACTAAGCGGCAGTATACCTGCCTGCGCTTTTCCTAGGTGACAAGCACAAAACTACAGTCTTCACACTGTTTACAGCCCTGGGCACCATTCACCCACACTGGCTCTTCGCCATGGCTCTGCTCTTGCTTAGCTAGTGGGATGGAGGTAAGGGCAGGGATTTGTTTTTTAAATAGGGTGAAGAGCCAAATAGCTACTGTCCCTGGGTGCCTAGCCAGCCAGTTCTTTGGTTCCCAAAGGGGAACTTACCCTCTTCTCCCAAAGCACCATCCAGCCTCAGGGACTTGAGGGAGATTGTGAATAGAGGGGAGGAGGCTAAGGAGATGAGTGAACAGAGTTGGATCTTTGGAGGAAGAGGCAGCAGGGAAGAGTTTGACAGATCCCACCCAGACCTAAGTGCTGGTGGGAGGGAGAACTGGGAAGCAAGATTGTCCAGGGAAGGGTGGTGAGTTGCAGCAAGGGACTTAGGGTGGGAGGCGGGTAGAAGCACTGTTTAGCATCAGCCACGCTGGGGTTGGTGAGAGAAGGGATTCCAGCAGGATTTCTGCTTTGGGACCCTGTAGGTTGCCCAGCAGTATGCTTGAGGCCACCTTACAAAGAGGAAAGGGCGGTCAAATAGAGGCTCCATGTACACTAGGCTGCTTAATGTCCTGGAAGGGGTGCTGGGAAGGAAAGAGGCCAGAAGCTGCAGCCTGAAGGCCTGCTGTGTGCCCCACAGTCTGACTGCACAGGGCCCCCTCTTGGAGGAGGCGCTTAGCTTCCCTTCCTATGTATTGAGAAGCTGTGTTTGCCAATATATTTTGCTTTCAATTCCAAGAGGAGCTCTAGGAAAACCTGTGGATAAAACCAAATGCCAAACGTTGGATGTTGTTTCCTTTTCCTTTTCTCTCTGATTGTTTTAATTGTTCTGTAGTGGTTTTAATGGATTTGAGACCCTGGAGCGGCAGCTGCCTTTCTGATTTCCAGCTGCTTTTTGTGAATAATTTAAAAAGAAAAAAAAAAGAAACTTTACATTTTGGAGACAAACCTGTGTGAGTTTTTTATTGGTACAAACGTTGTATTTAACACTAGGGGTTTTGTACAGTTTTTTGCCTTTTCTACTAGAAAACAATGTAAAGTGATTTCACAATGTGAAGAGAAAAAAATTGCCACTATGACCAAACGCACAGTCTGTTCTGCAGCCACAACGGGATTCAATCAACTCAAAGTCGTGATTCAGCCGTAGAAATGCTTTTCCTTGACCTTGTTTGAGCTTTCCTTTTTTCCTGTTTTGATTTGCAAAAGAAAATGTCTTTTTTGTGTGAACTTGTGTTGTACTCTGTAGAAAATTATGGATTTTTGCTTTAATGGTTTTTTAAAAAAAGGCAAGAAGGGCCCTTGTAGCTTTTCTTACCTAATCACAGTTTGTGTAGTGGATTAAAAAAAGAAAAAAAAAAAGTTGTTGCAAAGTTTGAAGCAAGGGAGTATGTGTTTAAAGGGACTCTCCTTCCCTTTTGTGTGTTTTCCTTTTGTCCCAATGAAACCTAAATCTGTTTTAATTGCACAGACACACGGACAAAAAGTCATTTTGTATCTGCCAAGTGTGGTACCTTCCTTTGTTTATTTGCTATTAAACTGTTTGAGAAGAACTGATGTTGTCTTCGGAGTTGTTAATTGCTGAGGGTGGGCAGGGGTCCCTCAAGGTTGGATTAGTGGGGTTCCTAAAGCAGTGGAAGGGAGTTGGCCAAGATTCATCTTGACATACCTGATGGTGGTACAGCTGAGCTGCCATGCAGAGCTCCTGAATTAAAATGTCACTTCTCAGCCGGGCATGCACTTGAGGGGCAGAGATAGGATGATCACCGTGAAGCCACCCTGAGACTACATAGCGAATTCCAGGTCAGCCTGAGCTAAAGTGAGACCCTACCTCGAATCCCCCCCCCCTCAAAAAAAAAGTTCTCTAAATTCTGCCTGCAGGCTCTCCTTGCTTGTTGCAAGATCACCTTAAAACATTTCAGCAGCCTTAATTTTTGTGCTTCTCCATTATCAGTAGTGGTTGTCCCATAACAAAACTGGTCCAGAGAAGTTATTACTGAAGTTCCTCCTCTATTGCTACAGAGTGGCCAGCATCAATCCCAGATCAATGAAATCTTTTTCTATAGGCCTCTGAGGCTCCAACCCAAAGTAGCTATGCTTTTCAGATACCTTGAGTTAATTCAGTGATTCCAGATCATTCTCTAAGGAGGGCCCACATCTAGAGCTGCCTCTGACTTCTGGGAAATAGTGACTTGCCACTGTACTTCATCTCTTGAGCTGAAGAATAAGCCTTCTCACTGGGCATGGTGGCGTATGCCTTTAATCCCAGCACTCGGGAGGAAGAGATAGGGTCGCCCTGAGTTCAAGGCCAGCCCGGGACTGCGTAGTGAATTCCAGGTCAGCCTGGGATAGAGTGAGACCCTACCTTGAAAAACAAAACAAAGTAAATAAGTAAATGAATAAATAAATATAAAATAAAATAAAGAATAAGTCTTCTCTCCCTACCCAGGTCTTTACTGTCATTGCCATCCTGGGGAGGCCAGCCCTCATGAAGCTGGAGCCTCTCTGGAGGCCACAATTAGCACATGGTCTGTTGGTGTGCCAGGCCTTGACCCTCATTAGTGTCCCCTGTTTGCATTTCCCATGCAAGATTACACTGAGTACAAGCCTGTGATATAGTCTATAAAACAAGGTTTCTGAACACTGATATTGGAGAATGTTTAGCTACCTCCCAGGATCTGCTGGCATACTCTGAGAAATGAGGCAGAAGGGCTAGGGAAATGTTAGTGGTTAAAGGCACTTACAAATCCTGATGACCCCAGTTCACTTACCCAGTACCCATGTAAAGCCAGATGCACAAAGAGCACATGCAACTGGAGTTTATTTGCAGTGGCACACCCATATACTCCCTCTCCCCTTCCTCCCTCATCTCTAATAAATAAAAACCAATCAAGGGGCTGGAGAGATGCCTTAGTGGTTAAGGCACTTGCCTGCAAAGCTTAACAATCTGGGTTTGATTCCCCAGTACCACATAGAGCCAGATGCAAGTGGTGGTGCATGTATCTAGAGTTAGTTTATAGTGGCAAGAGGCTCTGGCACATCCATTCATTTCTTTCTCTCTCTCTCTCTCCCCCCACCCTGGCAAATAATTTTTTTTTTTAAAAATCAGGCAAGAAAGAAGTTTCACAGACTTGGTTTAACCCAGCCTCTGCAAGACTTGTTTCCATTTGATACTATCCACTTGCTCCCTCAGAAAAGCAGCAGTTGTGCGATTCAAAAGATCTTGTCAGCGGGGTATGGTGGTGCTCTCCTTTAATCCCAGCACTCTGGAGGCAGAGGTAGGATTGCTGTGAGTTCAAGGCCCACCTGAAACTACATAGTGAATTTCAGGTCAGCCTGGGGTAGAGCGAGACCCTATCTCAATGAAACAGTAACAACAAAAAAGAGATCTTATCAATGAAATCACTCCTTTAATTGCTCTTATTCAAGTTCCCATTATGTTAAAAAAAAATTATATTTGCAACCACAGAGGGATAATGAACGGGCTTGCCAGAACCTCTTACCACTGCAAATAAACTACAAACATGTGTGCCACCTTGTGCATCAGGCTGTATGTGGGTTCTGGGGAGTTGAAACCGGGTCTTTAGGCTTGGCAGGCTAGCGCCTTAACCACTAAGCCATCTCTCCAGCCCCAAAATCCAGGACATTTTTGTTATTTTGTTGTTGTTGTTGTTGTTGAGCTAGGGTTTCACTGTAGCCCAGTCTCACCTGGAATTCACTATGTAGTCTCAGGGTGGCCTTAACTCAAGGTGATCCTCCTACCTCTGTCTCCCAAGTGCAGGGATTAAAGGCATGCACCACTATCTCAGGCTCAAATCCAGGACTTTTTTTTAACTAGTTTATTTTTATTTATTTATTTGACAGAGAAAGAGGGAGAGACTGGGCGCACCAGGGCCTCCAGCCACTGCAAACAAACCCCAGATGCATGCTCCACCTTGTGCATCTGGCTAATGTGGTCCTGGGGAATTGAACCTGGGTCCTTTGGCTTTGTAGGCAAATGCCTTAACTGCTAAGCCATCCCTCTAGCCCTTGGGTTTGTTTTTTGTTTATTTATTTATTTATTTATTTATTTATTTATTTTTTATTTTTGAGGTAGGGTCTCACTCTGGCTCAGGCTGAACTGGAATTCACTATGTAGTCTCAGAGTGGCCTTGAACTCTCGGTGATCCTACTACCTCTGCCTCCCGAGTGCTAGGATTAAAGGCGTGCACCACCACTCCCAGCTTCCTTGTTTATTGAGGTTGGGTCTCACACTAGCCCAGGTGGACCTGGAACTTAGTAGTACCAGGTTGGCCTTGAACTCACAGTGATCCTCCTACCTCTGCTTCCCAAGTGCTAGGATTAAAGGCATGTGCCACCACGACCCAGCTAAATACAGGATTTTTAATAATAATTTGCAAGTAATTATCCTAGCTAATGTTAGTTGACTATGGCACAATCAGATAATAGGAAGAATACATGATGCTCATTATTCCAGTCTTTAAAAATATTTTTTAAATTTTTTATTTTTATTTTGTTTATTTTTGGAGAGAGACAGAGGGAGAGGGAGACAGAATGGGCGTGCCAGCAGTCTCTCAGCTCTTGTGAACGAAATCCGGATGCGTGAGCCCCCTTGTGGTCAAGTGCGGCATTGCGCCCTTGCGTCAATTTGCATCTGGCTAAACGTGGGACCTGGAGATTGGAACCGGGTTCTTAGGCTTAGCAGGCAGGTGCCTTAACCGCTAAGCCATCTCTCCAGCCCAAAAATATTTTTTTTACTTAAAGTATGGGCACTCCAGGGTCTCTTGCTGCTGTAAATGAACTACACATGCATGCACCACTTTGAGCATTTGACTTTATGTGGGCGCTGGAGAATTAAGCCCAGGCCCATAGGCTTTGCAAGCAAGCACCTTTAACCACTGAGCCATCTCTCCAGCCCATATATTTCAGTCTTTACATCATCCCAAGCAGTAGCTATTGTTCCCCTTCCCAATTTACAAATGAAGAAGTCAATTTCAGAAACTAGGTTGCCTACCAGAAAATGTGTACTCAGAATTAAACTGGGTCACCCACCTCCCAAATCCTTTCTCAACAACCAGGTAGAGATGACTCAAAAGCAGATAATTGCAGTCCTCTGAGCTCTAGTGAGGGTGAACTTAAGAAATCCTGTGGCTCATGTACCTATCCCCCATCTCTGGGTAGTAACTATCTCCTCTGAGTGTCTGTTTTGGTTGCGAGAGGGGCTCACTGGTCACTGTGTTCCTGTAAAGTGCCACCACCTACATGCAGCCAGGACCCTTCTGGGATTCTTCTCTGCTAGTTTTGGTGTCTGCCCATCTCTCGTTAATCTAATGTTTATTTTTTGGTTTTTGTTTTTTCAAGATAGAGTCTTGCTCTAGCCCAGGCTGGCCTGGAATTCACTATGTAGTTTCACTGTGTAGCTGGCCTTGGTCTCACATCAATCTTCCTATCTCTGCCTCCCAAGTGCTGTGATTAAAGGTGTATATCACCATGCCCGGCCTAATGTTTATTTTTGTTATTTTTTTTGTATTGTGGCAAAATTCATACAACAAAATTTACTATGGACCATCTTTATATAATTTTTTGGTGGTGGTTTGTTTTGTCAAAGTAGGGTTTCACTCTGGCCCAGGCTGAACTGGAACTCACTCTGTAGTCCCAGGCTGGCCTTGAACTCTCAGCAATCCTCTTACCTCTTACATCTGCCTCCTGAGTGCTGGGATTAAAGGGGTGTGCCACCATACCTAGCACATGTATTTTTTGTTTATTTTTTTTTGTTTCTGGTTTTTGAAGGTAGTGTCTTGCTGTAGTACAGGCTGACCTGGGATTCACTTTGTAGTCTCAGAATAGCCTCGAACTCATGGTAATCCTTCTACCTCTGCCTCCCAAGTGCTGGGATAAAAGTCATGCACCACCATGCCTGGCCGGAACTTATCTCTTTATGTATGGCTCTACATTCATTTTTTTTGCTACATTCCTGTTACTTGTTGCCGTGACTTCCTTGGTCAGCACACAGCTTTCAAAGTTCTTACATACTGTGCTCACCTGAGCAGCTCAGTGCCCTGAGCCACACTGGGAAGACCATGAGTACAAAGTCAGCCTGAGCTGCACAGCAAAACCTTCCATCAAAAGAGCCAGGTGTGGTGGTGTAGCCCTGTAATCCCAGCAGCTGGAAGGTGGTAAAGGCTAGAGAATGTGGGGTTCAAAGTCACCCTTAGGCACACAGCAAGGCCAGTGATGGGCTACATGAGACCCTCTCCAAAAGACAAAGTCTAGTAGAATTTTGAAGGTGAATTGGGTATATAAGTCAGTGAGTGCTTGCCACACACACAAGCATGAGAACCTGAGGGCAGATGGTCAAGATCGATATAAAAGCTGGGTGCACTCCAGTGATGCCAGAGGCAAGAGCATCCCTGGAACTCGCAGTTTCACTGGAGCAGACTCCAGCGTCAACCTGTGGCCTCCGTGCTCATGTGCATATTCACACACACGAACACAAGGGACTGGGAAAGTGACTCAGTGGTTAAAGGTGCTTGCTGGCACAGATTCAACTCTCCAGCCAACCATGTAAAGCTGAACCCAAAAAGTGGCTCAAGATTAACATCTGCAGTGCCAAGAGACTCTGACACACAAAATAAAGATTTGAAAATAAAATAAATTGTAGAGATACTGTATCAGGGCCAGCTGAGATAGGAGAAACACCATGAGGTTCTTTGTAACTTTTTTAATTGACAACTTCCATAGTTATACACAATAAACCATGATAATTTCCTCCCCTTCCCCAGTTTCCCCTTCACAAATCCACTTTTCATCATATCCCCTCCCCCTCTCAATTAGTCTCTGTTATTGTGCTTTTGTGTGTGTGTGTTTTGAGGTAGGGCCTCACTCTAGCCCAAGATTCACTATGTAGTCTCAGGTTCGCCTCAAACTCTCAGTGATTATCCTACCTCTGCCTCCCAAGTGCTGAGATTAAAGGAATGCACCACCACGCCCTGCTCTGACTTTTATTTTGATGTCATCATCTTTTCCTCCTATTATAATGGTCTTGTGTAGGTAGTGTCAGGCACTGGGAGGTCATGGATATCCAAGCCATTGTAAGCAGTCCTATCCTTTGGCTCTTACATTCTTTCCTCCACCTCTTCTGCAATGGACCCCGAGTCCTGGAAGATGTGATAAAGATGTTTCAGTGCTGAACATACTCTGAAAAGAGAAGCTTCTCTAACCCAAAAGTAAGAGTAGCATTAATATGAGTGTGAACATTAAGAGAAGTGCTTACCAGGCAGTTTGGTGAGCCTAGTATATGCATTTAGCCAGACACCATCAGGCATTACACCCCTAGTGTTCATGACCTCCCTCATCATAGGAACAGGCCATGGAACAGGCCTCCACTCCAGTTAGTGAGCAGCTGGATTCCTCCATAACAGACATGGCACTATTGCACCCGATGACTTCTCTCTCCCATAGTGGTGCATGTAGCAGTTTTTTCCAGCTGTCAGTTGATCTACAGGGAGGAGATTTTCAGCTCAGCTCTAGCTTGATTCCTCAGTGACCTTGCAGTGACCAAGCATGTAGAGTCTTTAGCAATAGGGTTTTATCATGTATTCCTGGTGGGAAACCAAAAGCCTTGGCAATGGCCTGTAATGTTTTGGGAGCATCAGGGACCTCCCTGACCAAGAACTCGAAGGTATCCCATCTCTGGCACCGAAGTTTTTTAACAATCTAAGGCTTCTGGATGCACCATTGTCAAAAAGATGAGGTTTCCATATGGCTTATTCATACCCTCTTAAATTATGATTACTCTCCCCTCCACCCCACCTTTACTCAGTCTCTTCCCTTGACCTGAGTTAGGCCATTCCACCCCCAGTAATCTGCTCACCTATTTACATATATACATTACCATCCCCTTTTTTTTTTTTTTTTTTTTTTTTTTTTTGAGGTAGGGTCTCACTCTGGCCCAGGCTGACCTGGAATTCACTATGTAGTCTCAGGATGGCCTTGAACTCATGGCAATCCTCCTACCTCTGCCTCCCGAGTGCTGGGATTAAAGGCGTGCACCACCACGCCCGGTTTACCATCCCCTTAATTCTTAATTCTTCCCCTCTCCTCCCTCCTTATAGCCCCTTCTAGCTTACTGGCTGGCCTCTGCTACTGGTTTTCTTTCTTTTTCTTTTCTTTTCTTTTCTTTTCTTTTCTTTTTTTTTTTTTTTTTTTTTTTGGTTTTTCAAGGTAGGGTCTCACTATGGCTCAGGCTGACCTGGAATTCACTCTCTAGTCTCAGGGTGGCCTCAAACTCTCAGTGATCCTCCTACCTCTGCCTCCCGAGTGCTGGGATTAAAGGTGTGCGCCACCACACCTAGGTTTTGTTTTGTTTTTTTTTTTTTTTTTTTTTTTTTGAGGTGGGGTCTTGCTCTAGCCCAGGCTGACCTGGAATTCACTATGTAGTCTCAGAGTGGCCTTGAACTCACAGAGATCCTCGTACCTCTTAAAGGCATGCACCATCACACGCTGCTTTTTTTTTTTTTTTTTTTTGAGAGAGAGAATGGGCATGCCAGGGCCTGTAGCCACTGCAAATAAATTCCAGATGCATGCACCACCTTGTGTGTCTAGCTTATGTGGATATTGGAGAATTGAACCTGGGTCCTTAAGTTTCTCAAGCAAGTGCCTTAACCATAAGCCATCTCTCTAGCCCTCTGCTACTGATTTTTTTTATTAACAACTTCTATACTTACATACAAAAAATGCATATTTCCCTCTCCTGCCCCCATACCCCTTTAGAACTCCAGTCTCCATCATATCCCTTCCCTCTCTCCATTAGTCTCTCTTTTAATTTGATGTCATCATCTTTTTCTTCTATCATGAGGGTCTTTCTGCTACTGATTTTTATTCCAACTCGCATGCAAGTCTAAACGTTCATAGCTAGGATCTACATATGAGAGAGAACATGCAGCGTTTGGCTTTCTGGGCCTGGGTTACCTCACTTAGTATAATCCTTTCCAGACCCATCCATTTCTCTGCAAACTTCATAATTGCATTTTTCTTTACCGCTGAATAGAACACCACTGTATAAAGGTGCCACATCTTCATTATCCACTCATCAGTTGAAGAGCATCTAGGCTGGTTCCATTTCCCAGCTATTGTGAATAGAGCAGCAATAAATATGGATGTGGAAGTATCTCTAAGGTAGTGAGATTCATTTTTCAAGGTAGGGTCTCTAGCCTAGGCTGACCCAGAATTCATTCTTTAGTCTAAGGGTGGCCTGGAATTCATGGTGATTCTCTTATCTCTGCCTCCCAAGTGCTGGGTTTAAAGGCATGTGCCACCATGCCTACCTGGCAAATCTATTTTTAGCTGTCTCAGGAACCCCCACATTGATTTCCACAATGGCTATCATTCCCACCAACAGTGTAGAAAGGTTCCTCTTTCCGAATTCTCACCAGCATGCATTGTCATTTTTTTCTTCATAATAGCCATTCTGGCAGGAGTGAGATAGAATCTCAAAGTGGTTTTAATTTGCACTTCTCTGATGGCTAAACCATGAGTTTGAGGCCAGGCTGGCCTCAAAGTGAGCCCTAGATCAGCTTGGGCAAGATGGAGACTCTACCTAGAAAAAATAAAAAGAGCCAGGTGTGATGGTACACACCTTTAATCCCAGCACTTGGGAGGCAGAGAAAGGGGATTGCTGTGAGTTTGAGGCCAACTTTAGTCTATATGGTGAATTCCAAGTCAGTCTGGGCTAGAGCAAGACCCTACCTTGAAAAATGAAAAAAAAGAAAGAAAGATCAGGATGCAGAGAGCTCAGCACTAAAGGAGACTTACAACCCTTACTCCAAAGCCCAGGGAACCATGCAGAACAGCCACAGGATGGGAAGGAGTATCCCAAGGCAATCCTCACATACGCACTTAGACTGGTGCACCCCACAGTGAATACCAATGACCCCACAGAGAAGGCCCTCAGTTGGATGGGAAAGGGAGGGGAACAGAAGAGCATGGCCCAATGGACTATGACCAATATGTTCAAACAGTAAAGGTCACAGTCATTTTTCATTTATTTATTTGAGAGACAGAAATAGGCAGATAGAGCCGGACATGGTGGTGCATGCCTTTAATCCCAGCACTCGGGAGGCAGAGGTAGGAGGATTGCTGTGAGTTCAAAGCCACCCTGAGACTATATAGTGAATTTCAGGTCAGCCTGAGCTGGAGTGAGATCCTACTTCAAATAAAAGGAAAAAAAAAAAAAAAAAAGGCAGATAGAACAGGCACACTAGAGCTTCCAGCCATTGCAAACAAACTCCAGATGCATGTGCCACCATGTGCGTCTGGTTTACATGGATACTGGGGAATCAAACCTGGGTCCTTAGGCTTCACAGTCAAGCGCCTTAACTGCTTAGCCATCTCTCCAACCCTAAGTAATTTTTTTATTTTTATTTTTTTTGGTTTTGCAAGGTAGGGTCTCACTCTGGTCCAGGCTGACCTGGAATTAACTATGTAGTCTCAGGGTGGCCTCGAACTCTCGGCAATCCTCCTACCTCTGCCTCCCGAGTGCTGGGATTAAAGGCGTGCGCCACCACGCCTGGCAGTAATTTTTTTTTAAATGTCCATCACTATAAAGATGGTTTAGCAGTTAAGGTGCTTGCCTGCAAAGCCTAAGTTCCCATGTTGGGCTCTCTAGATCCCACATAAGCCAGACACACAAAAGGTGAGGCAAGTGCAAGGTCGCACATGCCCACTAGGTAGCACAGTGGCTTGGGCCCTGGCACACCAATTCTCTCATTCTCTCTTTCACTCTCTTTCTCTAAAATAAAAATAAAAAATAAGCTAAAAATGCCCATCATCAGTTGAAATGATAAAATGGTGCTATGTCCGTACCATGAATGCAGATCAAGCATAGAGAGAAGTGGAGTACTGATATAGGGTAAAATGTTACACTACATGAAAGAATCCAGTCACAGAAGGCCATGTTTGGTGTTGGGCAGACAGCTAAATGCAAGCATGAGTACTTGAGTCCCTGGAGATGAAGGGAGGCAGAGAGAGGAGAATTTCCTAGAAGCTCACAGACTAGATAATCTGGCTAACACAACAGTGAACCACAAGAACAAGAGACCCTTTGACCAAGGTGGAAGGCGAAGGCAAGCATGTGAAAATTGTCTTCTGATCTCCAGACCCATGCCAGACAACACATGCACCTGCATGCACATGTACATGCATACACCCCCCCCCCAAAAAAAACCTGTAACCCCAATGCTAAGGGACCACAGACAGGAGGATGACTAGGACTCGCTAGTCAGCCAGTGTGGCTAATAAATAAATTTTAAGTTCAGTGAGAGACCCTGCCTCAAAGAAATAATGTGGAAGAGTGATAGAGGGGGATATCTGACATATATCTGGCCTCTGCACCTGTGCATGGGGTGTGTGCATCTGTACACATGTGCATATGACCATGTGCATGCACACACACCAAAAAGCCATGTATTCTGTCTACAGTGTTCAGAGTAGACAAATCCATAGACACTGGATGCTTAACAGAAGCTTATGTTATTTTTCTTATTTCAGTCAGCTTCTTGTTGCTGGGACAAACAGCCAACCAGAAGCAGCTTATGGGAAGATAGGTTTATTTCAGGCTTAAAAACTAGGGGAAGCCAGGCGTGGTGGCGCATGCCTTTAATCCCAGCACTCGGAAGGCAGAAGTAGGAGGATCTCTGTGAGTTTGAAGTCACCCTGAGACTACATGGTGAATTCCAGGTCAGCCTGAGCTAGAGTGAGACCCTACCTCGGAAACAACAACTAAAAACCTCTATGGGAATACCAACAATGTGGAAGAAGGTGGCTCACTTCCATAGATCCAAGCAGACAATACCAACCAGCCAGCAAATACCCACAGCCAGAGCTTCAACTGCTCTCCACACACCTTAGGGCTGGACTTACCGTTCTCCCCTAGTGGCATTTCTCTTCCCCAGCAGGACTCCGCCTGCTGGAGACTCATGTTGCACACCTGAGTCTGCGGGGCCACACACACTCAAACCACCACATGTCCTCTCATAGTTCAAAGGCGAGGTCAAGGTATCAGCCAGGTTATTCAGCGTTGTTTTACTATGAGGCCTTTTATTTTTAATTTTTTTTAATTGACAACTTCCATAATTGTAGACAATATCCCATGGTACTTCCCTCCCTCCCCCACTTTCCCTTTGAAACTCCACTCTCCATCATATCTCCTCCCCTTCTCAATCAGTCTCTTTTATTTGCTGTCATCATCTTTTCCTCCTATTATGATGGTCATGTGTAGGTAGTGTCAGGCACTGTGAAGTCATGGATATCCAGGCAATTTTGTGTCTGGAGGAGCACGTTGTAAGGAGTCCTACCCTTCTTTTGGCTCTTAATTCTCTCCGCCACCGCTTCCGCAATGGAACCTGAGCCTTGAAAAGTGTGTTAGAAGAGCCAGGCGTGGTGGCACACACCTTTAATCCCAGCACTTGGGAAGCAGAGGTAGGAGGATTGCTGTGAGTTTGAGGCCACCCTGAGACTACATAGTGAATTCCAGGTCAGCCTGAGCTAGAGTGAGACCCTACCTCAAAAAAAAAAAAAAGAAAAAGAAAAAGAAAAAAGTGTGTTAAAGATGTTTCAGTGCTGAGCACTCCTCTGTCACTTCTCAGCACCATGGTGCCTTCTGAGTCATCCCAAGGTTGCCACCATCTGAAAAGAGAAGCTTTTCTAACCATAAGTAAGAGTAGCATTAATATATGGGTGTAGACATTAAGAGAAGTGCTTACTGGGCAGTTTGTGAGCATAGTATATACATTCAGTGTGACATCAGCAGACATCATACCCCTAGGGCTCATGACTACCCCTGTCACAGGTTTTCAGTATCAGGGATATATTCCCTCCCATGGAGCAGGGCTCCATTCCAATTAGAGAGTGGTTGGTTTCCCCCATAACAGATATGCCACTATTGCACGGCTGGCTGAACGTAAGGCTCGCGGTGTCCACTGTTGAGTATCACCCACTGGTGATTTCTCTCTCTCCCATTGAACTGCATGCAACGTGGTTTTTTTCCAGGTTTCTGTCAGGTGGTCCACACAGAGGATCCTTTCAGCTCAGCTCCAGCAGGATTTGTCAGTGACCTTGCAACCCAAGTATATGGAATCTTCAGCAATAGGGTCTTACCATCTATTCCTGGTAGGAAACCAAGGGTTTGAGTGCTTTTTTTAGTTACTGTCGTGTGACCCAGGTCTCAAATTCCTTATATAGCTGAAGATGACCGTGCATATGACCATGTGCATGCACACACCAAAAAAGCCATGTATTCTGTCTACAGTGTTCAGAGTAGACAAATCCATAGACACTGGATGCTTAACAGAAGTTTATGTTATTTTTCTTATTTCAGTCAGCTTCTTGTTGCTGGGACAAACAGCCAACCAGAAGCAGCTTATGGAAGAAGATAGGTTTATTTCAGGCTTAAAAACTAGGGGAAGCCAGGCGTGGTGGCGCATGCCTTTAATCCCAGCACTCGGAAGGCAGAAGTAGGATCTCTGTGAGTTTGAAGTCACCCTGAGACTACATGGTGAATTCCAGGTCAGCCTGAGCTAGAGTGAGACCCTACCTCGGAAACAACAACTAAAAACCTCTATGGGAATACCAACAATGTGGAAGAAGGTGGCTCACTTCCATAGATCCAAGCAGACAATACCAACCAGCCAGCAAATACCCACAGCCAGAGCTTCAACTGCTCTCCACACACCTTAGGGCTGGACTTACCGTTCTCCCCTAGTGGCATTTCTCTTCCCCAGCAGGACTCCGCCTGCTGGAGACTCATGTTGCACACCTGAGTCTGCGGGGCCACACACACTCAAACCACCACATGTCCTCTCATAGTTCAAAGGCGAGGTCAAGGTATCAGCCAGGTTATTCAGCGTTGTTTTACTATGAGGCCTTTTATTTTTAATTTTTTTTAATTGACAACTTCCATAATTGTAGACAATATCCCATGGTACTTCCCTCCCTCCCCACTTTCCCTTTGAAACTCCACTCTCCATCATATCTCTCCCCTTCTCAATCAGTCTCTTTTATTTGCTGTCATCATCTTTTCCTCCTATTATGATGGTCATGTGTAGGTAGTGTCAGGCACTGTGAAGTCATGGATATCCAGGCAATTTTGTGTCTGGAGGAGCACGTTGTAAGGAGTCCTACCCTTCTTTTGGCTCTTAATTCTCTCCGCCACCGCTTCCGCAATGGAACCTGAGCCTTGAAAAGTGTGTTAGAAGAGCCAGGCGTGGTGGCACACACCTTTAATCCCAGCACTTGGGAAGCAGAGGTAGGAGGATTGCTGTGAGTTTGAGGCCACCCTGAGACTACATAGTGAATTCCAGGTCAGCCTGAGCTAGAGTGAGACCCTACCTCAGAAAAACCAAAACAAAAAAAAAAAAAAAAAAAAAAGTGTGTTAAAGATGTTTCAGTGCTGAGCACTCCTCTGTCAGTTCTCAGCACCATGGTGCCTTCTGAGTCATCCCAAGGTTGCCACCATCTGAAAAGAGAAGCTTTTCTAACCATAAGTAAGAGTAGCATTAATATATGGGTGTAGACATTAAGAGAAGTGCTTACTGGGCAGTTTGTGAGCATAGTATATACATTCAGTGTGACATCAGCAGACATCATACCCCTAGGGCTCATGACTACCCCTGTCACAGGTTTTCAGTATCAGGGATATATTCCCTCCCATGGAGCAGGGCTCCATTCCAATTAGAGAGTGGTTGGTTTCCCCCATAACAGATATGCCACTATTGCACGGCTGGCTGAACGTAAGGCTCGCGGTGTCCACTGTTGAGTATCACCCACTGGTGATTTCTCTCTCTCCCATTGAACTGCATGCAACGTGGTTTTTTTCCAGGTTTCTGTCAGGTGGTCCACACAGAGGATCCTTTCAGCTCAGCTCCAGCAGGATTTGTCAGTGACCTTGCAACCCAAGTATATGGAATCTTCAGCAATAGGGTCTTACCATCTATTCCTGGTAGGAAACCAAGGGTTTGAGTGCTTTTTTTAGTTACTGTCGTGTGACCCAGGTCTCAAATTCCTTATATAGCTGAAGATGACCTTGAACTCCTGACTACCTTCCTCTACTCCTGAGTGGGCCTCTAGACTTGACTTCACATGTGGTCTTGTGTTTGTGTCCTAAGCCTTTATTTATTTGTTTGTTTTTCTAGGTACGGTTTTGCTCTAGTCCAGGCTGACCTGGAATTTACTATGTAATCTCAGGGTGGCCTCGAACTCATGGTGATCAAGGCCCACCCTAACACTGTGTAGCTATTTTCCTACAAATTTCCTGGAGAGTGGAGAGAGGTTCAGAAGCTAAAGTTTGTTCTCAGGAAGCTCAAGATTCATGAGGCCCCTCACCAAGGTTAGAGCACTATAAGCATTTGGGTGAGGGGACTGGTGGAGCTTCCTGAAGTTGTACCAGAAGCTCCAGGGCTCCCTATCTGTCACACAACAAATGTTCCCTCTTGGGGACACTTAATAAGGATGCAGCTTCCAGGAGTTATCATCCATGCTGGGGTGGGCTTTCTGGTGATAGGGTTGCTTGAGTCACCGGTGCTTCTGAAAATAACCCCAGTGAACTCACTGGTTAACTAAACTAAACTTGGGTGAGATTTTCTGTGGTCTGTTATCAGTGTCCTATGTGTGAATGGATGTTTGTTCACATATCTCCAGAAAAAGTCACACAGCACACCATCTAATGACTTCACTTTAAATACCATATTTCCAAATCTAGTTATATTCTGAGGAACTAGATCTGGGATGGGATAGGGACAATTCAGCCATAACCTAGAAGAAATGGAGAAAAACTTACTAGGTGCCAAGTATCTTTTTCTTTTTTTTTTCTGTGTTTCTCCCCTGCCCCTTCTTCCAGGTAGGGTCTCCCTCTAGCCCAGGCTGACCTGGAATTCACTCTGTAGTCTTGGGGTGGCCTCAAACTCACAGCAATCCTCATACCTCTGCCTCCCAAATGCTGGCAGTAAATACATGGTGGCCTGGAATTCACTCTGTAGTCTCAGGCTGACCTTGAACTCGCAGGAATCCTCCTACCTCTGCCTCCTGAATGCTGGGATTAAAGGTATGCGCCACCACACTTAGTGCAGATTACCTTTGTACAGAGATAGTATTTTGGAAGTACCAGCAACCGCTGCACAACTCTGTCAGTATACTAACATCCATACGGTTATCTGCTATGAAAGGTGGATTTTGCACTGGGGCTAGAAGAAGGCTGGCAGGTGGGGGCAGGGTATGAGCTGATGAGGTTGGCAGGGGGCTCCTTCACCTATGGCTTCTCTCAACCCCACAAGCTCTAGCATCTGCTCCCTGTATAATATAAGCCCCTGAGAAATAAAAAGACTCTGCCCTTCCCCATAGTGTTAAAACTAAAACTCAATATTAGAGTTAGACACTTTCAAACCGGGGTTGAAGGAATTGAGACACTGTAAATCTTCAAGGGTCAAGCTCTGGCCTTGGTGTAGCTTACCATCAGCTGGTTTAAACTTTTTCAATAGGGCTGGAGAGGTGGCTTAGCAGTTAAGGTGCTTGCCTGTGAACCCTCAGGACCCAGGTTCTGTTCCGTAGGATCCATGTAAGCCAGATGTGCAAGGTGGTGAATGCATCTGGAGTTCATCTTCAGTAGCTAGCAGCCCTGGTGCGCCCATTCTCTCTCTCTCTCTCTCTCTCTCTCTCTCTCTGATTCTTTTTGTCTCTCTTTCAAATAAAGTTTTCCCAGCAATAGCATTTCCTATGCACCAGTTTTAAGTCCTTGTCAATTAGCAGGTCATCTCTTTGTTACAACCCTGTAAACTATGTACTTTTTTTGATTTTTTGAGGTAGGAGTTTACCCCAGGCTAATCTGGAATTCACTATATAGTCTCTGGGTGGCCTCGAACTCATGGCCCTCCTCCTTACCTCCCAATTGCTGGGTTTAAAAGCATGTGCCACCATGCCGGGCCAGACCTAGGTACTATTAGTTACTTCTCTTCATTCCACAGGAGCAGGTAATTTGCCCCAGTTCCTTTTGCTCCTACAGCTAATACAAGCTGGTAACCACTGAGCTGCACTATGCATGAGCCACCACACTGCTGCCTCACCTTAGAGATGAGGAAGCTGAGGCCCAGGGATGTACATAACTTAGTTAGGGAGTTACGGGGAAACCTGACCTCTGGCATCAGCTGCAGGTCCTTTCTCCAGCCTTCTCTAGGGTGAGATGTTGGAAATGGTGTGGACATCTGCACAGGTCAATGTCAGGTGAATCACATGACCAAAGCCAGGAGGCTGGGCAAGGGAGAAGTGTGAGTGAGAAGGAGCAAGTAAGCTGAGCATCCATCCACTTCCCTGAGGCCTGCATCTTCCTTAAACACTTCAGGGGAGTCTGACCTGCCAGGGGCATTAGGGTCAATGTCGGAGATATCAAAGAGATGCCCAAGGGATAGGATGCTTGTATCCCTGGGGAAGCAGCCTTCAAGCTTGAAGTGGGTGCAGCAGAGGCCCGTGTGACCTTGCTGCTAACATTCCTCAGAGGCCACGTGGCCCCCAACTGGCAGGAACAGCTGCAAACAGGGGCCAAACCAGCTTTGTTTCCAGTGTGGCGCCTGCTCTCCATCCGGGCCCTGCGCAGCTCCTGCCTGACACTGTTTTCCTTCCCGGAACTCAGTGGGCAGCCACATTCTGGGTCGCATGCTATGAGAGCCTAGAGTACAGAGCCACCGGGGACTTTCTCCTTGGGGCACAAGGCTGTGGGACAATGGGGCAAGACCAGACGAAGCAGCAGATTGAGAAGGGGCTGCAGCTGTACCAGTCCAACCAGACGGAGAAGGCACTGCAGGTGTGGATGAAGGTGCTGGAAAAGAGTTCTGACCTCGTGGGCCGCTTCCGCGTGCTGGGCTGTCTGGTCACAGCCCACTCCGAGATGGGCCGCTACAAAGAGATGCTGAAGGTGGGCGTACCCTCCTGAGGTGTTGTAAGGGCTGGGACAAGGGCCAGCTTGCTCTTAGAATCCCAAACCCCCTTGCAGCTTCCTCGGGCTTTTCTATGTCAGCTAGTGATCAGGCCTGAGGTTTGGAAACTATACATAAGGCTCTATACATAAGGTCTTAGATGCTGGGTCTTAATTTACAGAGATAGGCCTTGGCCTTCAACTTCAGTGTCTGAGATTTTCAGACCTTAGGACCCAGGGCTCAGGGATCTCAAGACCTGATTTCCAACTCCAGGTTACTGCCTTCTGCTGGGAGTTCTATCTCAGCTTGGAGATGCAGACTGCAGGTTTGAAGCTAGGGCTGATGTAGCTGGTGGGGTTGTAGAGTCTCCATATCTGAAGCTGAGGGTGGAAGTGAAGGCTGTGAGTTTAAGCTCCAGGGTTGAAGCTTCTAGGCTATGGCTGAGGCCTGGAGAAGATATCAGAGACAAAGGGTGGAACAGCTCTGGAGCTGAGCTTGGGGATTGGCTGCTGTGGCTGTGAGAGGTGGGACTGGGTGGAACAGCTCCAGGTTTGAGCCTGGAAGTGCAAATGGAGTCTGGGCTGAGAGCTACCTGCCTACCATCCCTGGGGTCAGTTCGCAGTGGTCCAGATTGACACAGCTCGGGAGCTGGAAGATGCTGACTTCCTCCTGGAGAGTTACTTGAATCTGGCCCGCAGCAACGAAAAGCTGTGTGAGTTCCACAAGACCATCTCCTACTGCAAGACCTGTCTCGGCCTGCCTGGCACCAGGGCAGGCACCCAGCTCAGGGGCCAGGTCAGCCTGAGCATGGGCAATGCTTTCCTGGGCCTCAGCCTCTTCCAGAAGGCTCTAGAGAGCTTCGAGAAGGCTCTGCGCTATGCCCACAATAACGATGATACCATGCTGGAGTGCCGTGTCTGCTGCAGCCTGGGCAGCTTCTACGCCCAGGTCAAGGTGAGCCTCGGTTTCAGCAGGAGGGCAACAGGGGCTGGGATTCCCTGAGAGCCTATTAACCACACACCCTGTTGTACTACCTCCTTCAAGCCGCCTTTTATTTATTTTCATGTGTATGTGTGTAGTATGCATACATGTATGTGCATGGGCACATGTGCATTTGGGGAACAGAGGTCCATGTCAGGTATCTTTCTCAGTGATTTTTCACCTTACTTTTTTTTTTTTTTTTTCCTCTAATGTAGGGTCTTATTCTAGCTCAGGCTGACCTGGAACTCACTCTGTAGTCCCAGGCTGGCCTTGAACTCACAGCAATCTCCTACCCGGCCTCAAGCTCACAGCAATCTTCTATTCTGCCTCCTGAGTGCTGACACCACACCTGGCCTGTTTTGTTTTTTGGTTTTTTGAGGTAGGGTCTCACTCTAGCCCAGACTGACCTGGAATTCACTATTTAGTCTCAGGGTGGCCTCAAACAAACAATGATTCTTCTACCCGTGACTCCCAAGTGCTGGGATTAAAGATATGCACACCAGGCCCGGCTGTAATTTCCCCTTACTTTTCTTTTTTGTTTTCTAGGTAGGGTCTCAGGTTGACCTGGAATTCACCATATAGGCTCAGGCTGACCTCGAACTCTCCACGATCCTCCTACCTCTGCCTCCCAAGTGCTGGAATTAAAGGCATGCGTCACCATGCCTGGCCCTCCCCTTACTTTTTTTAAAAAAATATTTTATTTTTATTTATTTATTAGAGACAGGGAGAGGGAAAGAGAGAGGGGGAGAATGGGCGCGCCAGGGCCTCTAGCCACTGCAAATGAACTCCAGATGTGTGTGCCCTCTAGTGCATCTGGCTTACATAAGAATCAAACCTGGGTCCTTAGGCTTCGCAGGCATGTGCCTTAACTGCTAAGCCATCTTTCCAGCCCTCCCCTTACTTTTTGAAGTAAGGTCTCACACTAAACCTAGAGCTCACTGATTAGGCTAGACTAGTAGACCAGCAAGCCCTAAGGATTGTCCTGTCTCTGCCTCCCCAGTCGTGGAATTACAGATACATACCACCACATCAGCTTTTACATGGGCGCTGGAGATCTGAACTTAAGTCCTCATACTTGCATGACAAGCATTTTACCCACTGAACTATATCTCCCCAGCCCCAACCCTGTTTTTAAAAAAAAATTTTTTTTTTTTTTTTTTTTGAGGTAGGGTCTCACTCTGGTCCAGGCTGACCTGGAATTAACTATGTATTCTCAGGGTGGCCTCGAACCCACAGTGATCCTCCTACCTCTGCCTCCCGAGTGCTGGGATTAAAGGTGTGCACCACCACGCCTGGCTAAAAAAATTTTTAGGGCTGGGGAAATGGCTTAAGCGATTAAGATGTTTACCTTTGAAGCCTAAGGACCCCAGTTTGATTCCTCAGGACCCACGTAAGCCAGATGCACAAGGGGGCACATGCATCTGGAATTCGTTTGCAGTGGCTGGAGGCCCTGGCACACCCATTCTCTCTTTCTCTCTCTCTCTCTCCCTTTCTCTGTCGAATAAATAAATAAAAATAAGATATTTAATTTTTTAAAATTATTTATTTATTTGCAAGCAGAGAGAGAAAGATAGAAGAGAGGCAGAGAGAGAGAGAGAATGGGTGCGCCAGGGCCTCTAGCCTCTGCAAACAAACTCCAGATGCATGTGCCCCTCATGCATCTGGCTTATGTGGGTCCTGGAGAATCGAACCAGGATCCTTTGGCTTCACAGGCAAATGCCTTAACTGCTAAGCCATTTCTCTGAGCACCCCCCCCCAACCCTCCTTTTAGAGGGGCATGGTGAATGGGAGTAAGAGGGGAAGAAGGTGCCAGACAACAGAGCCAGGATTCAAACCTCCATCAGTCTTACTTCTTGAGTGGGAAGTTCCTATTATGGGCCTGCACTGCCATGTGTTACTTGTAGGCAACTTTCCTCTTTTCTGAACCCTAGGAGGTAAACTGCAGACACATGTGCCATGGACATGGTGGTTTAGACCTGTTATCTCAACATTTAGGAGGCTGTGATGAGAGAATTACCATGAGTTTGAGGCAAACCCAAGCTACAGAGTGAGTTCCAGCTCAAAGAAACAAAATAGGTCTGGAAAGATGCCTTAGTGGTTAAAGAGCTTGCCTGCAAAGCCTGAGGACCCATGTTTGATTCCCCAGTACCCACATAAGCCAGATGCACAAGGTGGCACATGCGTCTGGAGTTCATCTGCAGTGGCTAGAGGCCCTGGTGCACCCATTGTCTCTTTTTCTCTCTCTTTCTTTCATGTAAATAAGTAAAGTATTAAAATATCTGTATATATTTTAATATATATGTGTCTATATAAAATCAGAGAGGCTAGAGAGATTGTTCAATGGTTAAGGCACTTGCCTACAAAACCTAACAACCTATGCCAGGCGTGTTGGCGCATGCCTTTAATCCCAGCACTCAGGAGGCAGAGGTAGGAGGATCACTGTGAGTTCAAGGCCACCCTGAGACTACATAGTTAGTTCCAGGTCAGCCTGAACCAGAGTGAGACCCTGCCTTGAAAAACAAAACAAAACAAAACCTAACAACCTGGGTTCGATTCTCTAGTACCTACAACCTACATAGAGCCAGATGCACAAAGAGGCACATGCATCTGGAGTTTGTATGCAGTGGCTGGAGGCCCTGGCATACCCATTCTGTCTTTCTTCTTTCTTTGCTTGCAAATAAATAAATAAAAATATGTAAAACTGCAGTGCGTGGCGCAGGAGGATAAATAAATAAAAAGGTCATGAACTAAAACCAAAAAAAAAAAAAAAAAAAAAAAAAAAGTAAAACTATATATTATCAGGAAAGCACCTGTACACCATGTGCTTAGAAAAGTAAAGCAGGACAAGGAAGGTAGGTAGTGCCATTGTGGAAATGGAGCACAGTTTTTTGTTTTTTTTTTTAATTTTATTTTTTTAAAATATTTTATTTTTGGGTGGGGTTTTTTTGGTATGTAAGATTAAAAGTCAATAAAAATTAATAGGCAGGTAGAGAGAGAGAGAGAGAGAGAGAAAATGGGCATGCCAGGGCCTCTAACTACTGCAAATGAACTCCAGATGCATGCACCCCCTTATGCATCTGGGTTATGTGGGTCCTGGAGAATCAAGCCTCGAACCAGGATCCTTAGGCTTCACAGGCAAGCGTTTAACCACTAAGCCATCTCTCCAGCCCTGTTTTTTTAATTTTAAAGAGACAAAGACAGAATTGACACGCCAGGGCCTCAGCCACTGCAATCGAACTCCAGATGCTTGTGCCACCTAGTGGATATGTGTGACCATACAATTTCCTCACCTTTGTGCATCTGACTTACATGAGATCTGAAGAGTTGAAAATGGGTCCTTATGCTTCACAGGCCAGTCAGTGCCTTAACCACTAAGCAATCTCTTCAACCTGTGGGCACAGTTTTAAAGGGAGTGGTCAGAAGGTGTCAATGAATGATGAAAGAGGAGAGGGGTATACCAGGCAGAAGTCTAGGGCAAGAGCATTTCAGGCAAAGCCCCACTAGGAGGGACAAAAACCCAGAGTGGCTGCAGGTAGGTGAGGAGGAGGTGCAAAGTAAGAGGAAGAGCCGATTGTGAACATGCGATAGCATGTTCAGTGACCATGGGCTTCCCACAGATTTGTCCTCTGGCCCTGTGCATCTAGGCTGTGCTTGGGATGTGGGAATTTTTAATTTTTATTATTTATTTATTTTTGGTTTTTCAAGGTAGGGTCTCACTCTAGCTCAGGCTGACCTGGAATTCATTATGTAGTCTCAGGGTGGCTTTGAACTCACAGCGATCCTCCTACCTCTGCCTCCCAAGTGCTGGGGTTAAAGGCGTGCGCCACCACGTCTGGCTTTAATTTTTAATTTTATTCTTTATTTTGAGATTTTTTTGGAGGCAGAGTCTCGCTCTAGCCCATGCTGACCTGGAATTCACTCTGTAGTCTCAGGGTGGCCTTGAACTCATGATGATCCTCCTACCCCTGCTGTTTTTCATGGTAGGGTATCACTCTAGCTCATGATGACCTGGAATTCACTATTTAGTCTTGGACTGGCTTCAAACTCATAGTGATCCTCCTACCTTGGCCTTCTGAGTGCTGAGTTTAAAGACATGCACCACTACACCCTGCTAAAATTTTATTTTATTATGTCATGTTATTTTTTGGAGGTAGGGTCTTGCTTTAGCCCAGGCTGACCTGGAATTAGTCTCAGACTGGCCTGCAACTCACAGTGATCTTCCTACTTTAGCCTCCAGAGTGCTGGGATTAAAGATACGCCACCATGCCCAGATGTTTGTTTTGAAGCAGGTCTTACTTTAGCACAGGCTGACCTGGACCTCACTCTGTAGCCTGGTTGGCCTTGAATTCATGGTGATCCTACCTCAGTCTCATGAGTGCTAGTATTAAAGGCCTGTACAACCATGCCTGGCTCAAAATGACCTTTTTTTTCTTTCTTTCTCTCTTTTTTTTTTTTTTTTTTTTTTTTTTTTTTCAGAGTCTCACTCTAGCTCAGACTGATCAGGGATTTACTGTGTATTCTCAGGGTGGCCTTGAACTCATGGCGATCCTCCTACCTCTGCCTCCCAAGTGCTGGGATTAAAGGCGTGTGCCACCACACCCGGCTCAAAATGACATTTTAAAGTTTAGAGATTTAGAGATCAGGGCTGGAGAGATGGCTTGCAATTAAGGTGTTTGCCTGAGAAGCTAAAGAATCCAGGTTCAGTTCCCCAGGACCCATGTAAGCCAGATGCACAAGGTGGCATGCATCTAGAGTTCATTTACAGCAGCTGAAGGCCCTGGTGCACCCATTCTCTCTCTCTCTCTCTCTATCTCCCTGCCTCTTTCTCTCTCAGATAAATAAAATAAATAAATATAAACTTTAGAGGTGCAGATAGAACTAGTTCAGGGAAGAATACAATGGTTGCCTGAGCTAGAGTGAGACCCTACCTCAAAAAAATAAATAAATAAATACCATGGTTGATGTCAAGAGTTTTCTTGGGGGAGGTATGACAATGTAGCCGAGACTGACCTCTAACTCACTATATAGCAGAGGATGACTTTGAACTTCAGATGCTCCTGCCTCTATCTCCAGAGTGCTGGGATTATAGGTATAGCTTTCTCCATAGTATAAAAGATTTTTACAGGTGACACACCTGCAATGTAAATTCAGCACTTGAAAGGCAGAGACAGGAGGATCAGGCATTCATGGCCAGCCTCAGCTACAGAGTGAGGTGAGATTTATACCTATCTCAAAACAAAATCTATTTTTGTTTATTTTTTAAATAATTTATTTACTTATTTGAGAGGGAGGGAGAATGGGCACTCCAGGGCCTCTAGTCACTGCAAACGAACTCCAGACACATGCACCACCTTTGTGCTTACTGGGGAATTGAACCTGGATTCTTTGGCTTTACAGGCAAAAGCCTTAACTGCCAAACCATCTCTCCCATCCCCCAAAACTTTTTTTCCCCCAAAATAGGGTCTCACTCTAGCCTAGGTTTACCTGGAACTCACTCTGTAGTCCCAGGCTAGCTTCGAACTCTCAGCAATCCTCCTACTACTTCTGCCTCCTGAGTGCTAGGATTAAATGCATACGCCACCACGCCCGGTTTGTCATTCCTTCTTAATTGATTGGCTGTGATTTTTTTCATAAGAAAGGCCTTTCCTCATCACTTAAGATGAGCTGGTTACTTTTTTTTTTTTTTTTGAGAGATTAAAAATATGGGCATGATGCCAGAGCCTCCAGCCACTGCAAACAAACTCCAAACTCCAGATGCAGTGCACCACTTTGTGCATCTGACTTTATGTGAGTACTGGGGAATTGAACCTGGGCCATCAGGCTTTGGAGGTAAGTGCCTCTAACCATTGGCCATCTCTCCACTCCCCCATTTTTTTTGTAATTAATTTAAATACTTTTATTGGTTTATTTGAGAGACTGACAAAGGCATACAGAGAAGAGTATGGGTGTGCCACAGGGCCTCCTACCACTGCAAATGAACTCAATGCATGTGCCACTTTGTGCATTTGGCTTTATGTGGGTCCTGGTGAATCAAACCCCAGCCATCAGGCTTTGCAAGCAAGCGCCTTTAACCACTGAGCCATCTCTTCAGTCCAGTTCTTTTGTGTGTGTATATTTGTGTGTATGGGTATACCAGGGTCTCTTGTCACTGAAGCAAACATCAGATTCATGTGCTACTTTTTCATCTGGCATGGGTGTTGGAGAATCAACCTGGGGCAACAGGCTTTTCAAGCAAGAGACTTCAACCACTGACCCATCTCCACAGCCCTGAATTATAGTGCCTTTTAAAATTTTTTTTAATTTAATTTTTTAATTTAATTTTTTAAATTATTATAATTATTGAGGGAAGTATAGAGCCAAGGAAAGGCACCCACAAGGCTAAAGGTCCCACATGGAGGGCTTGGGAAAAAAAGTGTGGAAAGAAAAGAGAAAAGAAAGTTCAAGGAGCTCCTGCCATGTGAGGAACGGGAGGGGATAAAGGAGCCCATGTGGAGAGGGCTAGGGGCCCTCCTGGCTGAGCCTGGGTATAGTTCTTAAAAGAAAGCCGAGATGTACAGAGTAGTGCATGCATCTGGAATTCCTTTGCAGTGGTGGGAGGCCCTGGTACACCCATTCTCTCCCTCTCTCTCTCTTCTTACAAATAAATAAATACAAATTTATTTATTTATTTATTTATTTTTGTTTTTTGAGGTAGGGTCTCACTCTGGTCCAGGCTGACCTGGGATTCACTCTGTAGTCTCAGGGTGGCCTCGAACTCATGGTTGCAGTCAGGTTCGCATTGCTGGCAGAAATCACCCGACCAAGAGCAGCTTGTGGGGAAAAAAAAAGATTTATTTTGGCTCGAGGGGGAAGCTCCATGATGGCAGGAAAAATGATGGCATCAGCAGAGGGTGGACATCACTCTCTGGTCAACATCAGGTGGACAACAGCAACAGGAGAGTGTGCCAAACACTGGCAAGGGGAAGCTGGCTATAATACCCATAAGCCCTCCCCCAACAATACTCTGCCTCCAGGAGGTGTTAATTCCCAAATTGCCATCAGCTGGGAACCTAGCATTCAGAACACTTAAGTTTTTGGTGGACACTTGAATCAAACCACCACATTCCACCCCTGGCCCCCATAAACTGATAACCGCACATGATGTAAAATGCAATGCATTCATGCAACTTTAAAAGTCCCCATAGTTTTTATCAATTCCAATGATATTCATACGTCCCCATAATCCAAGGTCTTTTAACTGAGCCATAATACCAAAAATATCCCCCCCAAAAACCCATAATGGCACAGAATAAACATTCACACTGCAAAGGATGGCACTGGGCAAAGCAAAGAAATATTCAACCAATACAAGATTTAAAACAACCAGGGCAAACGTCAAACTCTGTAATTCCAATCCAACAACTAGTCAGTGACAAATCTCCAAGTCTGATAATTCTGAGCAGCAACAAATCTCTGGAGTTCCAATTCCGCCCCTCCAGCTAGGCTACTCACAGTCCTGGAAAACTTCATCTGGGGCCAGCAGCTTTCCTCAGAAGCCGGCATCTCCACTGGGTCTCCACTGCAACCCATGGTCCATCCTCATGGTCTCATGGGATCTCCATGCAGGCAACCAACAAACCTGCTTCACACTGCCCATGGCCATTTCCAAAACACAAGACCGCATTGCAAACTCAATGACCCTCTCTTTCCTGCATTTCTTATACTCCACAATACCAGGCAGAGTGCCAATTTGTTAATCCAGGGGGGAATAAATCAGACTTTGAAGAACAGGACACTCTTTCAGCATTCAGGCCCCTTCAAAAGAGTCTGCATTCTTCCTGTTGCCCCAGTGCAGGTCAGCTGGCCCAATCTCAAAGGTTGTAATCTCTCAATTGCAGCTGAATGGGCAGAGTTCACCCAAAGATTTCATTTTTTTCTGTGCCACATCCCTCTGCTCACACCAGTTCATTTCTACGCAAAGCAACCCTGCACAACTCCTCAGGACACTGGCATAACAGCAAACTTCTCACACAAACTGGTAGCCCAGTCCAAGTAAAGCTCTTTCTCACCCTCATAAGACAAACCTCACAGTCCACAGTTCTTACTGCATTCAGGTCTTTCAGCTCTGACCAGAATAGTCCATCAAGCTGTACTTACAGTACTGCAAGGCATCTCTTAGGCCAAGATTTCAAATCGTTCCACATTCCTCTTGAAAATCAGCTCCAAAGGGCCAAAGCCACACAGTCAGGTGTCTAACAGCAATCCCACTCCTCGGTACCACTTTACTGTTGCAGTAAGGTTCACATTGCTGGCAGAAATCACCCGACTAAGAGCAGCTTGTGGGACAAAAGAGGTTTATTTTGGCTTACAGGCTCGAGGGGGAAGCTCCATGATGGCAGGAAAAACGATGGCATGAGCAGAGGGTGGACATCACTCTCTGGTCAACATAAGGTGGACAACAGCAACAGGAGAGTGTGCCAAACACTGGCAAGGGGAAGCTGGCTATAATACCATAAGCCCGCCCCCAACAATACACCACCTCCAGGAGGCTTTAATTTCCAATTGCCATCAGCTGAGGAGACTAGCATTCAGAACACTTAAGTTTATGGGGGACACCTGAATCAAACCACCACAGTGATTCTCCTACCTCTGCCTCCCAAGTGCTGGGATTAAAGGTGTGAGCCACCACACCTGGCTTACAATTTTATTTCTTACCGAAAAAAAAAAAAAAAAGCATGATGGTACACAACTTTAACCTCAGCACTGGGGAGGCAGAGGTAGAAGGATCACTGTGAGTTCGAGGCCAGCCTTGGATGGAAGAATGAATGTCATATCAGCCTGGGCTAAAGTGAGACCCTACCTTGAAAAAACCTACCTCAAACAACCAAAAACAAATAAATAACTTAATCAATACAGGTAGCTCAGTTGATCAAATGCTTGCCTCACAACCATGAGGACCTAAGTTCCATCTTCAGTACCCATGTAAAATGCCAAGCATGGTGGCGTACCCTTGTAATCCCAGTGCTGGGAGCTGGCCAGCTAGTCTAGCCTAATTGGCAAATTTCAGGATAATGAGAGAAACTGGCTCAAAAAGAGGTGAGAAGCCAGGCGTGGTGGCACACACCTTAATCTCAGCACTTGGGAAGCAGGGGTAGGAGGATTGTTGTGAGTTCAAGGCCACCCTGAGACTACATAGTGAATTCCAGGTCAGCCAGAGCCAGAGTGAGACCCTACCTTGGAAAAAAAAAAAAAAAAAAAAAAGGTGAGAAATGCCATGGCATGTTTTATGCAATAGGGGATGATTCCTCAGAGAGAGAAGCCCACAGTGCTGAGCCAGGAGTGTGAGGGTGGGCCTGCATTGGATGGGAGCTGGAGCAAGGACAGGACAGGTGGCAGAGAGGGAAACATTATGGGTAGAAGATAGAGTGGCTGTGAGAGCCAGGCGTGGTGGCGCACATCTTTAATCCCAGCACTCAGGAGGCAGAGGTAGGAGGATCGCCAAGAGTTCAAGGTCACCCTGAGACTACATAGTGAATTCCAGATCAGCCTGGGCTAGAGCAAGACCCTACTTTGAAAAACCAAAAATAAATAATTAAACAGTTAAATAAATACAGTGGCTGTGAGTAGATGAGGGAGCTCTTCTACACTCCTGTTTTCCTAATGAGTAGGAGGTGAGGGCATTGACTCAACTGCTTACGGGGAGGGAGAAAGGCCTGGGGTGGTTTGAGGAAGAAGCATGGGAGGAGCATTTCGTGGCCTCCCTAAGCCTGGTCTTATGTTCTTTGGAGCTGATGGTGCTGGCAGTCTGTCACTGATCCCTCAGTGAAGAGCTGCTGCTGGAGACTCCACTGACCCTCTCCTTGTGTGGCTCTGAAGTTGAGCCCATCTGGGCCTGAATGACAGGAGAAGCCAGCTGCTCTTGCCTTCTCATTCATTGAACAATTAAAAATATATATATATTTTAGGGCTGGAGTGATGACTTAGTGGTTAAGACGCTTGTTTGCAAAGCCCAAGGACCCAGATTCGATTTCGTAGAACCCACGTAAACCAGATGCACAAGGTAGCACATGCATCTGGAGTTTGTTGGCAGTGGCTGGAGGCTCTTATGTCCTACTCTCTCTCTTTGTCTCTGTCTGCTTCCTTTTTTTCTCTCTCTCTCTCAAAATAAATAAGTGAATAAATAAGTTAAATATGTTTATTTACTTATTTTATTCTTTTTTTTCTTTGGTTTTTCAAGGTAGGGCCTCACTCTACCCCAGGCTGACCTGGATTCACTATATAGTCTCAGAGTGGCCTTGAACTCACGGCGATCCTCCTACCTCTGCCTCCCGAGTGCTGGGATTAAAGGCGTGCGCCACTATGCCCGGCTATTTTATTTATTTGAGAGAATTAGAGAAAGATAGAGAGAGAGGGAGGGAGAATGGGCATGCCAGGGCCTCTAGCCGCTGCAAATGAACTCCAGACACATGCACCACCTTGTGCATCTGGATTTACGTGAGTACTGGGGAATTGAACATGGGTCCTTAGGCTTTGCAGACAAGCGCCTTAACTGCTGAACCATCTCTCCAGCTCACTGAATCATATTTTGTATTTTATAATTATTTATTTATTTAAATGAGAGGGAGAGTGGCAGATAGAGAGAGATTTGGCGCACCAGGGCCTCCAGCTACTACGAGCGAACTCCAGATGCATGAGCCACCTTGTGCATGCATCTGGCTTATGTGGGTACTTATGTGGGAATTGAACCGAGGTTCTTTGGCTTTGCAGGCAAGTGCCTTAACCACTAAGCCATCTCTCCAGACCTTGAACAAATTTTTATTGTTTATCAAGTCCAAGACAGATACTAGGCTCTTGGGATACAGCATAAATCCTGCTGGAGGCCACACCTAGGCACTGGCCTCTCCTGCATGGATCACTCTCAATAAGTGAATGAGCTGGGCATGGTGGCACACACCTATAATCCCATCACTAGGGAGGCTGAGGCAAGACGACCAAAAGTTCAAGGCCTGAGGGCTGGAGAGATGGCTGGGGAGTTGCACCTGCCTGCAAAGCCTAAGAACGCCTGTTTGAATCTTCAGGTCCCACGTTTAGCCAGACGCAAAAGTGACATAAGCATGCAATGTTGCACATGCGCACAAGGGAGCACACACGTCTGGAGTTTGTTCACTGTGGCTGAGAAGACCTGGCGCACCCATTCTCTCTCTGCCTCTTCCTCTCTGTCTGTCTGTCTCTCTGTCTCTCTCTCTCCTCTCTGTCTCTCTCTCTCTCCTCTCTGTCTCTCTCTCAAAAAAAAAAAAAAGTTCAAGGCCTGGGCTAGAGAGATTTCTTAGTGGTTAAGGCACTTGCCTGCAAAGCCAAAGGACCCACATAAGCCAGATGCACAAGGTGTCACATGTGTCTGGAGTTCGTTTGCAGCAGCTGGAGGCCCCTGACATGCCCATCTTCTCTTATCTCTATCTCTTTCTTTGTGTGTGTGTGTGTGGGGGGGGTTTCAAGGTAGGGTCTTGCTCTAGCCCAGGCTGACCTAGAATTCACTGTTGTCTCAAGGTGGCCTTGAATTCACAGTGATCCTCTTACCTCTGCATCCCTAGTGCTGGGATTAAAGGTGTACACCACCACACCTTCCTTCTCTTTCTGTCTCTCAAATAAATAAATAAAAATAATATTTAGAAAATAACAGATGTGGGGCTGGAAAGATGGCTTAGTGGTTAAGGTGCTTGCCTGCAAAGCTAGAGGACCTCAGTTCAACTCCCCAATACCCACGTAAGCCAGATGCACAAGGTGGTACATGCATGTGGAGTTCATTTGCAGTGGCTTGGAGGCCCTGGCATACCCATTCTCTCACTCACTCTGCCTCTTTCCCTCTCTCAAATAAATAAATTAAAATTAAAAAAGAAATACCAAGCCGGCATGGTGGCACGTGCCTTTAATCCCAGCACTCAGGAGGCAGAGGTAGGAGGATCACCATGAGTTCAAGGCCCCCCTGAAACTACAAAGTCAATTCCAGGTCAGCCTGAGCTAGAGGGAGACTCTACCTCTAAAAATCAAAAAAAAAAAAAAAAAAATAGGGGCTGGAGAGATGGCTTAGTGGTTAAGGCGCTTGCCTGCAAAGCTAAAGGACCTCGGTTCAATTCCCCAGGACCCACGTAAGCCAGATGCAAAAGGTGGCACATGCATCTGGAGTTCATTTGCAGTGGCTGGAAGCCCTGGTGTGCCCATTCTTTCTCTCTCTCTCTGCCTCTTTCCCTCTCTCAAATAAATAAATAAATAAATAAATAAATAAATAAATAATATTTTTTTAAAATAAAAAAAATATAAAAAAACTGATGTGGGCTGGTGGGATGGCATAGCCGTTAAGGTGTTTGCCTGCAAAGCCAAAGGACCCTGGTTCGATTCCCCAGGACCCACATAAGCCAGATGCACAAGGTGGCACATGTGTCTGGAGTTTGTTTGCAGTGGCTGGAGGCCCTGGCACACTCATTCTCTCTCTCCCTCTCTCTCTGACTCTCTCAAATAAATGAAACTTAAAAATAAATAACAGACGTGGTGGTGCACACTTTTAATCCTAGAACTTGGGAGGCAGAGGTAGGAGGATCGCTGTGAATTGGAAGCCAGCCTGACACTAATGAATTCCAAGACAGCCTGGGCTAGAGTGAGAAAACAGAAAAAAATAAAAAATAAAAAAAGGGCTGGAGAAATGGCTTAGCGATTAAGGTGTTTGCCTGCAAAGCCAAAGGATCCCGGTTCAACTCTCCAGGCCCCATGTAAGTCAGATGCATAAGGGGTGAATGCATCTGGAATTCGTTTGCAGTGACTGAAGGCCCTGGCATGCCCATTCTCTCTCTCTTTTTCCCTCCGCCTCTCTTTCTCTGCCTCTTTCTGTCAAATAAGTAAATAAAATATATTTTAAAATAAAAAGAAGAAGCTGGATTTGGCAGCACACACCTTTAATCCCAGCACTTGGGAAGCAGAGGTAGGAGGATCACCATGAGTTTGAGGCCACCAGACTACATAGTAAATTCCAGGTCAGCCTGGGCTAGAGCGAGATCCTGCCTCAAAACAAAAATAAATAAATGAATAAAAGTTCAAGGCCAGGCTGGGTTTGGTGATGCACACTTTATTCCCAGCACTTGGGAGCCAAAGGTAGAAGGATTGCCATAAGTTAGAGGCCACCATGACACTACATAGTGAATTCCAGGTCAGCTTAGGCTAGAGCCAGTCCCTACCTCAAAAAATAAAAACAGGGCTAGAAAGATCACTCAGTGGTTACGAGAATTTCTGGGTAAGCATGAGGGCCTGAGGAGGCCTGAGTGACCCCTCAAGTTCCATCCTAGGACCCATATAAGTAGCTGAGCATGGCCACACACATTGGTAGCCCCAGGCCTGTGGGGAGCAGAGACTGGAGAATTGCTGGGGCTTATGAAACAAACCTCCAAGCTCAGGGATCAGTAAGACTTAGGCTCAAGTAAGATCAGGTGGATGATTGATGGAATGGGACCCCTGACATTCCCCTCTGGCCACTCACTACAGGTGAGCATACCCCACGGCAGACAGGTGCATATGTGTTACATGGCACATACACGTACATACTCCACACACATGCCATACACAAAAAAAAATGAATGAATGAACACTGAGGCCCCTGGCTACCAGAGGAGCCAGGACCCGGAGTTCTGGGCTTGGGCAGTTCCTATCAGTCAGCACTGTCCCTTCCTATTCTGTGTCCCCTGCAGGACTACGAGAAGGCCCTGTTCTTCCCCTGCAAGGCTGCTGAGCTCGTCAGTGACTATGGCAAAGGCTGGAGCCTCAAGTACCGGGCCATGAGCCAGTACCACATGGCTGTGGCCTACCGCCTGCTGGGCCACCTGGGCAGTGCCATGGAGTGTTGTGAGGTTGGGCAGTTGGTTGTGATGGGGTGGTGGTAGGCACCGGGGTTGTAGGCCCACAGAATTTCCCAAGGCTTGCCCATGGTCAAGCTCTCTGCAGTGGAGCCCTGGAAGATGAGTTTGTACTGCCAAGTCTCCCATAGATGGCCCTCGTTCCAGTCTGTCCTCTGGGCAAAGGGCTTCCCTCTATCCCCAGCAGTCCCTGTGGGCCACTTTGAAAAGTAAGACAGGGCTGAGAGATGGCTTAGCGGTTAAGGCGCTTGCCTGCAAAGCCAAAGAACCCCAGAACCCACATAAAGCCAGGTGCACATAGTGGCGCATGCATCTGGAGTTCATTTGCAGTGGCTATCGGCCCTGGTGCACCCATTCTCTGTCTGTCTGTCTGTCTGTCTGTCTGCCTCTCTCCCTCTCTCTCCCAAATAATAAAAAAAATTAAAAAAAAAGTAAAACAGGCATAGTGGTACATGCCTGCAATCCCAGCACTCAGAAAGTTGACACTGGAGGATCACTGAGTTTGAGGCCAGCCTGGGCTACATATGGTCCTACCTCACCCAAAAAAAGGGGATGAGGAAAAAATGAAAGGAAGGAGGGGTTCAAAAGAAAAATGAGCTTTCAGCCGGAGCCGCCATCTTCCAGTAATTTGCCAAAATGACTAACACAAAGGGAAAGAGGAGAGGCACCCGGTACATGTTCTCTAGGCCTTTTAGAAAACATGGATTGTTCCATTGGCCACATATATGCTAATCTACAAGAAGGGTGACACTGTAGACATCAGGGAATGGGTACTGTCCAAAAAGGAATGCCTCATAAATGTTACCATGGGAAGACTGGAAGTCTACAATGTCACTCAGCATGCTGTTGGCATTGTTGTGAACAAGGAAGTCAAGGGCAAGATTCTTGCCAAGAGAATTATGTGCGCATTGAGCATATTAAGCACTCTAAGAGCCGAGACAGCTTCCTAGGATGGGTGAAGGAAAATGATCAGAAGAAGAAGGAGGCCAAAGAGAAGGGAACCTGGGTGCAGCTAAAGCGGCAGCCTGCTCTGCCCAGAGAAGCACACTTTGTGAGAACTAATGGAAAAGAGCCCGAGCTGCTGGAGCCTATTCCCTATGAATTCATGGCTTAATAGATAATCATAAATAAATAAAAGCTTAGACTGTAAAAAAAAAAAAAAAAAAAAAAAGAAGAGAAAAATGAAACAGGAAGAGAGCCAGTCTCTAGAGTCCTGTCGACTGTAAGTTTTTTTTTCCCCCAAGGTAGGGTCTTACTCTAGCTCAGGATGACCTGGAATTCACTCTAGTCTCAGGATGGCCTCCAACTCACGGCAATCCTCCTACCTCTGCCTCCCGAGTGCTGGGATCAAAGGTGTGCGCCACCAGCCTGGCTGACTGTAAGTTTTGCTACTGACTAGCTGGATGGCCTTGATCAAGTTACTGCTCTTCAAGCCTCAGTTTCCATCTGTCAAATGATAGATGCCACCTCGCTGGCACTGTGACCTCAGTGGCTCAGTGAAAGATGCCTCAGCAACACAAGAGATAGGCAATTAGGTTCGGAGGATGTAGCAATCCCTGGGCTAACCCAAGGGGACCCTCCGTGGAAGGTGCCCCATAATCGGGTGTTCTGAGCAGGACTGAGAGACTAACTCCCACGCAGGAGTCCATGAAGATTGCTCTGCAGCACGGGGACAGACCTCTGCAGGCACTTTGCCTGCTCTGCTTTGCTGACATCCACCGGAGCCGTGGGGACCTGGAGGTGAGGTCACCAGCATGAGGTGGGGTGGCCTTGGGTCTGTCTCGGCTTGATTCCAACCCCCAATTGGCTCTGCAGACAGCCTTTCCTAGGTACGACTCTGCCATGAGCATCATGACTGAAATCGGAAACCGCCTGGGGCAGGTGCATGTGCTATTGGGTGTGGCCAAGTGCTGGATGGCCAGGAAGGCACCGGACAAGGTGAAGTGAGGCCCTGTCCTGTGAGGCCAGCCCAGTGTACCTCAATTGAAATGACCCTGTCAGACAACAATCTGTGGGGGAGGGGATGCTGGGTTTTCCCCTTTGTCCAGCATCAGCCTTGTTCAGGGACCCATAGCTTATAAAGGACCAGAGCTGGGGTTTGAACCTGGGACTAACTGCCTCCCACCATGTCACAGCAATCCATAAACTAGTCATTTTCTGCCCATTCTGTGCCTGCATAAACCGAGGCGGGAGATTACACGGGCTTTCCCTGCTGCCTTCACTCACAGGGCAGTGACCCAGGCCCTGCTGTCCTACCCAGGCCCATCGTGTCTTTCTTTGCTATGAGCCAAGACAGACACTGTCCACACCTCTAATCTCTGTTCCTTTTCAGGCTCTAGACACCATTGAGAGAGCCCAGGACCTGGCTGAGGAGGTGGGGAACAAGGTCAGACATGATTCTCTGTCCTGGGTCTGGGGTTAAGAGCCAAGGGTGGCGACACAGATTGTGGTGGAAGGCATCGGGGATCTCCTCATGCCCTGAGTTTTTCTGACCCTCTAGGAGCTGCTCATGGCCATCCCCATCCCTAGATCTCTTGCTTCCACCCAGAAAGAACTTCTGGGGCAGGGCAGGCATTTCATGGTTTAGAGAATTGAAGAATTCCTTATAGGCTCTTTGTTGTTCATTGAAACCCCTAATGGGCTGGAGATGTAGCTCAGTTGGCAGAGAGTTGCCTAGCATACATTAAACCCTTGGTTTGATCCCCAGCACTGCATAAACCAGGCATAGTGGTGCATGCCTGTTTTCCCAGCACTTGGAAGGTGGAGGCTAGAGAATTAGAAGTTCAAGGTCATCCTTGCCACACAGCAAGTTTGAGGTCAGCCTTAATTACACGAGACCCTGTCTCAACAAGGTAGATAGGTAGGTAGATAGAACAACAGACAAACAGATACACAGCTAGTTATATATAAAACTCCAGGGTCTAGAGAGATGGCTCAGCAGCTAAGGTATTTGCCTGAAAAGCCTAACAATCTGAGTTAGATTTCCCAGACCCCACATCAAGCCAGATGCACAGTGGTACATGCATCTGGAGTTCTCATTTGCAGTGGCTGGAGGCCCTGGCATGCCTATTCTCCCTCTCTCTCTCTCTTTATCTGCTTGCAAATAAGTAAAAATATTAACTAAAAAAAACTGGGCTGGAGGGATGGCCTAGTGGTTAAGGCATTTGCCTGCAAAGCCAAAGGATCCTGGTTCAACTCCCCAGGACCCATGTACACCAGATGCACAAAGGGGTGCATGCATCTGGAGTTCGTTTGCAGTGGCTGGAGGCCCTGGCGCACCCATTCTCTCTTTCTCTCTCTCAAATAAATAAATAATATATATATATATTTAAAATAAAAAAAGAACTAGCCAGTGAGGTGGCGCACACCTTTAATCCTAGCACTCAGGAATCAGAGGTAGAAAGATTGCCAGTGAGTTTGAGGCCATCCTGAGACTACCTAGTAAATTCCAGGTCAGCCTGGGCTACAGTAAGACCCTACCTCGAAAACCCAAAATAAATAAATAATAAAATAAAAAAACTAACAATGGTCTCTAATAGCTGGCACGCACAGGTCCTTATAGGTATCAGCTCCAGTCTCTCCCTTACTTTCTCTCCTGTTCCCACCGCCTCAGCTGAGCCAGCTCAAGCTGCACTGCCTGAGCGAGGGCATTTGCCGCAGCAAGGGGCTGCAGCGGGAGCTACGCGCGCATGTCGTCCGCTTCCACGAGTGTGTAGAGGAGACAGAGCTCTATTGCGGCCTGTGTGGCGAGTCCATAGGGGAGAAAAACAGTCGGCTTCAGGCTCTGCCCTGCTCCCATATTTTTCACCTCAGGTAAGGCCGGCTGTAGTGTGGGCAAGGACATGGATCTCTTCAGACTGGATCTTGCCTCACTAACAATATGAAAGGCAAACACTTCTTGCCTGCTGGGGCTCTGAAGCATTCTAATAACTTCCTATTTTCTCACTGAATTTCCCAGCAATTTTGTGAGGTCACCATTCTTATCATTCCCCCAAGAAGAATTCAGAGAAGGTCGTAAGTCAGACCCCATGGCCAGGCTTACCTTGGGGTGGGAGCAGGTGGCAGCTCTGTCCCAGCCTGGAAGCCTCTGGGGCAGAATAGACAGGAACCTGCCCCCCTCCTGCTCTAGGGAAGTCCAGGCCACCACAGTGAGTGGACAAAACCCTCTGTCTCATCAGGTGTTTGCAGAACAATGGCACCCGGAGCTGCCCTAACTGCCGTCGCTCCTCCATGAAGCCAGGCTTCGTGTGATTACAGCAACCATCCTGGGCTTTTACACACCTCCCTTTCCTCCTTCTCCATCATCAGATCAGAGGCTCCATATAATCCTGGGGGAGCAACCAGGGCCTCCTGGGCCACAGCCAGGGCCTGTGGTCTGTCTGCTGCTGCTCTGGGCCTAACTTCCCTCCCCTACCTCTTTGTACTTTGGTCTTTATAGAAAATAAACTGTTTGTACCTGGTCTCAGTGATTCTGATCTTTTCTCCACCAAGTCTGATGGGTGGGGAGAGTAGAGGTAAGCTCCCCAAAAAGCCTCCCTCCATAGTTAGTATGAAGCCCTCCAGCCACTCTGGTAGGAACTTGGATGCCATACCATATACTGGAGACAAAACCCCTTTTGGAGCCAGGTGTGGAGGCACACGCCTTTAATCCCAGCACTTGGGAGGCAGAGGTAGGAGGATCGCCATGAGTTCGAGGCCCTGAGACTACATAGTGAATTCCAGGTCAGCCTGAGCTAGAGTGAGACCCTACCTTCAAAAACCAATAAAATAAAATAAAACCAAAAGTTTGGGCTGGAGAGATGGCTTAGTGGTTAAGGTTCTTGCCTGTGAAGCCTAAGGATGCAGGTTCAATTCCCAATTACCCACTTAAGCCAGATGTACAAGGTGACACATGAGCCTGGAGTTAGAGGTCCTGGCGTACTCATTCTCTGTATCTGCCTCTCTTCTCTCAAATAAGTAAATCATATATATATATATATATATATATATATATATATATATATATATATAATTTTTTTATTTATTTATTAGAGACAAAGAGCGCAAGAATGGGCGTGCCAGGGCCTCTAGCCACTGCAAATGAACTCCAGACGCATGTGCCACCATGTGCATCTGGAGATTCAAGCCGGGGTCCTTGGGCTTCACAGGCATGCACCTTAACTGCTAAGCCATCTCTACAGCCAATAAAATATATTTAAAAAATAAAAATTTTGGAGCCAGGAGTGGTGGCACACCCCTTTAATCCCAGCACTCAGGAGGCAGAGGTAGGAGGATTGCTGTGAGTTTGAGGCCACCCTGAGACTACCTAATGAATTTCAGGTCAGCCTGAGCCAGAGTGCGACCCTACCTCGAAAAACCAAAATAATAATAATAATAATAATAATAAAATTTAGGGGGGTTGGAGAGATGGTGTAGTAAGTAAGGCGTTGGCCTGCAAAGCCAAAGGATCCTGGTTCAACTCTCCAGGACCCACGTAAGCCAGATGCACAAGGGGGTGCATGCATATGGAGTTCATTTGCAGTGGCTAGAGGCCCTAGCTCGCCCATTCTCTCCCTCTCTCTCTCTCTGCTTCTTTCTCTCTCTCAAGTAAATAAATAAAAAAAAAAACGTATTTTAAAAAAATAAAATAATAAAAATTTTGGGTTGGAGAGATGGCTTAGCTGTTGAGGCACTTGCCTACAAAGCCTGATGACCCGAGTTTGATTCTCCAGGACCCACGTAAAAGCCAAACACACAGTGATTCATGCATCTGGAGTCCATTTGCAGCAGCTGGAGGCCTGGCGCAACTATTTTTTTTCTCTCTCTCTCTCTTCTCTCTATCTGCTTGCAAATAAATAAAAAATATGGCCAGGCATGGTGGCACACTTTTAATCCCAGCACTTGGGAAGCAGAAGTAGGAGGATCGCTGTGAGTTCAAGGCCACCCTGAGACTCCAAAGTGAATTCCAACTCAGCCTGGGCTACAGCAAGACCCTACCTTGAAAAACCAGAAGGGCTGGAGAGATGGCTCTGTGGTTAAGGCACTTGTCTGAAAAGTCTAACGATCTGGGTTCAATTCCCCAGTACCCATGTAAAACCAAATGCACAAAGTGGTGTGTGTATCTGGAGTTCATTTGCAACAGCTGAAGGCCCCTGGCATGCCCATTCTTTCTTTCTCAAATAAATAAATAAAATATAAACAAATTTTTAGGACTGGAGAGATGGCTTCGTGGTTAAGGCAATTGCCTAAGAAGCCTAAGGACCCAAGTTCAACTCCCCAGATCCCACATAAGCCAGACACGCAAGGTAGCACATGCACAAGGTCACACACACAAAGTAGCACACATGTCAGGAATTCGACTGAAGTGGCTAGAGGCCCTGGTATTCCAATTCTCTCTCTTCCTCTGGCTCTCTCATAATATATATATATTTTAGGGCCGGGCAGGGTGGCGCATGCTTTTAATCCTAGCACTCAGGAGCCAGAGGTAGAGCCAGAGGTATGAGGATCGCTGTGAGTTCCAGGCCATCTTGAAACCCCCCCCCCCAAAAAAAAAATTGTGGGAAGTACAAGCAGGCGGGACTTGTAGGCTGTTTTAAGTACTTTGGCTCTTATTCTGAGCAAGATGGCAGCTGATACAGGAGTTTAGGCAAAATAGTGACATGATCTTATTCAGTTTTTTTTGTTGTTGTTGTTTTGGGTTTTTGTTTTGTTTTGTTTTTTTCGAGGTAGGGTCTCACTATAGTTCTGACTGACCTGGAATTCACTATGTAGTCTCAGGGTGGCCTCAAACTCACAGCAATCCTACTACTTCTGCCTCCAGAGTGCTGGGATTAAAGGCGTGTGCCACCACACCCAGCTTTTATTAAGTTTTGTTGTTGCTTTTTGTTTTTTTCAAGGTAGGGTCTCACTCTAGCCCAGGCTGACCTGGACTTCACTCTGTAGTCTCAGAGTGGCCTTGAACTCATGGTGATCCTCCTATCTCTGCCTCCGGAGTGCTGGGATTAAAGGCGTGCACCATCACACCTGGCTGTTGTTGTTTTTTGAGGTAGGATCTCACTCTAGTCCAGGCTGACCTGGAATTCACTATGTAGTCTCAGGGTGGCCTCGAATTCACCTCACCTACCTCTGCTTCCCAAGTGCTTGGGTTAAAGGCATGCACTAGCATGCCAGGCCCCATCTTACTAAGTTTTTTTGTTCTTGGTTTTTAGAGGTAAGGTGTCACTCTAGCCCAGGCTGACCTGGAATTCACTATGCAGTCTCAGGGTGGCTTCAAACTTACAGCCATCCTCCTACCTCTGCCTCCTGAGTCCTGGGATTAAAGGCATGCACCACCAAGCCCAGCTGGAAAAGTTTTAAGGAACTTCCTCTGGCTGCTGTGTTGAGAACAGGTCAGGTACTAGACAACCAGCCTGAGTGCTTCAAAACTGATAAAGCCATAAAAGACAAAAAAGGCTAGAGCCAGTTCTGCACGAAAGGAGACTGAAGAGCCTAGAGTGGTATAGACACCTGTAATCCCAGCACTCAAGCACCTGAGGCAGGAGGATTGCCACCAGTTTAAGGCAAGCATGGGTGTGAGATCCTGCCTCAAAGAACAAAAACAAAAAGGAAAGATGGGCATGATGGTGCATGCCTTTAATCCCAGCACTCAGAAGGCTGAGGTAGGATCACTGTGAGTTCTCGGCCACCCTGAGACTACATAGTGAATTCTAGGTCAGCCTGGACCAGAGCAAAACTGTACCTTGAAAAAATCAAAAAAGAGAGAATTCCAGGTCAGCCTGGGCTAGAGTGAAACCCTACTTTGAAAACAAAAAAACAAAAAAACTAGAGATGTTACAACTAAATGTAGCATGTGAGCCTTTATTTGATACTTTGTTAAATAGAGGAATGTGTCATGGACAGCTGAATTCATTGTAATAAGGACTGGGCATTAGGTATTATTGTATCCTCCTAAGTATGAACATGGATTATACTACACAGTATTATAGCTACATATGACAATATCTTTGTTCTTAGGAGACACAGGTAGAGATAGAGGTAAAGTGTCATGAAATCTAACTTATTTTGAAATGGTATGTGGGGGGGGAAAGTATGTTAATACAGAGCAAAAGTAAATGTGGCAAAATGCTATCAAATTGGTAATTCTATGTGAAAGATGTAGAGGTTTTCATCATTTTTTTCATTCAACTTTTTGTGCATTTAAGATTTTTAAAAACAAAGTTTTTGTTTGTTTTCTTTTTCTTTTTTTGGTTTCTCAAGGTAGAGTTTAACTCTAGCTCAGGCTGACCTGGAATTAGTCTCAGGGTGGCCTTGAACTCAAGGCGATCCTCCTACCTCTGCCTCCTGAGTGCTGGGATTAAAGGCATGCGCCACCACGCCCAGCTTATTTTCATTTTTGCTTTTCCAGGTAGGGTCTCGCTCTAGCCCAGGCTGACCTGGAATTCACTATGTTGTCTCAGGGTGGCCTCAAACTCACAGTGATCCTCCTACCTCTGCCTCCTGAGTTTTGAGATTAAAGGCATGTGCCACCATTCCTGGCTGGCTTTCAATTTTTAAAAAATATTTTATATTTATTTATTTGACAGAGAAAAGGAGAGAGAGAGAACGGGCCGCCAGGGCCTCTAGCCACTGCAAACACAACTCTAGTTGCATGTGCCCTCTTGTGCATCTGGCTAACGTGGGTCCTTGGCAACTGAACCTGGGTCCTTTGGCTTTACAGGCAAACACCTTAACCACTAAGCCATCCCTCCAGCCACCAATTTTTACTTATTTGAAAGATGGAAAGGGAGAAGCAGATAGAGAATGGATGCACCAGAGCCTCAGCCACTGCAAATGAGCACCAGACACAGGTGCCACTTTGTGGATCTGGCTTTATGTTGGTCCTGGGGAATAGAACCTAGGTCCTTTTTTTTTTTTTTTTTTTTTTTTTTTTTTTTAAGATTTATCTATTTTTATTTATTTATTAGAGACAGAAAGAGAGAGAGAGGGAGAGAATGGGTGCACCAGGGCTTCCAGCCACTTCAAACGAACTCCAGATGCATATGCTACCATGTGCATCTGGCTTACGTGGGACCTGGAGAATCGAACCTGGATCCTTAGGCTTCACAGGCATATGCCTTAACTGCTAAGCCATTTCTCCAGCCCTCCTTTGGTTTTTTATCTTGGCTTTTAAAATTTTTTGTTTGTTTGTTTTTTCGAGTTAGGGTCTCACTTCAGTTCAGGCTGACCTGAAATTCACTTTGTAGTCTCAGGGTGACCTTGAACTCATGGTGCTCCTCCTACCTCTGCCTCCCAAGTGCTGGGATTAAAGGTGTGTGAAACCATGCCTGACTTCTTTTCTTTTTCTTCTTCTTCTTTTCTTTCTTTCTTTCTTTCTTTCTTTCTTTCTTTCTTTCTTTCTTTCTTTCTTTTTTTTTTTTTTTTTTGGTTTTACGAGGTAGGGTCTTATTCTACCCTAGGCTGACCTGGAACTAGTAGTCTAGTAGTCTCAGGGTGGCTTCGAACTCTTGGTGATCCTTCTACCTCTGCCTCCCGAGTGCTGGGATTAAAGGTGTGTGAAACCATGCCTGACTTCTTTTCTTTTCTTCTTCTTCTTCTTCTTTTCTTTTCTTCTTCTTTTCTTTTCTTTTCTTTTCTTTTCTTTTCTTTTCTTTTCTTTTCTTTCTTTTCCTTTCTTTCTTTCTTTCTTTCTTTCTTTCTTTCTTTCTTTCTTTCTTTCTTTCTTTCTTTCTTTCTTTCTTTCTTTCTTTCTTTCTTTCTTTCTTTCTTTCTTTCTTTCTTTCTTTTGGTTTTACGAGGTAGGGTCTTACTCTACCCTAGGCTGACCTGGAACTAGTAGTCTAGTAGTCTCAGGGTGGCTTCGAACTCTTGGTGATCCTTCTACCTCTGCCTCCCGAGTGCTGGGATTAAAAGTGTGCACCACCACGCCCGGCTATGCCTGGCTTTAAAAATGTTTTTATTATTTTATTTATTATATTAGAGAGGGAAGTGCAGAGAGAGTCAGAGAGAAAAAATGGGCACGTCAGGGTCTCCAGACACTGCCAATGGACTTCAGATGCATACATCACCTTGTGCATCTGACTTTATGTGGGTACTGGGGAATTGAACCCGGGGCCTTAGGCTTTACAAGGCAGGCACCTTAACTGCTGAGTGCTGGGATTAAAGGTACACACCACCGCGTCCTGCTTGTAAGGAAAGTGTAAGAGAAAAGCAAAAGAAAACACTGGATTTGATCTCTACAGACAAGACTGTTTATTGAGGAAAACAGCAAGGGGCCTCAGCTTTCCTGCAGAATGAAGGCTAAAGCACTGAGCTAGGTTGGGGGTGTAAGTTTATAAGGAGAATCGTAAGAAAATCAGACTGGACCAGGTGCAACTGATGAGAAAATTGTAGCTGTTTGTGTCCTTGTTCAGAATAGGCTTCTTCAGCCAGGAATGTCTAAGGGAGGATACTCAGATGGTCTCTGGTCCTTCAAGGCCTGCTAGGCTAAGGGGAGTACATCAATCAGGGAAGAGTGCCAAACTTCTTTATTGCCCATAAGCTTTAGGGATAGCTATTAACTCTTTAGTTCCCTTTAGTTTTCAAGGAAGGCTAGTAACCCTTCACTGCTATCTTAAATTCTTTCTACCACCTCTTCCACAATGGTCCCTGAGCCTTGGCAAGTGTGATAGAGATACCTCACTTAGTATTGAACGCTTCACTGTCTTTTCTCAGCACTTTTATGAGTTTTGGGTCTCCTCAGTAGTCACCATCCTCTGAAAAGAGAAACTTTAACCAAAAGTGAGATTAACATATATACATGGGCATAAACTTAAATATTAGAGGGTAATTTGGTGGGCATGGCATACTATATCCATTTAGTCAAACCACAATAGCAACTTCCCTGCTAAGGCCTGTATCTTCCCAGCCATAGGCTTTGTGTGTGTGTGTGTGTAGAGTTAGTCTCACTCCAGCAGAACTGATACTCACTTTGTAGTCCCAGGCTAACCTCACGGGATCCTCCTATTCTGCCTCTCTAGTGCTGGGCTCTAGTTATAAAAACAAGGTCTGGGGGCCAGGCATGGTGGCGCACACCTTTTATCCCCAGCACTCGGAAGGCAGAGGTAGGAGGAGCGCCATAATTTCAAGGCCACCCTGAGACTACACTGTGAATTTCAGGTCAGCCTGGGCTAGAGTGAAACTCTACCAAAACCAAAAATAAATACATAAATAAAAAGTAATTAAAATATTTAAAAAAACAACAACAACAGTGTGCGTAGTGGCACTCGCCTTTAATCCCAGTACTCAGGAGGCAGAGGTGGGAGGACAGAAATGAGATCAATGCCACCCTGGTACTACATAGTGAATTCCAGGTCAGCCTGAGATAGAGACCCTTCCTTGAAAAACCAATAAAATAAAATAAAATAAAATAAAGTAAAATAAAATAAAATAAAAAAATAAAATAAAATAAAATAAAATAAAATAAAACTGATTAATGTTTCTTCACTAACTCTGGGTGGTCATTTATATTTAAATAGTTTGTGCCGGGCGTGGTGGTGCTCGCCTTTAACCCCAGCAGTCCGGAGCCTGAGGAAGGAACTATCGCCAGGCAGGAACTACATAGAGTGAATTCCAGGTCAGTCTAGGATACAGTGAGACTCTGCCTCGAAAAAACGAACAATAGCTTGTAAAAACACAGCCTAAGGTGACATCCCATTGTTTTAGTCCTTTGCACACTGCTAGATGTGCAGCTTACAACTGTGGAAGTAATGACATTGTGCCATTCCTAGCCGCGCCGCCCCGCCCCTCCACGGGAGGCCTCTCCGCCTACCACGCAGGTCGGTCAAAACTACACTTCCCGAGCCGGGCGTGGTGGCGCACGCCTTTAATCCCAACACTCGGGAGGCAGAGGTAGGAGGATCGCCGTGAGTTCAAGGCCACCCTGAGACTACATAGTTAATTCCAGGTCAGCCTGGGCCAGAGTGAGACCCTACCTCGAAAAAAAAAAAAAAAAAAAAAAAAACTACACTTCCCGAGCGACCCCAAGGCTGCCTCCTTGCGCCCGCCCCTTCCGGTCTCACGCCCGGTTCGGCCCCGCCCCCACGCGGTCACCGGCCAATAGTAGCCCCGCTTCTTACTGCCTACGGCAAGCGGAGCGGCCCGCGAGCGTCGGGGGCGGGCTTCGCGGCCGGGCCTTGGTTCTAGAAGACGGAGCGGCAGATTCGCTGGGCGGCGCGGGCCTGGCCGGTTTTGTCGAGAATCAACGTTTGCTGGGGAAGTTCGCCACTCGTTAAGAAAGGGCGCTGAGAGGAGCGGCCTTCTTCTTCCTCCGGGGCTCCTGCACAGTCTTGTCTTGAGCCTTTTCTCTCCGAAAATGAATCTGCTGCCGACACCGGAGAGTCCAGTGACTCGGCAGGAGAAGATGGCGACGGTGTGGGATGAGGCCGAGGTGGGCGCGGGGAGAACCGGGTCGCGGAGTCGGGGCCACAGGGGACATGCTCTTGTCAGGAGGGGAGGAAGAATCCTGGAGTCGAGGTCTCTGGGACCCGGGGACAGAGCCGCTTGGCATGTGGGGCATGTGGGCAGAGGTCCTGACTGCTTCATCCTGTACTTGGGGAAGGAAAACAGGCTGAGTGCTCTGGGAACGTGATAAAGCAATTCTTCTTCTTCTTCTTCTTTTTTTTTTTTTTTTTTTTTGGTTTTTCGAGATAGGGTCTCACTCTAGCTCAGGCTGACCTGGAATTCACTATGTAGTCTCAGGGTTACCTCGAACTCATAGCAATCCTCCTACCTCTGCCTCCCAAGTGCTGGGATTAAAGGCGTGCGCCACCACGCCTGGCTTTCTTTTTCTTTTTTAAACAGCAAGATGGTATCGGGGAGGAGGTACTCAAGATGTCCACAGAAGAGATCATCCAGCGCACACGGCTCCTGGACAGCGAGATCAAGGTGGGCACAAGCTTCCCCTGCAGGCGGGGAATCTTCCACTGGACAGGCCCCAATGGTCTCAGTCGTTTCTACTTCTTTTTCTTTTTTTGTTTTTCTATTTCTTGTCTTGTCTTTTCTTTGGCTTTTCGAAGTAGGGTCTCACTGTAGCCCAGGCTGACCTGGAATTCACTATGTATTTTCAGGTGGCCTCGAACTCATGGTGATCCTTCTACCTCTGCCTTCCATGTGCTGAGATTAAAGGCGTGTGCCACCACGCCCAGCCCCCCCCTCCTCTTTTTTTCCTGAGGTAGGGTCTCATTCTAGCCCAGGCTGACCTGGAATTCACTATGTAGTCTCAGGGTGGCTTTAAACTCAGCGATCCACCTACCTCTGCTTCACTAGTGCTGGGATTAAAGGGATGTGCCACCACCGTTTCTACTTCTTTTCACCTCCCTGCAGGAGGCAAGGGGCCCTTTATTTCCCCCTGGGACCACAATAAGTAAAAATAAAAATAAACCTTAAATAGGCAGAGAAGGAATAAAGTGATTAGGAACCAGGCCCAAGATGAGAAGTTGTCACATCTCCTTTTCCAAAGAAGTTTTTTAAGTATTGTTCTTAATCTTTACACAGCCCAACCTGAGTTAAACAGTCACAAGACCCTGCACCAAAAGAACAGAAAAAGATTTTTTTTTTTTTTTTTTTTTTTTTTTTCCAAGGTAGGGTTTCGCTGTAGCCCAGGCTGACCTGGAATTCATGATGTAGTCTCAGGGTGGCCTCGAACTCATGTCAATCCTCCTACCTCTGCCTCCCGAGTGCTGGGACTAAAGGCGTGCGCCACCACGCCTGGCCATCAGCTTGTTTTCAACCTAGCCCCTTGTCTTGAGTTCTGCCTGATGTGGGCATAAGCAGGCTGAGCTTGAGTCTGATTGAAGTGATGTAGGAAGGTCTCCTGGGCAGCCTGGACCTTATTAATTACAGGGGCCTAATGCAAGCTGAGCCAGGGTTGAACATTTACTTCCTCTCATCTTCATTCCAGATCATGAAGAGCGAAGTGTTACGAGTCACCCATGAACTCCAAGCCATGAAAGACAAGATCAAAGAGAACAGTGAGAAAATCAAAGTGAACAAGACCCTGCCATACCTTGTCTCCAACGTCATCGAGGTGTGTGTGTATGTGGAGGGGAAGAGAGAGTATCAGTGGGGCTTGGGGACAGCTTGGGATGGCACCAGTACAGGTAGGGAAGGTGCAAGTTTAGAAGCTAAATTGTGTGTTAGGGCTAATCCTCATTGGCTCTTTCTTTAGACACAGGCCTGCAAAAGCCTTGGAAGGCTCCTGTCTCCTTTCTTTTTTTCTTTGTTTTTCAAGGTAGGATCTCGCTCTCATCCAGGCAGACCTGGAATTCACTATGTAGTCTCAGGGTAGCCTTGAACTCTCTGTAATCCTCCTACCTCTGCCTCCCGAGTACTGGGATTAAAGGCATGTGTTACCATGCCTGGCCTCCTGTCTCCTTTCTTAGTGGTTCTTTGAGCATGAAAGCAGCACCTAGAAAGAAACATCATCTGCATCTTTGCTAGGCTCAGGCTAGTTGGAGGAGGTAGGCCTGCTGGGTTTGTGAGTGTGTGGGACTGTCTTGGGCAAGGCAGTCTGTGCTCTTTGGAAGTTCAAGGGGCTGAGCTTTTTCCCTTTTCAGCTATTGGACGTTGATCCCAATGACCAAGAGGAGGATGGTGCTAATATTGACCTGGACTCGCAGCGAAAGGGCAAGTGTGCAGTGATCAAAACCTCCACACGACAGGTGAAGCAGGCTCAGTAGGACAGAGGAGGGTGAGGGATGAATGTGGGACACCACCAAGGAGCTTCAGTGAGGACAGTAGCTGATAATGCACCTGTGATCTTTCCTGCAGACATACTTCCTGCCTGTGATTGGGCTGGTAGATGCAGAAAAGCTGAAGCCAGGAGACTTGGTGGTAAGTGGTGCCCAAGTCCAAGCATGGCTTTCCCAGCAAGCTCTCCCTCTGCACCAGGTCCCTATTGCTTCTGACTATGGTAGAGCAGCCTGAGAGCCAGGGATCCTGTGTGCTCTTTGATTCTGGAATTGTACCGTCCTACAGCTTTCCTTTCTGTAGACACCCATTCCCCAGCCCATTGTGCAAGCCTTGAGCTGGGATCATTCTGAAGGCTCTATGCTCTGTCCTCAGGGTGTGAACAAAGACTCCTATCTGATCCTGGAGACCCTGCCTACAGAGTACGACTCACGAGTGAAGGCCATGGAGGTGGACGAGAGGCCCACAGAACAGTACAGTGATATCGGGGGCCTGGACAAGCAGATTCAAGAGGTAAGGAAGGCATCTCACCAGCCTTTCATGGTTTCCCATGTTGTTGACAGGAATGCATGCCTTTACTGTGCCTTTTATCCTAGTAGCAGCCAAGGGAGGAAAAGAACAGTGTCCTGTGATAATAGGAGATAGGTTCCAGAGTGAGTGGCTTGCCCAGGGCTATAGAACATTAGGGTCAGGGATTGAAGAGATGGCTAAGTGGTTAAGGGCCTTGCTTGCAAGGCCTGGTGACCTGGGTTTAATTTCCTAGTATACATTTAAAGCCAGATGCACACAGAGTGACACATATATCTGGAGTTCATTTGCTGTAGCCTGCTCATTTTTCTCTCTCTCTTCTCTGCAAATAAATAAATATATCAAGTCAGGTATGGGTTCACATGCCTTTAATCCCAGCACTTGAGAGGCAGAGGTAGGAGGATTGCTATGAGTTCCAGGTCAGCCTGGACTAGAAGGAGATCCTGCCTTAAAAAGTAAAAAACAGGGCTGGAAGGATGGCTTAGTGGTTGAGGCACTTGCCTGCAAAGCCAAAGGACCCAGGTTCGATTCCCCAGTACCCAAGTAAACCAGATGCACAAGATGGCACATGCATCTGGAGTTCTTTTGCAGTGGCCCTGGCGCACCCATTCTGTCTCTCAAATAAATAAATAAAATAATCATAAATAAGATAGGGCTAAAGCTAGGACTGGTATTTAAGCTCTGTTCTTGGCTTCATGACTTTTTATAATGTCTTGCTATTCTTTTTTAGTTTTTCAAGGTAGGGTCTTGCTCTAGCCCAAGCTGACCTAGAATTTACTATGTAGTCTCAGGGTGGCCTTGAACTCACAGCAGTTCTCCTACCTGTGCCTCCCAAGTGCTGGGATTAAAGGTGTGCGTCACCACACCCAGCTCAATATTTTGCTATTCTTACTGAAGCTATTGGCCAGCCTTGTTGGGGGGTGGGGTGGGAGCGCTCCCTGTCCTTTTTTTTTCTTTCTTTCTCTGAGGTAGGGTCTTACTGTAGCCCAGACTGGAATTCACTGTGTAGTTTCAGCCTGGCCTTGAACTCACAACAGTCCTCCTACTTCTGCTTCCCGAGTGCTGATACTAAGGTGTGTGCCACCACGTCCAGCTCTGTCCTCTTGATGTGGGGAGAATGTCCCTGAGTTGGAGTAGAAGGGGTGCAGATTAAGGTTGAAATCACTGAGGGCTCCCTAAGGGCTTCATTCTTCTAACCTAGGGCTTCTTCCTCACAGCTGGTGGAGGCCATTGTCCTGCCCATGAACCACAAGGAGAAGTTTGAGAACTTAGGGATCCAGCCCCCAAAGGGGGTACTGATGTATGGGCCACCTGGTACAGGGAAGACATTGCTGGCCCGAGCCTGTGCTGCACAGACCAAGGTGTGTGCTGGGGAGCAGTGAGGAGGTGGGTGGGACTAAAGTTGTACAAAATGGGCTGGGAGGAATGACTTAGGTCTTTGGCCTTACCTATCCAATCTCCCTCAGGCCACCTTCTTGAAGCTAGCTGGCCCCCAGTTGGTACAGATGTTCATTGGAGATGGTGCCAAACTGGTTCGCGATGCCTTTGCTCTGGCCAAGGAAAAGGCACCATCTATCATTTTCATTGATGAGTTGGATGCCATTGGCACCAAGCGGTAAGGGAGTGCTGGGGACCCTCTGGGGCTGGGGACCTGGCTCAGTGGCTAAAGTGTTGAGAACCTGAGTTCATATCCTAGAACCCATGAAAACTGCTTGGCATTTTGGCATGTGCCTATAATCCTGGTGCTGGCAAGAGGCAGGGGTTCACTGGCTAGCTAGTCTAGCTGAATTGATGCATGCTGTGTTTAGTGAGAGATCCTGTCTAAGTAAAATGTAGAGCTGTTGAGGAAGACACCCAGTATTGAACTCTGGCCTCCACATGCATGTGTACAAAGTATACATATGCACATACACTTGCACACATGTGCCCCATATATACTAACACACACACACACCAAACACACACATGCAATCAAAACAAAACCAGAAATCTGGTCACCACATATGTACTCCCTCACTCAGAGAAATCTTATTTAAAACTTTTCCTGGGCTGCCCCATTGCCTGTTGGCAAGAATGCTAGTCTTGTGTGGTATGTGAGCTCCATGTGTTCCTGCTCCTGCTCCCTCCAGCCACAGTGTGCTCTCATCATGTGGATGCCCTCCTCAGTGTCCTCTTCTCCACTGGCTGGTTGCAAAGCCAGTGTTTAGAGCCTCAGGGACCCTTCTTCAGGGTGGCTTCCTGGGCTCCTGGTGCTCCAAACCTGGGTATTGCTTAATTTTTTTTTTTATCTTTATTTTTATTTATTTATTTGAGAGTGACAGACTGAGAGAGAAAGAGGCAGATAGAGAGAGAGGGAATGGGCATGCCAGGGCCTCCAGCCACTGCAAACGAACTCCAGATGCGTGTGGCCCCCTTGTGCATCTGGCTTACGTGGGTCCTGGGGAATTGAGCCTCGAACCGGGGTCCTTAGGCTTCATAGGCAAGCGTTTAACCGCTAAGCCATCTCTCCAGCCCTTAATTTTTTAAAAAATATTTTATTTCTATTTATTTATTTGAGAGAGAGAGATACAGAAATAGGCAGGTAGAGAAAGAATAGGCTTACATGAGTCCTGGGGAGTCAAATCTTGCTTTGCAGGCAAGCGTCTTAACTGCCAAGCCATCTCCCCAGTCCTTTTTGTTTGTTTGTTTTGTTTTGTTTTGTTTTTGAGGTAGGGTCTCATTCTAGCCCAGGCTGACCTGGAATTCACTATGTAGTATCAAGTGGCTTTGAACTCAGGACAATCCTCCTCCTTCTGCTTCCTGAGTGTTGGGATTAAAGGCATGCACCACCATGCCCAGCCTAAACCTGGGTATTTCTGAGCCTCACTTCTGTAGTTGTACATTGATCAGAGCCACAGCTCTAGCTCTCTGGGTTTTTCTGTTTACCTTCAGCCTAGCATCTAATGCCAGGAGCCTCTCCCTGGTCTGAATGCTGTAGTCAACTATTAGTGACACCTTCCTCTATGCCAGTCCCCAGGCTTGGAGTGGGTGGAAAAGGGGAGAGCTCTGCTGAAGCCATGGCCTCACTGATGGGAGTTTTATGTCCTGTGCAGTTTTGACAGTGAGAAAGCTGGTGACCGTGAGGTACAGCGGACCATGCTGGAGCTTCTCAATCAACTCGATGGCTTCCAGCCCAACACACAAGTAAAGGTGAGTGAAGAAAATGAGGCTTGCATTGTGTTGGCAGAGGCTGCCCTCAAATCACAGCTGGTGATTTATGACCATGCCATGCCCATGGGTCGATGCCCTGCTCCTGAATTGCTGCTTCTCCCCATCTTCAGGTAATTGCAGCCACTAACAGGGTGGACATTCTGGACCCTGCCTTGCTCCGCTCAGGCCGCCTGGACCGCAAGATTGAGTTCCCGATGCCCAATGAGGAGGCCCGGGCCAGAATCATGCAGATTCACTCCCGGAAGATGAATGTCAGGTAAGCAGAGAACTCAAGGGAGCAGCCAGTGTCTTGGACCATCAGCTCTCACAGCCTCAGCTCCAGCCCATGTGACCACCTTACCCTCCCCCTGTGTATGCACATAGCTGTTGCACATGCTGGGTTCCATTTCTCCCCAACTGCCTGAAGTAATCTTGTTGGGATCCAGACCCTTGTTCTGGGTGCTTTTGCTCAGAATCCAGTACCCATCTGAAGCACATAAACTTCCACAACTCAAAGCCGGGTGTGGTGGCGCACGCCTTTAATCCCAGCACTCGGGAGGCAGAGGTAGGAGGATCGCTGCGAGTTCAAGGCCACCGTGAGACTACATAGTTAATTCCAGGTCAGCCTGGGCCAGAGTGAGACCCTACCTCGAAAAACCAAAAAAAAAAAAAAAAAAAAAAAAAAAAACCCAAAAAAACTTCCACAACTCAGAGTGTGGGCCCAGCCTCAACATGGCCAGGGGAAATCTAACCAAGACCACATGACCTGTGCTCAGATCTGTACAACCTTCAGGAGGCAACTTAATCCTCTAAGGATGTTTTATTATTTGAGGCTTGGGATAATTGTCCTGACTTTTGGGGTCATGGGAGAATGAGGACAGTGTCCAGCACAATGCTCATCATGAGACAGTTGTGGTAGCAGCAGTGTTGTGCTGGCTCTGCAGGATTGTGCTACTTTTGCCTTCATAACCTCCTGCTCTCCCACCTCAGACTAAGTTGGTCCCTGGAGTTTCAGTTAGCTATTTCTAGAAGGCTGGAGCACAAAAGATCCTAAACAACCTTGTCTAACCTGCTTAACCTGCCACCCCTTGCCTTGTCTTGTACTGAGAAGAAAAGGTCATGGGGGTAAAGGACGTGCCTACCACCCAGTTAAAGTTACTGCTTGTTGGGGGCATTTTAGGACATAAGTAACTTAAGACCTGTGGATCTGTCCTTTTTCCAGTCCTGATGTGAACTATGAGGAGCTGGCGCGTTGCACTGACGACTTCAATGGGGCCCAGTGCAAGGCTGTGTGTGTAGAGGCGGTAAGCGGTCAGGAAGGGTGAGAGGGTTGTTTCTGGTCTTCTTGCCCCTTCCTTGGATAGGACAGGGAAAGAGGCTAAGAAGGCCCTGGCTTCTGGGACCCAAGCCCAGGATATGAACAGACACCCTAAGACTTTGTTCTTGCTCCAGGGCATGATCGCACTTCGCAGGGGTGCCACAGAGCTCACCCATGAGGACTACATGGAGGGCATCCTGGAGGTGCAGGCCAAGAAGAAAGCCAACCTGCAGTACTATGCCTAGGGCATCCCTAGCCTGTTTCCTAGTCTGCTGGCTAAAGTTGGTAATAAAAGTTGGTTTGGGTTCCTGCTGCCTCTCTGTCTTGTCTTTCCTGGGTACTGGGTGGAAGATGGGATCATATTTGTGAGGCCCCTTCCTCAGGGAGTTGCAGTCTGGTGATACCAGAGGCAGCTCTGGGCCCCAGACCAGTTGCCAGGGTTCAGCCCCCTGAGGCAGTACAGAGCAAGGCACAGCTGTTTGACTAGAGTTGCCTGGCCTCCTACTGCCCCATGTCTCCTTAAACCCTCTCTTCCCCATTCTATACCCCACCTTGTTGAGCTTTGAGAGGTTTGTGTGGCTCTAACTTCAGAAGGAACAGCCTAAACAAAAACCAACATCTCCTGTTTTGCATTTTGGCTTTTCAGCCTAGCCCTTGTTGCCTTGGAAAGCTAGGGCTTAGGTTTTTGGTCCTTGAAATGTCCTCCTAGTTTCCTGTTTTGTAGGCCTCTTGTTTCTCCATAGGCACACATTAGCCTTTCAGCTGTGTGCTATACAGGTCTTACTGTATAGTTTTATCTAGTTATTAGAATAGCCACTGTAGGGTGTCCCTGTCTTATAGATGTGATTATGTCACTAGGTCGATGGGATTCAAACCTAGGATTGAGAATGCTATTAGTCAACTTTGCTTTGAGCTGTCTTCTCAGTGGATTTGTTGGACTTTGAAAGATAATAGACATAAGAACTTCATGCTCTTCCCCACTTCCTTTTCCTATTCCTAAGTGGACATGACAAAACAAACTACTGACATACCTCTGCCCAGTCCTGCCCTTCCCAGCGCTGACTTCCTCCCTTAAGGTCCTGGTTCACCCTGGGCATCACATGCCACCTGGTGATTTGCTGACCTCTCAGTTCTCTGTTCCATGAGCCCAGCCACCCAGCTGCTGAAGTGCTTCAGGTTCTATATCTTCCATGGGCACCCTCACCCGTCTTGGCTTCCTCACTATAAAGTGTTCCCCTTCCCTTATCTTCCTCAGAGGAGTGATGCTGACTGATAGCCCTGGGCAAAGTCATCTCTAGGTTAGACCTTGATGAGACCATACTTCATTTAACAACGTTAGACATAGTCATATATGAACACTTGAGGCAGAAGGATCAAGTGTTCAAGGACAGCCTTGGATAGATAGCAAATTGGAAGCCAACTGGGCTACATGAGACTGATGATAAAATAATGAGGAGGGCCATGCCTCTAAGCATTTGGGCAGTACAGGCAGAAGGATCATGAGTTCAATGTCACACTGGGCTAAGCAGCAAGACCTTGTCTCAAACAGAAACCTTCATCCCCTTGCCTGTATCCTACCTCCTCAAATGAGGAAGAGTTTCTTTTCTTTTTTCTTTCTTTTTTTTTGGAGAGAGAGAGACAGCAAGAGACGGAGAGGAAGACAAATAGGGATGGGTGCGCCAGCAGCCTCTCAGCTGCTGTGAACGAAATCCAGATGTGCGCGCCCCATTGTGGTCAAGTGCGGCATTGCGCTTTGTGTCACTTTGCATCTGGCTAAACGTGGGACCTGGAGATTGGAACCAGCATTCTTAGGCTTAGGAGGCAGGTGCCTTAACCGCTAAGCCACCTCTCCAGCCCGAGAAGAGTTTCTTTAAACCATATCCTCTTCCTCTAAAGGAACTGAGTGTTAATAACACCACACCAGGCAGGGGAAGGAGGGGAGGGGTACTGCTTCTACAGTGGGCAGGGGGAATCCTGCCCACTTCTTCCCAAGTCAAGCACCACATCCTTCAGTAGCCCTCTGCCTGGGCCAGTCGTTTATGCAGTTTCATGGAGTCTAGTACAGGTCGATGGGAACCCAGCCAGCTACTTCCCTAGCACAGAACGCTCAGCCATCAGCTAAATTCTCAAGAGGGATGAAGATACCTGTTCTGTCTGGTTGTGACATATCCAGTAATATAACTGTCCCAAGGACCTCATCAATCCAGGGTGGACAGATCTGAGGTGTGGCATGAAAGCCCAGTTGTCTCTTGCCTCAGCAGGTGCTTGGCTGCCAACTGAGGTGTGGCGTCCTGCTGGAAAGCAGATAGGCATATGCCCAGGGCTATCAGTCAGCATCACTCCTGGCTTCCCAACAATTTCTGTGGTGGCTCATGCCTTTAATCTCAGTCCTCAGGAGGCAGAGGAAGGAGGATCACTGAGTTCAAGGCCATCCTGAGAATATATAGTGAATTCTAGGTCAGCCTGGGCTAGAGTGAGACCCTACTTTGAAATAAGCCCCCCCCTCCAAAAAAACAATTATTGCGGGTGGGGTTAGGGGAAAAGCCTTGGCTTATAGGTCCATAAAATCATCCTGAGGGTGATAAGGGCCAAGATGACATAGTGCCAGGCTCATATTAGTGCTCATCATTATTGGGTTAAAAGGCTAACAACAGGGCTGGTTTAAAGGTTATGGCACTTGCCTATGAAGCCTAAGGACCTAGGTTCAATTCCCCAGGACCCACGTAAACCAGATGCACAGGGTGGCACGTGTCTGGAGTTCGTTTGCAGTGGCTGGAGGCCCTGGTGCACCCATTCTCTCTCTCTCTACCTCTCTCTCTCTCTCAAATAAATAAATTATTTATTTAAAAAAAAAAAAAGGCTAACAACACAAGGCAGGAAAATGTGAACTGTTCGAGGCGCACAGCAAGTGTACTACACAGACCTAGCCATAGCACTGTACTAGCAAAGATGCTTGGCCATAGACCCTGGTGTCTGGAGCAGGCAGCCAGTCTGAATAGTGTTTATTCATATCTACAGGACAGATATTTACAGATAAACATGAACCACATCTGTGGAACCATTCGTGCCTAATGGCCTCTAACACCCATGGTCAAGCAGCAGGGCTGGAGCTTGGCTGTGGAATGGGCCAGCTGAGTACCTGGGCGTCAGCCAAGGGAAATTGCTGGGGATTATGGCTTCAGCATTCTCCCAGTTCACATTCCTGAGTGCTGACAATGTGGAACCTTCACCACCCCCACTTTACCCCCAACCCAGAGGACAAGGGGCCTGCGCAGGGAAGGGCAGCGTGGCTCACTGCCTGTCCTGGACATGTCTCTGGACCCTGTGCAGGAGGAGCATCCCTGAGCTGGACTAGGAGGCCTCTAGCCTGGGGCTACCCGTTGCCTACTGCCCTACAGGCTGCTGTTTGGCAGCTGGAGGTGACAAGAACTGCTGGTGCTGCCAGGGAGCATTCACTAGGGGAATAGCTGGTCAGGCAGGCAATCCTGAGGAAGAAGTCCTGGAGCACCTGCTCAGTGCGGGGAGGGTAGGACTTCAGTGCTTAGTGGGGCCAGGCCTATGCAAGCACCCACATCTTCTTTCTTTGGCTATACAGGTGAAAGAAGGGCCAGGCAAAGGTGCACAGAAGACAAAAGATGCCCAGCCTCTGTCCCTAGGCTGTTAGGACCTGCATGTGTGAGCACAACTTGGCTCCCTCATGCCACAGGCCCAGAAGGCCTCAGGAGGGGCTAGCTTTGGGGTTCCCTGGAGCCCTGTTGGGGTGAGGACTCTGTTGGGACCAGTGTTACTGTCATCCTGACAGGTGCAGGATAACAGGTGAGTGGCAGGGAGAAGAGAATGAAGCAGGACTGGGGCGGGCGCTGTGCACAAGGATCACAGTGTTGGTCTTACACCTCTGGCCACATGTGCGTACCACACACCCTACGCATCTGATGCGAGGCTGGTTCACATAGCACTCGTCCTCTGCCTCACACACATGGTCACAGAGCAAATCCGAGTTGTGTTGCTGTCAGGGTGGGGCGTCATGTCGGCGCCGGTCACTCAGCGCAGAGTGAGAGCAGTGCCATCAGCACGATGCCAGAGCTGAGCAGCAGCAGCTGCTGCAGGGAGCGCCTGCGGGGACAGGGTGCCTCAGTGGGCCGTGGCCGGGTAGCAGAGGCTACAGCTTCTCCTGCCCCGACTGCTGGCCATCCCAGTAGGTCACTCACCATGGGTCATTTTCCTCCAAGAGGTCCGGCAGCACGTTCACCAGGGCAATATAGAGAAAACCACCAGAGGTGAAGGGCAGAATCCAGGCCACAGTTTCTTCTGCGTGGGAGGAGGATGTCCAACTGTAAGCCCAGGGGGGGACTGTTGTGTATCCCCCCACCCTCTCCCACAGGGAGGCCAGGCAGACCCCAACCCAATACCAGCAGCAAGGCAGCTATGCCGTTTGGCTGGTGTCCCTCTGCTGATTGCCACCACCCACCATGCCCGTACCTACTCCCTTGGGGGACTGTGTACAGATGGCGAAGCAGGCACCCAGCAGGCCCCCCAGTGCCGTCGAGAGCTGCAGCTTGGCTGCACTCCATCGGTCAAAGCCAGCCCGGAGCAGGATGGCAAAGTCACCCACCTGAGGGGAGGTCCACATGTTCACCCTGGGTCAGTTGAGCCAGATCACCTGGGCATCTTGGTTTGGATGTGGACAACCAGCCTCCTGCCCCCACCCTGCCCCTGGGCCAGCCAGTATTCAAGGCGGTGGCCTTGGGCCCAATACCGCTGGGCAGGCCCAACCCAAAGCCCCAGCTGAGCTCAGTGCCCACCACAACCATGAGAACGCTGTGATCCTAAGCCCTGAGGCTACCTTCCACTTACCTCATGGGGGATCTCATGCAGGAGGATGGCCATAGTTGTCAGCAGCCCAATCTGCAGAGAGGGGAGCCTGAGTCTGTGGGGTTTTTGTTGGGGGCCCTCCATGCCCACTCACTACAAATATGTACTCTCTCTAGGCTGGACATTTGGCTATAGGAAAGGCAAATGACTAAAGGACATAAGGAGGCTGCCTCATGACTGCCAGTCTAGAGGGCAAAGATGGGATGTGTAGTTCCACACAGAGTGGTGGTGTGAAGAACATGGACCAAACACATGGGACAGGGCCTGGAGAATGGGCCTCAATGGAGAAGTTCATTTAATAAACTGAGGCCTCAGAGAGGTATGAGGGGAAGAATATTCCAGGTGGGCATAGTGAAGTGGGAAAGAGCCTGGCTAGCTCAAGAGCAGGTACTGGGCCCAGAGAATAGAGGGCAGAAGGAAGAGATGGAAGCATTGCTGTGGAAGCAGACAGGACCAAGACTAGCCACTTGATAGAAGTGACATCCAGGAGGCAGCAGGGGGACTAGGGTTTAGAACAAGTACTACTAGTGAAAGCAAGAAAGAGAGATGGGGACTGGAGAGATGGCTTAGTGGTTAATGCACTTGCCTGCAAAGTCAAAGGACTCAGGTTTGATACCCCAGGACCCATGTAAGCCAGATGCACAAGGTGGTGCATGCATCTGGAATTCATTTGCAGTGGCTGGAAGCCCTGGCTCGCCCACTCTCTCAATCTCTGTCTCCCTCTCCCTCCTTCTCTCTGCCTCTTTCAAACAAATAAATAAATATGCTAAAAAAAAAAAAAAAAAGAGATGGCATATTTTGGGTGTGGATCCAACTGATCAACACAGGTACCACCAGAAATAATAGAGTCCTACCTACCAAACTCCCACTTACCTTCTTGCTCACAAGGAAGCCGGCAGCCACAGCCAGCCCATGTGTGAAGTTGTCTATGGTGTTGGCCAGCAGGTTGAGATAGCCACTGACCTGGGTGAGGGGAGAAAGAGCCAGGCTGAGCCAGGAAGGCAGGGCTGAGTTGGTCTTTCAGCTTTGCAGCTGTAGGAGGGGGGCCCTAATGGGCCACTCACTTTGAGATTCCGGACCACGGCTCTCAGGCCGGGCTCTGCAGCCGGCTGGGCCAGACAGTGGCCTCCATTGAGCGCGGCAGCAGTGGGGTCTTTTCTGGGGGCCTAGGGCCAGGAGGAGAGAGAGGTGCCATTAGATGCCCTCCAGTCAGGCAGGCAGACAGGAGGGGAGAACAAGATGGACAAGAAACATACTGGCAATACCTTATCTGGCTAAACTCCGCTGCTCCATCAGCTGGGTTTCCCAAACTCATCAAACCCCAACACCTACCCTGCTGTCACTAATCATCTATCAGAAAAAAATCGCTGTAGGGGCTTATGGTGTTATTCCCCAGATCCTTCTGAAAAAGTTGGCCCATAGCTCCCAGGAAAGAGCCCGGAGAACACTTTGCACTAACCCAGAACACAAGCTAACTTATCCAGGCTCCTGGACATGAGGCTTACCTGGCTGGTCCCATCCTCCTCGCTACTCAGAAACAACTTCTCCAATGCCAAGAAGGTCAGGAAGCCAGCAATGACCCACAGCCCCAGTTGCTGCTGCTGCTGCAGGCTCTGCTCCTCACCACCTGCAGGGGGAACACTAATAGGCCATGCCAAGCCAGAACCCTAGGAGGGTGCCATTTAGAATGGGACCTAGCCCAGGGCAATGACAGGGTCAGGGGAAACAGGATTGAATGAACAGGTGCTGGGTCCTAGGACTCATACAGAGGCCAGAACATAGGGACCCTCCTTCTCAGTCAAATTTCCTGCCAGATCCTTATTTCCAAACCCCTCTCCCTGTTACTCCCATACTTTGCAGAGCAGAACAACACTAGGCATGGGCACCAGCTTCCCACTTCTGCCCCTGCCCTGTGGTCTCACTTACCAGGGCTGATGCTACACGTGTAGGCCCAAGCCTCTGGCAACAGGTGCAGAAACACATTGCCCAAGAGTCCACCCAAGGCAAAGCTGAGCAGCTGCTTCAGGCGACGGGACCCAGCTGCAAGGCAAGAGATGCAGGGTCCAGGGCTGAGACCCTGGAATCACTGGCCCTGTTTCACCTGCTCTTTTGGGTGTCCTTATCCCAAAAGGCCCCACAAGGGCTGGGTACTGAGCAGGAACACACTGTGGACTCACTACTACAGTATAGTTGAGAGACTGGCTTTAGAGCAGACTGATCCCAGCTGGTAACCTTCTGCAGATAACTTTGGAAACTCAGTTTACCCATGTGCTAATTTCACCTCATCTGAATTAAGTAACAATACATATAGTGAGTGCTCATTAAATGGGAATTTCTCTCATCAGAAAAGTTACAGATTTGAGGGCTTTCACAGATATGTGCACCCAGATTGGGACGGCCCTTCGTGAACTATGTTCAGACCCTTGGTTTGACAGAACACCTGAAGCCTAGAGGACAGAGACAGCTGGTGATAGGGTGGGATCCCACAGGCATCTGTTGCTTCTAAACTGTGCAACCTTGAGCTGGCTACAGAACAAGTGTGAAGTGTAACTAATAATCCAAGTGCATCCTATACTGATCTTGCTCCAGTCTTACACATGCTAGGCAAGTACTTCACTAATGAGCTGTACCTCCAGCTACCTTGTTATTATTATTTTCATTTTTTTGAGGACACTCTAGCCCGAATGACCTAGAACTCACTCTGGAGTCCAGGCTCCAACTCATGGTGATCCTCCTACTTCTGCCTCCCAAGTGCTGGAATTAAAGGTATGAGCCACCATGCCTGACTCTCTTCCACCCATTATTATTTTTTAGAGAGGGGGAGAAGGAGAAAGAGTGAGAATGGGTGCGCCAGGGCCTCTAGCCACTGCAAACGAACTCCAGATGCATGCGCCACCACGTGCATCTGGCTTACATGGGGAATCTAACTGGGGTCCTTAGGCTTGTCAGGCAGGCACCTTAACTGCTAAGCCATCTCTCCAGCCTGCACCCATTATTTTTTTAAAATTAATTAACTTAAGCCGGGCATGGTGGTGCATGCCTTTAATCCCAGCACTCGGGAGGCAGAGGTATAGGAGGATCGCCGAGAGTTTGAGGCCACCCTGAGACTACATAGTGAATTCCAGGTCAGCCTGGACCAGAGTGAGACCCTACCTTGCAAAACCAAAAAAAAAAAAAAAAAAAAAAAATTAATTAACTTATTTATTGGCAAGCAGAGAGAGATAGAAGAGAGACAGAGAGAATAAGTGTGCCATTCTCCAGCCATTGCAAAGAAACTCCAGATGCATGTGCCACTATGTGCATCTGGCTTTATGTGGGTACTGGGGAATCAAACTCAGGTCGTTAGGCTTTGTAGGCAAGTGCCTCAATCACTAAGCCATCTCTCCAACCCTTTTTTCCATCCATTTTTATTTAAACCAGATCTCACTGATCCCAGAGCTTACTATTTAAAAAAATATTTATTAGCTGGGTGTGATGGTGCACACCTTTAATCCCAGCACTTGGGAGGCTGAGGTAGAAGGATTACCATGAGTTCGAGGCCACCCTGAGACTATATAGTGAATTCCAGGTCAGTCTGGGCTAGAGCGAGACCCTACCTCAAAAAACAAAACAGGGCTGGAGAGACGGCTTAGCGGTTAAGGCGCCTGCCTCCTAAGCCTAAGAACACTGGTTCCAATCTCCAGGTCCCACGTTTAGCCAAATGCAAAGTGACACAAGGGCACAATGCTGCACTTGACCACAAGGGGGCGCACACATCTGGATTTTGTTCACAGCAGCTGAGAGGGGGGCTGGCACGCCCATCTCTATCTGTCTTCCTCTCCCTATCTCTCTGTCTCTCTCCAAAAAAAAAAAAACAAACCTAAAAAAACCCAAAAAAACAAAAACAAAAATATTTATTGGGCTGGAGAGAAGGCTTAGCAGTTAAGGACCCTTGTTCTACTCTCCAGAGCCCACGTTAGCCAGATGCACAAAGGTGAGGCAAGCACAAGGTCACATAAACCCACTACATGGCACAAGCATCTGGAGTTTGATGGTAGTGGCTGAGGCCTTGGTGCGCCAATTCTCTGTCTCTTGCTCTCTATAAAACAAAATAATAATAATTTAAAAAATTATTTATTTATTTATTGGCTTTTCAGGTTTTTTTTTTTTCAAGGTAGGGTCTCACTCTAGCTCAGGCTGACCTGGAATTTACTATGAAGTCTCAAGGTAACCTTGAACTCACGGTGATCCTCCTACCTCTGCCTCCCAAGTGCTGGGATTAAAGGCATGTGCCACCATGCCCAGCAGTTTGTTTTTGAGGCAGAGTTTCACTCTAGTCCAGGTTGACCTGGAATTTACTATGTGGTCTCAGGGTGGCCTTGAACTCATGGTGATCCTCCTACCTCTGCCTCCCGAGTGCTGGGATTAAAGGCATGCACCACCATGCCCGGCTCAGTGCATCACTTTTTGTATCTGGCTTTACAAGGGTACTGGGAAATTAAACCAGTACCTAGGTAAAGGCTTTGCAAGCAAGCATCTTAACAGCTGAGCCATCTCTCCAGCCCACAGCTTATTTTATTTGGCCTTTTCAAGGCAGGGTTTCACTCTAGCCCAGGCTAATCTGGAATTCACTATATAGTTCCAGGCTGGCCTCAAACACACAACAGTCCTCCTACCTCTGTCTCTCAAGTGCTGGGATTATGGGATTACAGATGTATGTCACCATACCAGACTGCCTCGTTCATATTTAATTGCAACACAGTGTCTGAACAGGCAGTGCATACACATGGTACAGATGTGCAGTCAATGATCACCACCCCCCCCCGCCACCAAGCACACATACCATGCCCTCCATGCCTCCTCCTAGAGGGTTGATGACTCTTACACTGTGAGCCATGACTTGGGAGACAGGCAGCATTTGCTCAACATGAGCCTGTAAACACAGGCCCCTTCCCTGTTCCAAGAAATCCTCAAATGCTTTCTGTATATAGTTCATGTAAAATTCACAAGAGTACCTTAGATTTACACTAGAACTACCCTCATTTGCAGGGTAATGGGGATCAAACCCAGGTCATGCATATGATATACTAAGCAAGCACTCTACCACTGAGCTACACTCCCTGGCCCTAGGACCCCCATTTTTAAGTTTGGGAGACTGAGACAGAGTGAAGGTAAGTAACTTGTCATATGCTATTTAGTTGGTCAGTGGAAGAGCCAGGATTTGAACCACTGTTCAAACTGAGTCTGTTGAATGTTGCTGACTGAAACAATAAACAGATTCATGGGTGAAGGAACAACTGAGCACACACACTCTGTGGCCACAGGACCAAGGTGGCACTGCCTTCCATCTTAGATGCAGTGTGACCTGGTACGTGAGACCTGAGTTTTCCTAAGAGCAGCAGCATGCTTTCTACTCTGCTGGTTGCCCCTTGGGGCCATTGGAGGGTCACTCACCTTCTGAACGCAGCATGGTCCCCATCTCCAGGGGAATGACCAGCAGAGGGAAGACCCCACTGAGCCCCACTATGAGGGAGCCCAGGAGGGAGCAGATCCAGGTGTCCAGCCTCTCCCCACTCAGCAGAGCTCCCCAGGACTCACTGTCCTTGTTGTCCAGACGACAGGCTGCTGCAGCCCCCAGGCTGCGGAGGGCTGGTTGGGAACCCTCAGCCCTTCCCAGAAGTTCCAAGACAAAGGCATTAAGGAAGAGGATCCTTTGGCCAGCCATGCCGCAGCCAGAGGAGGGACATCCAGGCATGCCACGTACTGAAAAACACAAAGGCCGCAGCTTATGTAAGCTGCCTCTCTGGATGGCATACCTACTTAGAAAGCATGGCATCTCACCCCTCCTCAATGGCCATGGCATTACTCTCTTGCTGGTTATCCCTAGCTAGCTTGGAACTCACTATATAGCATAGCATCTTGACATCCTAAATGGCCATAATGATGCCCTGCTGCTGGTCCTACTCAAGACCCAAGGACCCCAGTGGAAGGCACACAAAACAAAGGGCCTCTGCTGGTCCACATTCCCTCTCCCAAGGACTACACACTTGTTCCTTCCAAGCTAGCTCCAGCGTGTGTGTCACTGTGTCTGCCTGAGGCTAAACTTTCCTTAATGACTGGGTGAGGTGCTGGCAGAGCTCCCTTCAGCCACTGGCGGGCCCAGCCCTGCTGGGTGTCTCTGGCTGCCAGAAGAGGCTCTGCTGCCAGGATGTGCCCTATGAGGACATCCAGGGACTAAGGCCAGCATTGTCTAGGTTGGTGGGATGGCACTGAGGGGCACAGGTGTTGGGGAGAATGAGCAGTGGAGCTAGATAGGACCATCCAAAGGGCTTTCTGTGAAATGAGCTAAATGTCCTTAGGGCATCCTGAGTTGGGAGGTGGGGCTGCTTCACAGCTGTCTGTGTGCCGGGTGAGGTGGGGAGCATGGGCTTCAGGTTAATTTATTTGGTGCCCTACACTTGTAGCTAGTTATTTCCAGGCAAATCCTTAAGTCCCTTCTGAGTCTCAGAGTCCTTATCATGGAGTGGAACTAGGTACTGCCTCCCTCACAGCTGTGTTAAGAGGTGAGTTTGACAATGCAGGTGGCTGCTGGCATGGAGGGGCACACCGACCTTGGGTGTGCTGGGAGAGGTCTGGAGCCCTCCCAGCAGGAATGTGCTCCACCAGCAGATCACAGGATGGGGATGTGTGAGTCAACCAAGAGAGAAGTTCAATGTGGAAACTCCGGCATGAGGTTGAAATAGGGTCTGCCCTGCCTAATCCTGGCTATGACCTTGAGCTGCCTCAGTTTCCTCATCTGCTAATGGAGATGGAGGGAGAGAAAACAGCTGACTCTGGGTCGTGGGGAAGATGTCCATGTCTGGAATCTCAAGACCTTCACTAGTAGGACCTTCATGAAACCAGCGGGGTTCCACTGGGAACTCGGCCAGGCCAAGTCCTTGGCGGGTCAAGCCGAGGCGAGGGGGCGAGGGGACCACAGAGGTTTGGGAGAGAAGTATGGGATATGTTGGGAATTCCTTCTAGAAGGGAAAGAATGGCGAAAGCGAAAGGGAAGGGAGTCAGGAAAGAGCCAGGGAATGGAGGTGGAGGCTACGCAAAGAGGGACAGAGGGGAACGATGGGGGGCGGAGTGTGGGACAACAGGGAGGCCACAGCAGGCAAGTTCAACTCCGGGGCTCCGGAGAGGGCCGACAGCGGACCTGCGGGGCCTGGCCGGCTCCCCGCCCCGCCCCGGGCGCGGGCCCCGAGGGTCCAGCAGTCACTCACCGTGCGGCGGGAGCCGTGGTGGCAGCGGCGGCGGCGGCAGCTGCGGCGCTCCGGGCGGGCCCGGCCATCCAGCTGCAGTGCCGCGCCCCGCCCCGGCTGTGCCCCGCCCGGCCCGGCCTGGCCCGCCAGGCCCCCGGCCCGGAGCCACTCCCGGCGCGAGGCCACGTCACACGGGACCTTCCGGAACCCAACGCGCGGGGCTCCGAGGGGCCAACACGGAGCGGCGGCGGGGGGCGCTTCCGCCTAGCACCGAGCGGGGAACCACGCAGGCAGGGCACTTCCGCTCGGGCCGGACTACGGGGCTGCGGGGAGAGCAGGACGGAAGTGGGTAGCCCCTATAGACACCGCACTTAACCAGGCTCAGCTTGGACGAGGGTGGCAGCCACACGGGCACCGCGAGCAGCCGGGCGGCGGGGCTAGCGAGGGTGGTCACTGCGTCCCTTCCGGCCGTGCAGTCCCGCCGGTGGCCGCACGAGGGCGCGCGTGGCTGACAGGCTACCCGGTCCCCGGGATGGGAGGATGGCTGTGGCTGCCTGCTTTAGTCAGATGGTCTTGCTCCTCCATCAACCAGGGAGGGAAAGGGGAAGTGCCTGCCTCAGGGAGGGAGGGACCTGGCCCCGGGAACCTCAGAAGAGGGAATTTTATTCTTACTCATCGAATTATTTTTATGCTTTGGTTTTGCACTGGGAACCTCAGGCCACTGTCTCTAGGACTTGTAACCCTTTGGGGTCCAACACGTGGTAGCTAGACTCTGCTCACCAAAATTCAAACCAGGGTTCAAAGGATTCTTTGCTCCATTCACCTAGCAGAAAATAGGCTGGATCGTTTCTGTCCAATGGCAACTACAGTAATTTACTGTATTCAGTGTGGCAAGGTAGTGACCACCTTACTACGCAGCATTCACTATTAGCATTATCTCAGCAAACCCTCATTTTATCCTCCCAATGAATACTGTTAGCCTAGGGCCATGCAGCCATAGCGAAGGCAGAGCCAGAATTCAAACCTGGATGTCCCTCAACCCAGACGTGGTATCACCTCTCACTTTCAAGGTCTAAACAGCAGTATGAGTGTGGCCTAGTGTTTCCATTTTGGAACCTTCTCTAGGAATTAACAAGCATGGGGGAATATTCAGGAAGGAGCTGGTGAATAATTACTTGGACAGATTGTGGCAAAAGATTCTTAAATCTGTCTGTAATCCTCATTAGCCCACAGCCACTCTCTGCATTTATTATTATTATTATTATTTTGGTTTTTCGAGGTAGGGTCTCTAGCCAGGCTGACCTGGAATTCACTGTAGTCTCAGAGTGGCCTCGAACTCACAGCGATCTACCTACCTCTGCCTCCTGAGGGCTGGGATGAAAGGCATGTATCACTACACCTGGCTCTGAAGCAGATTCTTTGCCAAGACGAGAGATGTTCAGGAATGCCAGCCTAGGAACTCTAAGATGCCCCCAATATGCAAATCATGCTGTTTTATGCAAAGCACTTCACACTATGCAAATGATTTCACAATCACACTGTCAGCATTCCTGCTTCTAGGGACCAAAAGCTCCAGGTCAGCAAGGGGACTGGCCAAGACCCAGTTAGAAATAGTACTTGCTATGTATGTACTCACTGCCTTTCCTCTCTCCTGGTCTGGAGTCTCTACCATCAGTTCGAGTGGATTAAAGATGCATGCATGTGGGGTAGAGATGAAACCATGAGCTGGGAGTGCCAGTCCATTATATATGTATGAAAATGTCATAATGAAACCTATTATTATGTGTAATTTGTATGTGCCAGTGGGTAGACTCATATGTGGCTGCTCAAAAAGTTGGTGGCACACACCTTTAATCCCAACACTTGGGAGGCAGAGGTAGGAGGATTGCCATGAGTTTGAGGCTACCCTGAGACTACATAGTGAATTCCAGGTCAGCCTGAGCTAGAGTGAGACTGTGCCTTGAATATCTAAAAAATAATAATAAGTTGGGCCGGGCGTGGTGGCAACACGCCTTTAATCCCAGCACTTGGGAGGCAGAGGTAGGAGGATCGCTGAGAGTTCGAGGCCACCCTGAGACTGCATAGTTAATTCCAGGTCAGCCTGGACCAGAGTGAGACCCTATCTCGCAAAACCAAAAAATAATCATAATAATAATAAGTTGATTTTCCCCAGAGGCTGGAGGATTGCTTTGAGCTCAAGGATAGCCTGGGCTTCAATAGTGAGTCCCAGCTCAACCTGGGGTAAGTAATGGGTTGATCTGATATCATAGAAGTAGAGATCAATTGATTGTGTGTGTGTTGTTTGATGTTTAAAAAAAATTTTTTTTTGTAAAAGCTGGGCTTGGTGGCACACGCCTTTAATCCCAGCACTCAGGAGGCAGAGGTAGGAGGATCACTGTGAGTTTGAGGCCACCCTGAGACTACACAGTTAATTCCAGGTCAGCCTGGGCCAGAGTGAGACCCTACCTTGAAAAAAAACAAAACAAAAAAGTTTTTTCTAATGGGTGTGCCAGGGCCTCCAGCCACTACAAACAAACTCCAGCCACATATGCATCTGGCTTTATGTGGATACTGGGAAATTGAACCTGGGGTCCTTTGGCTTTGTCGGCAAACACCTCAACCATTAAACTATCTCTCTATTGCTTGTTGTTTTTACTTTGAGGCAGGGTCTCATTCTAGTCCATTTTGCCCTACTTCAGCCTTCTGAGCGCTAGGATTATAGGTGTGAGTCACTATGCCTGGCTGTATGTTTTAATTTTTCTCTGCTTTTGTTTGTTGTTTATTTTTGCTTTTTTTTTTTTGTTTGTTAGTTTTCAGGGTAGGGTATTGCTCTAGTCAAAGCTTGTGTAATCTCAGGGTGGCTTCAAACTCACTGCAATTCTTCTACTTCTGCCTCCTGAGTGCTGGGATTAAAGGCATGTGCCACTATGCGCAGCTTTTTAAAACAATTAATTTTTATTTATTTTTGAGAGGGAGAGAGAGAATGGGCTCCCCAGGGCCTTCATTCACTACCAATGAACTCCAGATACATGTGCCACCTTGTGCATCTGGTTTATGTGGGTCCTGGAGAATCAAACCTGGGTCTTTTGGCTCTGCAGGCAAATAGTTTAACTGCTAAGCCATTGGTTTGTATCTTTTTGAAACTAGGTCTCACTGTATAGCCCAGGCTGGCCTCTAACTCATGATCCTTCTGCTTCAGCCTCTCTCCAGAGTAACAAGGAGACTGCAGGTACACATCATGCCCAGTTTACCTAGCCCAGGCTGACCTGGAATTCACGATGTAGTTTCAGAGTGACCTTGAAATCACAGTGATCGTCCTTCCCCTATCCTCTCGAGTGCTGGGATTACAGGCATGCTCTACCACATCCAGTTTATCTATATTGTTATGTAGTTGTGTGTGTATGTGTTCATGTGTGAGTGGGGCACATACCTGCCATGGCACATATTTGGGAAGTCAGAAGACAACTCTCAAGTTGATTCGTACCGTCCACCTCGCTTGAGGTAGGGTTTCTCACTCGAGCTTCCAGGAAATTCTGTTCCTGCCTCCCATCTCACCATCAGCACCAGAATGTTGGGATTAAGAAACCTGCCACAGGGCTGGAGAGATGGCTTAGCGGTTAAGGCGCCTGCCTCCTAAGCCTAAGAACCCGGTTCCAATCTCCAGGTCCCACGTTTAGCCAGATGCAGTGACACAAGGGTGCAATGCCGCACTTGACCACAAGGGGGCGCACATCTGGATTTTGTTCACAGCAGCTGAGAGACTGCTGGCACTCCCATCTCTATCTGTCTCCCTCTCCCTCTCTGTCTGTCTCTCTCTGTGTCTCCAAAAATAAATAAAATAATTTTTAAAAATTAAAAAAAAAAATAAACCTGCCACAGAGCTGGAGATGGCTTAGCAGTTAAAGCATCTGGCTGCTAAGCTTAAGAATTCTGGTTCCAATCTGCAGGTCCCACGTTTAGCCAGATGCAAAGTGATGCAAGGGAGTAATGCCACATTTGCCCATAAGGGGGCGCACATGTCTGGAGTTCGTTCACAACAGCTGAGAAGATGCTGGTGCGCCCATTCTCTATCTGTCTTCCTCTCCCTCTCTCTCTGTCTCTCTCTCCAAAAAAAGAAAAAAAGAAAGAAACCTGCCACAGTTTCCAGTCTAGGGATCAAATTTAGGTACGCTCTCCAGTTTGAACAGCATTTTATACACTGATCCATTGCTCTAGCCCCTTAGTATATTTTCTTTCTTTCTTTCTTTCTTTCTTTCTTTCTTTCTTTCTTTCTTTCTCTCTCTCTCTCTCTCTTTCTTTCTTTCTTTCTTTCTTTCTTTTTTTTCTTCTTCTTCTTCTTCTTCTTCTTCTTCTTATTATTATTATTATTATTATTATTATTATTTTGGGTTTTCAAAGTAGGGTCTTGCTCTAGCCCAGGCTGACCTGGAATTCACTATGTCCAGTCTCAGGGTGGCCTCTAGAACTCATGGTGATCCTCCTGTGCCTCTGCCTCCCATCAGTGCTGGGATTAAGATGCAAACATGAGTTCTTAGGCACCACCACACCCTGCTCTGTTCTTCTTAATCTGATACACACACACACACACACACACACACAAATACCATCCTATTAAGTACCCCCTGAGAATACAGAGTGAATTCAGGTCAGCCTTCTATTCCCACACCTGGCTCCCCTTTCTAGTTCACTGACCTCTACTACTGAGTTTTATTCCTGCTTACATAGAAGTCCAATCAATTGTAGCTAAAATCCACATATGAGAGAGAACATGTGACCTTTGGCCTTCTGGGCCTGGGTTACCTCACTAAATATAATCCTTTCCAGATACGTCCATTTTCTTGCAAATTTCATATCTTCATTTTTCTTTACTGCTGAGTGGAACTCCATTGTATAATTATTCACTCATCTGTGGAGGGACATCTAGGCTGGTTCCATTTCCTAGCTATTGTGAATAGAGCAGCAATAAACATGGTCGAGCAAGTATCTCTAAGGTAGTGAGACGAGTCCTTAGGATATATGCCTAGAAGTGGTTTAGTTGGGTCATATGGTAAATCTATTTTTAACTGTCTCAGGAACCTCCACACTGATTTCCACAATGGCTGGACCAGATTGCATTTATGGTCATTTATTTTCATGATGGTAGCCATTCTGACAGGAGAGAGATGGAATCTCAAATTAGTTTTAATCTGCATTTCCCTATTGGCTAGGGGTGTAGAACATTTTTTTAGATGTTTATATGCCATCTGTATTTCATAGATATATATATTTGAGAGAAAGAGGTAGAGAGTGAGGGAGAGAATGGGTGCGCCAGGGCCTCCAGCCACTGCAAATGAACTCCAGATGCATGCACCCCCTTGTGCATCTGGTCATTTGTTTTCTTGATGTGGGACCTGGAGAATTCCCTGATGGCTACCAGAGCCCTTTAGGCTCTTTTCCTCCTACTATGATGGCCTTGGGTAGTTAGTGTCAGGCATGGCAAGGTCATGGATATCCAGGCCATTTTGTGTCTGGAGGAGCACATGGTAAGGGGTCTACCTGTGTCTTAACTGCTAAGCCATCTCTCCAGCCCCTGTATTTCTTCTTTTAAGAACTCTCGATTTAGTTCTGTAGCCCATTTTAAAAAAATATATTTTATTTATTGACTTTAGAAAGAGAAAGAGAGAGAATGGACACACTAGGGCCTCCAGCCACTGCAAACGAACTCTAGATGCATGCACCCCCTTGGGTCCTGGAGAGTTGAACCAGGATCCTCTGGCTTTGGAGTCTTCAGCAAATGCCATCTATTCCTAACCTCTAATGCCATCTCTGGGGTATCAGCCCACTGGAAGGTAACTCCTCCCTGGAACAGCCCATTTTTTAAAAATGTATTTTATTTATTTATTTATTTATTTATTTATTTATTTATTTATTTGAGAGACAGAAAGAGGCAGAGAGAGAAAGAGAGGGAGGGAGGGAGAGAATGGGCACACCAGGGCCTCCAGCCAGTGCAAATGAACTCCAGATGCATGTGCTCCTCTCTCCAGTGTATCTGTTCTTCTTCTTTTGGTTGGTTACATGGGGCCTGGAGAGTCAAACTCATGGTGATCCTTTGTGCTTTAAAGCAGGCAAACGCTCTGTTCTTCTTACTGTTAAGCTTCTCTCCAGCCTCGCCATAGCCCATTTTTTAATTGGGCGGTTTGATTTCTATTATTTAGTTTTTTGAGTTCTTTGTATATCCTAGATATTAATCCTCTGTTAGATGTATAGCTGGCAAAGATTTTCTCCCATTTTATATATAGGTTGCCCCTTTGCTCTATTCGCAGTGTCCTTGGCTGTACAAAAGCTTTGTGATTTCATCAGGTCCCAGCGGTTGATCCATGGTTTTATTTCCTGAGCATTTGGGGTTATATTCTGAAAGTTTTTGCCAAGACCCATATGTTGAAGGGTTTCCCCTACTTTTTCCTCTAGTAATTTCACAGTTTCAGGTCTGATATTAAGGTCTTTGATACCCTTGGACTTAATTCTTGTGCATGGAAAGAGATAAGGTTCATCCTTCTACTGATACATATCCAGTTTTCCCAGCACCATTTGCTGAAGAGGCTGTCTTTTCTCCAATGAGTATTTTTGGCATTTTTGTCAAAGATCAGGTGGCTGTAGCTACCTGGACTTACATCAGGGACCTCTATTCTGTTCCATTGATCTACGTGTCTATTTTTGTGCCAGTCTCATGCTGTTTTTGTTACTGTGGCTCGGTACTATAGGTTAAAATCAGGTATGGTGATACCACCGGCCTTATTTTTGTTGCTCAAAATTGTTTCAGATATTCGAGTTTTTCTTTTGTGCTTCCAAATGAATTTTTGGATTGTTTTTTCTATTTCTGTGAAGAATGCCAATGGAATTTTGATGGGGATTGCATTAAATGTGTATATTGCTTTTGGTAAGATTGCCATTTGCACAATATTGATTCTTCCAGTCCAAGAACAAGGGATGTCTTTCCATTCCTAGTGTCTTCTGCAATTTCTATCTTGATAGTTTTAAAGTTTTCATTGTAGAGATCCTTCACTTCCTTGGTTAGGTTTATTCCAAGGTACTTTATTTATTTTTTGATGCACTTGTGAATGGGAGTGATTCTCTGATTTCATCCTCTGTGTGTTTGTTGTTAGCATATAGGAAAGCTGCTGATTTCTGTGTGTTTATTTTGTATCTTGCTACATGGGTATAGGTGTTTATCAGTTCTAACAGTTTGCTGGAAGAGTCTTTAGAGTCCTTTATGTATAGAGTCATATCATCTTCAAATAATGATAACTTGATCTCTTCCTTTCCAATTTGTATCCCTTTTATGTGTCTCTTGCCTTATTGCTATGGCTAAGACTTCCAGTACTATATTAAATAAAAGTGGGGACAGTAGACACCCTTGTCTTATTCCTGATTTTAGTGGGAAAACTTCAAGTTGGCTGTGGGTTTGTCATAAATAGCCTTTATTATGTTGAGATATGTTCCTTCTATTCCCAGTCTCTGTAGGACTTTTATCTTGAAGGGATGTTGGATTTTTGTCAAATGCTTTTTCTGCATCTAATGAGATGATTATGTGATTTTTATCCTTCAGTCCATTTATATAATGTATTACATTTATCAATTTGCATATGTTGAACCATCTCTGCATCTCTGGGAAAAAGCCTACTTGGTTGGGTTGAATGATCTTTCTCATATTTCTTGTATTCTGTTTGTCAATATTTTGTTGAGAATTTTTGCATTTATCTTCATGAGGGAGATTGGTCTGTAATTTTCTTTTTTTGTTCTATCTCTGTCTGATTTTGGTATCAGGGTGATGCTGGCTTCGTAGAAGGAGTTTGGTAGGATTCCTTCCTTTTCTTTCTTTTCTTCTTTTCTTTTCTCTCTCTCTCTCTTTTTTTTTTTCCTTTTTTTGGTTTTTCCAGGTAGGGTCTTGCTGTAGCTCAGGCTGACCTAGAATTCACTATGTAGTCTCAGGGTGTCCTCGAACTCATGGCACTCCTCCTACCTCTGCCTCCCGAGTGCTGGGATTAAAGGCATGTGCCACCACGCCCGGCTCCTTTTCTATTTTATGGAAAAGTTTGAGAAGCATTGGTGTTAGTTCTTCCATGAAGGTCTGGTAAAATTCACCAGTGAAGGCTGGAGAGATGACTTAGCAGTTAAGGCACTTGCCTACAAAGCCAAAGGACCCAGGTTCAATTCCCTAGGACCCATATAAGCCAGGTGCACAAAGGGGCGCATGCATCTGGAGTTCATTTGCAGTGGCTGGAGGCCCTGGCGCATCCATTCTCTCTCTGTCTCTACCTGCCTATTTCTCTCAAATAAATAAAATTTAAAAAAATTCACCAGTGAATCCATCTGGGCCTGCACTTTTTTTTTTTTTTTTTTTTTTTTTTTTTTTTTTTTCGAGATAGGATCTCACTCTGGTCCAGGCTGACCTGGAATTCACGATGTAGTCTCAGGGTGGCCTCAAACTCATGGCAATTCTCCTACCTCTGCCTCCCAAGTGCTGGGATTAAAGGCATGCACCACCATGCCCGGCCCTGCACTTTTTTTAATTGGGAGATTTTTTTTTATAACTGTTTGGATCTCCATACTTGTTATAGGTCTATTTAAGTGGTTAATCTCATAATTGATTTATTTTTGGTAGGACATATAAATCAAGGAAACCATCCATTTCTTTCAGATTTTCAAACTTAGTAGAGTATATGTTTTTTAAAATTTTTATTTATTTTTATTGACAACTTCCATAATTGTAGGCAATATCCCATGGTAATTCCCTCCGCCCCCTTTCCCCTTTGCAACTCCACTCTTCATCATGTCTCCTTGCCCTCTCAATCAGTCTCATTTTTATTTTGATGTTATATTTTCCTCCTATTATGATGGTCTTGTATAGGTAGTGTCAGGCACTGTGAGGTCATGGATATCCAGGCCATTTTGTCTGGCGGAGCATGTTGTAAGGAGTCCTACCAGTCTTTTGGTACATTCCTTACATTCTTTTCACCACCTCTTCCGCAAGGGACCCTGAGCCTTGGAAGGTGTGTTAGAGATGTTTCAGTGCTAAGCATTCCTCTGTCACTTCTCAGCACCATGGTGCCTTCTGAGTGAATATATGTTCTTATAGTATGTCCCTGTGATTTTTTGAATTTATCTGGTATCTGTTGTGATGGTGCCTTTTTCATCTCCAATTTTATTAATTTGTGTCTCTTCTCTCTTTCTTTTGGTCAGATTTGCTAAGGGTTTATCAATCTTGTTTATCCTTTCAAAGAACCACCTCTTTGTTTCACTGATTCTTTGGATTGTATTTTTGGTTTCTGTTTCATTAATTTCTGCCCTAATCTTTATTATTTCTTCCCATCTACTGATTTTCAGTTTGCCTTGTTCTTCTTTCTCCAAGGCCTTAACATGAAGCATTAAATTGTTTACTTGTGACCTTTCTAATTCCTTAATATAGGCACTTAAAGCTATAAATTTCCCTCTTAGGACTGCCTTCTTTGTGTCCCAAAGGTTTTGGTATGTTGTGTTCTCATTACCATTTGATTCTATGAATTTTTTTATTTCCTTCTTGATTTCTTCATTAACCCATTCATCATTTAGTAGTGTGTTGTTTAGTGTCCATGATTATGTTTATGCTCTGTAGCTTTTCTTGATATTGATTTGTAGTTTGATCCCATCCATCCCCATAGAGTGCAAGGAATTATTTCAATTTTTCTGTATTTGTTAAGATTTCCTTTGGCAGAGGTAGGAGGATTGCTGTGAGTTCGAGGTCACTCTGAGACTACATAGTGAATTCCAGGTCAGCCTGGGCTAGAGTGAGACCCTACATTGAAAAACCAACCAACCAACCAACCAACCAACCAACCAACCAACCAAACAAACGAACATACAAAAAAAGATTTGCTTTGTGTCCTAATATATGCTCTATTTAGAGAATGTTCCATGTGCTGTTCAAAAGAATGTGTATTCTGCAGCATTTGGATGAAATGTCCTGTAGATATCTGTGAAGACTAAGGACGCATGCATCTGGAGTTCATTTGCAGTGGCTGGAGGCCCTGGCATGCCCATTCTCTCTCTATCTGCCTTTTTCTCTCTCTATCTGTCACTCTCAAATAAACAAATAATAAACAAAAAAATTAAACTAATGACAAAAAAGCTGAGTCTGGTGACACATACCTTTAAATTCAGCACTCAGGAGGCAAAGGTAGGAGGATCACTGTGAGTTCAAGGTCAGCCTGAGACTATATAGTGAATTCCAGGTCATCCTGGGCTAGAGTGAGACCCTACCTCGGAAAGAATCATAAATAAATGAAGAAAGAAATAATAAATAAAATAATGACAAAGGGAAATATATATGTTGGGCTATAGAGATGGCTCAGCAGTTAAAAGTACTTGCTTGGAGGCACTGGTGTGTCCATCATCTATCTATCAATTTATCTATATCTCTGTCTCTCTTTTCTTAAAAATAAATAAATTCTAATAAATTGAAGAAATGAGGGAGCTGGGTGTGGTGGTGCACGCCTTTAATCTCAGCACTTGGAAGGGAGGCACAGGTAGAAGGATCAACGTGAGTTTGAGGCCACCCTGAGACTACATAGTGAATTCCAGGTCATCCTGGGCTAGAGCAAGACCCTACCTTGAAAACCCATTCCCAAAAAAAAAAAGAGAGAGAGAGAGAGAGAAGCAAATAAACAAACTAGAGAGATGGCTTAGTGGTTAAGGCACTTGGCTGCAAATGCTAAGGACCCAGGTTTGATTCCCCAGTACCCATGTAAGTCAGATGCATAAGGTGGTGCAATAGGTCTGGAGTTTGTTTGCAGTGACTGAAGGTTCTGGTCCCATTTTCTCTCTCCCTATCTGCCTCTTTCTCCCCCTCTTAAATAAATAAATAAATATTTTTAAAATAAAAAAATGTGTATGTGATTATAAAGTATTGGATATATGAGTTTAGGTTAGGATCAAATAAAAAAATACAGGGAGGGCTGGAGAGATGGCTTAGCTGTTAATTGCTTGCCTGTGAAGCCTAAGGACCCCGCTTCGAGGCTCGATTCTCCAGGACCCACGTAAGCCATATGCACAAGGTGGCACACACATCTGGAGTTTGTTTGCAGTGGCTGGAGGCCCTGGCATGCCTGTCCTCTCTCTCTCTACCTGCCTATTTCTATATATCTCTCTCTCAAATAAATAAATAATAAAATATTTTTAAAAATACAGGGAGAGATAGCTTAGTGGTTAAGCACTTGCCTGTGACGCCTAAGGACCCCAGTTCAAGGCTCCATTCCCCAGTACCCACATAAGCCGGATGCACAAGGTAGCACATGTGTCGTTTGCAGTGACTGGAGGCCCTGGTGCACCCATTCTCTCTCTCTGCCTCTTTGTCGCTCTCAAATAAATAAATAAAAATACACACAAAAATTTTAAAAATATAAAAGAAGCCGGGCATAGTGACACACCTTCAAGGGGGCAGAGAGGGGAGGATCATTGTGAGTTCTAGGCTATTCTGAGACTATGTAGTGAATTCCAGGTCAGCCTGGGCTAGAGTGAAACCCTACCTTGAAACAAACAAACAAACAAACAAACAAACAAACAAACAAACAAACAAAAAAAGGTCACAAGCCAGGCGTGATGGCACACACCTTTAATCCCAACACTCAGGAGGCAGAGGTAGGAGGATCACCATGAGTTTGAAGCCACCCTGAGAATACAGAGGGAATTCTAGGTCAGCCCGGACTAGAGGGAGACCCTAGAGAGAGACCCTACCTCGAAAAACCAAAACAGAAAAAACAAACAAACAAAAAAGGTCACTCACATTAGCATGAATTCCCTGCTAGGGAAGCTAATGTAGATAAGGAAGAATAAACGAGAAAGGAAAATCATGCTTAAACTTTTATATAAAACGAGGGGGCTAGAGAGATTGTTCAGTGGTCAAAGTGTTTGCGTAAAATCTAAGGACCCAGGTTTGATTTCCCAGATGCACGTGCACTTGGAGTTCATTTCCAGTGGTTGGAAGCACTGGTGTGCCAATTCTCTCCCTCTAGCTGCCTCTCCACCCCTCCCTTGCAAATAAATAAAATATATTTAAAAACTAGGTATGATGATTTGTACCTGGGGAGGTAGAGGCAGGAGGATCAGAAGTTCAAAATCATCCTCAGTTACGTAGGGAGTTTGAGGCCAGCTACATAAGACCCTGTCTCAAAATAAACAAAATGGGGCTATGTATTGGCTCTGTTGATAGAGTACTTGCCTAGCATGCACCAAGTCCTGGGTTTGATTCCCAGCACTACATAAAATTGGGCATGATGGTGAATGCCAACACTTGGGAGGTGGAGGCAGGATGATTAAAAGCTTAAGGTATAGGGGCTGGAGAAATGGCTTAGCGGTTAAGGCGTTTGCCTGTAAAGCCAAAGGATCTCAGTTTGATTCTCCAGGACCCAAGTAAGCCAGATGCATGAGGGGCACATGCATCTGGAGTTCATTTGCAGTGGTTAGAGGCCCTGGTGTGCCCATTCTCTCTCTGTCTGCCTCTCTTCTCTCTCTCTCTCTGCTTGCAAATAAATAAATAAATAAATAAATAAATAAATAAATAAAAAGTTTTTAAAAAATTTTAAAAGCAAAAAAAAAAAAACCTTAAGGTATAGGTGGCACATACCTTTAATCCCAGCACTTGGGAGACAGAGGTAGGAGGATCGCTGTGAGTTCGAGGCCATCCTAAGACTACATAGTGAATTCCAGGTCAGCCTCGGCTAGAGCAAGACCCTACCTTGAAAAACAAAACAAAACAAAAAAAAAAAATAAATAAAAGAAAGAAAGAAAGTTCAAGGTAATCCTCTACTATATAGAAAGTTCAAAGCCAGCTTGACTATGTGGTTTTATACTGGATTGTTGTGAGGATTAAATCAATGAAAATATACAAGGTACTTAGAGTGATGCTTAACAATGGCAAGTTTGGCATAAGGGTTAGATATTAATATTCCTAATATGTGTGGATATATGGCTGTAAAGAAAATGCAAAGCAAGCCAAGCATGGTGGCACACACCTTTAGTCTCAGTACTCGGGAGGCTGAGGAAGGATTGCTATGAGTTAGAGGCCAGCCTGAGACTACATAGTGAATTCCAGGTCAGCCTGGGCTACAGAGAGACCCTATCTTGTGGGGTGGGGGGAGAAAAAAGAAATAAAAATAAAAAGAGAAAAAAACAGTGAAAAGAACAGATACATTAAAGGTACAGGACAGGGCCACCCTCTCTCCTTGCTGAGCACATGAGTGTTTCTAGACATGTTTGTCAAATGGCATAGAGACTGTAGGGACTTCCTGGGCTGAGAGTTGACAGACAAACCTCTGTAGGGGAATGGGCACAGACAGTGCTTAGTTTTGTGTGGCTGGGAGGTGCCTGGGATCAGGGAGTCTCAGGTCTATGTCTCTAGACCACTGGGATGCCCAGCATACCTAGGGCTTCTGACAACCAGCCAGGCTGTGCCCTCAGAACCACCACTGTGCCTGCTTGCTGCCTAGGCATCTAAGGCTTGCCAAGTGCCCAAGTGCTGGGATTAAAGGTGTGTGTCATCACACCCAGCTTTTTTTTTTCATCCCTATATCTTGGTGTGGTTCCCTTTCTTTCTTCTATCTTCCTTCCTTCCTTCCTTCCTTCCTTCCTTCCTTCCTTCCTTCCTCTTTCTTTCTTTCTTTCTTTCTTTCTCTTTCTTTCTATTTCTTTCTTTTCTTTTCTTCCTTTTTTTTTTTTTTTTTTTGATTTTGGAGGTAGGGTCTCACTCTGGCCCAAGCTGACCTGGAATTCACTATGGAGTCTCAGGGTGGCCTTGAACTCATGGCGATCCTCCTACCTCTGCCTTCCGAGTGCTGGGATTAAAGGTGTGCACCACCACGCCCGGCTCCCAGCTTTTTTTTTTTTTTTTTTTTTTTTTTTAAGATTTTATTTTTATTTATTTATTTATTAGAGGCAGAAAGATGAAAAGAAAGAGAGGGAGAGTGAGAATGGGCACACCAGGGCCTCTAGCCATTGCAAATGAACTCCAGACGCATGCACCCCCTTGTGCATCTGGCTTACGTGGGACCTGGAGAATCAAACAGGCGTCCTTAGGCTTCACAGGCATGTGCCCAAACCGCTAAACCAAGGCATGTGCCCTAACCGCTAAACCATCTCTCCAGCCCCCAGCTTTTTTTTTAATTAAAAAAAATTTTTTTAAATGGTGTCACCATACCCAGTGCTGAGATTACAGGTGTGCTCCACTGCACCCAGCTTCCCTATCTTCCTTCCTTTCTCTCTCTCTCTCAAATAAATAAAAATAAAATAAACTTCACCAGAAGGGTATCTGTCTTGGGGGACTGGCATTAAAAATTTTTTTGTTTATTGTTTATTTATTTATTTGAGAGTGACAGACAGACAGAGAGAGAAAGAGGCAGATAGAGAATGGGCTCGCCAGGGCCTCCAGCTACTGCAAACAAACTCCAGATGCATGCTCCACTTTGTGCATCTGGCTTATGTGGGTCCTGAGGAATTGAGCCTTGAACCGGGGTGCTTAGGCTTCACAGGCAAGTGTTTAACCCCTAAGTCATCTCTCCAGGCCCACAGGACTGGCTTTTTTTTTTTTTTTTTTTTTTTACAAAGTATGGTACTGAGTCGTTAATGATGTTTTGTGTAACTGTGGGTCATTGACCTGCTTTGTTGAAAGGTGTGCCATTTGTGTGAATGAATCCACTATAATTGATTTAGTCATTCTATTGCTGATGGGCACTTGGTTATTTCCAGACATTTGCTACTGGGGACAATGCAACTAGGCAACTAGGGACATTCTTACTTTTGTATCGTTTTGCCTTTTTTTTTGTTGTTGTTGTTTTTCCAGGTAAGTTGTCACTGTAGCCCAGGCTGACCTGGAGTTCACTATGTAGTCTCCCAGTGGCCTTGAACTCACAACAATCCTCCTACCTCTGCCTTCCAAGTACTGGGATTAAAGACATGTGCCACCACTCCTGGCTGTCTCCCTCCCTCCCTCCCTCCCTCCCTCCCTCCCTCCCTCCCTCCTCTCCCTTCCTTCCTGTCTTTCTGACCTGGAATTCACTATGTAGTCTCGGAGTGGCTTTGAACTCATGGTGATCCTCCTACCTCTGCCTCCCAAGTGCTGGGATTAAAGGCGTGTGCCACACACCCGGCACAACTTTCGGTTCTTAAAAAGTACAAATCTGGGCTGGAGACATGGCTTAGTGGTTAAGGCGTTTGCCTGCAAAGCCAAAGGACCCTGGTTCAACTCCTCAGGACCCACATAAGCCAGATGCACAAGGCGTGCACACATCTGGAGTTGGTTTGCAGTGGCTGGAGGTCCTGGTGTGCCCATTCTCTCTCTCTCAAATAAATAAAAATAAAATATTTTTTTCAAAGTACAAATCTGGGCTGGAGAGATAGCTTAGCGGTTAAGGTGCCTGCCTGCTAAGCCTAAGAACCCGGTTCCAATCTCCAGGTCCCACGTTTAGCCAGATGCAAAGTGACACAAGGGCGCAATGCCACACTTGCTCACAAGGGGGCGCACACATCTGGATTTTGTTCACAGCAGCTGAGAGACTGCTGGCGCGCCCATTCTCTGTCTCCCTCTCCCTCTGTCTGTCTCTCTCTAAAAATAAAAAAAGTTAAAATTAAAAATTAAAAAAAAAGTACAAATCTGAGCTGGGCGTGGTGGCACATACCTTTAATCTCAGCACTTGGGAGGCAGAGGTAGTAGAATTGCCTTGAGTTTTTTCTCTAAGAACCATTTTTCTCTATATATTAGCATGTTCTCAAATACATACATGGGAAAAATGAAGTAACTGTAAAATGCTCAAGGAACAGGGATCCCCAAATTTTATATATATATATATATATATATATATATATATATATATATGATCTTCTTTCTAAACATAGAACATAGGTGCTGGGCCCAGCCAGTGCTGGGGGAAGATGCCCACTGTCATGCCTAGGCCAGAAGTTGGTAAATCAAATCATAAACAAGACCAAGCCCCCACCACAGGAAATCATTGGTAACATGGCATCTATAACAAGGTCAGCAAATCACAAACATCCTAAATAGCTTCATACAACTGTTTTTTTCTTTTTCTTTTTTTTTTTTTTTTTGTCAAGGTAGGGTCTCACTTTAGCTCAGACTGACCTGGAATTCACTCTGTAGTCTCAGGGTGGCCTTGAACTTACAGTGATCCTCCTACCTCTGCCTCCCAAGTATGCCCAGCAAATAATTTTTTTAAATGTGTATTCCCTCCAGTAGCTGCTTGTTGGAGTATTTGCTGCAGCTGACACTATCCATGAACCATTTCTGCTTGCCCCAGAAACTGTAAGGGCTTGAAAACCTTTTGTTGGGGTGGGGAAGGGCCAGGGGTCTGGGATTGTGTTTCTCTGTGTAAAACACATGGATTTTCAACACTAAATAAATATAGAAATGTCACCTGGAGTTACACACAGTAAGACTTTGGGTTCTCTTGGGAGGGGAGCAGGCCAATGGTCCCTTGGCAGGCTCGGGTAGGAGGCAGGAAGCCAGGGCTGGAGCATCCCCGAGGCAGCAGGCACCAAGGGCTGCCTGCTAGAATGTGCCGCCCCAGCGGGGGGTAGGAAAGGAAAGGGACCCAAAAGGAGGGTGAACATAGGCAGACCTTACAGGGGCCTACTCCAGACCTTGGAGGGCAAGATAGGATTGTCTTTTTTTTTTCTTTTTACATATTTATTTATTTGAGAGAGAGAAATAAGCAGGCAGAAAGAGAGAGTAAGTGAGTATGGGTGCATCAGGGCCCCTAGCCACTGCAAATGAACTCCAGATACATGTGCCACATAGAGCATCTGGCTTTTACATGTGTACTGGGGAATTGAACTCAGGCCTTCAGACTTTACAAGTAAGCACCTTGAACAGCTGAGCCATCTCTCCAGCCCTCTTCCCCGTCTCCCTTTTTCTTTTTTTCTTTCCAGGTAGGGTCTCACTCTAGCCCAGGCTGGCCTGGCACTCTGTAGTCCCAGGCTGCTCTCCAACTCACAGTGTTCCTCCTACCTCAGCCTCAGGAGTGCTGTGATTAAAGGTGGAGCACCACCTCTGGGGGCTGTCTGTATCTTGGAGCAGAGAAAGCGCCTTCTTAGATTTTATGTCTGGAGGATAGGCTGGGTTAAAGACAGTCAACCTCCAGCTTTGTAGGCTAGGACTGGATGGTTTTTCCCCATGGCTATTTGGAGTTGTGAGGTGACAGGCAGCACCTTGGCCACACTGTCACCCTAGACATCCACCTTTTCTCCAGCTCTTGGTGCTGCAGGCTTGTTTTGAGCATGCTTCTCACTGTAAGCTGCTGGCTGAAACTCACCGTGTAGCCCAGCCTGGCATTGAACTCTTGAGCTAAACCCCTTGAGCACTGGCTTTACAGGCGTGAGCCACCGGGCCCCATCTGTTGGCTCATGTTGCCCGCCAAATGGTTGGTGTAAAATAGCCTCTAACGGTGGGCTTCATTTGCATCTCCCTCCTCGCTGACGAGGTGGAGCATCCCTTAGGTGTTTGTTGGACAGTATTTCCTCTTTTGTTTTGTGCCTGTTGGGGGTCTTTTGGTTGGATTTCTTGCTCTCGCTCGCGCTCTCTCTCTCCTCCTAATGACAGGCAAGAGTGCTGTATAGATTTCTGGGGCGTGTCCTTTCCCGCGGAGACACAACAAACATCTTTAGTCTTGTGGCTTGCTTTTCACTTTCTCTGAGATGTAGCCACCTTTCTCTTCCCTCCCACGCCTGTGCGGAGACTGCGCGCACGTGTGTGTGTGTGTGTGTGTGTGTGTGTGTGTGTGTGTGCGCGCGCATGTGTGCTGGGGGGAGTTGGGCCACTCAGGACCCCAGTTTGGATTGACGAGCCCAGGGTCCAGTCTGGTTTGGGGAGCATCGGTGGGCTTGGGAGGGATGCAGGCAGGCTTCGTGCAAGGGGTTGGTCCCCTCCGCGGCGAACCTGGGCCCGCCCTCTGCGCTCAGCTAGGCTCGGCTGGGCTCCCCAGGGCCCTCGGTTAGACCCTCCCGAAGCGGGGCGGCGCCCAGGCCTCGGCCGCTAGGCTGCTGATCCGGAAGCTGCCGGAGCAGATAAGGCCGAGGTCGGTCCTGCGGTGGACAGTGCGGGGACGCAGCGCTCCCCTCCCCCGCACGCCTCGTCCCCCCGTGGGGGAGTCACAGTCAGCCTGGAAGACCTAAGGGAGCCGTAGGGGGATGGGGCCCCGCTCGCTCCCCGGCCTCTGGACAGTGACAGCAGGGTTCCCAGCCTCAGTTATCTGCGCTGCAAAACTGGGGCGAGGAGCCCCACTTTCCCCCACAGGGATGTGAGGGATAGAATGGATGCAGATCTGGAAGCCCTCGGAGAGTTTGGACCCGTTTTGAGTGTTGAGCCATATATGGACCCTGAGGCCCTCGCTGCTTCAGCTGCACCTTCCTGTCAGGATTCGTTGGTCCCCAATGTCTGGGGGTGCCATTTACCAAACACTTGCGGCCAGCAAGCAGATTTGGGTTCTGTAGAACCTGAAGCTTAAACAATCTGGGGGTGAACTCTTGAGGCAAAGGTTACGTAATCATGAATACAGAATTGCTGACACCCCTCCCAGGGCACCAAGGGAGGAAGGTCAAGTCTAGCTTCTTTAGAGTCCCAGCTCCACACAGTGAACCCCTGAAAGTGTTTGGACTCCCGTCCTGGGGGTGTCAGAGAACAACATGGGTAACAGGACAGGGTGTCGCCCAGAGATGTAACAGGGGTGACACAGAGTGTCCTTGCAGCTGTCCCAGCCCCTTGTGGGCCCAAGTAGCAGTCTCCAAGCCCAACAGATAGCAAGGGCAGTGGGGCATTTGGGGGCTGCAGACACAGCCCTGCAGGGCCACGCCTTCCAGTTCCATTCAGTCCGGCTTCGCTTGCCACTCAAGGTTCCTGACCCTGGGCGCTGGAGGAATTCTAGAAGAGAGGGAAAGCCTTCCCTGGTGCTGTGAAGTGCAAACAGCCCGAGTTATTCAGGACTGGGGCTCAGGCTCAGCTGTGGACCTTGGGCTTCCTCGTCTGTAAAATTGGAGTAATGACACTCCTGCTCCTGGACAGAGATCTGGATTTTTTTTTAAGGTAGGGTCTCACTGTAGCTCAGGCTGACCTGGAATTCATTCTGTAGTCTCAGGGTGGCCTTGAACTCGCGGTGATCCTCGTACTTCTGCTAGGATTAAAGGCGTGCTCCACCGTGCCCAGTTAGGGCTTTTTTATTTGGGATGTGTGTGTGTCTGGTTCACTGTTCCTTTTGTGTGCTTGCAGGAAATTTTCCTATCTCCGCCTCCAGTTTTTTTTTTTTTTTTTTTTTTTTGTTTTTTCGAGGTAGGGTCTCACTCTGGCCCAGGCTGACCTGGAATTAACTTTGTAGTCTCAGGGTGGCCTCGAACTCACAGCGATCCTCCTACCTCTGCCTCCCAAGTGCTGGGATTAAAGGCGTGTGCCACCACGCCCGGCTTTTTTTTTTTTTCTCACAAATTTTTATTATAACAAAACATAATGGAACAGATAAACCCATGAAAACAAATCATCACTTCCTGTGAAGGTACGTTCTTAAAGCATGTGATTCAAGGCACGTGGACCCACAAACTGGTTTGAACACAGCTGGACAATTACAGGGATGCTTGTTGGCTTAGTCTGCGGCTCTCCACCATTCGTCCTGATAGAGCCAGGAGGGGGCGGGGGGAATCTCTGGAGATGTATGCCCTAGTTTTGTGGCCATTGGATGGAAGGCAAAAGTTTCTCTTTGCTTTCTCACAATTGCCTTCGGATCAAAATACCTTGACACAGTGGCACACTTTATGGCAGTTTGTTTTTTAGAATTAATCTTTTCATGATCTTCTTATTGCTTTTAACACATTCCGGACACAGCATATTATCTTCCATTTCTTGAGATGGGAAAACACAGGCTGGTAACAGGAAGAGAGAGCTCATCTTCCTGTGGTGTGAGGGACCCACAACCTGGGAACTGTAGGCGAACCCAGCCTATTACATTGGCAGACAGAAGCTTGCCGTGAACCACACACCACCTGAAACCAGAAGCTTTCTGCAGAAAGGCCGAAGAGGGAATAGAACGAGAATTCACCGTTCCTGGCTCAGTGGCTCTAGCAGCAATTCTTGACCAGGCTGCCAGTGTGGACGCCTGAGCTGATGTTACGACGTCAACTACATTACTCTCCTCTTGCAGACTCGTGTTACGACTTTTTTGAGGCTTCTTTTTCTTGGTCACTTTGCTATGTTTCTTGTGAAGTGGTAACACTCGCAGTCGAGCCTCCGAAGATGTGGTAGGAAGATCATATTTTTGGTCAGGGTACGCATGTCTCTGGAGTCTTGTATAAACCTCTATTTTCTCGCCATCAGTACTCAACTTGTGTTTTTGGCACCAGTTCCGGAGAGTGTTCCGAGTCACCATATGAATCGGAGGCAAGATTTCTGGCAAGGGAAGGACTGGCTCCTTCCGTCTGGGTTTTGATGGAGTCTTGAGCTGCTTTTTCCGGTGAACTGTATGGCTTTTCTTAGGATGTTCAGATCTGCTACCTGAATAATTGACGTCTTCCATGGAAGAAATACTTGATTCTGTTATATGGTCTGTGGTAGACTCCTGTAGAACTGGGACCAGTGTTATAATCACACTGTCCTCATCTAATTCCTCCTTAAACGCTGCCTTCTCGTTGGCATAGTAAGTTGCGTCTTCCATTCTCAGTCTCTTGCGGAATCGGACTTTTTTTTTTTTTTTCTAAATAGGAAATGCCTCCTTCTACTTCCTGCTACTCAGAAGAGCCCTTTACCTGCCTCCTCTCTTTGCCGCCCTTGTTATTTGACAATGTGATCATTTTATTAGTTTTAGCAGTCTCAGACCCTTTTTTTTTTTTTTTTTTTTGAGGTAGTGTCTCACCTCTAGCTCAGGCTGACCTGGAATTCACTGTGTAGTCTCAGGGTGGCCTCGAACTCATGGCGATCCTCCTACCTCTGCCTCCCAAATGCTGGGATTAAAGGCGTGCACCACCACGGGGATCTGAACGCAGATCTTCAGAGTTACATCATGAGCACTTTATCCACTGAGCCATCTCCCAGAGCTGGGCTTTAGACCCATAAATGTTTGGTACCAATACTGAGCACCAGCCACAGGGCATATTGCTTCTTTAGATCTTTAAGTTACATAATACTGTCCCTCTGTGTGTATGCTTAAGGCTAGGAGGCAAAAGAGGCTTCTTTAAAAAAATTTTTTTAAGTTTATTTTCAAGCAGAGAAACAGAAGAGAAACAGACAGAAAGGATGGGCTCACCAGGGTCTCCCACTGCTAAAGAACTCCAGATATATGTGCCACTTTGTGTATGTGGCTTTCTGTGGGTACTGGGACATTGAATTCAGGTCAATAATCTTTGCAGACAACAGCCTTAACCGCTGAGCCATATCGCCATCCCAAGAATGGCTTCTTCTTTTCTTTTTAATTAATTTATTTATTTGAGAGAGAGAAAGAAGCAGAGAGAAAGAGAGACACAGAGAGAATGGGTATGCCAGGGCCTCCAGCTACTACAAATGAACTCTAGGCGCATGTGTCATCTTGTGCATCTGGCTTACATGGGTCCTGGGAAATTGAACCTAGGTCCTTTGGCTTTGCAGGCAAGTGCCTTAACCGCTAAGCCATCCCTCCAGCCCCAAGAAAGTCTTCTTAGGGAAGCTGCTCCAAATTTCATTTGCTGTTTTTTTGTTTTATTCCTGCCTCCCTCAAGGCCTTGAACCCATGGCAATCCTCCTCTTCTACCTCAGCCTCCTGAGTGCTGTTTTCAGGGTTTTTTGTTTTTGTTTTTCGAGGTAGGGTTTCACTCTAGCCCAGGCTGACCTGGAATTCACAGGGTGACCTCGAACTCATGGCAATCCTCCTACCTCTGCATCCTGAGTGCTGGGATTAAAGGTGTGCACCACCATGCCCGGCTTTTTTTTTTAAAACATTTAAAAAATTTTTTATTTATGGCTGGAGAGATGGCTTAGCGGTTAAGGCATCTGCCTGCTAAGCCTAAGAACCCAGTTCCAATCTCCAGGTCCCACATTTAGCCAGATGCAAAGTGACGCAAGGGCGCAATGTCGCACTTGCCCACAAGGGGGTGCATGCATCTGGATTTCGTTCACAGCAGCTGAGACTGCTGGCACACCCATTATCTGTCTCCCTCTCCCTCTCTCTGTCTCTCTCTGTGTCTCTCTCAAATAAATAAATAAATAAAGAAAGAAATAAAGAAAGAAAGAAATAAAGAAATAAAGAAATTAAGAAAGAAAGAAAGAAATATATTTGTATTTATTTATTCATTTGAGAGAGAGAAAGAGGCACAGAGAGAGAGAATGGGCATGCCAGGGCCTCTAACCACTGCAAACGAACTCCAGATGCATGCGCCCCCTTGTGCATCTGGCTTACGTGGGTCCTGGGGAATCAAACTAGGATCCTTTGGCTTTGCAGGCAAACACCTTAACCACTAAGCCATCCCTCCAGCCATCCCCCCCTTTTTTAAATTTTTTAAAATTTTTTTATTTTTTTGGAGAGAGACACAGAGAGAGACAGACACAGACGGAGAGGGAGACAGATAGAGAATGGGCGTGCTAGCAGTCTCTCAGCTGCTGTGAACAAAATCCAGATGTGTGCACCCCCTTGTGGGCAAGTGCGGCATTGTGCCCTTGCGTCACTTTGCATCTGGCTAAACGTGGGACCTGGAGATTGGAACCTGGTTCTTAGGCTTAGCAGGCAGGCTATCTCTCCAGCTCCCTGCCCCCCTTTTGAGACATAGAGTCTGATGTATTCCATAACGGCTTCAAACTCACTGTGTAGAGGAGTATAATGATCTGGAACTTCTTCCTTGAAGGCAAGGATAGAACCCAGGTCCTCCACCATGCTAGGAAGGGGCTGTACAACCGAGCCACAGTACCAGCCCAACCTTCAACTTTTGATCCTCCTTATGATCCTCTACCTTATGACTGCTGGGATTACATGAACCACTCATGCTGGGTCTGATGCTGGGGACGGACCTAAAGGCTTCATACATTTTAGGCAAGCACTCTACCAACTGAACTATATAATCAGCTTTTTTTTTTTTCAAATTTATTTTTATTTGAGAGCGAGAGAGAGGGAGAAAGAGGCAGAGAGAGAAAGAATGGGCACGCCAGGGCCTTTGGCTGCTGCAAATGAACTCCAGACGCATGTGCCACCTTGTGCATCTGGCTTGAGTGGGTCCTGGGGAATTGAACCTGGGTCCTTTGGCTTCACAGGCAATGCCTTAAAGGGTAAGACATCTCTCCAGCCCAACCAGCTTGTTTTTGTTTAAATGGTTCCTGAATTGAATGCAGTTGGTTAGGTATAACATTTTTTTTTTTAATTCCAATACTGGAGTTCCCCAGGGCCTTGAGCATGTTCCCACTGAGCCATAGTTCCAGGCCCCCTTTCTGCAGTTTCTTTATTTTTTTGGCATGTGTGCATGTGATATGTCTACATGTGTGCATGATGTGTGTGTGTTCATGTGTAAGTGCACATTGCCATGGTGCACATGGAGGAGAAAGGACAACTCTGAATGGTGGGTTTTGCCTTCCACCTTGGGTGAAGCACGGTCTCTCATTGTTCACTTACTCATTCATCAGGTTAGCTGGACCACAAACTTCAAAGGATTCTCCTGTCCCCACTTCCCTTCTCTCCATAGGCCTCCAGTCATAATAGACCTGTGTCTGAGATCCAAATTCAGGTGCTTTTGTGGCAAACACTTTATCCAGCCACACTGGATATCCAGCCACACACATACACACACATTCTCTCATTTTATTTATTTATTTATTTTATTTTAAAATATTTTATTTATTTATTTATTTGACAGAGAAACAGGGAGACAGAATGGGCAAGCTAGGGCCTCTAGCCACTAAAAACAAACTCCAGACGTGTGTACCCCCCTTGTGCATCTGGCTAGCATAGGTTCTGGGGAATCAAACCTGGGTCCTTTGGCTTTGCAGGTAAACACCTTAACCACTAAGCCATCCTTCCTGCCCCTCCTATTTTATTTTTAAGACAAGGTCTCACGTATTTCCAGGCTGGTCTTGAACTTGCAGGGTAGCTGAGGCTGACCTTGAACTCCTGATTCTCCTGCCACCATGCCAAGCTCCCATTTTGAATTTTTAATAATTGTTCTTCCTGGGCACCTGAGGCTGGAATTTTTCCAACTCTGACATCCCTAGCCTGGATCAAGAGAAGCAGAAGAATCTGGGAATAGGTCCCCAGTGGAGAGCTGGGAAGAGGTGGCCACTAGCCTGACAATAGTAACACTCTAAAGGCTCCAAGTTATTTTCTAACCATTGCTCATTGTTCACAAAGAAATTGATTTCCAGTTTCTTTTTGCAGATGGCGGTGACTGGCCATCAAAGCATTGAGAACAAGTTAAGGTTGTACGCTCATCACTATAAGAGATATCTATATTATCCCCTTCAAGGCTCAAGGAACACTGAGGATGAGAGGGTAGAAAGAAAGGAAGAGCCAGAGGATGGGGAGGAGTGCTTTGCAATGGTGTCTTTTCTTTTCTTTTCTTTTTTCTTCTTTTCTTTTCTTTTCTTTTCTTTCTTTCCCTTCCTCTCTTCTCTTCTTCTTCTCTTCTTCTTCTCTTCTCTTCTCTTCTTCTCCTCCTTCTTCTTCTCCTCCTTCTTCTCCCTCTTCTTCTTCTTCTTTCTTCTTCTTCTTCTTCTTCCTTCTTCTTCTTCTTCTTCTTCTTCTCCTCCTTCTTCCTTCTTCTTCTTCTTCTTCTTCCTCCTTCTCCTTCTTCTTCTCCTCCTTCTTCTTCTTCTCCTCCTCCTCCTCCTCCTTCTCCTCCTCCTCCTTCTTCTTCTTCCTTTTTTTCCTCCTTCTAGGGTGTCACTTCTTCTCCTCCTCCTCCTTCTCCTCTGGAATTCACTCCTTCTTCTCCCAGGGTGGCCTCAAACTCACAGTGATCCTCCTCCCAAGTGGAGTTCTGGGATTAAAGCCATGCACCACCACGCCAGCTGCATGGGTTCTTTATGCCCTCCAGCTCCCCACATAGCAGGAGCTTCTTGAATTTTCTTTTCTCTTTTCTTTCCATGCTTTTTCCCCCTGATCCATATCTGATCACTTGGACTCCTGGGCTCCACATGGCCCACATGGGCTTTTGGACTCCACATGGTGTACTTCTCTTCTCCCCACTTTATCTCTCCTTACCTCCCAGCCTTCCCCTTTCTGCACTCCTTTGTAAAATCTGAATAAAATGTGATATTTTAAGAAATATATAGCCGGGTGTGATGGCGCACGCCTTTAATCCCAGCACTTGGGAGGCAGAGGTAGGAGGATTGCCATGAATTCAAGGCCACCCTGAGACTACATAGTTAATTCCAGGTCAGCCTGGACCAGAGTGAAACCCTACCTCGAAAAACCAAAAAAAAAAAAAAAAAAAAAAAAAAATATATATATATATATACACATACACACACAGAGAGAGAGAGAGAGAGAGAGAGAGAGAGAGAGAGAGAGACTGGAGAGATGGCTTAGCAGTGAAGGCGCTTGCCTGTGGAGCCCAACTTGCTAGGTCCCACATAAGCCAGACGTACAAGGCGATGCATGTGCACAAGGTAGTATACTCGAGTACAGTGGCTGGAGGCCCTGGTGCTCCAATTCTTTCTCTGTCTCTCTCTCGCTCTCTCATTAAAACAAAACAAAACAAAAACCAGTCTGTTGGGCTTGCCTCAAAAAAATATTTATGGGCTGGAGAGATGGCTTAAGGTACCACTTTAGCCCAGGCTGACCTGGAATTCACTATATAGTCTCAGGCCGGCCTCGAACTCATAGTTATCTTCCTACCTCTGCTTCCTGAGTGCTGGGATTAAAGGTATGCACCACCACGTCTGGCAAAAAAAAAAAGTGATTTAGGGCTGGAGAGATGGCTTAGGAGTTAAGGCGCTTGCCTGTGAAACCTAAGGACCCAGGTTTGATTCCCCAGTACCCATGTAAGCCAGATGCACAAGGTGGCACATACATCTGGAGTTCATTTGCAGTGGCTGGAGGCCCTGGCATGCCCATTCTCTATCTTCTTTCTCTTTCAAAATAAAAAAAAAAGTGATTTGAAAAATTATTTATTTATTTATTTGAGAGGGAGAGAAGGAGAGAGAAAGAGAATAGGCATGCCAGGGCCTCCTGCCATTACAAATGAATTCCAGACACATGTGCCACTTTGTGTATCTGCCTTTATGTGAGCACTGGGGAATGGAACCCAGGCCATCAGGTTTTGAAAGCAAGCACCTTTTTTTTTTTTTTTTTTTTTTGAGGTTGGGTCTTGCTCTAGTCCATTCTGACCTGGAACTTACTATGTAGTACTCTCAGGCTGGCTTTGAACTCACTGCGATCCTCCTACTTCTGCCTCCCAAGTGCTGGGATTAAAGACATGTGCCACCACGCTGCCTTTTTTTTTTTTTTTTTTTTTTTTTATGCTGTAGGAATTTTTTATTTTATTTATTTATTTTTATTTTTTAATTGACAACTTCTATACTTACATACAAGACAGACACAGACGGAGAGGGAGACAGATAGAGAATGGGCGTGCTAGCAGTCTCTCAGCTGCTGTGAACAAAATCCAGATGTGTGCACCCCCTTGTGGGCAAGTGTGGCATTGTGCCCTTGCATCACTTTGCATCTGGCTAAACGTGGGACCTGGAGATTGGAACCTGGTTCTTAGGCTTAGCAGGCAGGCTATCTCTCCAGCTCCCCCCCCCCCCTTTTTGAGACATAGAATCTGATGTATTCCATAACGGCTTCAAACTCACTGTGTAGAGGAGTATAATGATCTGGAACTTCTTCCTTGAAGGCAAGGATAGAACCCAGGTCCTCCACCATGCTAGGAAGGGGCTGTACAACTGAGCCACAGTACCAGCCCAATCTTCAACTTTTGATCCTCCTTATGATCCTCTACCTTATGACTGCTGGGATTACATGAACCACTCATGCTGGGTCTGATGCTGGGGACGGACCTAAAGGCTTCATACATTTTAGGCAAGCACTCTACCAACTGAACTATATAATCAGCTTTTTTTTTTCAAATTTATTTTTATTTGAGAGCGAGAGAGAGGGAGAAAGAGGCAGAGAGAGAAAGAATGGGCACGCCAGGGCCTTCGGCTGCTGCAAATGAACTCCAGACGCATGTGCCACCTTGTGCATCTGGCTTGAGTGGGTCCTGGGGAATTGAACCTGGGTCCTTTGGCTTCACAGGCAATGCCTTAAAGGGTAAGACATCTCTCCAGCCCAACCAGCTTGTTTTTGTTTAAATGGTTCCTGAATTGAATGCAGTTGGTTAGGTATAACATTTTTTTTTTTAATTCCAATACTGGAGTTCCCCAGGGCCTTGAGCATGTTCCCACTGAGCCATAGTTCCAGGCCCCCTTTCTGCAGTTTCTTTATTTTTTTGGCATGTGTGCATGTGATATGTGTACATGTGTGCATGATGTGTGTGTGTTCATGTGTAAGTGCACATTGCCATGGTGCACATGGAGGAGAAAGGACAACTCTGAATGGTGGGTTTTGCCTTCCACCTTGGGTGAAGCACGGTCTCTCATTGTTCACTGACTCATTCATCAGGTTAGCTGGACCACAAACTTCAAAGGATTCTCCTGTCCCCACTTCCCTTCTCTCCATAGGCCTCCAGTCATAATAGACCTGTGTCTGAGATCCAAATTCAGGTGCTTTTGTGGCAAACACTTTATCTAGCCACACTGGATATTTTATCTCCCCAGCCACACACATACACACACACTCTCTCATTTTATTTATTTATTTATTTTAAAATATTTTATTTATTTATTTATTTGACAGAGAAACAGGGAGACAGAATGGGCAAGCTAGGGCCTCTAGCCACTAAAAACAAACTCCAGACGTGTGTACCCCCCTTGTGCATCTGGCTAGCATAGGTTCTGGGGAATCAAACCTGGGTCCTTTGGCTTTGCAGGTAAACACCTTAACCACTAAGCCATCCTTCCTGCCCCTCCTATTTTATTTTTAAGACAAGGTCTCACGTATTTCCAGGCTGGTCTTGAACTTGCAGGGTAGCTGAGGCTGACCTTGAACTCCTGATTCTCCTGCCACCATGCCAAGCTCCCATTTTGAATTTTTAATAATTGTTCTTCCTGGGCACCTGAGGCTGGAATTTTTCCAACTCTGACATCCCCTAGCCTGGATCAAGAGAAGCAGAAGAATCTGGGAATAGGTCCCCAGTGGAGAGCTGGGAAGAGGTGGCCACTAGCCTGACAATAGTAACACTCTAAAGGCTCCAAGTTATTTTCTAACCATTGCTCATTGTTCACAAAGAAATTGATTTCCAGTTTCTTTTTGCAGATGGCGGTGACTGGCCATCAAAGCATTGAGAACAAGTTAAGGTTGTACGCTCATCACTATAAGAGATATCTATATTATCCCCTTCAAGGCTCAAGGAACACTGAGGATGAGAGGGTAGAAAGAAAGTAAGAGCCAGAGGATGGGGAGGAGTGCTTTGCAATGGTGTCTTTTCCTTTCTTTTCTTTTCTTTTCTTTTCTTTTCTTTTCTTTCTTTCTCTTCTCTTCCCTCCCTTTCTTCTTCTTCCTCTTCTTCTTCTTCTTCTCCTTCTTCTCCTTCTTCTCCTCCTTCTTCTTCTCCTCCTCCTCCTCCTTCTCCTCCTTCTTCTTCTCCTCCTTCTTCTTCTCCTCCTCCTCCTCCTTCTCCTCCTCCTTCTTCTTCTTCTTCTCCTCCTCCTCCTCCTCCTTCTCCTCCTTCTTCTTCTTCTCCTCCTCCTCCTCCTTCTCCTCCTTCTTCTTCTCCTCCTTCTTCTTCTCCTCCTCCTCCTTCTCCTCTTCTCCTCTCCTCCTCCTCCTTCTCCTCTTCTCCTCCTCCTCCTCCTTCTCCTTTTTTTTCCTCCTCCTCCTTCTGTTCTTCTCCTCCTCCTCCTTCTCCTCCTGACCTGGAATCCTCTTCTTCTTCTTCTCCCAGGGTGGCCTCAAACTCACAGTAATCTTCCTCCCAAGTGGAGTTCTGGGATTAAAGGCATGCACCACCACGCCAGCTGCATGGGTTCTTTATGCCCTCCAGCTCCCCACATAGCAGGAGCTTCTTGAATTTTCTTTTCTCTTTTCTTTCCATGCTTTCCCCCCCTGATCCATATCTGATCACTTGGACTCCTGGGCTCCACATGGCCCACATGGGCTTTTGGACTCCACATGGTGTACTTCTCTTCTCCCCACTTTATCTCTCCTTACCTCCCAGCCTTCCCCTTCCTGCACTCCTTTGTAAAATCTGAATAAAATGTGATATTTTAAGAAATATATAGCCGGGTGTGATGGCGCACGCCTTTAATCCCAGCACTTGGGAGGCAGAGGTAGGAGGATCGCCATGAGTTCAAGGCCACCCTGAGACTGCTTAGTTAATTCCAGGTCAGCCTGGACCAGAGTGAAACCCTACCTCGAAAAACCAAAAACACACACACACACACACACACACACACACACACAGAGATAGAGATAGATAGATAGATAGAGAGAGAGAGAGACTGGAGAGATGGCTTAGCAGTGAAGGCGCTTGCCTGTGGAGCCCAAGGTCCCATGTTCAACTTGCTAGGTCCCACATAAGCCAGACGTACAAGGTGATGCATGCACACAAGGTAGTATACTCGAGTACAGTGGCTGGAGGCCCTGGTGCTCCAATTCTTTCTCTGTCTCTCTCTCGCTCTCTCATTAAAAAAACAAAACAAAACAAAACAAAAAAACCAGTCTGTTGGGCTTGCCTCAAAAAAATATTTATGGGCTGGAGAGATGGCTTAAGGTCCCACTTTAGCCCAGGCTGACCTGGAATTCACTATATAGTCTCAGGCCGGCCTCGAACTCATAGTTATCTTCCTACCTCTGCTTCCTGAGTGCTGGGATTAAAGGTATGCACCACCACGTCTGGCAAAAAAAAAAGTGATTTAGGGCTGGAGAGATGGCTTAGGAGTTAAGGCGCTTGCCTGTGAAACCTAAGGACCCAGGTTTGATTCCCCAGTACCCATGTAAGCCAGATGCACAAGGTGGCACATACATCTGGAGTTCATTTGCAGTGGCTGGAGGCCCTGGCATGCCCATTCTCTATCTTCTTTCTCTTTCAAAATAAAAAAAAAAAGTGATTTGAAAAATTATTTATTTATTTATTTGAGAGGGAGAGAAGGAGAGAGAAAGAGAATAGGCATGCCAGGGCCTCCTGCCATTACAAATGAATTCCAGACACATGTGCCACTTTGTGTATCTGCCTTTATGTGAGCACTGGGGAATGGAACCCAGGCCATCAGGTTTTGAAAGCAAGCACCTTTTTTTTTTTTTTTTTTGAGGTTGGGTCTTGCTCTAGTCCATTCTGACCTGGAACTTACTATGTAGTACTCTCAGGCTGGCTTTGAACTCACTGCGATCCTCCTACTTCTGCCTCCCAAGTGCTGGGATTAAAGACATGTGCCACCACGCTGCCTTTTTTTTTTTTTTTTTTTTTTTTTTTTTTTTTTTTTTTGCTGTAGGAATTTTTTATTTTATTTATTTATTTTTATTTTTTTAATTGACAACTTCTATACTTACATACAAAAACGTATGATATTTCCCTCCCCTCCCCCATTCCCCCTTTTTAAAAATTTTTAAAATTTTATTTATTTATTTGAGAGAGAGATACAGAAATAGGCAGGTAGAGAGAGAGAATGGGCACACAAACGAACTCCAGATGCATATGCCCCCTTGTGCATCTGGCTTATGTGGGTCCTGGAGAATAGAGCCTTGAACCAGGGTCCTTAGGCTTCACAGGCAAGCGTTTAACCACTAAGCCATCTCTCCAGCCCCCATTCCCCTTTAGAACTCCAATTTCCATCATATCCCCTCCCTCTCTCCATTAGTCTTTCTTTTAATTTGATGTCGTCATCTTTTTCTTCTATTATGAGGGTCTTGCGAAGGTATTGCTAGGCACTGCAAGGTCATGGATATAAGGCCATTTTCTGTCTGGACAGTTGCACTGTAAGAAGTCATACCCTTCCTTTGGCTCTTCCATTCTATCTGCCTCCTCTTCCGCAATGGTCCCTGAGCCTTGGAGGGTGTGACAGAGATGTTTCAGTGCTGGGCACTCTTCATCCCTTCTTCTCAGCACTATGTTGCCTTTTGGGTCATCCCAGTGGTCATCACCATCTGAAAAGAGAAGCTTCTCTAACCAGAAGTGAGAGTAGCATTGATATGTGAATATGAATATAAAGTGTAGTGCTTTCAGGGCAGCTTGGTGGGAATAATATATAAATTTAGCCAGAAAAGATCAGGCTTTATACCCCTAAGGCTCATGACCTCCCCTGCCATAGACTTTTGCTTAGGTTTTTCAGTACCAGATATGTATTCCCTCCCATAGAGAGGGCCTTCAGTCCAATTATGGAGCAGTTGGTTACCCCAAGAGCAGACATGCCACTATTGCACCCGTTCAGTCGTTGGGCCTATCTGGCCAAACTTGAATATTCAGCGTCCACTGTTTTCACAGCTGATGACTTCTGTCTCCCATATGGATGCATGCAGTGTAGCTTTTTCCAGCTTTCAGTTGGCTGGTCTACAGGAAGAAGGTTTTCTGCTCAGCACCAGCTTGCTTTCTCAGTGACCTTGCCTCTCAGGCAAGAGATGTCTTCAGCAATAGGGTCTTATCATCTGTTTCTCAAGGGCAACCAAGGGCTTTGGCAATAGCCTTTAATGTTTTGGAGGCTACTGGGACCTCCTTGGCCAACAACTCACTGGAAGGTATCCCATCGCAGGCACTGAAATTTTTCTAGTAACAGTCTACAGCTTCTGGATGTGCCATTATTCAAAAAAGTAGGTTTACCTAAGTCTTATTCACACTATCTTGTATTTTGATTGACTCTCCCCCTGCCCTTCTTTTACACATTCTCTTCCCATGGCCTCACTTAGGCCATTCCCCTCCTTTTTTTTTGAGGTAGGGTCTCACTCTAGTCCAGGCTGACCTGGAATTCACTATGAAGCCTCAGGGTGGCCTGGAACTCATGGTGATTCTCCTACCTCTGTCTCCTGAGTGCTGGGATTAAAGGTGTGTGCCACCATGCTGGGCACAAGCACCTTTAATTGCTGAGCCATCTCTCCGCCCTGGCACATTGTCTCTGAATATGAAGTGACTGTTGCATTCATGACCTCACAGCAGCTGTCATTACCTGAACAAGACCTGCACAATTTTGGCTCATCAACATCCTATCACGTATGATGGAGGAGGACGAAAAAAGTTGGGGGAGACTAGAGAAATGGCTTAGTGGTTAAATGCACTTGCTTGAAAAGCCTACTGGGGGGCCAGTGGAGAGATAGCTTAGCGGTTAAGGCACTTGCCTGTGAAGCCTAAGGACCCAGGTTCAATTCCCCAGGTCCCAGGTAAGCCAGATGCACAAGGTGGCGCATGCATCTGGAATTTGTGTGCAGTGACTAGAGGCCCTGGCATGCCCATTCTCCCTCTCTCTCTCTCTGCGTATTTATCTCTCTGTGTCAAAAAAACAAAAACAAAAACAGCAGCCTGCTGGCCCAGGTTCAATTCCCCAGCGCCAATGTAATGCTAAATGCACTATTTGGTGGCATGCATCAGGAGTTCTTTTTTTTGTTTTTGTTTTTTTTGTTGTTTTTTTTTTTTCAAGGTAGGGTCTCACTTAACTATGTTGTCTCAGGGTGGCCTCGAACTCACGGCGATACTCCTACCTCTGCCTCCCGAGTGCTGGGATTAAAGGCATGCGCCACCATGCCCGGCTCAGGAGTTCTTTTGAAGTAAAAAGAGACCTAGCACACTTATACATCTCTCTCTCTCTCTCTCTCTCTCACACACACACACACATAGTCACATAATTTTTTTTTTGTTTTGTTTTTGTATTTTCAAGGTAGAGTCTCACTCTAGCCCAGGCTGACCTGGAATTCACTCTGTAGTTCCAGGCTGGCTGCAAACTCATGGCAGTCCTCCTACCTCTGCCTCTGGAGTGCTGGGATTAAAGGCATAAACCACTAGCAGCAGCTAAATAAAAAAAATTTAAAAGACATCAAAATAGAAGAGGAACTAGTTGTCAGCTGGAGACATGGCTTAGAGGTTAAGGCACTTGCCTGCAAAGCTTAAGGACCCAGGTTTGATTCCCACAACCCATGTTAAGCCAGATGTACAAAGTGGCACATGCATCTAAAGTTCATTTGCAAAGCTGGAGACCCTAGCATGGCCATTCTCTCTGCCTCTCTTCTGTCTATCTCTCTCTGCTTGTAAATAAACAAATTTTTTTTTTTTTAGGGCTGGAGAGATGACTTAGTGGTTAAGGCATTTGCCTGTGGAGCCTAAAGATGCCAGTTCAATCCTCCAGGTCCCACGTAAGCCAGCTGCACATGGTGGCACATGTGTCTGAAATTCGTTTGCAGTGGCTAGAGACCCTGGCACTCCCATTCTCTCTCTCTCTCTTTCTCCCTCTAATAGAAACAGCCTTTAAAAATATTTTATTTATTTATGAGAGAGAGAGGAAGAGGCAGAGAGGAAGAGAAAATGGGTGTGCCAGGGCCTCTAGCCACTGCAAATGAACTCCAGATGCATGTGCTCCCTTGTGAATGTGGGTCCTGGGGAATTGAATAGGGTTCCTTAGGCTTTGCAGGCAAACATCTTAGCTGCTAAGCCATTTCTCTAGCCCTAAAAAATATTTTTTAAAAAAGAAGTACAGGAGGCTGGCGTGGTGGTGCACACTTTTAACCCCAGCACTTGGGAGGCAGAGGTAGAAGGATCACTGTGAATTCAAGGCCACACTGAGACTACATAGTTAATTCCAGGTCAGCCTGGGCCAGAGTGTGATCCTACCTCATAAAACCAAAAAAACAAAAAGAAGTACAGGGGGCTGGAGAGATGGCTTAGCAGTTAAGGCACTTGCCTGCAAAGTCTAAGGATCTAGGTCGATTCTTCAGGTCCCACATAAGCCAGATGCACAAGGTGGCACATGCATCTGGAGTTCATTTGCAGTGGCTAGAGGCCCTGGTGTGCCCATTCTCTCTGTGTTTCTGTCTCCAATAAGTAAATAAATAAAAATAAATATTAAAATAAAGAAGTACAGGGGCTGGAGAGTTGGCTTAGTGGTTAAGGCGCTTGCCTGCGAAGTTAAGGACCCAGGTTTGACTCTCCAGATCCCAAGTAAGCCAGATACACAAAGGTGAGGCAAGCATAAGGTCGCACGTGCCCACTGGGTGATGCAAGTGTCTGGAGTTTGATTTCAGTGACTGAGGCCCTGACACACCAATTTTCTCTATCTCTCTTTCTCTCAAAAAAAAAAAAAAAAAAAAGGGTCAGGCATGGTGGTACACGCCTTTAATCCCAGCACTCAGGAGGCAGAGGCAGGAGGATCGCCGTGAGTTTGAGGCCACCCTGAGACTACATAGTTAACTCCAGGTCAGCCTGGGCTACAGCAAGACCCTACCTCAACCCCGCCCCTCCCCAAAAAAGAAAAGAAATACAAACTAAAATAATCTATACATCATAATCAAACTGCCAAAATACTGAAAATACCCAGAGAGACGTCATTCATCACATACAGGGGGTACTACCATTAACAGCTGATTTCCCATCAGAAACTATGGTGGCTAGATGACACCAGGATGAGAAACTGAAACTTCTGAAAGTTTGGCAACAAGAATTCTGTATCTAGGGCTGGAGAAATGGCCTAATGTTTAAGGTGCTTGCCTGCAAAGCCAAAGGACCCAGGTTCAATTCCCCAGGACACAGGTAAGCCAGATGCACATGGTGGAGGTGCATCTGGAGTTTGTTTGCAGTGGCTGGAGGCCCTGATGTGCCCATTCCCTCCTCTCTCTCTACTTATTTCTCTCAAATAAATAAATAAAAATAAAATGTATTTAAAAATATCAAGGGAGGGCTGGAGAGATGGCTTAGTGGTTAAGGCACTTGCCTGCAAAACCAAAGGACCTCGGTTTGATTCCCCAGGACCCATGTAAGCCAGCTGCACAAGGTGGTGCATGTGTCTAGAGTTTGTTTGCAGTGGCTGGAGGCCCTGGTGCACCCATCCTCTCTCTCTTTCTCTCTCTCTCTCTCTGCCTCTTTCTCTCTCTCAAATAAATAAATAAAAATAAAATATAAAAAATAGGGCTGGAGGGATGGTTTGGTGGTTAAGGTGTTTACCTGCAAAGCCATAGGACCCAGGTTCAATTCCCTAGGACCCACGTTAGCCAGATGCACAAGGGGGCACATGTGTCTGGAGTTCATTTGCAGTGGTGGGAGGCCCCGGCATGCCTATTTTCTCTCTCTGTCAAATAATAAATAAATAAATGAATAATAAAGAAATATAAAACAAGGGGAAGGGTACGACTCCTTACAATGCAACTGTCCAGACAGAAATTGGTCTTGATATCCATTGCAGTGCCTAGCAATACCTTCTCAAGACCCTCAAAATAGAAGAAAAAGGTGATGACATCAAATTAAAAGAGAGACTAATAGAGAGAGGTAGGGGATATGATGGAGATTGGAGTTCTAAAGGGGAATGGGGGCAGGGGAGGGAAATGTCATGCATTTTTTGTATGTAAGTATAGAAGTTGTCAATAAAAAAATAAAAATATATTTAAAAAAAAGAAATATAAAACAAGGGACTGGCCGGGTGTGGTGGTGCATGCCTTTAATCCCAGCACTCGGGAGGCAGAAGTAGGAGGATGGCCATGAGTTCAAGGCCACCTGAGATACATAGTGAATTCCAGGTCAGCCTGAGCCAGAGTGAAACCCTACCTTGACAAACAAACAAACAAACAAACAAACAAACAAACAAACAAAGACAAAACAAACAAAAAACCTAAGGAACTGGTTGGGAAGAAGAATGAGGTTCGGTGTAAGTGGGGTCAAAAAATGGTAGTGGGAGAGGATTATAATCAAAATACATTATGTACATGTATGAAAATTGTCAATAAAAAGTGAGAAAATAGACACTGATTTCTGCTGTGCTATGGATGGGAGGACCAAGTTATTTCAGCTCCCCTTTCCAGCTAGGTCACCCTGTCCCAGTTACTCCTCCCCTCAGTTTTCCCACCTGAGAAATGGAGTTAATCCTGCAGCTGCAAGAACTAAAGGTATCATGGGTGTAAAATGTCTGGTGAATGCCATTAGTTATTAAAGCAGGCACAGTGGGCAAAGTGTGCAAATAGAAATGATGAGTCCATTCTGCCAGGGCAGAAGCTAAAGCTTCCGCATCATTGTCCCCAAGGGGGAGCCCCTTGGTTAAAGGCTGAGAAAGCCAGCTCTGGCATTCTCCCAGACCAGGAAGGGTCAGAGCAAGGCCAGGGGCCTTGGGCTGCTCAGGGAAGGGCAGGGAGCCAAAGTTCTCACCTGACTCAATCAGGTGAGAGGGAGGGAGGGCAGAGAGGAAGTGGGGACTTCTGGGAGGAGGCAGGAGGGGGACTGCGGTATGATGCTAGCCACGCAATCACTAGAGGCCCCAACCCACAACTTTGCCTGGCAAACTTTTGAGGTCAGCATTCCCTCAGCTTTCCAAATGGGGAAACTGAGGCCTGGGGAGGTAAAGTCTCTTACCAAGGGTCACACATGACACATGCTCTGGGGTCTGTCTGACTCCAGCACTTTTCTTTCTTTCTTTTTTTTTTTTTTTTTTTGGTCCAACACTTTTTTTTTTCTTGGTTTTTTGAGGTAGGGTCTCACTCTGGCCCAGGCTGACCTGGAATTCACTATGTAGTCTCAGGGTGGCCTTGAACTCACAGCGATCTTTCTACTTCTGCCTCCCGAGTGCTGGGATTATAGGTGTGCGCCACCATACCTGGCTTCATGTCCAACATTAAAAAAAAAAAATATATATATATATATATATATTTTATTTATTTATTTGAGAGAGACAGAGAAACAGAGAGAGAGAGAGAAGAGAGAAAAGAGAGAGGGAGGGAGAGAGAATGGGCATACCAGGGCATCCTGCCACTGCAAACAAACTCCAGATACATGCACCACTTTGTGCATCTGACTTTACATGGGTACTGGGGAATCAAACCCCGGGCCACTAGGCTTTACCAGCAAGTGCCTTTAACTGCTGAACCATCTCTCCAGCCCTGACTCCAACATTTTTTTTTCCCCTTGCCTGACAAGGTTGTTTGTGAAGTGGTACAATCCTGCTTCTCTGCTAAGGAAATGGAGGCATAGAAGCTCCCAGTTCCTGCTACCCTGCCCTAAGCGTCCCAGGCTAGCAGTTGTCTAGGAGATGTCATTGGGACACTCAGGGCTGGCCCGAGGAGAGGTGGCTCACAGTGAGAGCAGAGAGAGGGGCTGCAAGCAGAAGCATCCACGTACCCCAACAGCTGAGGAGGAGCAAGAGGAGAGGCTCTTTCTTGAGCAAGGGGATATTGCTCACAGCGGACCCCAAAACTCATAATACTTTTCTGAAATTTCTTTTTAAAATGTTTTTAAAATATATTTTTATTTATTTGAGAGAGTGAGAGAGAGAGAGAGAATGGGCACACTAGGGCCTCAAGCCACTGCAAACGAACTCCAGATGCTTGTGCCTCCTTGTGCATCTGGCTTACATGGGTCCTGGAGAGTAGAACCGGGATCCTCTGGCTTTGCAGGCAAATGTCTTAACTGCTAAGCCATCTCTCCAGCCCTGAAATTTCTTAACTCTTTTTTTTTTTTTTTTTTTTTTTTTTTGAATTGGAATTAGAGGTAGGGTTTCACTATAGCTCAGGCTGAATTGGAATTAGTCTCAGGGTGGCCTTGAACTCACGGTGATCCTCCTACCTCTGCCTCCCGAGTGCTGGGATTAAAGGCATGCGCCACCACGCCGGCTTAGTCCTGAAATTTCTTATTTGAGGGGCTGGAGAAATGGCTCAGCAGTTAAAGGTGCCTAGTGGCCGGGGTTTGACTCCCCAGTAAAGCAAGATGCACAAAGTGGTGTGTGTGTGTGTGGAGCCCTGGTGTGCCCATTCTCTCTCTCCCTCCCTCCTTCCCTTTTGCGTGCTCTCTCTCTGTCTCTCTCTGTTTGCAAATAAATAATAAATATATATATTTAAAATTTTCTCTTAAAAATCCACACATGGGCTAGGGAGATGACTCAGTGGATAAAGTACTTGTCTCCAGAGTCTGGGGAAGAGAGACACAGGGCCAAATAGTGGCTCTGCCTGTTGTCACTGTTCAGGACCAGTCCCACCTCTGCTCCTGGTCTTAGCCCCTCTCTCTCATCTTCTCTCACCAACATCTGCTCTTAGAGCCCCAAGAGGCTCATTAGTAGTTCTTAGGTTGCTTCACTCCTTCCTTTGTCCCATAAGGTCCTTGGTCCACCAGCCATCTTCACTGTTTCTGCTAGGCAGCCTGACATTCACATCCTGGGACAAGCACACAGTCTGGGGATTTCTATGCCTCTTAGGAGGAAACTCAGCCAAGAAACAGGGGCACCTAGCCCCAGGGAGCACAGTGAGGAGGGTGGCTGGATGCCTGTGGAGGGGTCTTTGAGCAGGCAGGGTGTCTAGACCTAAGCACTGGCCAGGGAGGCAGGAGGAAGGACACAAGGCTGTGGGGTGCCCCAGGGCTGCTGTCTGACAGGTCCCTGTGCCCAGGCTAGGGAAGTTTCTTATTTCTCCTGCTTCGACTTCCCCCTTTGATTTATTATAGCCATGAAATGCTCTGCTCTCTTCTCTTTTCCTTGCTGTCCCCCAGGGCTGGAGGAACACAGGCCTCCCCCCAAGCCTTGGGACACGGCCTTGCTGGACTCCCATCTCCTTCCAAGGGCAGGGCCTGGGGGCCAGGAATTAGAGGTGAGTCTGGCAGGCAGGGTAGGATGGGAGGGGCCCTGGCCTCCAAAAGGCAGGGCAGGCAAAGACTTGATTAGGCAGAGGGTGACACAGATGTAGCTTTGACAGCAGCTGGCTCCCTGGGGTGGTGGGGTGTTGGGCTCTGAGCCAGTGGCCTCTAAGTGAGGCTTGGTAATGGAGCCTGGTCAGGGTCTGAAGGTGACTTCAAATGCCAAATACCAGATCAGAGGAGTGGTTTCTCTGTGACCCCGACCCCATATTCTGATTTAAGGATGGCCACAAGAGGCCTAGCTCAGGCCAGTCTGGGGTTAGCCGAGAACCCAGAGGAGGAAAAACCAGAGGCCCAAAGCCTGAGGAAACTCTGGGCTACTCCTAGGTAAAGGCTGGACATGACCCTCAGGCCTGGCCCTGCCCGTAAGAGCTGGGGTCTATGTCCACTCTCATCAGGAGCGTTTCTCCCAGCCCTGTGCGGTGCCTGTGGTAATGGAGCTGTTGGCGTTTTGCAATGGGCCGGGGGTGGGGAGGCTGCGCACACATGCTTCCTGTGGTGACCAAGCGCTTCCTGTTTTCTCAGGCGCCTGCCTTGCTGCTGCCTGTGTGGAAACAGGGGGCAGCAGCTGCAGCCAGGGTGGCTCCAGGCTGGGCACCCTGACCCTGCTCAGAGGGTTTGAGGGGCTCAATAACCCCAGGCAAAGATCTGGGTAAGAGGTAACTTGAGTCCTCCCCTTCACCCACCCACGCTGAGCCCCCAGCCTTCTCTTGTCCAACAGTGTCTGCCAAGAGAGGGACCTTGTAAGCCATGGTTCTGGCCAAGAAGCAGGTGGTTCAGGAGATCAGCACCCAGGGGTGACAGCTCCAGGCTGGGAATCAGGGCACGTGGTTCTGGGTTTGGTGCTGTCTCTCCCTCTCTAAATGTCGCTGTCTCTGACACGCTGCATGGCTTCTTTTTCCATTTTGTATAGTATTATGACAGCCGTGATATGAAATCCCTAGCCCATTTCTGCTCTAGTTCCGACATCCTCTGAACTTCACATCCCAAGAGCCTCAGCTTAGGTGGGGGGCAGCCTTCAGCTTAGGGGTGGGGGCATCCAGATGGGGCCTTGGTAGGAACGGGCATTGTAGAGGCAGGAAGGAGGTAAGGAAAGGATGGAGCAGGTGGAGAGGCCAGGACCAAGTCTTACAGACTGGGTGTTGATGGGACAGGGGGACTGTAGTGAGTGACAAGTTGATCTAGAAGAACCCTTTTATCTCTGCAAACCTTGGGACAGGGTTTGACACCCCCTCACATCCTTCCTTAGAAGACTGGGAATGGAGGCACATGGGGTATGACCCAGGCGTCTTGGGACAGACCTGTACCCACCCCATTTGACATCCTGCCTGAGTGGGATAAACATTAGGGTCAGGCCTTGGGGTTCAGCCCTACCCTTTTCCCGAAATATTTTTGTTTTGCTTCTAAACTGATATTGCAAGAAGGGGAGGGGAATGACTCTGCTTCTTGTGGGGTTTGCTGACGGCATCTGTCCTCTGTAGGAGCGACATCTTGCAGGAAGGCTGAGGCCCGAGCCTCTTGGGAAGTGACCAGCCCACAGGCTACATTCAGCTACAATTTTGGTCCAAGAAGTTCTGAGATATCACCCCATGAGAAGCTCCCAGCTAATCCCGAGGCCAAAGAGGCTTTGGAAGTCCAGACCCTAAGGTCCACTAGACAAACCTGGCCCTCACCACGCTGTGCCCTGGCTCAGCTTGAGTGCTGAGTTGGCGGCCCAGCAGCTGTCCTGGCCACAGAAGCCCAGTTATAAATAAGCTCCTTGTGGCCAAGTCATCAAGTTCTGTAGCTCCTCCAGCCCAGCTGCATTACTTCAGTGACCACAGATTGGGGCTGCCCAGAGCTGGGCCCACCCAGAACCTACCAAACCTAGACCAAAGGCTGGCTGGATAAGGTGCTGCCTGAAGCTGTGGAAACCCAGGCCTTGGTGCCTGCAACTTCTCAGATCCAGGTCTTCCGGGACACAGGCCACAGAGGGACAGGGCCCATTCCTCCTGCACAGAGCCAGTGGCTATTTACAAACCGAAACTGGGAGAAGTGAAGTGTCTGTGGCCAAAGTGGCTCCAGGCCCCCAGCCCCCACTCCCACTCCATCCCCAACGGCCCATCCCCCTCTCCCCTTGGCTTCCTCTTTCCTTCCCCACATAGCTCCCCAACCTCCCACTGCCCAGCCTCTGGACTTCATGCAAGCACGTTATGCCGACCCCCTCAACCTCACAGCACCTGCTTGGAGGTCCTCTCCTTGTCTACCCCAGAACCCCATCAGTGGGAGCTCCTTAGACGCATCCCCTCCGACCAGCCTCAGCCCACCCCGGCCTGCCCAGACATATTCCTACAGTTCTCAGTTCCCCTTCATGCTTGGAAAAGCTCCAACCCCAATGGCCGTCACCATGTTGCTGGTCTCCACCCAAGGAGACTGGTAAGGGTGGCTTCTCTTGTGTACTTGATCTTCTCAGTGCACATATAGGAGTAAGGAGCTCTGGTGGGCTCCAGTACTGCTGGAGGCCCTTGGGGCCCTCATCAGGCTTGCTCCTGGGCAAGAGGCCCTGGCCATCTTTCTACTCAAGTTGGATTTCGGTCTCTTGTAGGGTAAAAGCTGGTGAGGGACACAGACCTTCATGTGATGCAGCCCTGAGCCAGGGCAGCTGAGACCACAGCTCAACATGGCTTAGGAGCTGTCAGGCAGCCTGGTACTACAGCAGGCTTCAGGACAGACAGCTAATGACATAAAAGCCATTACTGAGGGGCTGAGGATGTAGCTTGCCTAGCATGCATGAGACCCTGGGTTTGATCTCTAGCATTGAATCAATCAGGTGTGATGGCACACACCTGTGATCCCAGGCTCCAGAGGTGGAGGCAGGATGATCTGAAGTTCAAGTTCTGCTACATAGGGAGTTGGAGCCCACCCTGTCTTAAAAACAAAGTGAACAAAAATCATTACTAAGAGTAGACTGCCCCCACTCGTGCTAAGAAAGTTCAGAACAATTAGTATATGCTGATCTTGAAACAAAATGTCCCATTATCTGTCTTATAGTAGAAACTGAGGCTCTGACAGAAAGCCATGTATCTAGGCCACTTAGCATCTGGCCAGAGATTGTAGAATGCATCAGGAAAATGGAAAACCCAATGCTTTGGCCTCTCCTCTGACTGCCTCTTGCTCCTTGGTCTCCACCGGGAATAATGGACATTTCTCAGAGCTGTGACAAGGGCAGGATTAGAACCTGCCTGAGGCTGAAGGAGGAAGCAGGCCCTAGACCACAGAGCCACATTACCTTCCCTGGCCATACCACCAATGCCTAGTGGCCCCAGTCTTCTCCCCCTGCCCTGCCCCAAGGGAAGGATCTGTCTGCTCCATCTTCCCTCTTGCCACGTCTCAGCTGAGGAAAGGCCCTGGCTTGAGCCCCATTCAGCCACAGCCAAGCTGGCTCACGGCAGTGCACCTAGTCTCTCTGAGCCTCAAATTGCAATTCTCTGAATCATCACAAATACCGAGCACACACTCGGTGCCAGGCCTGTGCTGTGGACACGCTGTCTCTATGGCTGGTACACAATTTCTGATCTTGGAAACCTGTAGTCCCATGGGGTAGACAGATGTATTACAAAGATCTAAGAGTTTCAAGGGATGAACAGAGGAAAAATGAGTGTTGTCTGAGACAGGGTGAGGAGGTATAGGAGAGAAGCTGCTTAGCATGGGCAGGAGTGACAGGAAAGCAGGCTGGATGGGTTATCCATGCTGAGTCACACCCCCGTGCCTTGGCTTCAGTGGCTTCTATGGCCTGGAGTGCTTTTTCTTGCTTTGGGCTTGGTGAACTCCTATCCATCCATCAAGGTCTGTTAACACGCCAATGTCACAACCAGACCTGGCAGCTTCTGGCCTCCCTCTTCCCATCCAGGGCCTGAATAGAGCCAAAGGTCAGGGCTCCTTGGTCACCATAGCCTTGCCAGCCCCACCCGGCCAGGCGCCTGCTCCTGGGCTCCAGCCCCCCGCTGTCCTCTGCTCCGAAAAGCACCGTTTCCCTTTTCTGGGTGACCACACGCCATGTACAGGGAATTTCCATTGTAGCCTTCGGAGCCTCTGATTCACTCAAGCCCCTCATGTAGTTAACTCCTTCCAGGCCCAGCCTTTTGCTTCAGCATCCTGAGCTGCCTCTCAGCCCAGGCACAGATGCCTGGCAGCTTCGCATGGGTCTTAGCCCCATACACTCAAAGTTGAATCTAGCCTCACACTCACCACCCCTCAGGGCCCATTTACCGGGTCACACACCCTCAGGCAGCTTCCCATCCAGCACAGGCTTTGAGGAAAGGCAAGACTAGATTTAAATCCTGACTCTGGCTCATTCTGCCTGTGCCGCCTGGAGGGAGCTCTATTTCTCTTCTATAAAGTGGAGCTAATTCCTGCCCCATAGCCTTACTGAAAAAACAAGGTGCTGGGCCTGTGGTGGGAGCTAATGGTGACTCCTAGTTTTCCTCTTCCTTCTCCTTATCTTCCTCCTCCTCCTTCTTGTGTGTGTGTGTGTGTGTTTGAGGTAGGGTCTCGTTGTAGCCCAGACTGACCTGGAATTCACTCTGTAGTCTCAGCAGGGTGGTCTTGAACTCATGGGTGATCCTTCTACCTCTGCCTCCTGAGTGTTACCCCCCCCCATTTTTATCCCCCCCCCGGAGGTAGGGTCTTGATCTAGCTTAGGCTGACCTGGAATTCACTATGTAGTCTCAGGGTGGCCTTGAACTCACAGCAATCTTCCTACTTCTGCCTCCCGAGTGCTGGAATTAAAGGCATCACGATGCCAGGCTTGGGCCTTCTTCTTAAAGGGCCTACTCATCCTACCACAGGGTTCCTGCTCCAGACTGGACCTTTTTTCTGGCAGGTTTTCTCTCAGACCTGGAGGGTGAAAGACACGTATAACCTTGATCCCTAGGCCAGGAGAGCTCATCCAACAGCAGAGAAAGGCCTTCTGCCAGGCTTTTTCCTTCCAACTCCTCAGCTCCTTTTCTCAGGAGGCATCAGAAAGGCCTGGGGTGGGAGCTCTATGGGACTGAGGACCCAGGTGATTCCCCAAAGTAAGATGCCTGGCCACATCTCCCCCCCCCACATACAGATGTCCTTCTACTACCTCATCAAACTTTGGGACCCTTAGGAGGTGCCTCCTATCATTGCTCCCATTTGGGAGACTCTGAGGCCCCAAGAATAGAGAACTCACTCTCAGATACATGGAAAATGTGGGGCAGGGATAGGATTTAAATCAAGCTCTTCAGACCTATACTCCTTCGCAAGCCTCGGGACATATTGTGGAAGCTGGTGGAAGAACCTTGCGCTATGTAGACCCCTCCTGAATAGCAGACAAAGGTTTACAGAGACTTGCAATCTTGAGAACAATGCTGGAAAGTGGTTCTTGTTGGTGCTTCACTAGAGAACTGGGCCTGGGCTCTGGAGAGGGGAAGGAACTTCCCTGGAGGCCCTAGAACCAGTCTACTGGGAAAGATCCCGGGGAGCCTGGAGTCATGGATGATAGAAGGGGCTCCATGTAGGAGGGGGCCTGGGTGGGGAAGCATCTCCTGTTCTCAGTGAGCATGCTGGGGGTGTGGCGCTGCCAGTGGTGAGCAGAAGGAAGTCGCTGTGGGTGGTGGTGGGTTTGAGGTGCAGGAGTCTGAGTGATGTGGCCAGGAGGTGAGCTCCCCATCTGTAGGCCTGGTCAGCCAGAGACAGGGTGGGACAGGATTCACAGCAGGCTGGGCTGTTCTTGAGGTCTTAAATCTCCTGGCCACTGGAGCACAGGGGGAGATAGGAGCTGGGAGGAGATACTGAGGCAAGGCTGAGGGAGAGACAGAGCAAACTGGTAAGGGTGCAGTCTGGGGAGGCAGCCTGGAGGAGGTGAGCCCTTGACAGTGTCCTTAGGGTGTGGAAAGGGGTGGGCCTGCAAGTAAAGGGCCTGGGAGATTGAGAAAGAGGTTCTGGGAATATTGAGTATTGTCTTCTGGCTGGCATGGGGTGGGGCTTGTTCGAGTCCCTGTGTGGGAGGCTTCAGCCCAGGCCGCCAAGGTTTGGGTTTTAACTATGGACAGGCAAGAGCTAAGGAAAGCATTTTTAGTTAGGGACTTATGGGAGACACCCAGGGTTGGGACAGCTTTAGAAGCCAAGACCCTAAGGGGGCTCAAGAGCTGCAGCCACCTCTGCATGTGCCCCACTCACCAGCCATGTGTGTGTCCCACTCACCAGCCATGTGTGTGTCTCACTCACCAGCCATGTGTGTGTCCCACTCACCAGCCATGTGTGTGTCCCACTCACCAGCCATGTGTGTGTCCCACTCACCAGCCATCTGTGTGTCCCACTCACCAGCCATGAATGTGCCCTTGGCATGGCCCTCACCTTCCTTGCCTCTTTTCCCTCACCTGCAAAATGGCACTGAAAAGGCCTGCCTCACAGAACCACAAGAAGATGGGATAAGGGATGCAGAGATGGCTCAGCAGTTGAAGGTGCTTGCTTGCAGGGCCTGCTGGCTCTGGTCAGTTCCCCGGTACCCACATAAAGTACATGTGTCAGGAGTTCTTTGCATAAAAGCAAAAGGCCCTGGTGTGCCCACATTCCCAATATCTCTCAAATTACTAAATAAAAAAATTTTTTTAAGAGGACAGGCCAGATATGGTAGCATATGCCTTTAATCCCAGCACACGGGAGGCAGAGGTAGGAGGATTGCCATGAGTTCGACCCCCCTTGAGACTATATAGTGAATTCCAGGTTAGCCTCAGCTAGAGCAAAACCCTACCTTGAAAAGGGAGGGGGGATAGAGGGATGGCTTAGTGGTTAACGCACTTGCCTGCAAAGCCAAAGGACCCAGGTTCTATTCCCTAGGAGCCACATAAAGCCAGATGCACAAGGTGACACATGTGTCTGGAATTTGTTTGCCCTGGCTAAAGGCACTGGCATGCCCATTCTCTCCCTCCCCCATCAAATAAATAGTAAAATAAAATATTTTTTAAAAAAATAGAGGACATGCTCTATGGGTGTGGTGGCACACGCCTTTAATCCCAGCACTCTGGAGGCAGAAGGATCGCTATGAGTTTGAGGCCACCCTGAGACTACAGAGTGAGTTCAAGGTCAGCCTGAGCTAGAATGAAACCCTACCTCGAAAAAATAAAATAAAATAAAAAATAGAGGACAGGATGCGTTAATGTAGGTCGACAGTAGGCTTAATAAATTCCAGCCCCTGCCCCAAAGCACTTACAGAGCACCTGGTAGGAGCTTTAATCATCTGCCTCTCCTTCTTAGGGCTGGTGAGCAACTCTGCAAGTCCTAAGACACTATGACCCTCAGTTGCCTAGTGGGGATGATAACGACACCGACTTCAGATTTGGATGAAGGAGAATGCATCTGTGACACTACCCTGCTTAACCAGAGTCCCCAAGATCCTAGTGACCCTGTCCTACCTGACTTCCCCTCCAGCCACAGGCTTTGCTCACAGCACCCCCTCATTCTTCCCAGGTCTCTAGGCCTGGGGCATTAGCACTGGCTGGTCCTCCTGCTTAGGGCTCTTCTCCCAGGTACGTACTGGGCTAGCTCCCTCTCCTGCTTGCAGGGCTTGCTCAGACCTGTCCTGCTAACCTCCTTTAATACAAGATACTTGTGCTTCTCTCCTAAGGTTGGTCAGCTTTGAGCAGGAACAGAGCACATCTAGCTATGGTGTTTATCATTGCTCTGCACCTGCCAGGAGGGCAGGAAGGCAATTCCTGCCTCTTTGGATCACTTGGCATCTAGAAGCCCCAAGAAAATATTTGTCGACTATCTTAATGTTCTAAAGAACCACCCCAGTGTTGTGATGAAAGGTTGGGGATCTCTGGAGACCTAGGTGACCCTGGCTGGGGCCCCAAGAGCCTCTCCCAGTGTCTCAACCATGAAAGGAAGTTGCGAGACAGCCATTTCTGTATACACATGCTCAGTTCTTTTTGGTTAGTTTTCCCAGCCCTGATGTGCGGGCTATGCTTTCACATGTTCTTTGTCAGATCTCCTGGGGCAATGGGAAAGGAGAGGGGAGATCACTTCATTTTTCAACCCATGCAGGCTGAAGTGAAGGACCATGCTCCCCTCTCTGGGACGCAGTTTCAAGAGCGCTTGCTGCTTTCCTGTTGCCTGTCCTTCGATTGCGTTAGCATCCTGCCTACCCCCGTCTGTCACGTCTGTCACCCGTCCAGAGGGGATAGGGGGCCACACCACTCATCCAGGCCTGATTGACCCTGTCACTCTGCTAGTTTCCTCCTTGTCCAACAGGGCAGAGAAGGAGCTCTGTCTCATGCTGCTGATAGGAGAAGGCAAATAGGTGCGAGTTTAAGGGCAATGTGATGAGAGCTATTCCACCTGCCTCTCTATCATCTTTCTCAAATTAAAAATGCTCTGCCCAGCCGGGCATGGTGCCACACGCCTTTAATCCCAGCACTTGGGAAGCAGAGGTAGGAGGATCACTGTGAGTTCGAGGCCACCCTGAGACTACAGAGTGAATTCTAGGTCAGCATGGGCTAGAGTGAGACCCCACCTTGAAAAACCAAACCAAACCAAACCAAAACAAAACAAAACAACAACAACAACAACAACAAAAAAGAAACAAAAATGCTTTGCCCTTTCACCTGGCAACTCAGCTTTTGGGAGTATGCCTGAGATATATCTTTGCACGTGTACAAATGACTATATTTTATTAATTGTGGTTTTGTTTATAACAAGAAAAGACTGAGCTGGGAATGACAATGCAAGCCTGTAATTTCAGTTAGAGACACTTATAAAGAAAAGCAAGGAGGACTAGAGAGATGGCTTAGTGGTTAATGTGCTTGCCTGCGAAGCCTAAAGACCCAGGTTTGATTCTCTAGGTCCCACATAAACCAGCTGCACATGGTGCCACATGAGTCTGAGTTCGTTTGCAGTGGCTAGAGGCCTGGTGTGCCCATTCTCTCTCTCTAATAAGTAAATAAAAGCAAAACCTTAAAAATAAAAAGAAAAGAAAAGAAGAGTCAGGAGTGGTGGTGCATGCCTTTAATCCCAGCACTTCAGAGGCAAAGGTAGGAGGATCACTGTGAGTTCAAAGCTATCCTGAGACTACATAGTGAATTCCAGCTCAGTCTGGTCTAGAGCAAGACCCTACCTTGAAAAAAAAAAAACAAGAAAATGAACGCAAGGAAACAAAACTGGGAATGAAGGGCTGGAGAGATGGCTGAGTGGTTAAGGCACTTGCTTAATGACTCATATTCAGATCCCAAGTAAGCCAGACACACAGAGTGACACAAGTGTGCAAGGTCATGCATGTGCACAAGATGGTGCACGTGTCTGGAGTTTGATTACAGTGGCTGGAGAACCTGCCAATCTCTCTCTCATAAAAAAAAAAAAATCAACTGAGAATGAAGCTCAGTGATTGAGCACTGATCTGGTATGCAGGAGACCCTGGCTTCAATCTCTAGTACCGGATAGAAGGAAAGAAAAAAGAAGGAAAGGGGCTAGAGAGATGGCTCAGTGGTTAAAGGCTCTTGTTTTTTGCTTGCAAATCCTGACAGCTTAGGTTCAATTCACCAGTACTCATGTAAAGCCAGATGTACAAAGTGATACATGCATCTGAAGTTCATTTCAGTGGCTCATCCCTCTGCTTGCAAATAAATAACATAATTTTTTCAAGGTCTTGTTCTAGCCCAGGCTGACCTGGAATTCACTATGTAGCCTCAAGCTGGCCTTGAACTTATAGTGACTTTCCTACCTCAGCCTCCCAAACGTTGGGATTAAAGGTATGCACCACCATACCTGGCCTTAATTTAAAAAATAATAAATAAATAAATAAAGGGGCTGGAGAGATGGCTTAGCAGATAAGGTGCTTGCCTTCAAAACCAAAGGACCCAGATTCGATTCTCCAGAACCCATGTAAGCCAGATGCACAAGGTGGCACATGTGTCTGGAGTTCATTTGTAGCCGTTGGAGGCCCTGGCGTGCCCATTCTTTCTCTCTCTCTTCTCTGCATCTCTCTCTCTCTCTCTTTCAAATAAATAAATAACATATTTTTTTAAAAGCAAGAAAAAAAAAAGAAAGGAAGGACAGGGTGGGGGGTTGGACTGGGCCTGGTAGTACAGGCTTATAATTCCATCTACTCTGGAGGCCAAGGGAGGAGAATGTATAGTTCAAGGGCATCCTCAACCACAGAATTCAAGGCCAGCCTAGGAAATTTAGTGAAACCATGTCTCACAATAAAAAGTAAAAAGAGGGGCTGGAGAGATGGTTTAGTGGTTAAGGCGCTTGCCTGCAAAGCCAAAGGATCCCAGTTCGATTCTCCAGGACCCACGTAAGGCAGATGCACAAGGGGGCATGCATCTGAAGTTCGTTTGCCTGGTGCACCCATCCTCTCTCTCTCTCTCTCCCTCTTCCCTCTCTCAAATAAATAAATAAAAATTTTAAAAAAGTAAAAAGAGGGCTGGGGATATAGTTCAGTGGCAAAGTACTTGGGTAACATGTGTGAGGCCCTGGGTAATCCCTAGTACCAGGAGAAAAGTAAAGAAGAAAAAAGGAAAAAGTTAGGACAGAATCTCTTAGTTTCTTCTACAGAGAAGTAAGGGAATTTAGGGGATGCTCCAGGCTTTATTTCCCTTTCCTTTCCTTCCAGTCCCTTCTCTCCTTCCCTTCCTTACATCTTTTTACTTTCACAAAGCTTTACTCCCAGCCCTGATATTTTATTTCTTTCTCCTTTCTCTCTCTCTTTCTCTCTCTCTTTCATTCTTTCTTTCTTTCTTTTGTTTTTTTTATTATTTAAAAATTTTTTATTTATTTATTTGAGAGCGACAGACAGACAGAGAAATAAAGAGGAAGATAGATAGAGAGAGAATGGGTACGCCAGGGCCTCCAGCTACTGCAAACGAACTCCAGATGCATGTGCCACCTGTGCATCCAGCTTACATGGGTACTGGGGAACCAAGCCTCGAGTCCTTAAGCTTCACAGGCAAGCACTTAACCACTAAGCCATCTCTCCATCCCCCTTTTCTTTTTCTTTTTTTTTTTTTTTTTTTTTTTTGAGGTGGAGTCTCACTCTAGCTCAGGCTGACCTGGAATTCACTATGTATTCTCAGGGTGGCCTTGAACTCATGGCGATCCCCCTACCTCTGCCTCCCGAGTGCTGGGATTAAAGGCGTGCACCACCACGCCGGCTTCAAGCCCCCAACATTTTCTTTCTAGACTTGGATAATGATGTCTCAGGTATTAACTTTATAATTGTCTTTAAACTGAGCATAAATATTTCATGAAGTCTTTTACTTTTTATTTATTATTATTTATTTATTTGAAAGAGAGAGGAAGAGATATGCCAGGGCTTCCTGCCACTGCACACTAACTTCAGACACATGCGCCACTTTGTGCATCTGGTTTTATGTGGGCACTGGAAAATCAATCCCAAGACATTAGGCTTTACAAGCATGTGCCTGCTTGTTTTCTCCTCTTCTCTCTCTCTCTTTCCTTCCTTTCATCTCTCTTTCTTCCCTCCCTCCCTCCTTTCCTCCTTCCTTCCTTCCTTTCTTTCTTTCTTTCTTTCTTTCTTTCTTTCTTTCTTTCTTTCTTTCTTTCTTTCTTTCTTTCTTCTGTTTTTGAGGTAGGGTCTTGCTCTAGCCCAGGATGATCTGGAATTCACTCTGTGTTCTCAGGGTGGCCTGGAACTCACAGCAATCCTCCTACCTCTGCCTCCAGAGTGCTGGGATTAAAGGCGTGCGCCACCATGCCTGGCTGCAAGCAAGCACCTTTAACCACTGAGCTACCTATCCAGCCCTCATGAACTCCTGGTTTGTTTTTTTTTTTAAGTTTTATTTATTTGAGAGAGTCAGAGAGAGAAAGAGATAATGGGCATGCCAGGACCTCAAGCCACTGCAGATGCATGCACCACTTGTGCATCTGGCTTATGTGGGTCCTGGATCCTTTGGCTTTGCAGGCAAACGCCTTAACTGCTAAGCCATCTCTCCAGCCCTGAACTCCTTCTTTTTGTTGCTATTTTTTCAAGATAGTGTATTTTTAATTTAATTTTTATTTATTTATTTGAGAAGGAAAAAGGCAGAGTGAGAAAGAGAGAGAATGGGCATGCCAGGGCTTCTAGCCACTGCAAACGAACTCCAGATGCATGTGCCACCTTGTGCATCTGGCTTACATGGGTCCTGGGGAATCAAACTGAGGTCCTTTGGCTTTGCAGGCAAGCACCTTAACCGCTAAGCCATCTCTCCAGCCCCTCAATATATTGTCTTGCAAGAATATATATATATATATCAATATATTGTCTTGGGCGTTATCAGGCTACATTACAATCATAACTTGAAAATGCTTCAGCTTAAATGTGGGTTTAACACACAACCTTCCTCCTGTCTTAGCACGTGAGCATCCTCATGGTCACGTGACTGGCAGCAGCAGTGTACCACCAACCATCACAAGAGTCTCAGTCTGACCACATAGTGCTAAGCTGGGGAAAGACCAGAATTCAAAAAAGTACTTCATATACATTTCTACTGCATGTGGGGATGGGGTTGTATTGGAGTGGATAAAGCACGTGCTATGCAAGCCTGAGTACCCGAGATCAGATCTCCAGCACCCATGTAAATCCAGACATGGTAGTATGAGCATTCCTGTGTGCCTATAGCAAAATGGAAAGTGGAGAGAGGAGAATTCCCAGAAGCTCTTAGACCAGCCAGCCTAGTACACATAGCAGTGAACAAGGAGAGACCCTGCCTGAAACAAGATAGAAGACAAGGACACAGCCGGGCGTGGTGGCGCACGCCTTTAATCCCAGCACTTGGGAGGCAGAGGTAGGAGGATCACTGTGAGTTCAAGGCCACCCTGAGACTACATGGTGAGTTCCAGGTCAGCCTGGGCTAGACAGAAACCCTGCCTCAAAAAACTTAAAAAAAAAAAAAAAAAAGAAGATGAGGACTCACACCTGAGGCATGTGCTCACATACATGAACACACACATATCATATACATGCATGCATATATACACAAAGTTTCTATTGAATGCATATCCCTTTCATACCACCATAAACAGTGGAATGTGTGTGGCACAGCCATCAAAATAGACAAGACAGTTCTGGATGCATGAGTGAAGAGTGGATTTAGGAAAAAACAACACAAAAGGGAAGTACAGTGTGTTTAGTATGATACCTTTTGGATAAAAGTTCATTTTTTAGCCGGACATGGTGGCGCACACTTTTAATCCCAGCACTCAGGAGGCAGAGGTAGAAGGATTGCCGTGAGTTCAAGGCCACCCTGAGACTACATAGTAAATTCCAGGTCAGCCTGAGCTACAGTGAGACCCTACCTCAGAAAGCCAAACAAACAAACAAACAAGCAAGCAAGCAAAACAAAAACCCCCAAAAACTTCATTTTTGTTTTTTTGACGTAGGGTCTTGTTTTAGTCCAGGCTGAGCTGGAATTAGTCTCAGGCTGGCCTTGAACTCACAGTGATACTCCTACCTCTGCCTTCTGAGTGCTGGGATTAAAAGCATGCACCACCACACCCGTCTTCAAAACTTTATTTATTTTTAATTTTATTTATTTATTAGAGAGAGACAGACAGAGAATGGTCATGCCAGGGTCTCCAGCCTTTTCAAACAAACTCCAGATGTAGGCACCACCTTGTGCATCTGGCTTGTATGGGTCCTGGGGAACTGAACCTGGATCCTTTGGCTTTGCAGGCAAATGCCTTAACCACTAAGCCATCCCTCTTTCCTGTCCTCCATCATCCACGATGACATGTGGATGGGCCCAGTGTTGTGCAGGTAATGACAGCTGCTGTGAAGTCATGAATGCAATGGCCACTTCATGTCCACTAGACAGCATTCCAAAGCACTCCTTCCCATCCTTTGGCTCTAACATTCTTTCCACCATCTGGATTAAACTTTAAAAAGCCCACATATGGAATTGGGGATTCAACTCAGTGATAGAGCACTTGCCTAGCAGGTGCATGGCCTTGGGTTTGGTTCCCAGCACTGAAAGTAAAACAAAACAAAACCCAGCACTGTCTAGCCTATGTTCCATATCTGTGCTCAGACCACCACTAGACAGACACGCAAGGTCAGGTAGCAGGAGTCTGTAAAGGAGGAATGGAGCTGTTCTTGGCCTGTTGGTACTATGACTGTATGATCAACTCAAAAGATAAAATAATTTAGGGCTGGAGAGATGGGTTAGCTGTGAAGGCACTTGCCTGTAAAACCAGAGGACCCAGGTTCTATTCCCCAGGACCCACATAAAGCCAGATGCACAAGATAGTGCATACATCTGGGGTTTATTTGCAATGGCTGGAGGCCCTGGCATGCCCATCATCTATCTGCCTCTCTGCTCTCTCTCTCAAATAAATAAAAATAAAATAAAAATTAAATCTCCCACAATCATAATCATCTCCTCAATGGTGTAGTATATTTTGACATAAACTAAAAAATAAAAAATAAGGGCTGGAGAAATGATTTAGCAGTTAAGGTGCTTGCCTGCAAAGTCAAAGGACCATAGTTCAATTTCCCAGGACCCACGTAAGCCAGATGTACAAGGTAGCCCATGTGTCTGGAGTTCATTTGCAGTGGCTGGAGGCCCTGGCACGCCCATTCTATCCTTCTTTCTATCTCTATCTGCCCCTGTCTCTCAAATAAATAAACAAACAAACAAATAAATAAATACATAAAATATTTAAAATTACTTTACAGCTGGGCATGGTGGTGTGGTGCATACCTTTAATCCCAGCACTTGGGAGGCAGAAGTACGAGGATTGCTATGAGTTCAAGGCCACCCTGAGACTGCATAGTGAATTCCAGGTCAGGCTGAGCTAGAGTGAGACCATACCTTGAAAAACCAAAAAAATAAAAATTATGTAATTTAAACTTTTTTTTTCTTTAATTCCCTGGAGACCCCAAGATTTTTGGTTTCAAACCAATTTCCTACCAACAAGAATGAGTCAGAGGCCCTTTCTGACCAGATGCACCTCAGGGACCCTCGCTGGGCCCCATTACTCGATAGGAAAGGAAGGAGGCTAGGAATGCACTTCCTTCTCTGAGGTCTTCTCACGTCTGGACACTAGCTTCCTGGGTTCCCACCTCATTTTCTTCCATTCCTCTTCTGGTCTTTTCGCTCTCACCCCCTTTCCCTTCCTTCTTGCCCGAGGCTCTGGTTGACTGGCTCTCACTTCTCTCTGCTCTGTTCTTTGACCTTTCTATTGTTTCTCTTTCCCTTCCTTGTATCTCCCTTATCGTCCTTCCTACTGTCTCCATGCCTCAGCCGTGTATGTATGTTTGTGGGCACATGTTCATGTCTGTGAGTGCATGTCTGTGTATGTCAGAAGACAACTTTCAGGTCAGTCCATATTGTTTGAAGTAGGGTCTCTTATTGTTCACTGCACAATTCACCAGGCTAGCCTTCCAGTTTCCAGAAGATTCTCTTGTCTTCATCTCCCATCTTACTGTAGGTGTACTAAGATTACAGATGCCTGCTACAACATCTGTCTTCATGTGGGTGCTAGGGAACTCAGGTCCTCATGTGTGCACAAGAGATTTATCCACTGAGCCAACTCCCAGTTTCCTTTTTATTTGTTTTATTTGCAAGGAGAGAGAGAGAGAGAGAGAGAGTGTGTGTGTGTGTATGGGTGTGCCAGGGCCTCTTACCACTGCAAGCAAACTCCGGATACATGTGCCACTTTGTGCATCTGGTTTATGTAAGCACTGAGGAATTGAATTTGGATTGTTAGGGTTTACAAGCAAGTGCCTTTAACTGATGAGCCAGCTCTCCAGCCTCAATTTGCTATTTTTTTTTTTTAGTAAAAGATGAAAGAAGCCGGGTGTGGTGGCTTTAATCCCAGCACTCGGGAGGCAGAGGTAGGAGGATCACAATGAGTTCAAGGCCACCCTGAGACTACATAGTGAGTTTCAGGTCAGCCTAAACTAGAGTGAGACCCTACCTTGAAAAACCAAAAATAAATAAATAAATAAAAAATATTTATTGGGCCGGGTGTGGTGGCGCACACCTTTAATCCCAGCACTCGGGAGGCAGAGGTAGGAGAATCTCAGTGAGTTCAAGGCCACCTAAGACACCATAGTGAGTTCCAGGTCAGCCTGAGCTAGAGTGAGACCTTACTTAGAAAAAAAAAAAATCAAACTGAAAAGAGAGACTGATTGAGAGGAGGAGGGGATATGATGGAGAGTGAAGTTTCAAAGGGGAAAGTGGGGGGAGGGAGGGAAATAACATGGGATATTGTCTACAATTAAAGAAGTTGTCAATAAAAATAAAAAGAAAAAAAACAGAAAAAAAAATTATTGGGTTGGAAAGATGGCTTAGCAGTTAAGGCACTTACCTGCAAAGCCAAAGGATCCAGGTCCGGTTTTCCACTACCCACAGAAAGCCAGATGCACAAGGTGGCACATGCATCGGGAGTTGGGTTACAATAGCTAGAGGCCCTTACGCCCATTCTCTCTCTCTCTCTCTCTCTCTCTCTCTGCCCCCCTAAAACAAACAAACAAATAAATATTTAAAATTTTTTCCAAAAGAAATTGACTTCAATATCCATGACCTTGCAATACCTAGCACTCCTTTCACAAGACCCTCATAATATGAGGAAAAGATAATGACATCAAAATAAAAGAGAGACTAGCCGGGAGTGGTGGTGCACGCCTTTAATCCTGGCACTCAGGAGACAGAGGTAGGAGGATCGCCCTGAGTTCAAGGCCAGCCTGGGATCACAGAGGAGTTCCAGGTCAGCCTGGACTAAAGTGAGACCCTACCTCCGAAAAACAAAAAACAAAACAAAAGTTTTATTTATTTATTGCAAATGTATGTGGTATGTGTGGAGCTATGTATGTGTGAGATGTGTGTATGTACACTGTATGCATGTGTGTGTGAGCCAGAGGAGACTATCAAGCATCTGCCTTTTTTACTCTTCTACTTTATTTTCTTGAGATGGAGTCTCTTACTAACCTGAAGCTGCTGTTTTGGGTTAGACTGGCTGACTGGTGAGCCCACTGTCCACCAGATGTGCATGGTCTGGCTTTTATGAGTGCTAGGAATTGAATTTAGGTCCTTCCAGGCCCTCCTGCTAGTCCAGCAAGCACTCTTAGCCGTTGAGTCATCTCTTCAGTTTTCCCTTTTTTGGAGGGAGGGGATTTGAGGTAAGGTCTTACTCTAGCCCAGGCTGACCTGGAATTCACTCTGTAGTCTCAGGCTGCCCTTAAACTTATGGCGCTCCTCCTATTTCTGCCTCCTGAGTGCTGGGATTAAGCCACTGCTGGCTCAGTTTTCCTTTTTGGGAGGTTGGGGGCTGGGAAGGTTTGAGGTAGGGTCTCACTCTAGCCCAGGTGCTGACCTGGAATTCACTATGTAGTCTCAGGGTGGCCTTGAACTCATGGTGATCCTCCTACCTCTGCCTCCCAAGTGCTAGAATTAAAGGCATGCACCAATACGCCCAGCTCAGTTTTCCATTTTTTTTGAAACATTTATCTTATTTTATTTTTTATTTGAGAGAGAGAAAGAGAGACAGAGAGAGAGGGAGAGACAGAGGGAAAGAGAGAGTGAGCACACTAGGGCCTTCAGCCACTGCAAACAAACTCCAGACACATGTGCCACCTTATGCATCTGGCTTATATGGGTCCTGGGAAATCAAACCTGGGTTCTTTGGCTTTGCAGGCAAGTGCCTTAACTGCTAAGCCAACTTCCCAGCCTTCAGTTTTCCTTTTTTTTTTTTTTTTTTTTTTTTTCAAGGTAGGGTCTCACTCTGGTCCAGGCTGACCTGGAATTAACTATGTAGTCTCAGGGTGGCCTTGAACTCCCGGCGATCCTCCTACCTCTGCCTCCCGAGTGCTGGGATTAAAGGCGTGTGCCACCACGCCCGGCTCAGTTTTCCTTTTTAAGACACTGTTAATTCAAGTTGTGGATTAACAAGCTTTCCATCTCTCCTGTGATTTAAAACTATAAAAGTACATTAAATTACATCATGGTATTTTGCAAATGGAAACTACTGTGTGAAGACACATTTAATTCACACAACCTGCTGAATGACCCAGCCCAGCACCATGATGCACAGAATCTCAGTTGTCTCTCTTCACAGCAGGGAGCAGACTGGGAGAGCCTTCCTATGGGCTCTGGGCCTCTTGTGGGGGCTTGAGTTTGACCTGGACTTTCTTGGATTCTGTGATTCCAACATTTGAATAACAGCAGGTCCCTGGAGATGGGAGGGAAAGAGGCCTGGGTGGACTTTGGGAAGAGAGGGAGTAGAAGAACAGTGGAAGGTTGCTGATGTGTTATTGGCCATCCACCTGTTTCTAGGGAGTTTTGGCTTTGGGTCCTTCCCCCACCTCCACCTGTCTTGTGCTGAGGGTTGAACTCAGGACCTTGTGCATATTAAGCGCATTGTGTAACATTAGGCTGCTTCCTGACCCCCTGGATTGCTTTCATGATGCCAGACTTAAGACAACGGAATCGTTATGTTGTTTTTTTCTCCTGGAGCACCTTGAATCTTAGGCCTTGAGAACACTGTCTCCTGTCTACAATCACCAGGGAGGACTCCAGCTGGTCTCCTGCAATCAGGGAGGAGGACAGCACATTCTCTGCTTAAAATTAGCACAGGTGGGCTGGAGAGATGGCTTAGTGGTTAAGGCACTTGCCTGCAAAGCCAAAGGACCCAAGTTTGATTCCCCAGGACCCATGTAAGCCAGATGCACAAGAGGGCACACACATCTGGAATTCATTTGCAGTGGCTGGAGGCCCTGGTGTGCTCATTCTCTCTCTCTCTCCCCCTGCCTATTTCTTTCTTTTCTTTTTTTTGGGGGGGGGTTGTTTTGTTTTTTCGAGGTAGGGTCTCACTCTAGCCCAGGCTGACCTGGAATTCACTATGTATTCTCAGGGTGGCCTCGATCTCACGGTGATCCTTCCACTTCTGCCTCCCGAGTGATGGGATTAAAGGCATGCACCACCTGCCTGGTGTTTTTTTTCCCTATCTCTCTCTCTCCCTCTCTCTCAAATAAAAAAATAAATAATATTAAAATCAGCACAGGCTCCACTGTTGCCCTCGTACGCAACTCAGGCTTCTAGGTTTGGCACTCAAGGCTCCTTGCCTTCCTGTATTGCCTTGCTCTCAGGAGCCACAGTGATGGTATCTCACTGTTCCATGTTTTTTTTCCCCCCAACTCCTTGCCTCTGCTCAGACTGCTTGCTTAGCTAGTCATGCCCTCTCCCTTGCATGTTGTCCCAAGGCTATTGTAACAGTGACTCTGACCAAATCCATTATTCCCACATATGCTCAGCACTCCCCTCTCATGCTCCCTCCACAGAGAACAACTCTGCTTGTTTACATGTCTCTCTGTAGGCCTGTGAACTCCTGCAGGCCATACGGGCCTCATTCTTTTTTTGTTTTGTTTTGTTTTTATGTTTTTGAGGTAGGGTCTCACTCTAGCCCAGGCTGACCTGGAATTCACTATGTAGTCTCAGGGAGGCCTCGAACTCATGGCGATCTTCCTACCTTTGCCTCTCAACTGCTGGGATTAAAGGCGTGCGCCACCATGCCTGGCTCGTTCATTTTTATTCACCCTTATTGGACCAGCATGTGGAAGACAATAAAACATTAGTGAGCAGATAATGAAGAAATGAATGAATAAATGAATAAATAAGCATGTAGGAAAATAATCCAAGACCAAGCATGGTGTTCATGCCTGTCATTTCCAGCACTTGAGAGGCAGAGGTGGAAGGATTACTACAAGTTCCAGTCTAGCCTGTCTATATGGCAAGTTCCTGACCAGTCAGAGCTACACAGACCCTGAGAAAACAATCCAAGACAAGAATGAATGAATGAAAGAACAGGTATAGAGCCTGGTTTTCATGGAGCAGGCAACCCTACCTGACACAGTCTAGTTACTTGGAATTTGGCCTTCTTGATGAGGAAATGAGGAACAAGAATGGTTTGGTGGGGCTGGGTGTGGTGGCGCATGCCTTTAATCCCAGTACTTGGGTGGTGGAGGTAGGAGGATCACTATGAGTTTGAGGCCACCCTGAGACTACATAGTGAATTCCAGGTCAGCCTGGGCTAGAGACCCTACCTCAAAAAACCAAAAGTGAAAAAATAAAAAAAGTTAGGGCTTGGAGAGATGGCTTAGTGGTTAAGCGCTTGCCTGTGAAGCCTAAGGACTCCGGTTTGAGAATTCATGTAAGCCAGATGCACAAGGTGGCGCATGCATTTAGAGTTCATTTGCAGTGGTTGGAGGTCCTGGCGTGCCCATTCTCTATCTATCTGCCTCTTTCTCTGTCTGTCTCTCTCAAATAAATAAATAAAAATTAAACAACAAAAAAAATTAAAAAAATTTTAAAGAATGGTTTGGTGGGCTGGAGAGATGGCTCAGCGGTTAAGGCACTTGCCTGTGAAGCCTAAGGACCCAGGTTTGACTCCCCAGTACCCATGTAATACAGATGCACATGGTGGCACATGTGTCTGGAGTTTGTTTGCAATGGCTAGAGGCCCTAGTATGCCCATTCTCTCTCTCTCTCTCTGAAAGAAAGAAAGAAAGAAAGAAAGAAAGAAAGAAAGAAAGAAAGAAAAAGAAAGAAAGAAAGCCAGGAGTGGCGGCACTCACCTTTAATCCCAGCACTTGGGAGGCAGAGGTAGGAGGACAGCTGAGAGTTTGAGGCCACCATGAGATTACATAGTGAATTCCAAATAAGCATGGGCTAGAGTGAGACCCTACCTTGAAAAACCAAAATTAAGATATTAAATAAATAAATAAAATATTTCAAAGACTGGTTCTTGTGTCTGGTGGGTCTATCTCTGGTCTCACTCACAGAAGGAATTGGACCAGGTTCTGGAATATCTTGAAGATATCTGTCCTGGATCTCTTGGAAAGCCCCAAGTACAGATATAAGAAAATGGTGAAGGGCTGGAGAGATGGCTTAGCAATTAAGGCACTTGCCTGCAAAGCCAAAGGACCCAGGTTCAATTCCTCAGGACCTACGTGAGCCACATGCACAAGGTGGCCCATGCATCTGGAGTTCATTTGCAGTGGCTGGATGCCCTGAAACACCCATTCTCTCTTTCTCTCTACCTGCCTCTTTCCCTTTCTCTCTCTCTAATAAATAAATAAAAATAAAATATTTTTTAGAAAGAAAATGGTGAAGAGGTGAAGTTGAGCTAATGGTGAGCCTAGGGCTGCAAATACCTGCTTTTTTTTTTTTTTTTTTTTTTAGGTAGGGTCTTGCTCTAGCCCAGGCTGACCTGGAATTCACTAACTCATGGTGAGCCACCATTCCTGGCTCTATACCTGCTTTTTTTGTTTTGCTTTTTTGTTTTGGTTTTGGGAGTTAGGGTCTCATTCTAGCTGACCTGGAATTCACTATGTAGTCTCAGCGGGGGCCTCGAACTCATGGTGATACTCCTACTTCTGCCTGCAGTGCTGGGATTAAAGGTGTGCGCCACCATGCCTGGCTTAATACCTTTTTTTTTTTTTTTTTGATGGCAGTGAAGAAACACTGTGGAGGCAGTGGAAGGAGTCAGGCTAGACTTACAGTATCAGTGGGGAGGACAGATAAAGCAAGATTAATTATGCATGGGAGGAAACTGAATGATCAAAAAATCCATCTTCAGCAGAGTAGATTCACCAGAGATCAGTGAGGTCAGATGTGGTTGTACAGCCTTTAGTTCCAGCACTGGTGGCGGGTGAGCTAGGAGGATCGTCACGAGTTTGAGGCAAGCCTGGGACTACAGAGTGAGTTCTAGGTCAACCTGGACTATAGTAAGACTCTGCCTTAAAAAGAAAGAAGGAAGAAAGAAAGGAAAGATCCTTTACACTAGACTCTGAAGGAAGGCAGGAAACTTTTCTGCTTTCCTAACACCGCTCAGAGTCCGAAACTCAGTTATTATTGGGACGATGTGTGGATGGCTGGATGGATAGTGCAGTAGGTGGATACAAGGGTGGGTAGACAGGTGGATGAACGGATGGGTAGATAGATAGGAGTAGATGGATGGTGGATAAGTGAGTGGGTAGTGGGTAGATGGATGGATGAGTGAGTAGATGAACCAATAGGTGACCAGATTAAAAGATGGATAGATGGTGGAAAACAGTTAAAAACAGGGACCCAAAGAGTGATAGCAGGTGGACGGGCTGACATATGGACACACAGGTGTTTAGATGGACATGTAAGGCAGGCGGATGAGTAGACTGACAGATAAATGATCAGTTGGATGAACAGATAGATAACAAATGTATGGCTTTGTGATGGGTAGACAGATAAACAGACAACCAGACAGATAGACAGATGTATAGGTGGATGGGAAAAGAGATGAATGGATATGCATACAAGAAAGGCTTATCAATTAGGAAGGACAGATTGCTGTCAACATTGGCAAAGAGTAGGGAGACATGCCGGGCGTGGTGGTGCATGCCTTTAATCCCAGCACTCGGGAGGCAGAGGTAGGAGGATCGCCATGAGTTCAAGGCCACCCTGAGATGCATAGTTAATTCCAGGTCAGCCTGGGCCAGAGAGAGACCCTACCTTGAAAAACCAAAAAAAAAAAAAAAAAAAAAAAAAAAGAGTAGGGAGACAAAGAAAACAATGCTAGAGACAGACTCCTTAAGGATGGGAAAGCAGCTGTGGGGTAAAAGCCAGGACTCTGCCCAGGTGAGGGAAGCCCATGAGAAGAACCAGGCAAGAAGCAAAGCAGTGCCAGGCTGAAGACCCACCCTGGGCTCTGCCCTGCTTAGGAGGACCCACAGGAAGAGCCAGGCCTGGCAGCCTTGGGATCTGAGCCTTCAGCCCGTCGTGCTCATCCAAGAAAGTATAGGCCCTATGCCGCCACCGCGCTGACCCTAAGGAGGTCACTGTTGGCCACATGGGGACGTCAAAAGAAGTAGACGTTATTGGGTTGGGGGTTTGGACAGCTCCAGCAAGGCTTGGGGTCTGGATTGGCGGAGGTCTTCCACTGGTAGAATTAGCCTCCCAGCTCCAGCTTCCTCTGGGCAGGGGGCCTGGCCCCCATGGCCTCCCAGGCCAGCCCTTTGAGCACCACCTGCCCCAGCCGGCCAGAGACTTCCTGTAGCGCAAGAGATTTATGCAAACGGGCTGGGGCGGTGATGTCACCCCAAGGGGACTATCTCCCAGTGGCAGGCCCTTCGATAAAATCAGGAACTTGTGCTGGCCCTGCAATGTCAAGGGAGGGGGCTCACCCAGGGCTCCTGTAGCTCAGGGGGCAGGCCTGAGCCCTGCATCCTTCCCAGGACTGTCCAGCCCCCTGACGGGGGCACCCCATCCTGAGGGGCTCTGCACTGGCCCCCACCGAAGCAGGGGATCTGACCGACTTGGAGCTCAGCTGGATGTTACAGACGTGCAAAATGGAAGGGTTTCCCCTCATCCCCCCTGTGAGTACTGGGGCTCCACCGCCAGCCCAACCCTGGGCTCTGGGATGCCCGTCTGCCTGCCCACTAACCCTGTCAGCCCACCCGCTGCCCTCCGACTCCCTATCAGTGGGAAGTTGGTGTTTCCTCCCCAGAGCTGCTGGCCTGAGACCTAGCGAGGGGCCATTGGCTTCCTCGGAGCATGCCTTGGGCGGGCTGAGGGCTGCCGCCTGGGCCCTTGGTGGGGCTGTGATCGGTGGGGCCTGAACAGTTATTTATAGATGAGACTCAGCAACAGGCCGAGCTCTAGGGTAGGGTGCTGGGTGCTGAGCTGAAGATGGTGAGGGTGGCCATAGAAAGGCTGTGGAGGAGGTGGGGAAACTGGCCCAGGGAGAAGCCAGAACTCAGGATGGGAAGAATTGAGGGTGGAAGGCAACAGGCAAGATCTCATCCCATGACCTGGGAGCTCCTGAAACAAAGGTTGATAGGACTTTGGGTCACTATGGGTCCTCAGTGCCCAGTCTGGGGCCTAGCACAGGAAAAAAAAAATAATAATAACGACTGTTGAACCAAGTGTTGGGACTTGGATCTACATGTTCCTGAGAGGCTGGGACAGTGGGGAGGTCTTGGGCCAGGCTGGGCAGGAGTAAGACATACAACAGACACAATACAGTGAAATTTGGGGCCAAGACTGAGTTTAGTGAGGGGATGGGCGAGGGATGATAGGGCTGGGACCCAGACTGGGGCTGAGGTAGAACCTGGGTTGAGCATAAACTGGACTGAGGGTGGAAAAAGGATAGGGGCTAAGTCTAGAGGTGAAGATGCACGAGTCCCATCCTGTAGGACCCCCGGAAAGTCAAGGCAAACAGGAGGGTTAGATCACCACTGTTCCTCCAGTTCTCGGTGACAGTTACACGCTTAGGCAGGTGGCAGTCCAGGACACCTCAAAGAGGACCCTTTTGCCTTCTCCCATTCTTGAGGGGAGCTGGGGAAGGGTTGGGCAGGGCCTGCCCACCTGACTCAGCTTTCCCGGCTTAGAGGCTGGGCTCTTCCCCACTCTACCCAGTTTACAGAGCTGGGGGAGGCACCCCAGGCCTGACATCACAGCCAACATCCTGGGCAGGCTGGGTGTGCTGTCTGGAAACCCCAGGGGGAGGGGCAGCTACAGGCCCCTCACAGCCTAACCCAGCCAGCCTCATCATCTGCTCTCCTGCCTTGTCCCTCTTCCTCCATGGGGGACCAAGAAGGTGTCAGGGGTGTGCACAGGTGGCCGAGGTGGCCCCAGCAAGAGCCCATTCTGCTTCAACCAACCCATGGGCCCTGGGGCTTTGGCCCACAGTGTTTGACCATTAACCTGTCAGTCCTAACCCCCAAACAGAGCTGAGCAGGGGGCAAACCCCCTTGGGAATCCCATCCCTGTCCCTTCTCCAGCCCCAAAAGCCACTCTGAGTGGGAGGGCTCCCAAGGCAACCCTAAGCAAGCCCGGAGAGCTGCAGTAATTATTGTGCAATCTTCAGGCACACTGTGGGGTGGAGAGTGGGAGGGGGGAGAAGCCTGATGACTGTTGGGAAGGCTCTGGGTGTGCATGTCTCTGTGCCTGAGCCAGGGAGAGATGGTTGAGAGAAGAGGAAACGGAGGAGGGAGAGGAGGAGAAGGAAGAAGGGCTAGAAAAAGCCAAGTGTGGTGGCGCATGCCTTTAATCCCAGCAGAGAGGGAGGCAGAGGTAGGAGGATCGCTGTGAGTTTGAGGCCAGAGTGGGCTAGAGGAGACCCTCCTGTGAAACAAACAAACAAACAAACAAACAAACAAACAAACAAAAAAACAAAAAAACAAAAAGTGGGAGGTAGAGGGATAGAAGAAGAATAGGGAGGAAGAAGTGGAAATTGACAAGAAGTGAGGGAGAGATGGAAAGGAAAGGAGAGAAGGAGATGATTGGGAGAGAACAGGGTGGAAAGTAAGGAGAGGAGGAAGAAGAGGAGGAGAAAGAAGAGAAGAAATGGGAGAAAGGAAGGAGGGACAGAAAGTATCTTAGTAAGGGAGGAAGGAGAGTGGGGGTTAAGCCCCTCTGTCCCTTGGTCCCCAAAGCCTGGGTGACTTTTGTTCAAACCATCAGCATAACTATCATTATGGTGGCCCTACACCTGCCAGGGGCTGAACACAGGCTGAGGGACAGGCCAGCAGGCAATAGTAGGAGGACAAAATGTGCTGTGTGGGAGAGTGTACAGTGGACTGAGGGTGGCTCTGTGGAAGGTTTCGGGTGTGAACGTTGATGGCTGGAATGCATTGTGTGTGTGTGTGTGTGTGTGTGTGTGTGTGTGTCGGTGTATGTGACTGCCACAGGAGTGACTGTGTAAAGGTGTATGCATTTGTGAGCGTAAGTGGCCCATAGAATAGATAGATATATAGAATAGATGTGTGTGAAACTTAAAAAAGAGAGCAAATGCCGGGCATGGTGGCGCACGCCTTTAATCCCAGCACTCAGGAGGCAGAGGTAGGAGGATCACCGTGAGTTCAAGGCCACCCTGAGATTACATAGTTAATTCCAGGTCAGCCTGGGCCAGAGTGAGACCCTATCTCGAAAAACCAAAAAAAAAAAAAAAAAAAAAAAAAAAAAAAGCGAGAGAGAGTGAGACCCTACCTCGAAACACAAAAACAAAAAATAAAAATAAATAAAATGTGTGTGGTGTGGGTATATGAGAAGGTGAGTGTGTCTACATATAAGATAGGGATGGATGGCTAAGAGTATGAGTGGACACGTGAGAGACAATTACATGGGAGTTGGGATTGTGTGTACATATGTCAGTGTAAATGGACCCCTGCAGGCATGGATATGTGAATGTGAGGGGGCTGTAGGGAGTGAGCAGAGCAGTGAGGAGGAAGGGGCTATGTCCTTCCATCAGCCCTGGGCCTCTTGACCTCTGACCTCTCACCTCTTCATCCCATCCCTCCCTACTGCTTTCCTGGGGCCCTGTCCCACTTCTTTTTTAAAAAAAAATTTTTTTTTTGTTTATTTTTATGTATTTGAGAGTGACAGAGAGAGAAAGAGGCAGAGAGAGAGAGAGGGAGGGAATGGGCACACCAGGGCCTCCAGCCACTGCAAATGAACTCCAGATGCATGCGCCACCTTGTGCATCTGGCTTATGTGGGTCCTGGTGAATGGATCCTCCAACCAGGGTCCTTAGGCTTCACAGGCAAGCGCTTAACCGCTAAGCCATCTCGCCAGCCCCCTGCCCCACTTCTTGAGGCATTGACCACTCTGGATTCGCAGCAGAAGTCAGGCTGTTCAATGCGCCTGAGTCAAGGAGTCTGGTGGAGGCCGAGTCCTGATTGCAAACCTGCTTGGGGTCTAATCCCACAGTCCAGATCCTGACACCTTCCTCTCTCAGCAGCCATCGGAAGAGCTGGTTTCCTATGACCCGGATCTGTACCAACGCCAGACACATGACTACTACCCCTTTATCAGCAGTGATGGAGAAAGCCACAGCGGTAAGTGCAAGGCCCAGCAGCCCTCTTCCTGGCCTGGCCTGGGCCAGGGTGTTCCCTGGGGCTGGAGACAGAAAAAGAAGAAACAGCTCCCAGGACTTCTTTGGAATTCTGAGAATCAGAGGTACACAGCTCTCTCATCCCTACATCTGTACCACCCACCCCATCCCTATCATTGAGCACTTTCCATGCCAAGGGCAAGCTTAGTTTCTTCCACATTTAGCTTAGGGATATTTTTTCTTTGTTTTTATTTATTTATTTGAGTGAGAGAAAGAGAGAGAGAGAGGCAGAGAGAGAGAATAATGGGCGCACCAGGACCTCTAGCCATTGCAAAGAAACTCCAGATGGATGCACCACCTTGTGCATCTGGCTTACATGGGTACTGGGGAAATCGAACCTGGGTTATAAGACTTCGTGGGCAAATGTCTTAACTGCTATGCCATATCTCCAGCCCCAGACTTAAAAAAATATATTTCTTTGCAAGCAGACAGAGAGAGAGAGAGAGAGAGAGAGAGAAGAGAGACAGAATGGGTGAAGCTTGGGACTTAAAAAAAAAATGAGGACACAGGGGTTGGAAAGATGACTTAGTAGTTAAGGCATTTGCCTGCAAAGCCTAAGGATCCAGGTTTGGTTCCCCAGTACCCATGTAAGCCACATGCACAAAGTGGCTTATGTGTCTAGAGTTCATTTGCAGTGGCTGGAGGTCCTGGCATGCCCATTCTATCTGCCTCTTCCTTTCTCTCAAATAAATAAATTATATATTTTTTTTAATGAGGACGCAGAGGCTTAGGGAGCTGGGTAGTTTATCCTGGACCAGTGAAACACAAGTTGATCTATCCAATGTCCAGTTCTTTTTCCTCTGCCCATTCACCCTATCCCTTTCCTGTGTTCTTGTCACCCCTTTATCCCAAACTCTCCTTGGGCCATTTTCCTCCCTGCTGTGTGTGGCTAGCAGTCTTTATCAGCGTCAGTTATGGAACTATTGACATTTAGGTCTCAATAATGCTATGTCTGTAGGAGGCTTACAGCATCCTCAGCCTCTTCCATTACACGTGACAACTGTCTTTTCATTCCTCCCAGTTCAGTGCTGCTGGGCTAAGGAAAAGCATGGGAACACCCCTTGTTCAAAGGCTACAATTGCCAGTCTTTTTGTAGTGGGAAAGAAGCCCTGAGGCCTGCCTTATCCTGGAGCAAGTGCAGGGCAGAGGAGAGAGATTCTCAGTGGTTGGGCCCCGGGCAGGGCCACTAGATCTTGGTATACTGATATGGACATCCTTGAGGCAAAGTTGAAGTGACCCAATTCAGGGATGAGTCTTGATTAGTGGATTCTCCAGGGTTTTAAGAGTCCAGAGGCGCGGGGGTGTCTGCAGCCTACAAAACAGAGACATGTGGGTGCCATAACTGAGGGAGATGGCACAGCTGACAGCCTCACCCAGGGATGCCATCTGTGGCAAGTCCCATATTTAGGGATCTTCCATCTGGATGTCAAATCTTGAAAATAGCTTCACAGGAACTCCCACCTGGCACCCAAAATGAAGACTGCCTGGACGCGGTGGATGCCACTCACCTAAGGGGCTCAGGCTTCTTTCCCAACCCCAGGGCTAGACAGGTTCTAAAATGCCTTTACAGGGATTATGTAAGGAACACATCCTCTCTGTGGGAAACCCCGAGAATGCTAAAGTCTCTCCCTTATCCCACTTTATACACCGCAGTCGTCACTCAGACTGGGAACTAAGTCTGAGTGACCCCTACACCCTGGCCACCCTAGACCCCCCCCCTTCCAGCAATCAGGTCTGTAAACGCGGTCCTTCTGGGTTTGAGGAGAGCGCCCCCTGGTGGCACAGGTCCAGCAAGCACAGCGCTTTTACTCGGCTTGGTTCACTGGGCTTGAAGGCATTTCTTTCCTTTTTTTTTTTTTCCTTTTTCTAATTTTATTTTATTTTATTTTATTTTTTTAACTTAGAGAGAGAGAGAAATAGAGAGAGAGACTAAATGGGCATACCAGGGCCTCTAGCCTCTGCAAACAAACTCCAGACGCATGCACCACCTTGTGCAGCTGGTTTATGTGGGCCCTGGGGTATTGAACCTGGGTCCTTTAGCTTTTCAGGCAAGCGCCTTAACCGCTAAGCCAGCTCTCCAGCCCTAATTTATTTATTTATTTATTTTTTAAGAAAGCAATGCCGGGCTGGAGAGCTGGCTTAGCGGTTAAGACGCTTGCCTGAAAAGCCTAAGGACCTCAGTTTGAATCCCTAGTATCCATGTAAGCCAGATGCACATGGTAGCACATGCGTCTGGAGTTTGTTTGCAGTGGCTAGAGAACCCCCCTGCAAAATTTGCTCGAGCACTTTTTCGAGGGAGAGAATATGAATGGACACGGCAGGACCTTTAAGCGCCACTTTGTGCATCTGGCTTTATGTGGGTACTGGGGACTCGAACCCAAGCATCAGGCTTTGAAAAAGCCACTGTCTCTAACTGCGGAGTCATCTATCTTGCCCTTTATCGAAATGCTGCTGTTGTTGTTGTTGTTTTCAATGCAGGGTCTCCCTCTGGCCCAGGCTGACCTAGAATTCACTATGTAGTCTCAGGGTGGTCTCCAACTAATGGTGATCCTACCTCTGCCTTCCAAGTGTTGGGATTAAAGGCATGTGCCACCACACCCAGCCAATCCTTTATCAAATTTTTAAAAACTTTTTGTTGTTGTTGTTGTTTTGCTTTTTTGAGGTAGGTCTTGCTCTAGCCCAGGCTGACCTGGAATTCACTATGTAATCTTAGGCTGGCCTTGAACTAACAGTGATCTTCCTACCTAGTCTTCTGTGTGCTGGGATTAAAGGTATGCACCACCACCCAGCTTTTTAAAAGTTATATTTATTTATTTGCAAGCAGAGGGGAGAGAGAGAGAGAGGAGAATATGGGCACACCAGGGCCTCCTGCCACTGCAAATGACTCCAGACACATGTTCCACTTGGTGCATTTAGTTTTATGTGGGTACAGAGCAATCTAATCAGGGCCAACCCAGGTCTGCAGACTTTGCAAAGAAGCGCCTTTAACAGCTGAGCCATCTCTCCAACCCAGCAGAGGCATATATCTTTTGAGTCTTTGGCAGCCTGGGTCTTACTTTCTTGCAGTTGAGGTTGCTGTTCACTTGTCTAGAATCCAACTGGGCCTAGGCTGGTGGAGTGAGTGTGGTAGAGTCACAGGAATTCTGGATTTCCCTGGCTCAGGTCCCACATTGGGTTATTTATATCTGGGTGGGACTATAGGAATAAGTCCTAGATGAACACCTAAGCATGAGCCCAGAATTCCCCCCAGGTGTCCCTGGTCCTGCCCACTCCCCACCCTTTGCCATCATTACCAGCCGGTATCTGTGCCAAACTTTCTAACACCTGATGGTAGATATTGCCCAAAGACTCAAGAAAGGAGACATCCCCTGTCCTTCTGCTGATTCCTGTCCTCTGTGTCCACACGTTCAGACTGCGAGACTTAGTGAAAAGGCTTTGAGGTGGCCGTGAGGCCAGCCCTGGCTTCACTTAGTGAAGTGTAGCTTTGGTGTAAGCAATATAGCCTTGCTGAGCCCCGGACTTCATCTGTAAAACAGAGTGCACGGAAGTGACTTACAGAGATGTGGTGGGTCAGTGGGGTAATGAGTGTGATCTAGGAGACTGAGAATGAGACCGAGGAAATGTTCAGTGATACTGTAGCCTTACAGTACCCTCCAAAGCAAGATGAGGAGTCTGGGGGAGGGAAGAAGCAAAGATCAACTAGATCATTGTGGACTCAAATGGGTGACAGCATACCAGCCACCCATCCACTCACCCACCCACCCACAACACACATCCATCCATCTACTCACACTCCTGTCCACCCACTCACCCATCCATATCCTCACCCTCTGTTGTGGTCAGGTTCGCATTGCTGACATAAATCACCCGACCAAGAGCAGCTTTTGGGAAAAAGGGTTTATTTGGCTTATAGACTTGAGGGGAAGCTCCAAGATGGCAAGGGGAAACAATGACATGAGCAGAGGGTGGACATCACCCCTTGACCAATGTAAGGTAGACAAAAAGCAACAGGAGAGTGTGCCAAACACTGGCAAGGGGAAACTGCCTATAATACCCATAAGCCCGCCTCCAACAATACACCGCTTCCAGGAGGCATTAATTCCCAAATCTCCATCAGCTGGGAACCTGGCATTCAGAACACCTAAGTTTATGGGGTACACCTGGATCAAACCACTACACCCTCTCATCCACTCACCCACAACACATATCCATCCATCTACTCACACTGCTGTTACCAACTCACCCATCATATCCTTACCCACCCACCTATCCATCCATCCTTTTGACCATTTACCGTTGAACGCACTCCTCCCTTCTTCCTCTAGCATTGCTCCCTCCATCAGAGTCTCTGTTTGCAATCCAAGTATCTAGACCCTGCTGTAGGCAGGCACCTGAGAGTCCAAGCTGAGCTAAGCAAACAGGGCACGGATGTCCTATCATGGACAATGATGTAAAACAGTGTGGAGGCATGCTCATGGGAGCCATCAAGGAAGAGGCTAGTGGTTGTCTGCTGGGTATGAAGTGAGGAAACTGCATGGGGGAGATAGGTAAGGGAGGAAATTCTAGGCACAAAAGCTGGAGGACGCCCACACAGAGGGCCTAGACTGCTGAGCACTGGCTCATGGAGACAAAATGAAGCCAGGAGGTCAGCAGTTCACAGGAGGTGTGAAGGCATGGAGGGGGTGTGGGTTATATCCTGTGGCCTCACACATACGAGGCCAATCCCCATCTCTGAGCTTCACCATCAACCATACTGGGGAGCTTTGAGCAGGGAAATGGCAATGATCTGAATAACATGTTATTAAATACATTTTAGATATTTAAGGTTTTTTTTTGAGGGGGCATTGAAGTAGGGTCTCGCTCTAGCCCAGGCTGACCTGGAATTCACTATGTAATCTAAGGGTGGCTTTGAACTCATGGTGATCCTTCTACCTCTGCCTCCTGAGTACTGGGATTAAGGGTTCATGCCACCACACCCAGCTGATATTTAAGTTTTAATTAAAATTAATTAAAATGGCAAATCATCATTGGAATAATGTAACAAACCCAACCTATCAAGAGACTCTTCTCTTCCTCCCCTTCCTCCCCACTGGTGGTACCATCTGTCCTTGCAGATCCTGTGTGCTGGTGACTATATATACACATGCGTGTTCTGTTCTTTCACAAGTAGAGTTGACTTACCACACTGCTTTGCCCATTGCATGACATACTCAGCATGTGTGAGAGAGGCCGTGGTCGCTTTATGAACTGAAAGTAACCTTTCTACGACTGTGCTATGTAAATGTGCAAGTGAAGGTATGAACTAGAATCCTGAGCATTGTCATTCACAAACACTGGTTTTTATCTGGGTGGCGGCGGGCGGGCGGGGGGTGCTTCTGGGTGTTGAGCAGAGATGAATCAGCTGGTCTTTCAGTTTGAGATACCATCTGTGCACTTGTGCTGTGAAGAGGAGAGCTGGACTGCAGCCAGTTCACACCACATACATGCTCACATTTCTCCATGCTTCCTTCACAGTTACGTGGGAATGTGTTAAACCGTGTTTGAGCAAACATGTCCATTGTTAGGACCATGTGGTGATGACTCTCGGCTCAGCCACATGATGTCCTCTGATTACCTGGACTCTGATTACCCCTCCCTGGCCCTGTGTTCTTGGGGCACTGTTTCAAGGAGATAAGAGCGCAGACTGCTGGGATTCGTCCTCCACTCCCTGTTGCTATCTAGGGTGACCTGTGGCCAAGACAGTCAACCTCTCTGTGTCTTACTTTTGCTTTTACTACTTTGCAACACGTGGTTGTATTGTTTTGTGTCTCTCTCCTGTCCTTTTTCTATGCTGGTGAGTGGCAGTTTGGTTGTGAATAGAACTCAGGGTACAAATGTTTTTTCCCGCTTTTTCTTTTCTTTTTTCTTTCTTTCTTCTTCTTCTTTTTTAAATGGTAGGATCATGCTGTAGCTCAGCCTGACCTGGAATTCATTTTGTAGTTTCAGGGTGACCTTGAACTCACGGTGATCCTAGCTCTGCCTCCTGGTGGATTAAAGGCATGCCCCACCACACCTGGCTTAAATGCCTTTAATCTCAGTACTCAGGAGACTGAGGTAGGAGGATTACTGTGAGTTTGAGACGAATTCGAGGATAGCCTGGGCTAGGCTAAAAAAAAAAAAAATATATATATATATATATATATATATATATATATATATATATACATATATGAGAGAGAGAGAAAATGGGCCTCCTACCACTGCAAATGAACTCCAGAAGCATGCACCACTTTGTGTATCTGACTTTACGTGGGTACTAGGGAATTGAACCCAGGCAGTTAGACTTTGCAAGTGCCTTTAGCCACTGAACCATCTCTCCAGCCTTCTTTCTTTGTGTCTGTGTGTGTGTGTGGAGAAGGTCTTTTTCAAAGCAGGGTCTCACTGTAGCCCAGGCTGACCTGGAATTCAGTGATCTTCCTCCCTCAGCCTCATATGAATACTGGGATTAAAGGTGTGTGCCACCATGCCCAGATACAATATTTTTTCTCTTAGTAAACTGAAAGCATTTCTCTGTCTTCTGGTTAATGGCTTTTCTTATGAAGTTTGATGCCATTCCATTCCATTACATATTCTCTTTTTTTGTAATCTGAATTTTGTTTTCACGTGTTTATTTTTTCTATTTATTTCTCAGAAGTTATTTCTTTCCTTTTTCTCTCTCCTTCTTTTTACTTTCTTTTTTTCTTCTTTCTTTCTTTTTTTGGGGGGGGTTGAGGTAGGGTCTTGCTCTAAGCTAGGCTGGCCTGGAATTCACTATGTTGTCTCCGGGTGGCCTTGAACTTATGGCAATCCTCCTACCTCATCCTCACATGAATGCTGGGATTAAAAAGTTGTGTGCCCCCGCACCCGGCTTTTCTTTTTTATTGAGACACTGTCTCACCATGTAGCACAGGATGACTTCAAACTAGGAAGCAAGTAGAGGAAGATAGAAGAGAGAGAATGGACACATCAGGACATCTAGCTACTGCAAACTCCACACACATGCACCACTTTGTACAGATGGGTACTGGGGAATCAAACTCAGGTTGTTAGGCTCTGCAGGCAAGTTCCTAAATGCTGAGCCATTTCTCCAGCCTCTTTATTATTATTTTTAATTATACATTTACACATAGTATACATTTAGCCATGTTAAGTGGGTAGTATTAACCATATGAAGTGTACAGTTGGGTGCTATCAAGTGTATTCACACTGTTATGCAGCCACTGCCACAGATCCTTTCATTTTGCACAACTGAAACTGCCCCTATAAACAAAACTCCCCACCCCTCACCTGCTATCCCCTGGCAACTATCATTCTACTTTATGTGTACATATATACATATATAATTTATTTCTTTAAGAGAGAGAGTAAGAGGCAGAGAGAGAGAGAGAGAGAGAAATGGGCACGCCAGGACCTCCAGCCACTGCAAACGAGCTCCAGATGCATGCGTCCTCTTACGTGGGTTCTAGAGAGTAGAACCAGGATTCTTTGGCTTTGCAGGCAAATGCCTTAAGCTCTAAGCCATCTCTCCAGCCCCTCATTCTACTTTTTAAGTCCTATGGACTTCACTACTTTAGGTGCCTCATGTGAATGGAGTCATACAGTAATTTTCCTTTTATTATTGACTTATTTCATTTCACAGAAGGTTAAATCATTGTCAAGGTCCATTGGTGTAGAATGTACCACAATGCCTCTCTCTCTTTTTTTATTTGAGAGAGACACACAGAGAGAGGAAGAGGCAAAGAATGGATGTGCCAGGGCCTTCTCAGCCGCTGTGAACTAACTCCAGATGCATGCACCTCCTTGTGCCCACGTGCAACATTGTGCGCTTGCGTCACTTTGTGTGTGTGGCTAAATGTGGGACCTGGAGAATGGATCGGGCATTCTTAGGCTTTGCAGGCAGGCGCCTTAACCGCTAAGCCATCACTCCAGCCTGCCTCTCTTTTTTTTTAAGGTTGAATAATATTCCACTGTATGTGTATGCCACATATTGCTTCCTCATTAATCCGTTGAAGGACACTTGGGCTGCTTCTACTATTTTTTAAAAATATTTTATTATTTATTTATTTATTTATTTATTTATTTGAGAGAGAGAAATACAGAAATAGGCAGGTAGAGAGAGAAAGAATGGGCGCGCCAGGGCCTCCAGCCACTGCAAACGAACTCCAGATGCGTGCGCCCCCTTGTGCATCTGGCTTACGTGGGTCCTGGAGAATCGAGCTTCGAACCAGGGTCCTTAGGCTTCACAGGCAAGCATTTAACCACTAAGCCATCTCTCCAGCCCTGCTTCTACTATTTTTATTTTTGTTTTTTGGTTTTTCAAGGTAGGGTCTTGCTCTAGCCTAGGCTGACCTGAAATTCACTATGTAGTTCCAGGCTGGCCTTAAACTTACAACAATCCTCCTACCTCTGCCTCCCAAGTGCTGGATTAAAGGCATTCGCCACCACACCCAACTGCTTCTACTTTTTTGTTTTGTTTTTGTTTTTCGAGGTAGGGTGTTGCTCTAGTCCAGGATGACCTGGAACTCACTATGTAGTCTTAGGGTGGCCCTGAACACACACCTCTGCCTCCCAAGTGCTGGGATTAAAGGTGTGCACCACCACATCCGGATGCTTCTACTTTTGAGCTACTATGTACAATGCTGGTATAAGGATGTGTGTGCATTTGTCTCTTCAGACAGAAATGGTATTGCTAAATCATATGGCAATTCTATCTTTAGTTTTCTGAGGAACAGCCATCGTCCACAGTGGCTGTACCATCTGTGCAGTACCCACAGCGCACAGTGTTCTCCACATCTTCAGCAATGCCTACCCCTTATTTATTTGCAAGCAGAGAGAGAGAAATAGAAGACAGACAGAGAGAATGGGCGTGCCAGGGCCTCCAGCCACTGCAAATGGACTCCAGATGCATGTGCCACTTTGTGCATCTGGCTTTATGTGGGTCCTGGGGAAATGAATTCAGGTTCTTAGGATGCAAGCAAGTACTTTAACTGCTGAGCCATCTCTCCAGCCCCATTTTCTGTTTTTCTTTTCTTTTTTTTAACCAGTAGTCATCCTAATGGGAGTGGTAGAACTTAGTTTGTGATGGAATTGGTGAAGGAGAGTTACAAACCATCCATCCACCCACCCACCCATACATACATACATACATACATACATACATACATACATACATACATACATCAGAGCTGCATATACTCTTTCATCTTTTTATAGCCCTAACCACATACCCATCCATCAATTTATCCACACACCCATCAAACCACCTACCTATAATCCTTTGCAATTGTCCTTCCTTCCACCTAACAAGCCTTCCCTCTATCTTTACATTCACCCATCCATCTGACAAACATGCTAAGCGGCTGGGCACAGTACAAGATGCTGTTGAATGAGTAAAAGACAGGTCCTACAGATTCATCTTTGTAACAGGGTAAATAATTAAGACTACAAGGTTAGAGAGATGGCTTAGCTGTTAAGGTGCTTGCCTATGAAGCCTAAAGACCCAGGTTCGATTTCTAGTACCCATGTAAGCCAGAAGCACATGGTGGCTCATGTGTCTGGAGGTCTTTTGCACTAGCTAGAGGCCCTGGCATATCCATTCTTTCTCTCAAATAAATACAAAATAATGGGCTGGAGAGATGGCTTAGCCGTTAAGGCACCTGCCTGCTAAGCCTAAGAACACCGGTTCCAATCTCCAGGTCCCACGTTTAGCCAGATGCAAAGTGATGTAAGGGCACAATGCCGCACTTACCCACAAGGGGGCGCACGCATCTGGAGTTCATTCACAGCGGCTGAGAGGCTGCTGGTGAGCCCATTCTCTGTCTTCCTCTCTGTCTCTCTCTCTCTCCAAAAAATAAAAATAAAACTCCAATACCAGGATGCATTGCAGAAAGAAACAAAGTGCCAGGAAATCTATATCTTTTTGCTCTCTGGGCCTCAATTGACAATAATTTTCAGAAGAGGCTGGGCTCTAGAAGCCCTAGTCTAATGGGGTATGATTTCCTAAAAAGGTTTTTTCCTTAGCCCATTGTAGCAGTTACTTTCCCATTGCTGGGACAAAACACCCAACCAAAAGCAGTGTATGGAAGTTAAGTTTTATTTTGGCTTATAGTCTCAAGAAGAAACTTCATCATGGCATGGCAAGCATGGCAGGGCAGACTGGACATCATATCTTGTCACATCAGCTGGAAGACAGTAACAAGAATGAGCTAGAGGGCTGGAGAGATTGCTTAGTGGTTAAGGCACTTGCCGGCAAAGCCAAAGGACCAGGTTCAATTCCCTAGTACCCCCATAAAGCCAGATGCACAAGATGATGCATGTGTCTGGAGTTCATTTGCAGTAGTTAGGGGCCCTGGTGCACCCATTTTCTCTCTCTCTCTTTTCCTTCTCTCTCTCTTAAATAAATAAAAAAAATATTTAAAAAAGAACAAGTTAGCTATGAACACCCAGTAGGGCTGAACTAATCAACCCCAAGTTCTGGCCCTAGTGACTTACCATCTAGTAAGGGACCACCTCCCAAACGCTCTACCACTTCCCCAAATTGCCACCAGCTGGAAAACAAGTATACAAAACATACGAGGCTATAGGAGACATTTCATTCAAAGTGCCACATGCTGCTCCTAGCTCGCTTAGATTCAGGGCTACTTCATGAAGTAAATCTTTTATTTTATTTTATGTTTTATTTTTTTAATTTTTTTATTGACAACTTCTTTACTTACATACAAAAAAAGCATGATATTTCCCTCCCATCCCCCATTCCCCTTTAGAACTCCAATCTCCATCATATCCCCTCCCTCTCTCCATTTGATGTAAATCTTTAATAACTTTAACAGTTCCTACAGTCTTTACCAATCCCAACATTTTTCAAATGTCCAAAGTCTCTTCTGAAACTTAACTGTAAGACTTGAAAGATCAAAACACAAGTTAGGGGCTAGAGAGATGGCTTAGTGGTTAAGGCACTTGCCTGTGAAGCCTAAAGGCCCAGGTTCGATTTTCTAGTACTCATGTAAAGCAGATGCACAAGGTGGAGCATGCATCTGGAGTTTGTTTGCAGTGGCTAGACTCCCTGGTGTGCCCATTCTCTATCTACCTTTCAAATAAATAAATAAAATATATATATATTTTTTTCGAGGTAGGGTCTCACTCTAGCCCTGACCTGGAATCTATGTATCTCAGGGTAGCCTTCATGGCGATCCTCTTAAATAAATAAATAAAATATTTTTTAAAAGCACACAAGGGCTGGAGATATGGCTTAGTGGTTAAGGTGCTCAGCTGAAAAGCCTAAGGACCTAGGTTCAACTCCCCAGTACCTACATAAACCAGATGACCATGGTGGTGCACGTGTCTGGAGTTTATTTGCAGTGGCTAGAGGCCTTGGCCTGCCATTTTCTCTCTCTTTCTCTCTTCTTTTTCTTTCTTTCTTTCTTTCTTTCTTTCTTTCTTTCTTTTTTTTTTTTTTTTCTTTTTTTTTTTTTTTTCGAGGTAGGGACTTGCTCTAGCACAGGCTAACTCTCAGGCTGGTCTTGAACTCAGAGTGATCCTCTTACTTCTGCCTCCTGAGTGCTGGGATTAAAGGCATGCACCACCACACCTGGCTCAGGCATCATTTCTTTAAAACAATATTTATTTATTTGCAAGGAGAGAGAGAGAGAAAAAATAGGCAAACCAGAGCCTCTTGCCACCTCAAATGAACCCCAGACACATGCACCACTTTGTGCAAGTAACATGTAATAAGTTATTGAGTCCTATTATCTAGTCATTTTGAATAAGAAAAATAGCACCCCAAATAAGTATATTACTATTTATTCCTTTATTTTTTTTTTCAAGGTAGGGTCTCACTGTAGCCCAGGCTGACCTGGAATTCACTATGTAGTCTCAGGGTGGCCTCGAACTCACAGTGATCCTCCTACTTCTGCCTCCCGAGTGTTGGGATTAAAGGTGTGCGCCACCATGCCCAGCTACTGCTTTAACTTTTAACCAGAATAGATCACTTTAAGGCTGGCTGCTGGTTCATACAAGTTACCAATAACTATTTACTACTTTTTCATAAATAAAGCCTCTGACCTTTATGAAAGAATGAGGGAAAAATGTAATCTAATCCCTTTCTTTCTTCAAAGAATTGGTTTTGCCAGGTGTGGTGGCACATACCTTTAATCCCAGCACTTGGGAGGTGGAGGTAGGAGGATCGCCATGCATTCAAGGCTATCCTGAGACTGCATAGTGAATTCCAGGTCAGCCTGTGCTAGAGCAAGACCCTACCTTGGGAGAAAAAAAAAAAAAAAAAAAGGAGCTGGGTGTGGTGGCGCATGCCTTTAATCCCAACACTCGGGAGGCAGAGGTAGGAGCATCACCATGAGTTCGAGGCCACCCTGAGACTACATAGTGAATTCCAGGTCAGCCTGAGCTACAGTGAGACCCTATCTTGAAAAACCAAAAATAATAATAATAATAATAATAATAATAATTGTTGTTTCTACTACACACAGAAAGAAAATGTCAACATTAATATATGTTGCCTAAGCAAAAGCACACAGGGAAACAGACATATACTCATTACATTTCTAAGACACACAAAGTGACAAGATGAATACTTTGGGTAAGTACTAAGTCTATACAAAATTGAAGGGACATTCTACAGCAAAGTAAAATAATTTAATGCCTTTCTTAAGAACCCCAGCTTTGCAAAGCTGCCTACTCTGTGAGGGCGTCTTCAATGCTAGCCCACGGAATAGGCACTTCACTCTCCTATCTGTATGTGGTAGTTTTCATGATTTCTGGCCGGATGTCACACACTAAGGCCAAGAGGTTATCCAGGACTTCATCCCTGTTCTGCTGGAAGCAGTTCTGGAGGACAGCCTTCTTCTCCTAGGCCTCCTTCTCCACCTCAGTGCCGCAGCTTCCTTGGCCCTCTGCAGGCGGTACTGTACAGTCTCAGCCTGGGCTGCTTCAGCCTTTCATTCTCAGCAGCAGCTGAATCCCCTGCAATTCATGGATGCAGGGCCTCCCAGAGATTACAGAGTGAATTCCAGGTCAGCCTGGGCTAGAGCGAGACCCTACCTTGAAAAACAAAAAACAAAACAAAACAAAATTAAAAAAATTTTTTTTCGAGGTAGGGTCTCACTTTAGCTCAGGCTGACCTAGAATTCATTATGTAATCTCAGGGTGGCCTTGAACTCATGGTGATCCTCCTACCTCTGCCTCGTGAATGCTGGGATTAAAGGCGTGTGCCACCCCACCCGGCTATTTAGATGATTTGTAAGGAGAAACAGACTGAATGGCCATGCCAGGGCCTCTTGCTCCAGATGCATGCACCACTTTGTGCATCTGGCTTTACGTGGGTATTGGGATTGAGCTAGGCCGTCAGGATTTGCAAGCAAGTGCCTTTTACCATGAGCAATCTCCCCAGCCTCTTTTCCAGCACCTTAATGCTTTCAAAAGCAGTACTACGTACACTACACTGTCAAATCTGTAAACGAAGAGGAGATAAACATCAAGAAAGAAACTCCTTCAGCATTCTTCCTTCTGGCCTTTCCTTTCAAAAGAATCAGCACTCTTATTGTCCCAATGCAGAGCAGCTGGCCTGTCCTAAGTGGTGGGAATCTTTGGAACAATTACAGGTGAAGGCTCCAATCTCTGTGCCTGGAATCTGAACCTGTTCATTCTTTTCTTGACTCCTCGTCACCTTTGTCTCTATATTTCCTTTTAAAAAAAATTTTGAGACGAGGTCTCATGTACCTCAGGCTAACCTTGAACTCATTATCTAGCCAAAGCTAGCCTGCCTTGATCTTCTCTGTTTTTTTGGGTTTTTTTTTTGTTTGTTTGTTTTTTTGTTTTTTCAAGGTAGGTAGGGTCTCGATCTATCCCAGGCTGACCTGGAATTCACTATGTAGACTCAGGGTGGCCTTGAACCCTTGGTGATCCTCTTACCTCTGTCTCCCAAGTGCTGGGATTAAAGGTGTGTGCTACCATGCTCACTTTCTCTGTTTTTTAAAAAATTTTATTTTATGTTTTTTTTTTTTTTTTTTTTTGAGAGAGAGAGAGAGAGAGAGAGAGAGGGAGAGGAAGACAGGATGGGCACGCCAGCAGTCTCTCAGCTGCTGCAAACGAAATCCAGATGCGTGCGCCCCCTTGTGGTCAAGTGAGGCATTGCGCCCTTACGTCACTTTGCATCTGGCTAAACGTGGGACCTGGAGATTGGAATGGCTGGAGATTGGAACCAGCATTCTTAGGCTTAGGAGGCAGGCGCCTTAACTGCTAAGCCATCTCTCCAGCCCTATTTTATGTTTTTTTTTTTTTCAAGGTAGAGTCTCACTCTAGTCCAGGCTGACCTGGAGTTCACTATGTAGTCTCAGGCTGGCCTGGAACTCTCAATGATCCTCCTATCTCTGCCTCCCCAGTGCTAGGATTAAAGGTGTGTGCCACCACAACTGGCTTTTTTTTAAATTATTTTTTTATTGACACAACTTCTATACTTACATACAAAAAATGCATGATATTTCCCTCCCCTGCCCCCATACCCCTTTAGAACTCCAATCTCCATCATATCCCCTCCCTCTCTCCATTAGTCTCTCTTTTAATTTGATGTCATCATCTTTTTCTTCTATTGTGAGGGTCTTGTGAAGGTATTGCTAGGTACTGCAAGGTCATGGATATTAAGGCCAATTTCTATCTGGACAGTTGCATTATAAGGAGTCGTACCCTTCCTTTGGCTCTTCCATTCTATCCGCCCCCTCTTCCGCAATGGGCCCTGATGAGCCTTGGAGGGTGTGACAGAGATGTTTCAGCGCTGGGCACTCCTCCATCCCTTCTCAGCACTATGTTGCCTTTTGGATCAACCTGGCTTTTAAAAAATGTTATTTATTTATTTATTTGCAAGTACAGAGAGACAGAGGAGAGAGAGAGAATTGGAGGGCATGCCAGGGCCTCCAGCTGCTGCAAATGAACTCCAGATGCATATGCCACTGTGTACCTGGCTTTAAGTGTGTATTGGGGAATCAAACCTTGGTTGTTAGGCTTTGTAAGCAAGCGCCTTAACTGCTGACCCATCTCTCCAGCCCAATCTTCTGTTTTAAAGGTTCTTTAATCCCAGAACTTGGGAAACTGAGGTAGGAGAATCATGAGTTTGAGCCCAGACGAGGCTACACAGTGAGTCCTTGTCTCCAGGAAATAAATAAAAGGACAAATGGGTTCTTTTGATCTGGTTAGGTGATGGCTGGTTAGCTGAATTATGAATGACTTGTGGGTAAATGCAAGTTGTACTATGGGTAGATGATGGAGGGACAGGTGGATGATGGTTGAATGGATAATAGTTTAATGATGGATAAAATGATGAATGTCAATGACCACGGACAGACTGATTGATGGGAAAAGTTGTTAAAAATCTCTCAAGGTCACCATGGATCTTACATAAAACTCTTATTTTTAAAAATTTATTTATTAGAAACAGAGAAAGGGAAAGAGAGAGAAAGAATGAGAATGGGTTTGCCAGGACCTCCAGCCGCCACAAAAGAATTCCAGATACATGCGCCACCATGTGCATCTGGCTTATGTGGGACCTGGAGAATCAAACCTGGGTCCTTAGGCTTTTCAAGCAAGTGCCTTAACTGCTAAGCCATTTCTATGGCCCTGTAAAGCTCTTATTAATAATCTTGTTCCTCGGCAATGTCATGGCATACCAGTAAGAGTTCAGTTTCAAAACAGTTTGGGATCATGACTAAAAACAAAGACCTTAACCTCTTGGAGTTGCCATTTCCTTACTGTTTAAAAGGAGGCTGATGCTCTGGTGGCTACCTCCTCAGAGTTAGAGTTAAATGCAAGAATGTGGGTTAGATTCTTAGCATATGTCTGATATATTAAAAATACATTAAGCCAGGCATGCCTTTAATTCCAACACTCAAGAGGCAGAGGTAGGAGGATAGCTGTGAAGCTAAGGCCAACCTGGTACTACAGAGTGAGAACCAGGTCTGCCTGAGGTAGAGTGAGACCCTACCTTGAAAAAAAAAAGAAAAAACCAAAAGAAAGAAAGAAAAAGAGAGAAAAAAACCAAGAGGGAGAGAAAGCAAACAAGCCCACATTTAAAGTTAGTATTTATTGGACTGGAGGGATGGCTTAGTGGTTAAGGCATTTGCCTGCAAAGCCAAAGAACCCAGGTTTTATTCCCCAGGAACCCATGTTAGCCAGATGCACAAGGGAGTGCACGTGTCTAGAGTTAGTTTGCAGTGGCTGGAGGCCCTGGCACACCCATTCTCTCTCTCCCCCTCTGTCAAATAAATAAATTTTAAAAAATAAAATATTTAGGGCTGGAGAGATGGCTTAGTGGTTAAGGCACATGCCTACGAAGCCTAAGGACCCTGGTTTGATTCTCCAGGTCCCACATCGGCCAGGTGCACATGGTGGTGCATGCACCTGGAGTCTGCAGTGGCTAGAAGCCCTGGTGTGCCCATTCTCACTCATTCTATCTCTCACTCCCTCTCTCTCTCTCAAATAAATAAAGTCAAAATAAAATCTTTAAAAAAATAAAATATTTAAAGCTAGTATTTATTGATCATCACAATCAAATATTGGTTGAGTCCTACTACATGTTGGATGACTATAGGCTTCAGAAAGGAACTGTCTCCAGACATTCAAATGATATGACATTCTTTTGAGAAGCTGAGAGTCATGCTAAGGGACTACATAGGTGGCCTCTGGACAGATCGACTGAGTGGCCCAGTGAAGGGATTAAAAAAAGAAGCTGGTGGGCTGGACAAGATGGCTTAGTGGTTAAGGTGCCTGTTTGCCAAGCCTAAGAATGCCTGTTCGATTCTGCAGGTCTCATGTTTAGTCATATGTAAAGTGACACAAGGGTGCAATCCCGCACTTGCCCACAGTGTTTGAAAGGCCACTGGTACACCCATTCTCTATCTCTCTCTGTCTCTTGCTCTCAAAAAAAAAAAAAAAAAAAAAAGAAGCCGGGTGTGGTGGCCCATGCCTTTAATCCCAGCACTCAGGAGACAGAGGTAGGAGGATTGCCATGAGTTTGAGGCCACCCTGAGACTACATAGTGTATTCCAGGTCATGTAAGGAGAAACAGACTGAATGGCCATGCCAGGGCCTCTTGCTCCAGATGCATGCACCACTTTGTGCATCTGGCTTTACGTGGGTATTGGGATTGAGCTAGGCCACAGGATTTGCAAGCAAGTGCCTTTTACCATGAGCAATTTCCCCAGCCTCTTTCCAGCACCTTAATGCTTTCAAAAGCAGTACTACGTACACTACACTGTCAAATCTGTAAATGAAGAGGAGATAAACATCAAGAAAGAAACTCCTTCAGCATTCTTCCTTCTGGCCTTTCCTTTCAAAAGAATCAGCACTCTTATTGTCCCAATGCAGAGCAGCTGGCCTGTCCTAAGTGGTGGGAATCTTTGGAACAATTACAGGTGAAGGCTCCAATCTCTGTGCCTGGAATCTGAACCTGTTCATTCTTTTCTTGACTCCTCGTCACCTTTGTCTCTATATTTCCTTTTAAAAAAAATTTTGAGACGAGGTCTCATGTACCTCAGGCTAACCTTGAACTCATTATCTAGCCAAAGCTAGCCTGCCTTGATCTTCTCTGTTTTTTGGGGTTTTTTTTTTGTTTGTTTGTTTTTTTGTTTTTTCAAGGTAGGTAGGGTCTCGATCTATCCCAGGCTGACCTGGAATTCACTATGTAGACTCAGGGTGGCCTTGAACCCTTGGTGATCCTCTTACCTCTGTCTCCCAAGTGCTGGGATTAAAGATGTGTGCTACCATGCTCACTTTCTCTGTTTTTTAAAAAATTTTATTTTATGGTTTTTTTTTTTTTTTTTTTTTTGAGAGAGAGAGACAGAGAGAGAGAGAGGGAGAGGAAGACAGGATGGGCACGCCAGCAGTCTCTCAGCTGCTGCAAACGAAACCCAGATGCGTGCGCCCTACAAAAATGCATGATATTTCCTCCCCTGCCCCCATACCCCTTTAGAACTCCAATCTCCATCATATCCTCCTCTCTCCATTAGTCTCTCTTTTAATTTGATGTCATCATCTTTTCTTCTATTATGAGGGTCTTGCGAAGGTATTGCTAGGCATTGCAAGGTCATGGATATCAAGGCCAATTTCTATCTGGACAGTTGCATTATAAGGAGTCGTACCCTTCCTTTGGCTCTTCCATTCTATCCGCCCCCTCTTCCGCAATGGGCCCTGATGAGCCTTGGAGGGTGTGACAGAGATGTTTCAGCGCTGGGCACTCCTCCATCCCTTCTCAGCACTATGTTGCCTTTTGGATCAACCTGGCTTTTAAAAAATGTTATTTATTTATTTATTTGCAAGTACAGAGAGACAGAGGAGAGAGAGAGAATTGGAGGGCATGCCAGGGCCTCCAGCTGCTGCAAATGAACTCCAGATGCATATGCCACTGTGTACCTGGCTTTAAGTGTGTATTGGGGAATCAAACCTTGGTTGTTAGGGCTTTGTAAGCAAGCGCCTTAACTGCTGACCCATCTCTCCAGCCCAATCTTCTGTTTTAAAGGTTCTTTAATCCCAGAACTTGGGAAACTGAGGTAGGAGAATCATGAGTTTGAGCCCAGACGAGGCTACACAGTGAGTCCTTGTCTCCAGGAAATAAATAAAAGGACAAATGGGTTCTTTGATCTGGTTAGGTGATGGCTGGTTAGCTGAATTATGAATGACTTGTGGGTAAATGCAAGTTGTACTATGGGTAGATGATGGAGGGACAGGTGGATGATGGTTGAATGGATAATAGTTTAATGATGGATAAAATGATGATGAATGTCAATGACCACGGACAGACTGATTGATGGGAAAAGTTGTTAAAAATCTCTCAAGGTCACCATGGATCTTACATAAAACTCTTATTTTTAAAAATTTATTTATTAGAAACAGAGAAAGGGAAAGAGAGAGAAAGAATGAGAATGGGTTTGCCAGGACCTCCAGCCGCCACAAAAGAATTCCAGATACATGCGCCACCATGTGCATCTGGCTTATGTGGGACCTGGAGAATCAAACCTGGGTCCTTAGGCTTTTCAAGCAAGTGCCTTAACTGCTAAGCCATTTCTATGGCCCTGTAAAGCTCTTATTAATAATCTTGTTCCTCGGCAATGTCATGGCATACCAGTAAGAGTTCAGTTTCAAAACAGTTTGGGATCATGACTAAAAACAAAGACCTTAACCTCTTGGAGTTGCCATTTCCTTACTGTTTAAAAGGAGGCTGATGCTCTGGTGGCTACCTCCTCAGAGTTAGAGTTAAATGCAAGAATGTGGGTTAGATTCTTAGCATATGTCTGATATATTAAAAATACATTAAGCCAGGCATGCCTTTAATTCCAACACTCAAGAGGCAGAGGTAGGAGGATAGCTGTGAAGCTAAGGCCAACCTGGTACTACAGAGTGAGAACCAGGTCTGCCTGAGGTAGAGTGAGACCCTACCTTGAAAAAAAAAGAAGAAAAAACCAAAAGAAAGAAAGAAAAAGAGAGAAAAAAACCAAGAGGGAGAGAAAGAAAACAAGCCCACATTTAAAGTTAGTATTTATTGGACTGGAGGGATGGCTTAGTGGTTAAGGCATTTGCCTGCAAAGCCAAAGAACCCAGGTTTTATTCCCCAGGAACCCATGTTAGCCAGATGCACAAGGGAGTGCACGTGTCTAGAGTTAGTTTGCAGTGGCTGGAGGCCCTGGCACACCCATTCTCTCTCTCTCCCCCCCTGTCAAATAAATAAATTTTAAAAAATAAAATATTTAGGGCTGGAGAGATGGCTTAGTGGTTAAGGCACATGCCTACTGCCCTAAGGACCCTGGTTTGATTCTCCAGGTCCCACATCGGGCCAGGTGCACATGGTGGTGCATGCACCTGGAGTCTGCAGTGGCTAGAAGCCCTGGTGTGCCCATTCTCACTCATTCTATCTCTCACTCCCTCTCTCTCTCTCAAATAAATAAAGTCAAAATAAAATCTTTAAAAAAATAAAATATTTAAAGCTAGTATTTATTGATCATCACAATCAAATATTGGTTGAGTCCTACTACATGTTGGATGACTATAGGCTTCAGAAAGGAACTGTCTCCAGATATTCAAATGATATGACATTCTTTTGAGAAGCTGAGAGTCATGCTAAGGGACTACATAGGTGGCCTCTGGACAGATCGACTGAGTGGCCCAGTGAAGGGATTAAAAAAAGAAGCTGGTGGGCTGGACAAGATGGCTTAGTGGTTAAGGTGCCTGCTTGCCAAGCCTAAGAATGCCTGTTCGATTCTGCAGGTCTCACGTTTAGTCATATGTAAAGTGACACAAGGGTGCAATCCCGCACTTGCCCAGAGTGTTTGAAAGGCCACTGGTATAGCCATTCTCTATCTCTCTCTGTCTCTTGCTCTCAAAAAAAAAAAAAAAAAAAAAAAAAGGAGCCGGGTGTGGTGGCCCATGCCTTTAATCCCAGCACTCAGGAGACAGAGGTAGGAGGATTGCCATGAGTTTGAGGCCACCCTGAGACTACATAGTGTATTCCAGGTCAGCCTGGGCTAGAGACCCTACCTCAAAAAACCAAAAAAAAAAAAAAAAACCAACAATAATAATAGATAAATAAATAATAAATAGGGCTGGAGAAGATGGTTTAGCAGTTAAGGCATTGCCTGCAAAGCTAAAGGACCCCAGTTCAATTCCCCAGTACCCATGTAAGCCAGATGCACAAGGGGGTGCATGCATCTGGAGTTCGTTTGCAGTGGCTGGATGCCCTGGTGCGCCCATCCTCTCTCCTTCTCTCTCTCGAATAAACAAAGGAAATAAATAAAATAAAATAATGAAATAAAATAAAATAATCAATTAAATTAAATGTTAAAAAAAAGGATAAACAATGCAATCATGAAGACTTATCCAAGTTGTTTGGTTTTATTTTCTTGAGATAGAGTCTCACTCTGTAGCCCAGACTGTCCTGAACTCACTATGTAAACCAGACTGGCCTTAAACTCACAATGATCTGCCTGCCTCAGCCTCCTAAGTGCTGGCATTATAGGTGTGAGCCACTATGTGCAACTTGAGTTGTTCAATTTGGGCATGGTGGTGCATGTCTGTAAACCCAGTATTTGGTGAGTTGGAGGCAGGATGATCAGAAGTTCAAATCTGGGCATGGTAGTGCATGCCTGGGTCATCTTTAGTTAATTTGGCAAATTTGAGGCACAAGACCCTGTTTCAAAACAAACAAACAAATAAACAAACAAAGAGTCAGAGGGGCTGGAGAGATGGCTTAGTGGTTAGGCACTTGCCTGTGAAGCCTAAGGACCCCGGTTCGAGGCTCGATTCCCCAGTTCCCATGTAAGCCAGATGCACAAGGTGGCGCATGCATCTGGAGTTCATTTGCAGTGGCTGGAGGCCCTGGTGCACCCTTTCTCTCCCGCTCTCTCTGCCTCTTTCTCTGTGTCTGTCACTCTCAAATTAAAAAAAAAAAAAAAGAGAGAGAGAGAGAGAGAGAGTCAGGTATGGTGGCTCACATGTGTACTCCTGGCACTTGGGAGACTGAAGCAGGAGGCTCACCATGAGTTCCAGGCCAATCTGGGCTACAGAGGGAAATCTGAGAGTTGCCCAGAAATGAGTTCTGAGAGCCCAGGAGGCCTGACCTTTACACTGGGAAGGCTTTCTCTTATTGTTCTTGTAAGAACCCATATTTGGAATGACCCTGTGACCAGACAGCAGTCCTTACACAACTGCCTGAGCACCCAAATAAAGGGTAAAGGTGAAGTTTGAAACCTTCATTGTACCACAGGAAGTCTCTGTCAGAGGCTTCGGGAGACCCAGGGATGGGTTCCAGAGCTTCCTTACAGGTCTGTTGAGTGCTCATTACCCCGGCCTCTAGTGGAGGTCCAAAGCATCAGGCTTTCCAGCCCCTTGGAAGCTGGTGAAGGTGGACCCAGTACAGCTTGGGGACATGCTGGCTGCTGGCCTTCCACTGGGACCACCACAGGGCGCTCAGGGCTCTGAGGAAGAGCTAGTATAGGGTAGTGATAGGCGTGGGAAGAGAGCAGTCAGGTGCCCCCCCACCTCACCCCTAGAGCAATGCAAGCACCCAGGGCTGCCCACCACCCACCCCTAGAGCTGCAGTGGGTGGGGGATGGGCAGGATCAAGAGGAATTTTACAAGAGGACCCCTGGAACCTCCACTCGGGCAGGACAGGGTGAGCGGCAAGGACCAGGAGTGGGATAGAGGGGGTCCACTGCTGAACGGAAGTTGGGCCCACTCTCCAAATGCCAAGCCTCATTCTAGCCTTTTAGGCTTAGACAACTTTTGGTTTTGGTGCTGAGGACTGAATCCAGAGACTTGTGTGTTCTAAGCACATGTTCCACCACTGCTGTAAACCCCAGTCTTTGTTTTGTTTTTTTTTAATTTTTAATTTTAATTTATTTATTTGAGAGCGACAGACAGAGAGAGAAAGAGGCAGAGAGAGAGAGAGAGAGAGAGATGGAGAGAGAGGGAGAGAGAATAGGTGCACCAGGACCTCTGGCCACTGCAAATGAACTCCAGATGCATGTGCCACCTTGTGCATCTGGCTTATGTGAGTCCTGGGATCCTTAGGCTTCACAGGCAAGCACTTAACTGCTAAGCCATCTCTCTAGCCCTTTTTTTTTTTTTTTTGAGACAGGGTCTCATCACATAGTCCAGGCTGGCCTCAAACTTGTGATCCTCTTGTCTCCACTTCCAGAGTACTGAGTTTATAGGTGTGTTAATGCAGGCTCTTCAAAATAAAATATTAATATGATGATAGTTAATGTTGGTTCTTTTTTAATTTTTATTTATATATTTATTTGTAAGCAGAGAGAGATAGAGAGACAGAGAGAATGGGTGCACCAGGGCCTCCAGCCATTGTAAATAAACTCCAGATGCATGCACCACTTTGTGTATCTGGCTTTACATGGGTACTAGGGAATTGAACCAGGGTCATTAGGCTTTGCAGGAAAGCACCTTAACCACTGAACCATCTCTCCAGCCCAACGTTGATTCTTACTTCATGCCAGATTCTATTCTAAGCACTCTTCAGGCATTTACTCCTCAGAATGAACCAATAAGATGGGTGCAATTATTAGCCCACTTAGGTGAGGAAACAGGCCTAGAGAAATGGCATAGCATGCTTAGTGCCACACAACAGTAAGTGCCACAGCCAAGGTTTCAATACAACTCCACCTGGCTCTCAAACCATGTGCTTTCTGTAGTTATACAACCTCCTAGAGGTGGGGTTCAGCTGAAAAAATGTCACATGCGGTCACATAGCAAAGCCACCACTTATCAAGAGCCACAGTGAGGTGTGGTGGCTCACACCTGTTACCCCAGCACTGGGGAGGCTGAGGTAGGAGAATTACTGTGAAGTTGAGGCCATCCTGGGCTACAGAGGGAGTTCCAGGTCAGCCTGGATGAAACTTTGCCTCCAAAGAACAAAAACAAAACAAATAATTCTATATATCCAGTCCAGAGCGAAAACATTCCATTTCTTTTAAAAGTTTTAAAAAAATATATTTATTTATTTATTTGACAGAGAGAAAGAGGGAGGGAGGGAGAGAGAGAGAGTGGGCATGCCAGGGCCTCCAGCCACTGCAAACGAACTCCAAATGCATGCACCCCCTTCTGCATCTGGCTAATGTGGGTCTGGGGAATCGAATCTGGGTCCTTTGGTTTTGCAAGCAAACGCCTTAACCGTTAAGCCATCCCTCCAGCCCTCTTTTTAATTTTTTTTTAATTTTATTTGAGAGAAAGAGAGAAATGGAAGGGGACAGACCCAGAGAGAGGATAAGTGCACCAGAGCTTCCTGCCACTGCAAATGAACTCCACGTGCTTGTGCCCCTTTGTGCGACTGGCTTTACGTGGGTACTGGGGAAATAGAACCTCGGCCATCAGACCTTGCAAGCAAGTGCCTTTAACCACTGAGTCATCTCCTCAGCCCCCACTGCATTTCTTAGGGATGTGTGAGGATATGTTTGTGTGAGAGGCAAAGAAAAGGAGGGAAGATGATGGGCAGGCAGGTTGGCATGTGCAGTCATGCACACAAATGCACACTGTTGGTGGGTATGTTCAGACAATGCTCTGGTCTGGCATGTTCGACGCTCCTTTGGGCACATGAGAAAATGCCTTTGTTGCAGACCCCAAACTATGCCCAGGAAATCCTTCAGACATGCTGCAGGTTTTGTTCCTGGAAAAGATCTAGAGAAACCAGGCCAAAGATCTTCCCTAGTCTCAAGACAGGGCTGCCAGGGCCATGTGGCTGCTCCCCACACTTGAATCCACCCTGTCCTGCCTGCCACAGATGACAGACACCCACAGGGGCTTTCCAGGGAAGTCTCTGTTCCTGTAGCCTCCCTGGAACTCACGTGCAGCTGCCAGTGGTCACAGCTTTGCAGAGGCAGCCCCGTGGGTCTGGACAAGCTCTGGTGTGTGAGGAATGTCAGCCCTGTGACTTTGCTGTCACACCTTGGCCATGTGACAAGGCCATGTGCATGTGACTGTGGGCAGCTGGGAGCCGGTGGGAGGTTAAAAGAGAGGAGGAAGGGAATCAGCTTTTCCTAGGGCTTGCTCTGGAACTAGGAGATCTTGCAAATGTGAGCTCATTTGTATCCTCAACAATTCTCCCCAGTTTACAGGTGAGTTCACCCAAGCCAGAGAGGCCCATACCTGAGGCCACACAATCTATAAGTGGCAGAGCTAGGGTTCAGACTCATGCTCAAAAGCCTGCCCCTCCCCACCCCCACCACTCAGGACGCAGGATGAAATGGTTATTGAGAACAACTCTGAGCATTGCTTCAGACCTAGCTCCTGGCTTGGCCACTGTGGAGGCCTTACACCTTGGGCATGTTATGTGACCTGTCTGAGCCCAAGGTCTGCACTGTAAAGTAGCAGTGTAGGAGATGAGTGTTAAAGGAGACGCCTTTTTTTTTTTTAGACAAGTTTCTCATATAGCCCAGGCTGACCTTGAACTTCTGGTCCTCGTGCCTCCACCTCCTGTTTTCTTTTTCTTTTCTTTTTTTTTTTTTTTTTTTTTTTTTGGTTTTTGAGGTAGGGTTTCACTCTGGTACAGGCTGACCTGGAATTAACTATGTAGTCTCAGGGTGGCCTCGAACTCTCAGCGATCCTCCTACCTCTGCCTCCCGAGTGCTGGGATTAAAGGCGTGCGCCACCACGCCCGGCTTCTTTTCTTTTTTTTTTTCAAGATAGGGTTTCACTCTAGCCCCGGCTGACCTGGAACTCACTCTAGTTCCAGGCTGGCTTTGAACTCACAGCAAACCTCCTACCTTGGCCTCATGAGTATTGGGATTAAAGGTGTGTGCCATCCCGTCCGGCCCACCTCCCATTTTTACAGGCATGTGCTACCATAACTAGTTTAAAGGAGATTAATTTAAACTTTCCACCCAGCCTGACTCCTGTGCCTGAATTGCTATTTTTATTATACTGTGACCCTGTCCTGACTGCCTCCCTTGACTCACTGTCGTCTGCCGGGCTGTCTCCACAGATCATTACTGGGACTTTCACCCCCACCACATGCACAATGAGTTCGAGAGCTTCACAGAGAACCACTTCACGGAGCTGCAAAGCGTGCAGCCGCCTCAGCTGCAGCAGCTCTACCGCCACATGGAGCTGGAGCAGATGCATGTCCTTGACACCCCCATGGCACCACCCCATGCCAGCCTCGGCCACCAGGTGCGTGCTGCCAGCTGTCCTCTGTCCCCCCCAGGCCTGTGGTGAGGCGTGAAAGCTTCACAGGAAGCTGACACTGGTTCTTACTCAACGTGGCTTCCTGCCCCACAGCGCCAACGGCGGCCGGTGCCCCAACGGCCATGCTGACCTTCCAACTGACCTCATGACCCCGTATCCTTATCTCTTCTCACAGAGGATGGACAGCCCCCGTATAACCCCCCAACTCTCAATCATCCTCCCCACCCATGCCTGGTTGTGGACCTTCAGGATCACACTGACTACAGCCTTTATTTTACTGTCCCTTCATGCACCCAGTATCTGAGTCACCAAACACCAACCTCTGCTGACTTCTGTTGGTCTTGCCCACTCCCTGCTGGCCTCCATGACTGATGTCCATTCCAGAGACCCAAACCCCAATCAATAGCCCCTGTGGATCTGCCACCCCTCACTGACCGCCACTGTCCCTTCATTGGTTCTTTCCTGTACCCAGTTCACTGCACCCCCAGTAGTGGTAGTCCCCCTCTACCCCCAGGGCCACTGCCAGGCCAGACGTGTATAAGAATATGTATATGAACACGGCCACCTTCACCTGCCCTGAACCAGAGCCCTGCGGGCCAGGGTGGTAGGTCTGATACTTGTAAGCCCAGTGAGCTGCATCCCTGCGTGTGGTGGGCAGGACTGTCCTCAAATTTTCCTTAGCCTTCCATTCACTCTTCCTGTCCCTTGCTGACTGCTGCCCAGTACCCCCCCCCACCCTTCTCTCACTCAACTGAGCAATCCCTTATTGACCTCAAGCCCTTCCTTCCCTTTCCAGGTTTCCTACATGCCCCGGATGTGCTTCTCTTACCCACCCCTGTCCCCAGCCCACCAGCAGAGCTCAGATGAGGAGGAGGGAGAGCGGCAGAGCCCCCCACTGGAGGTGTCTGACGGGGAGGCTGACGGCCTGGAGCCCGGGCCTGGCCTCCTGCATGGAGAGACAGGTAGGGTCCAGCCTTAGCTCCTGACCCAGCTGGTCCTAACCTGATCCTGGCTGTGTTTAAGCCCTTAGCCAAGGCCATGCCATAGGACCGTGTGAAAGTGTGAACACTTTGTAGGAATTTCTGTGTGCATCTCTATCTGCGCATGTATCTGCGAGTCTGTGCGTGTTGTAAGTGTAACAGTGTAAAAAGATCTCTTCATAAAGTGTGTGAGGGTGTGTACACCTGTGTATCCTTGTTGTGTACAAATGTATGACCTGTGTGTGTGTGTGAGTGGGTGTGGGCATGTGTGTGAACATGTGTGGTTGTGTGCGTAGACAGGGATATGTGAGTGTGGATATGTCTGAGCATGGGGAGTAGGTGTGAGGCCATGTGTGTGAGTGGGTGTGAGTGGGTGTGGGCATGTGTGTGGACATGTAGGGTGTGTGCATAGATAGGGGTAAGTGAGTGTGTGGACATGTCTGAGCATGGGGAGTAGGTGTGAGGCCATGTGTGAGTGGGTGTGAGTGGGTGTGGGCATGTGTGTGGACATGTAGGGTGTGTGCATAGATGGGGTGAGTGTGTGGACATGTCTGAGCATGGGGAGTAGGTGTAAGGCTGTGTGTGGGTGGGTGTGAGTGGGTGTGGGCATGTGTGTGGACATGTGGGGTGTGTGCATAGATAGGGGTGAGTGTGTGGACATGTCTGAGCATGCGGAGTAGGTGTGAGGTTGTGTGTGAGTGTGTGGAGGGGCGTGTACATGAGTTGGCACAGGTGACAGGTGAGTGTTTACACCTGCCATTGGGGGGACGTTCCTGGGAAGGGTCCCTACCTCCCCACCTCACCTGTCCTCTCTTCCCACAGGCAGCAAAAAGAAGATTCGCTTGTACCAGTTCCTCCTGGACCTGCTGCGCAGCGGCGACATGAAGGACAGCATCTGGTGGGTGGACAAGGACAAGGGCACCTTCCAGTTCTCGTCCAAGCACAAGGAGGCGCTGGCGCACCGCTGGGGCATCCAGAAGGGCAACCGCAAGAAGATGACCTACCAGAAGATGGCGCGCGCGCTGCGCAACTACGGCAAGACGGGCGAGGTGAAGAAGGTCAAGAAGAAGCTCACCTACCAGTTCAGCGGCGAGGTGCTGGGCCGCGGGAGCCTGGCCGAGCGGCGCCACCCGGCCCACTGAGCCCCGCGCAGAGCCCGCCAGCCCCGATCCCCGGACCCGCCGGCCATAGCATTAAGCCCTCGGCGGCCCGGACACAGGGAGGACGCGCCCAGGGCCCGAGGGGGACGGCGGGGGCTCCGGCCTCGCGCTTCCCCAGCCCCGCCCGCCCGCCCGCCCGCTCCACCCCCGCCCCGCCCGCCCCGCCCCGCTTCGCCTCCCCCCAGGACTCCCGCCCCGCCCGCAGGCCACCCCGGGCCTCGGGGAGTCTGAGATGGGCACATCTTCTTTGTACATTGGACGCCTTGTTAAGCCTCTCCCTCTCCCACCGCCCTCGCCCCACGGCCTTCTGAAGAACTAGTAAAATTATTCTGAGCTACTTACTCCTCCCGCAGCGCCCCGTCTCTCTTTTCAAAGTTCTCAGCGGGCCGAGCCTGGTGGCCCCCGCCTTGAATCCCAAGTGGAGGGAGGAGGATCTCGCTGTGAGTTCGAGGTCAGCCTGGGACTACAGAGTGAATTCAGGGTCAGCCTGGGTTAGAGCGAGACCCTACCTCGAACAACAACAACAACAAAAGATCTAGTGTACCTTGTTAAGGCCCCTGTGTGCAGAAACATATTTTCCTTATTTGTCCTATGGATAATTTGTACAGTGCTGGACTCTGGGCACATAGGGACCATGGAACACAATGGCTGTTTTCTTTTTTCTTTCTTTCTTTTTATTTATTTATTTTATTTTTTGGAGAGGGGAGGGCTTTCCGAGGTAGGGTCTCACTCTTAGACCAGGCATCCAATATGTATTCTCAGGGTGGCCTTGAACTCACAGGATTTCCTACCTCAGTCTCCTGAGTGCTGGGACTAAAGACGTGCACCACCATGCCTAGCTATAGGGTGGCTGTTTTCAGTGGAAATAAGTCCTGTGTGGTTCTTAGGGGCATGCATCATACTGAAAGGTCCTCTGCACCCTACAAGCTTAAGTCCCAGTCACATTTGTACTCCTGATCTTCCGAGTTAGACATGACTGGCAGCAACAACAGCAATGGGTTTTCTTTTTTCTTTTTAAATATTTTTTAAATTTTGATTTATTCACATGAGAGAGAGAGAGAGAGAATGGATGTGCTAGGGCCTCCAGCCTCTCTGCAGGTGAGCTCCAAGTGCATGTGACACCTTATGCATCTGGCTTACATGGGTACTGGAGAATCAAACCTGGGTCCTTAGGCTTCATAAGCTAGTGCCTTAACTGCTAAACCATCTCTCCAGCCCTGATTTTCTTTTTTTAATTATTAAAATATTTTTATTAGTATACAAAGAATTAGGTTTCCTTTTTTAAATATATATATATATATATATATATATATATATATATATATATATATATTGTATATTGTGGGGTGCACGCTTTAATCCCAGCACTAGGGAGGCAAAGGTAAGAGGATCACCAAGAGTTAGAGGCCACCCTGAGACTACACAGTGAATTCCAGGTCATCCTGAGCTGGAGTGAAACTCTACCTCAGAAAACCAATATATATATGTATATTTTTTTTTTTTTTTATTTGTTTATTTGCAAGGAGAGAGAGAGAATGGGTGTGCCAGGGCCTCTAGCTGCTGCAAACAAACTGCAAATGCATGTGGCACTTTGTACATCTGGCTTTACGTGGGTACTGGGAAACTGAACTCAGATCATTAGGTTTTTGCAGGCAGGCTCCTTAACCGCTGAGCCATCTCTCCAGCCCTAAAAATTTTATTCATTATTATTTGCAAGAAGGGAGAGAGAGAGAGAGAAAGAGAATAGGTGTCCCAGGGCCTTTTGCCACTGCAAATGAACACCAGATGCACGGGTCACTTTGTGTATCTGGCTCTATGTGGGCACTGGGAATTTAAACCTGAGCCATCAGGCTTGCAAGCTAAGCCATCTTGCCAGTGCCCTCTTTTTTTTTTTTTTTTTTTTTTGAGATAGGGTCTCACTCTAGCTCAGGCTGACCTGGAATTCACCATGTAGTCTCAGGGTGGCCTCGAACTCATAGTGATCCTCCTACCTCTGCCTCCCAAGTGCTGGGATTGAAGGCGTGCGCCACCATACCCAGCTCCTTTTTTTTTTTTTTTTTATTAGGTTTCTTATGGCCTTTAGAAATTTTTTTTAACTTTTCATTGACAACTTCCATACACATGAACAATATATCATGATCATAATCTCCTCCCACCACCCTCTCTTTGTCCCCTCCTGAATCCCTCCTCCACTGAGTGAATCCCTTCTTCTTTCCAACAAGTCTCTCATCTATTTAGATATCATCAGTTTTTTCCTCTGATTATGCAGCTCTTGTATAGGTAGTGTCAGCCACTGTGACCATGAGTACCACAGCCACTTTGTGTCTGGAAAACTATATTGTAAGCACTCTTCTCCTTTCTTTAGCCTTGGAGGGTGTGATAAGAGATGTCTCATTTAAGTGTTGGACACTCCGCTGTCATTTCTTCTCAGCCCTTGATGAGTTCATATATTTTATATATATATATATATATATATATATATATATACACTTTTTTTCAAGGAGAGAGAGAATGGGTACCCCAGGACCTCTAGCCACTGCAAATGAACTCCAGATGCATGCTCCATTTTGTGCACCTGGCTTTATGTGGGTACTGGGGAATTGAACCCTTGTCATTAAGCTTTACAGGCAAGCGCCTTAACAGGTGAGCCATTTCTCTGGCACCTTTGATGAATTTTGAGTCACCCCAAGTACTGGATTTTCTAATCATGTGGTGCCTGTCAGCTTTGTTTCTTTGTTGGTTGGTTGGTTTTTGAGGTAGGGTTTCACTCTAGCCCAGGCTGACCTGGAATTCACCATGTAATCTCAGGGTGGCCTTGAACTCACAGCAATCCTCTTACCTCTGCCTCCTGAGTGCTGGGATTAAAGGTGTGCACCACCACTGTCACCTAGTGAAGAGTCTAATATCTCTGCTATTTTTTTTTTGTTGTTGTTGTTGTTTTGAGATAAGGTCTCACTCTAGCTCAGGCTGATCTGGAATTCACTATGTAGTCTCAGGCTGGCCTCAAACTCTTGGCGATCCTCCTACCTCTGCCTCCCGAGTGCTGGGATTAAAGGCGTGCGCCACCACGCCCGGCATCTCTGCTATTTTTTAAAATATATTTTATTTATTTATTTATTTGCGAGAGAGAGACAGAGGTAGAGAGAGAGCGAGGGAGAGAGAACGGGCATAACAGGGCCTCCAGCCACTGCAAATGAACTCCAGATGCATGCACCCCCTTATGCATCTGGCTTATGTGGGGCCTGGAGAGTTGAACCAGGATCCTTCGGCCTTGTAGGCAAATGCCTTAACCACTAAGCTATCTCTCAGCCCCATATCTCTCCTATTTTATGGAATGGGAAACTGAGGCTCATCCTGATTTTCTTTTTTAATTATTAAAATATTTTTATTAGTATACAAAGAATTAGGTTTCCTTTTTTAAATATATATATATATATATATATATATATATATATATATATTGCCGAGTGTGGGGTGCACGCCTTTAATCCCAGCACTAGGGAGGCAAAGGTAAGAGGATCACCAAGAGTTAGAGGCCACCCTGAGACTACACAGTGAATTCCAGGTCATCCTGAGCTGGAGTGAAACTCTACCTCAGAAAAACCAATATATATATGTATATATTTTTTTTCTTTTTATTTGTTTATTTGCAAGGAGAGAGAGAGAATGGGTGTGCCAGGGCCTCTAGCTGCTGCAAACAAACTGCAAATGCATGTGGCACTTTGTACATCTGGCTTTACGTGGGTACTGGGAAACTGAACTCAGATCATTAGGTTTTTGCAGGCAGGCTCCTTAACCGCTGAGCCATCTCTCCAGCCCTAAAAATTTTATTCATTATTATTTGCAAGAAGGGAGAGAGAGAAAGAGAATAGGTGTCCCAGGGCCTTTTGCCACTGCAAATGAACACCAGATGCACGGGTCACTTTGTGTATCTGGCTCTATGTGGGCACTGGGAATTTAAACCTGAGCCATCAGGCTTGCAAGCTAAGCCATCTTGCCAGTGCCCTCTTTTTTTTTTTTTTTTTTTTTGAGATAGGGTCTCACTCTAGCTCAGGCTGACCTGGAATTCACCATGTAGTCTCAGGGTGACCTTGAACTCATAGTGATCCTCCTACCTCTGCCTCCCAAGTGCTGGGATTGAAGGCATACACCACCATACCCGGCTCCTTTTTTTTTTTTTATTAGGTTTCTTATGGCCTTTAGAAATTTTTTTTTAACTTTTCATTGACAACTTCCATACACATGAACAATATATCATGATCATAATCTCCTCCCACCACCCTCTCTTTGTCCCCTCCTGAATCCCTCCTCCACTGAGTGAATCCCTTCTTCTTTCCAACAAGTCTCTCATCTATTTAGATATCATCAGTTTTTTCCTCTGATTATGCAGCTCTTGTATAGGTAGTGTCAGCCACTGTGATCATGAGTACCACAGCCACTTTGTGTCTGGAAAACTATATTGTAAGCACTCTTCTCCTTTCTTTAGCCTTGGAGGGTGTGATAAGAGATGTCTCATTTAATTGTTGGACACTCCGCTGTCATTTCTTCTCAGCCCTTTGAGGAGTTTTTTTTTATACATATATACTTTATTTTCAAGGAGAGAGAGAATGGGTACCCCAGGGCCTCTAGCCACTGCAAATGAACTCCAGATGCATGCTCCATTTTGTGCACCTGGCTTTATGTGGGTACTGGGGAATTGAACCCTTGTCATTAAGCTTTACAGGCAAGCGCCTTAACAGGTGAGCCATTTCTCTGGCACCTTTGATGAGTTTTGAGTCACCCCAAGCACTGGATTTTCTAATCATGTAGTGCCTGTCAGCTTTGTTTCTTTGTTGGTTGGTTGGTTTTTGAGGTAGGGTTTCACTTTAGCCCAGGCTGACCTGGAATTCACCATGTAATCTCAGGGTGGCCTTGAACTCACAGCAATCCTCCTACCTCTGCCTCCTGAGTGCTGGGATTAAAGGTGTGCACCACCACTGTCAACTAGTGAAGAGTCTAATATCTCTCCTATTTTTTAAAATATATTTTATTTATTTATTTATTTGCGAGAGAGAGACAGAGGTAGAGAGAGAGCGAGGGAGAGAGAACGGGCATAACAGGGCCTCCAGCCACTGCAAATGAACTCCAGATGCATGCACCCCCTTATGCATCTGGCTTATGTGGGGCCTGGAGAGTTGAACCAGGATCCTTCGGCCTTGTAGGCAAATGCCTTAACCACTAAGCTATCTCTCCAGCCCCATATCTCTCCTATTTTATGGAATGGGAAACTGAGGCTCATAGTGATCAAATAATTTGCCAAGGTCACACAGCTGGAGAGTGGTTGAGGTGGACCCACTCCAGGTCTGCCCACCATGTCAGTGTGAGGTGGGAAGAGGAGACCCTTCAACAGGATTCAAGCCCCAAAGCTTCAGTCACCAGAGTGCTTTTTCCAGATATGTGAATGGAAGGCAGGACCTCTGATACTGAATCCCTCATGCATGTGTACTGACCGCTTTGCTCCTCCACGGAGCAGACAAGGGTCGCAGGGACACCAAATAAACACCTTGTTTCAGGTAGCAACGGCAGACCACCGTAGACCACCACAAAGCAAAGAAACTTCCCCAAGCAGGCTGCATACCTTAGAGAACCCTGCTTCTAGGGATGTTATTGAGGATTTGTTCTCTGTACAACTCCTTGAGCTGAGGACTGCACACAGCCCAACTGTGACAATGCCTCTAGCCAGGCTGCAGCAGAGCCTCCTGAGAAGGCAAATGTTGGGGGTGTCTCAGTGATGGAGTCACAGTTCTTTTTTTCTTTTCAATTTGTTTTTTGGGTAGGTTCTTGCTCTAGCCAAGGCTGACCTGCAATTCACTCTAGTCCCAGGCTAGGCTCGAACTCACAGCAGTCCTCCTACCTCTGCCTCCCATGTGCTGGGATTTCAAGGTATGTGCTACCATGCCCAGTATATATTGGTTTGTTAAGGTAGGGTTTCACTCTAGCTCAGGCTGACCTAGAATTCACTATGTAGTCTCAGGGTAGCCTCAAACTCATGACAATCCTGCTATCTCTGCCTCCCAAGTGCTGGGATTAAAGGTGCACCACCACACCCAGCAATGTATGTGTGTGTGTATGTGTGTGTGTGCACATGTGTGTGGATGGATATGGAGTCTAGAGGACAACTTTGAGTGCCCTCCCCAGGAATATTGGCCATCTTTTTTTCAAGACAACGTCTGTCATTGGCTTAGAGCTCACCAATTAGGCTAGGCTGGCTGATCAGTGAGCTCCAGGGATCCTCCTATCTCCAGCTCCCCAGCTGGGATTACAGAGGCATGACCCCACATCTAGCATTTTTATGTGGGTACTGGGAATTGAACTCAGGTCCTCATGCTTTGAAAGGCAAGAACTTTATCCAGTTTACTATTTCCAGTGGTTTTTGTTGTTGTTGTTGTTGTTGTTTTTGTGTTTTTTTGTTCTGTTTTTTTTTTTTTTTGTTTTTTCAAGGGAAGGTCTCACTCTAGCCCAGGCTGACCTGGAATTCACTATGTAGTCTCAGGGTGGCCTCGAGCTCATGGTGATCCTCCTAACACTGCCTTCCCAGTGTAAAGGCATGAGCCACCATGCCCAGCTCCAGTTCTTTTTTGTTATTGTTTGTTATTTGTCCTGGAACTCACTTTGTACCCTAGGCTGGCATCAAACTCATGGTTCTCCTCCTATCTCAGCCTCTCATGTGCTGGGATTATAGGTGTGAGCCACCACACCTAGCTTTATTTCCAGTCACTTAAAGAACACAGAGTCAAACATGATGGTACATGCCTGTAATCGCAGCCCCCAGGAGGCTGAGGCAGGAGGGTAGCTATGAGTTTGACGCTAATCTGGGCTACTAGTAATACCTTTGACCCATACGTGATTCAGGAACAGGTGAAGTAAATGTGATTAAAAATGGAAGGAAGATGCAGGGCGTGGTGAGGCACGCCTTTAATCCCAGCACTTGGGAGGCAGAGGTAGGAGGATCGCTGTGAGTTTGAGGCCACCCTGAGACTACATAATGAATTCCAGATCAGTCTGGGCTAGAGTGAGACCCTACCTCAAAAAAAAAAAAAAAAAATAGAAGGAAGAGCTGGGCATGGTGGTGCACACCTTTAATCCCAGCACTTGGGAGTCAGAGGTAGGAGGATTGCCATGAGTTCGACTGAGGCTATAGAATGAGATCCAGGTCAGCCTGAACTAGAGTGAGACCCTACCTTGAAAAGCCAAAAAAAAAAAAAAAAAAAAAGGAAGGAAATAGGCGTGGTAGCGCACATGCCTTTGATAACAGCACTAGGGAGAGGTTGGAGGATTGCTGTGAGTTCCAGGTCTGCCTGGGCTAGAATGAGACCCTACCTGGCAGGGGAGGAGGAAGGAAGGAAATAAAGGAAATAATGGCTGCTACTATCATCTGGAAAATGCTTACATATGGAATTCTTCCTGTTTTTTTTTTTTTTCTAGGTAGGGTTTTGCTGTAGCCCAGACTGACCTGGAATTTGCTATGTAGTCTCTGATGACAGGATAAACAATCATTCCTGATAAGGTGCAGATTCACTTAACTCTTTGCCTTGGATGACACTAACTCCCAGCATTGCCTCCTCCCCACCTGGTGGTAGACTAAGCCCATCCAGGCGTTTATGGTATGAGGACAGGCCTGACTCCCTTGTGGTACAATAATTTGTGTCAAGGAGCTACAAAGTAAGACAGCACTGCCACATCCAAGTAGCCCCACCACCAGCACATGTGCCTTTGACCCCCTAGCTAGTAGACACACTGGCAGGGCTTGGGCAACTCCTGAGTCCACAGAAGGTCGAATGGGCAGCGGCCATCATATTATGCCAAATGAGGGGGGAAGGGACAGGAGCCAACCAGGGTTAGTGTGACCCTATCTTCTCCATGGAGATACCTCAGCTGGATGGAATTTGTCTATATTTAGTAGGTGGCTGGCAGGAGGCAGATAAGCGGGGTTGGGGAGGGGGTGTTCCCCATATATAGTGGGAGGACAGGACCCTGCTCAGTTCCTCCTTGGGTGGCCTTGCTTGCATGGTTCTTGGTGTGACCTCTCTTTCTCAGGATGCCTGAGCCAGGGAAGAAGCCAGGTAACTCCAGGCCTGGGGTTGGGTTTGAGGTGTGTGTGGGGGTGGCAGGTGTGCACAGCTGGGGTGGTGGTGGCAGGGATAGGGGTGGTGAGGATAAAGCTTATGGGTCCCAGGATGGGTGGGAACAGTCCTCTTGGGTCTGTCTAATTCACTATTTCTTTGCCCACTCCTCTGATGAGATCCAAGGTACACACAGTGTCAGGGACATCAAAAGGTGACAGAGATAAGACAGGAAGCATCCAGGGTCAATACCCCATTCACAGAACACAAGGGACCACCCTTCCCCATGCATTTTTCTTTTTTTAATATTTTATTTTTTATTTATTTGAGAGAAAAAGAGAAAGGCTCACCAGGGTCTCCAGCTGCTGCAAACTAACTTCAGACGCATGTGCCACCTTGTGCATCTGGCTTACATGGGTCCTGGGAACTGTACCTGGGTCCTTTGGCTTTGTAGGAAAACTGCTAAGCCATTTCTCTAGCATCCCCTCCCCAGTCTATTTTTCTGCAGCAAGGGTCCCTGGAGCTCAAGTTAGGTCAGCTCACTGAGTGCCTTGACTACTTCTGGCCCTCTCTGAGTCCTGGTATCTTTCTTTCTCTCTTTCTCTCTTTCTTTCTCTCTCTTTCTTTCTTTTTCAAGGTAGGGACTTTCTGTAGCCCAGGCTGACCTAGAATTCACTATGTAGTCTCAGGGTGGCCTCACTCACAGTGATCCTCTTACCTCTGCCTCCCAAGTGCTGGGCTTAAAGGCGTGCATCTGTACAGGAAGGGATTGGGGAGGTCTCTTCCAGCTTTGACTATCTGCTTCATGAGATTGAACCCCCTGGGGCACTCACACCATGGCGACCTCCAGCCAAGGAAGACACAGTTCCTGTTCCCTGAAAGAGAACAGGCCACAGGCAGAGAGAACCACAGTCCAGGGGCCTGGACCTGGTTGTGCCCTTTGCCAAGGTTATCCAGGGCAGAGATCCAGACCCCGACCTCTGCTCCTCCCAGGCCAGCTTTATCTGTTTCTCATTAGTAGTCTGAGGCTCTTGGAGGACAAATTTAGCTACATTCCAAGTAGGCAGAGTGCCTGTTCCTATCAAGGGCCCCATGGTGGGTGGAGGCTGGGTTTCACCATTGGTGTCCCCTGGTGTCCCCAGGCAAGGTCTGAAGGACACTTTATTTTTTATTTTTTTTTTTTTGAGATAGGGTCTCACTTTAGGTTGGCCTGTCTTGGAACATCCAGCAATTTTATGTGGGTACTGGGAATTGAACTCAGGTCCTCATACTTTTCAAGGCAAGAACTTTACCCATTTTACTATTTCCAGGTTTTTGTTTGTTTGTTTGTTTGTGTGTGGTAGGGTCTCACTCTAGCCTAGGATGGACCTGGAATTCACTATGTAATCTCAGGCTGGCCTCGCACTCACAGTGATCCTCCTACCTCTGCCTCTAGTAAAAGTTTTGCGTGGTAGGTAGGAACACAGATCTGGTTCTTCCATCCCGTGTGATCTTAAATAAGTCACTTAACCTCTTTGGACTCTTGTGCCCTACCTGAGAAATGACTATTTGCACCTTACCTCACAGAGTTGCTGGAATATTAAACGAGGTGTCCCGTAGAATGCACTATCACAGCCCTTACTAAGGAGGGCAGCGTAGGTAGGGTGTGTGGGAAGCCAAGGTCCCTGTAGCCTCCATCTGGCCTTTCAGTGTCAGCCTTTAGCAAGAAGCCACGGTCAGTGGAGGTGGCGGCAAGAAACCCTGCAGTGTTTGAGGCGGAGACAGAGCGGGCAGGCGTGAAGGTGCGCTGGCAGCGGGAAGGCAAGGACATTGGTGCGAGCGACAAGTATGGTCTCACAGTTGAGGGCAAGCGGCACACGCTGACAGTACGGGATGTGGGCCCAGCTGACCAGGGCTCCTATGCAGTCATCGCAGGCTCCTCGAAGGTCAAGTTCGATCTCAAGGTCACAGAGGCAGGTAAGCGTTTGAGCAACTTTGCCCGGGATTTGAGTTTCTGTCAAAGCTCAGAACCCAAGGTGCTTGCTTGTCTCTGTGCTGGGCTGTGCCGGCTACCACCAGGAACATCCTGTCCCCTCTTCCTCAGAGAGACTTCTCTGAGCACCCACGGGGTCTCCCTGGCTCCTTCTGATGCTGTGTAGGTGGGAAATCACAGAGGTGAACTAGCCACAGCCCCTTCTGGGGGGAGGGAGACTGGGGGAGGGGCTGGGAGAAGGCAAAGCCTTACCTGAGTGCTGCAGATGAATCTCAGAGCTGTTCAGGGCAGACAGACATCCAGATGTGGGCACAGATGGACTGTGTGATTGAGAAGGGGAGATGCACGCTGACTCCCTTGCTAAGTGTGAACTACCTCTGGAGAGCAAGAAGCCAACAGAAATGGGGACACTGTCATCCCAGGGAGATGCTCTGATGGCAGTGGGAGGCATAGGTCTTAATGCCCAGTAGACAAGGTGTGTGTGGTGGGGCGTCTCGGATTAGAAGGTGTACCACAACTCCATCGCAGCCCCTCCAGAGAAGGCTGAACTGGAGCCAGCTCCAACCCCCACCCCTGCTGTGGTCCAGGGACACCCTGGAGAAGCTCCAGCCCCATCCACTGAGCTGGACGCAAACTCTAGTCCTAAAGGTGAGCGGGGGCTGAGTATTGAGGGACAAGCCAGTGTGTATGTGTGGGGGGCTGTCCCAGGGCAGATCTCAAAGGCCTTCACTCACAGAGCCAAGATCAGCAGTCCCTGATGGTCCAGTTCCTGAAAGCCAGGGAGCCCCTGACGACCCCATTGGTCTTTTCCTGATGCGGCCACAGGACGGCGAGGTGACTGTGGGTCAGTGGGGGCTGCTGTGCTCAAAGGTGGTATGGGCAGGGGGACAGCAGCCCGGTACTCTAAGCCCAGCCTATCACTCCCCTCCTGCAGGTGGCAGCATCACCTTCTCAGCCCGTGTAGCAGGAGCCAGCCTGCTCAAACCACCCGCGGTCAAGTGGTTCAAGGGCAAGTGGGTGGACCTAAGCAGCAAGGTGGGCCAGCACCTGCAGCTGCACGACAGCTACGACAGGTCCAGCAAGGTGGGTCTCGGGACACTGGCATCAGGGGCACTCGTGGACAGGCAATGGAGAGTCTCAGGGTAGAGGGGGCAACGGGGACGGGAGACACTCAAGAGGTGCAGTGAAGAAGCCTGGCAGGTTGAAGGCCCACACATAGTGGATGCAGCGGGCCTCAGAGCTAGGGCACATGGTGAGACTCAGGAGGGATGCAGGGGACGTGGAGGACTTGATAGTCTAAAGGGATCTCAGAAAGCTTGAGGGTCCCATAGAAGAGTAGGACCACTGTGAAGTATGGAAGAGACAAAATGTTCAGTTAGTTGTGCCACTGGTCTTGTAACCTTTGACTGGCTATTTCATCATGATCCTGTGCCAGCAGGTGGCAGTCTTGAGAAGGACTTTTTTTTTTTTTTTTTTTTTTTTTTTTTTTGTTCTTTTTGGTTTTTCAAGATAAAGTCTTGCTCTAGCTGGGGCTGAGCCGGAATTCACTCAGGGTGGGCTCGAACTCACAGTAATCCTCCTACCTCTGCCTTCCTAGTGCTGGGATTAAAAGTGTGCACCACCACGCCCAGTTGAGAAAGGACCCTTTTTCTTTTCTTTTCTTTTTTTTTAGTTTTCCGAGGTAGAGTCTCATTCTAGCCCAGGTTGACCTGGAATTCACTAAGTAGTCTCAGGGTGGCCTCGAACTCTTAGTGATCCTCCTACCTCTGCCTCCTGAGTGCGGGGATTAAAGGCTTGTGCCACCACACCCGGCTTAGACTGAGCTTTAATTGGACACTTCAGAATTCCAACCTTAGGACAGTAGTCCAAACTGGGCCTGCTCTCTGGCTCAGTGCTTTCCAAACGGGGTTCACTCAACATGATTACCCACGTTGCCCCCATAACAAAGGGTTCATGGTGAAATAAGCTTAGGAAACACTGACCACAGATCCATCTCTTTGACTCAGAAGGTGCACTAGCATGTTGAAGGCTCTGAAAAATCCTGTGGTCCAGGTTGAGAAAGGACCCTTTTTCTTGCTTACACAAAAGCTTTGTAGGGTTAAGGAAACCCTGAAAGGCAAGAAGGTTGCATGGGCACTTGCCACTCCTAGTCTCCTTTGGGGGTGAAGGGTCTTGTCTCCTGCCTTAGCCTTCCCTCATACCTACCCACAGGTCTACCTGTTCGAGCTACATATCACTGATGCCCAGACCACCTCTGCCGGGGGTTACCGCTGCGAAGTGTCTACCAGGGACAAATTTGACAGCTGCAACTTTAACCTCACTGTCCATGGTGAGGGAAATCCTGATGTCTATCCTGGGCTTGTGGTCCTCATGGGTCCTGGGTCCCCGTGCTGACCACATGCCCAATGCTGTGAAGCCAGCCAAGCTCTTACCAGGGTGGGACTCTGCTTCAGCTGTCTCAGTGTCCCTGCCTCCTGACACAGGGCCTGACACAGTCTGAGTGTTTGGGGGCAGATGAAGGGTGACTACAGGGTGACAGGTTGGCCCCTATTGTAGGAGCTGAAGTAACCTGTCCCACTTTCCTGGACCTCAACCCTGGGGAAAGCATAGAATGTGGGAGTTCTTCCCCCTTCCTGAAGTCCCCACCCCCTGTCATCTTGTCCTGTTTGTTACAGAGGCCATTGGCCCTGGAGACCTGGACCTCCGATCAGCTTTCCGACGCACGTGAGTGGCTCTCTCCTCGGGGCCCAGGGGAGGCTAGGGCTGGAGGTTGAAGCCCTTTCGAGTCACGGCTGGGAACAGATGCATGACACGACACATGAAGGGAGTCAGGGCTGAAGTGTTTGAGGAGCAGAGAAAGAGCAAGCTCCTGGGGAGGGTGAGAACATTCTCTAACTCCTCACAGGAGCCTGGCAGGAGCAGATCGGCGAACCAGGTATCCTTCTCTGTTCCCTACCTGCCACATACCTGGACCCCAGGGGTCTGAAATGGGTGGGAGGCCAGTCTGGGCCATGTCCCTTCCTTCCACTCCACCCCCCCGTCCCACCAACTCTCTTCTTCATGCGGACCCTCTTCATAGTGACAGCCATGAGGATGCCGGGATTCTGGATTTTAGCTCCCTGCTGAAGAAGAGGTGAGTACTTGGGTAGCATGTTTTAGGGCAGATAGTGAGGCCTCATGCTGAGGTTTCCCAGCTGTGTGCCACTGAGCTACTTGCTGCAATTCTCTGAGGCTTCCTTATACGTCTTGTGGATGAATGACCTGAATTAGGCAAAAGTTGTGTCCTGACAATTGTCCTCAGTGTCCCCCGTAACATCCCACACTTGAATGTACAACAGCTCACTTCAGTAGGCTCCAGGAACCCCAAAAAAGTTGAAAGAGTGCCCCCAAAGCTGCAGTGATGTGCATGCAGCCCAGCTCCCTGACTTAAGTTCTCTCTGTGTCTTCTCCTCTCTCTCTCCCCCCCTCCATCATGGCTGCCGCTGCTCTGGGCCAGAGAGTAAGTAAGGGTGGAGTCCTGGGACTGTGGGTCAGCAGGATGCTGGTGATCTTTCAGGTTGTACCCCCATTCTTGTCAGAGTTTAGGGAATGAAGCTCCTTTTTGGGGACAGGCCTAGGAGCTTCAGGGTGCCCCTGGCATGTGGTCTGTTGGAGCTTAAGAGGGATGAGACATGGTGATGTACGTCAGTGTGCTGCCTTGAAAAGTAGAGGTGCAAGTGTGGCGAAGAGAGGGAAAGTCAGTGTCTTGGGGGGGTGTCTCAAGTCTTGGTGGGGAGGTGCCAAAGCTTTAATGTATCTTCTGTCCTTTCTGCCCCACCTGGAGCAGCAGTTTCCGGAGGTGAGTGCCCAGCAAGCCTTTCCCCTCCTTCAGCCCTGACACTTCCTCCCCAGCTTCAGTCACCAAGTCTCCTTAGATCTCAGAGCAGAGCAGAAGGGAAGGGCAGAAACAGTCCCTTCATCCTGGGCTCCTGGGAAGCTCCTCCCCACTGCCTAGGGAAGGGGGCAGGGGCTACCCTGAGCTTTGGGGACACAGGGACTCGAAGCTGGAGGCCCCGGCAGAAGAAGACGTATGGGAGATACTGCGGCAGGCACCCCATCAGAGTATGAGCGCATCGCCTTCCAGCATGGTGTCACGGACTTGAGGGGCATGCTGAAGAGGCTCAAGGGCATGAAACATGATGAGAAGAAGAGCACAGGTTAGCCCTCACCCTGGGAAAAGAGATGTATAAGTGAGCCCCAACCCCACATACATGGAAAAGAGAAGCCAGCTTAGCCCAGGGGCCATGAGAAAGAAGAGCCCAGGTTAACCTCTGGCCCTTTGTAGCGGGGAGGCCACCAAAGGAGCTCATCTGTGTGCTGTCTTATGTTTATAATCCCAGCAATCAGGAGGCTGAGGTAGGAGGATCATCATGAGTTCAAGGTCAGCCTGAGCTACAGAGTGAGTTTCAGGTCATCCTGGACTAGAGTGAGACTCTGCCTTAGAAATACAAAACAGGGGCTGGAGAGATGGCTCGGTGGTTAAAGATGCTTGCTTACCTAAGCCAGGCGTGGTGGCTCATGCCTTTAATCCCAGCACTTGGGAGGCAGAGGTAGGAGGATTGCTGTGAGTTCGAGGGCACCCTGAGACTAATTCCAGGTCAGCCTGGGCTAGAGCGAGACCCTACCTCGAAAAACAAAAACAAAAACAAAAACAAAAAAAAAAGATGCTTGCTTGCAAAGCATAGGGGCCTGAGTATGATTCCCCAGTACCCATGTAAAGCCAGATGCACAAAGTGGCTCATGTGTCTGGAGTTTGTTTGCAGTGGCAAAAGGCCCTGGCGTACCCATACTCACATTCTATGTCTACCTCTTTCTCTCTGTCTTTATCTTTCTCTCAAATAAATTTAAAAAACAAAACAAAACATTTTTTGAAGAAAGAAATATGCCAAAGGAAGGATAGGACTGCATACAATGCAATCATTTAGACACAAATTGGCCTTGACATCCATGACATCACAGGGCTTAGCACTACCTTCACAAGACCCTCATAATAGGAGGAAAAGATGATGACATCAAAATAAAAGAGAGCCAGGTATGGTGGCACATGCCTTTAATCCCAGCCCTTGGGAGGCAGAGGTAGGAGGATCACTGTGAGGTTGAGGCCATCCTGAGACTACATAGTGAATTCCAGGTCAGCCTGGGCTAAAGTGAAACCCTACCTTGAAAAACCAAAATAAATAAATTAATTTAAAAAAGATATCTCCCAAAATAAAAGAGAAACTAACTGAGAGAGAGGGGATATGATGGAGAGTGGATTTGTGAAGGGCAAAGTGGGGGAGGGAATTATCATGGTTTATTGTCTATAATTATGGAAGCTGTCAATAAAAAAAATTTAAAAAAAGAGCCAGGCGTGGTGGCGCACGCCTTTAATCCCAGCACTCAGGAGGCAGAGGTAGGAGGATCGCAGTGAGTTCAAGGCCACCCTGAGACTACATAGTGAATTCCAGGTCAGCCTGAGCTGGAGTGAGACCCTACCTCAGAAAACCAAAAAAAAAAAAAAAAAAAAAAAATTAAAAAGAAATACAATACAAAACAAAAAAGGTGAAGTGCCAGGTTAGCCCCTTCCCACACAAACACAAAACCAGAAGAGCAAAGGTTAGCCCAGAGACAACCACAGCCAAAAATCTATGTTCACCTCCTTTATCTATAGTCAGCTGTCTCATTTTTTGTCTATCCATCTCTGAAAGGCAGAAACCTGGTTTGGGGCTCCAAAAGGAAGGAGAGGCCTGTTTAGCTCAAGGAGCTGCAGGTGGGGAAAGGGTCTGCTCCACTTTCCTCATAGGCAATCACAGCCAGGGGGCCACAGCTTAGTTTCCAGCTCCCCAGAAAGTCAAAGGAGAAGGGTCCACACTATCTCTTCTCCATCAAGGGGATGATAAAGGTCGATATGCGGTGGGGGCAGCCATGGCCTTGCCTGCTTGCTCACTGCCATATTTCCTGGGTGCCTGGCATGCAGGGGTGCTCCATGGACAGAGGGTTTAGCTTCTGTGCTAGGAATGGAGGGTGAATCCTCCCCAAATATACCACATACACCCCCACACACACACAGACACGCTGCTGGCATGGTGGCACAGACTTAGAGACTCAGTGCATGGAATACTGAGGCTGGAGGCTAAGTTCCAGGATAGCTTGGGCTATGTATAGTGAATGCTATCTCAAAATAAAACAAAATAACAGGCAGGCATGGTGGCACAAGACTTTAGTCCCAGCACTCAGGAGACAGAGGTAGGAGGATCACTGTGAGTTCAAGGCCACCCTGAGACTATAGAGTGAATTCCAGGTCAGCCTGAACTAGAGTGAGACCCTACCTTGAAAAACCAAAAAAAAAAAAAAAAAAAAAAAAAAAAAGAAAAAGTGGCACATTTATCTGGTGTTCATTTGCAGTGTCAAGAGACCAAGAGCCCCTGGAGCACATTGCTTCATCTCAATACAAATAAACAAATAAATTTAAAAATCAGTCCAGGCCGGGCATGGTGGTGCATGCCTTTAATCCCAGCACTTGGGAGGCAGAGGTAGAAGGATCACTGTGAGTTCGAGGCCACCCTGAGACTACATAGTGAAATCCAGGTCAGCCTGAGCTAGAGTGAGACCCTACCTTGGAAAACCAAACCAAACCAACCAACCAACCAACCAACCAAACAAACAAACAAACAAATAAACAGTCCAGGGCTGGAGAGATGGCTTAGAGGTAAAGGTGCTTGCCAATAAAGCCAAAGGATCCAGGTTCTATTCCCCAGTACCCACATAAAACCAGATGCACAAGGTGGCATATGCGTCTGGAATTTGTTTGCAGTGGCTAGAGGCCCTGGTGCACCCAATCTCTCTCTCTCTCTCCCTCTCTATATGCCTCTCTCTCTCAAATAAATAAATAAATAAATAAATAAATAAATAAATAAATAAATAAATAATAACAGTCCAGAGGAGAAGGGGCATATGCCCTATTCATAGTTCTGACAAGTATGCATCTTTCTGGAAGCCTAACTCTCTCCATTAAGTGTGCACATTAGAGAAAACCCTAAGGAAGACAGTCAGGACAGAGAGAAAGGAAGTGGACAGACACATGAACAGATAGAAATGAGAATCAAGGCAACCCCAGAGACTCAGAGAGGTTTGGCAGTGAAGCGCAGCAGGGCCAGTGGAGGATGCGGTTGTCTGAAAGAGCTGCTCTGGCTAGTCCTAGAGGAGCAAGGTGTGGGCATCAAATACCAGCTCAAGACGTCTGAGGATTAAGAGATGCCTTCCTTCAGCCTTTCAGAAAAAGCTGCAGCCAGCTTACCAGGTAAACAAAGGCCAAAAGATTCGGCTGACCGTGGAGCTGGCTGACCCAGATGCTGAAGTCAAGTGGCTTAAGAATGGACAGGAGATCCAGATGAGTGGCAGGTATGATGGGTGGGTAAGAGCCCGTGTCTCCACATGGTCTTCCTGGCCTTGGTTCCTGGTTCCTGTAGACACTGCAAATGAATTCCAGATACATGTGCCACCCTATGCATATGGCTTTACGTGGGCACTGGGGGAATTGTACCTGGGTCCTTAGGCTTTGTAGGCAAGCACCTTAACCACTAAGCCATCTCTCCAGTCCTAATTCCCCATCTTTTGACCCTGTCTGTCTCTGCTTTTCTCCTGGTCTCACATTCTCGGATGGGAACGCTCCAATGGCCCCTTCTGTCACACAGCAAGTAAGTCTCTTTTTGGAAAGCATAAGGCAGGAACAGGGGCTGTGTGTGACACCTCACCCAGCAGGGGCATCCGTGGCCCTCCTGACATTCCTCTGCACTCTTCCCAGGTACATCTTTGAGTCCATTGGAGCCAAGCGCACCTTGACCATCAGCCAGTGCTCCCTGGCAGACGACGCAACCTATCAGTGTGTGGTGGGTGGTGAGAAGTGCAGCACTGAGCTCTTCGTCAAAGGTGAGCTGGGGGTGGGGGACCTGGGGCCCCTGGCAGTAAGGAGGCAGACAGACAGAGCTGGCCTTCATGCTGTCCCTGCTTGGACAGAGCCCCCCGTGCTGATCACACGGCCCTTGGAGGACCAGCTGGTGATGGTGGGACAGCGCGTGGAGTTTGAGTGTGAAGTTTCTGAAGAGGGGGCCCAAGTCAAATGGTGAGTGTCAGGGCTGTGGGGGGAATGAGGTAGGGCTGGGGGATGGGGTCATCTGCCCAGTGGAGATCACAACTCCGTACTGCCCACCCAACTCACCAGGCTGAAGGATGGCGTGGAGCTGACCCGGGAGGAGACCTTCAAATACCGCTTCAAGAAGGATGGGCAGAAACACCATCTGATCATCAATGAGGCAACCCTGGAGGACGCCGGGCATTATGCACTGCGCACGAGTGGGGGCCAATCACTGGCTGAACTCATTGTGCAGGGTGAGGGATCCTAACCCCAACTAGGGACACCCATATGCAGGGAGCAAGGCCTTGTGCTAGTCGTCTTTGATACCCTGAGTCTCGCCTTTCCTGTCTATGAAATGGCATGCTAAAGTGACCACTTCAGAGGATACTGGGAGAGTCAGATGAGGCCGGTCAGTGTCATCTCCCTGCACACTTGTGGCTTCACGTGTATCTATCACAGGTACACTTGCACGTCACAAATACACACGCATTTCATGCACATGCACTTAGACTTGTGCATACCATCATCCACTGGCCACATATTCCCCACAAGCATCCCACAGCCACATCCTTCCTGACTGCACTGACTCTGCGTGACCCCCAGAGAAGAAGCTGGAGGTGTACCAAAGCATCGCAGACCTGGCAGTGGGCGCCAAGGACCAGGCCGTGTTCAAGTGCGAGGTCTCAGATGAGAATGTGCGTGGAGTGTGGCTAAAGAACAGGAAGGAGCTGGTGCCTGACAACCGCATAAAGGTGTCCCACATTGGGAGGTGAGTGTGAAAGGCAGGCACACACAGAGATCCAGGGAGAAAGAGATAGAGGAGAGGGTTGGACAGTCTGTATAAAAAGACAGGAAGAAGCCTGGCATGGCAGCTCACGCCTTTAAGCACTTGGGAGGCAGAGGTAGGAGAATCACTGTGAGTTTGAGGCCACCCTGAGACTACATAGTGAATTCCAGGTCAGCCTGGAGTAGAGTGAGACCCTACATCCAAAAAAAAAAAAAAAAAAAAAAAAAAAAAAAAGGCATGGTCCCCTGGAGCCCTGGCTAGGGACGCCTGGTGGAGTCCCCAGAGCCATCACTGCCCTGCAGGGTCCACAAGCTGATCATTGATGATGTCACACCTGATGACGAGGCCGACTATAGCTTTGTGCCCGAAGGCTTTGCCTGCAACCTGTCTGCCAAGCTCCACTTCATGGGTGAGCTGGCATTGATTGTGTGTGTGTCGGGGGGAGGGCAGGGACAGAGTCGGGAGCTCCTATAACTCAGTGCCATTTGCTCCTCCTTCTCTTGCAGAGGTCAAGATTGACTTTGTGCCCAGGCAGGGTGAGTCTTGGGACCCCTTTGTGCAACTACTTCCCCGACCCCACTTTAGCACTGTCTCCCCTCACTCCGGGCACAGGGACGGCAAGGATCCAGGAGTGAGGGCCAAGGTTCAACTTCCACAACTCACAACCAGGGGTTGATTATAATCTCTCTGTCTGCTCTCGATTGCTTCACCTCTGCAGTGGGAGCTAACAGTGCGCCCTCCACAGGGTAGTTAAGAAGATGGGGTATAGGAAAGGATGGGAGAGGTCATATGCTTTCACCAATGCTGTCATCACACCTTTCTTCCTTCTGAAGGTCCTTTCTTGCTTTTAGATTGAGCTTTTGTTGTGTTGTGTTGTGTTGTGTTGTGTTTTGTTTTTGAGGTAAGGTCTCACTCTAGCCCAGGCTGACGTGGAATTCACTATGTATTCTCAAGGTGGCCTTGAACTCTCAGTGATCCTCCTACCTCTGCCTCCCAAGTGCTGGGATTAAAGGCATGCACCACCACACCCGGCTTAGACTGAGCTTTAATTAGACACTTCAGAATTCCAACCTTAGGACAGTAGTCCAAACTGGGCATGCTCTCTGGCTCGGTGCTTTCCAAACGGTGTTCACTCAACATGACTACCCATGTTGCCCTGTAACAAAGGGTTCGTGGTGAAATAAGCTTGGGAAACTCTGACCACAGATCCATCTCTTTGACTCAGAAGGTGCACTAGCATGTTGAAGGCTCTGAAAAATCCTGTGGTCCAGGAATGCACTAGACTTAGTTGGACCCAAGCTTTCTTGATGCTTTTTAAAAAATATTTTATTTTTATTTATCTATTTGACAGAGAGAAAGAGAATGTCACTGCAAACAAACTCCAGATGCATGTGCCTCCTTGTGCATCTGGCTAACGTGGGTCTTGGGGAATCGAACCTGAGTCCTTTAGCTTTGCAGGCAAATGGCTTAACCACTAAGCCATTCCTCCAGCCCTGTTTTGTTTTGTTATGACAGGATAGTGGCTTTCCCCTAAAACACTGTGTGAACTGTGATGCAAAGTGACCTGAATACTAAAAATTTCCCAAAGAACTTCCCAAGAACGATGGAAGATTCTAGAATCTAGGGCTTGTTTGGGTTGCTAGTTACATAGACATATGCATTTATTAAAACTCTTAAGACTGAGCCGGGCGTGGTGGCGCATGCCTTTAATCCTAGCATATGGGAGGCAGAGGCAGGAGGGTCTAGTGTTTGAGGCTAGCTTGGACTATACTATCTCAACAATAAATAAATAAATAAATAAATAAATAAATAATGGAAAGGAAAGGAAAAAAAAAAAGAAACCCCTTATAAAACTATGCTCAAATTTGTCCCTTTTATTGGATATAAAACATACCTCAATGAAATCAACAACTAACCAGCAATACGGAATATGGGCTCCCAGTACCATCCCCAAGTGACCTGTTTTCCTTCCAGGTCCGCCCTCCATTTGTGGGCTTGACTGTCTCCTGTTTCTTTGACATATGTTCCCCACTTCCCTCACAGAACCTCCCAAGATCCACCTGGACTGCCCAGGCCGCACACCAGACACCATTGTGGTTGTGGCTGGGAACAAGCTTCGCCTGGATGTCCCTATCTCTGGGGACCCTGCTCCCACTGTGATCTGGCAGAAGACCATTACACAGGTACTGTGGCTAACCTCTTCAGTTTCCGCACCTGTAAGATGGGTGTATGATAGGTCCAGCTCCACTCTCCACCCCACGCTATAGGTACATGCCCCACAACTGGCCATCTACTGGGAGCACAGGGGCTCTGTTGGCCAGGGGCTGGGAAGGCAGGCAGTGAGTATGGGTGGAAGGAGAACCAGCCAGAGGTACTTCTGTAGGCTCTTCCTTTTTGCCTACTCTGTTTCCAGGGGAAGAAAGCCCCGGTTGGGCCAGCCCCTGGTGTGCCCCAGAAGATGCAGGTGTCAGTGACGAGTGGCTGTTTGACAAGAAGGTGAGACTGAAGTTAGGACATGGCTCATTGTCCCCTGTCATTTCTATGCATGTGTGTCCACCATAAGGAAGGGCTCCATGGACCTTCACATCTCGGGCAGGTACAGTGTGGGAGTAACTGACAGACCCCTCACCAAGGTGTCAATGTCCTCGGCATTGTGACTAGAACTTCTTGTGACTAGAACGGTTCCTGGATCTCTTTCCCTTGAGCTCACCTTGATGTTGTGCTCCCTCCCAAGTAGGGAGTATGCAGGTGCCTGGGGTCACTCAGGTCTGCCTCCTACTCTGTGGCACTGTGGGGTCTCCTCCTCCTCCTTCTTCTTTTTGAGGAAAGTCCAACAGACTGGCCTGTTTTTGTTTTTGTTTTTTCAAGGTAGGGTCTCACTCTAGCTCAGGCTGACCTGGAACTCACTCTGTAGTCTCAGGGTGGCCTCGAACTCATGGTGATCCTCCTACCTCTGCCTCCCGAGTGCTGGGATTAAAGGCGTGCGCCACCATGCCCAGTTGCCTTTTTTTTTTTTTTTTTTTTTTTTATGTGAGACAAAGAAAGAGAGAGAGGGAATGAATTGGTGGGCTAGGGCCTCCAGCCATTGCAATCAAACTCTAGATTCGCGTGCCCCCTTGCACACATGTGTGACATCATTCGCTTGTGTTACTGTGCATCTGGCTTACATGGGACCTGGAGAGTCGAACATGAGTCCTTAGGCTTTGCAGGCAAGCATCTTAACAACCAAGCCAACTCTCCAGCCCTCTGTGGGGTCTTCTGAAGGCCTATGCACCTGAGGCCTTGCTGGGTCCTCAGGGTAGCTTTATAGGATCATGATGTTCTCATTTGACAGACAAGGAAATAGGCACAGAGATCAGGTGATTGCTTAAGGTTTCATGACAGAGCTAGACCAGCGTCTGAGCCCCTTGTCCCACTCTCTGGCCCACGCTGGGTGCCACACTGAAACCTTTGAAGTAAACACTTACAGAGAAACAGTGCGGTTTCCCCTCAGGCTGTGCCTCCACACATTCCATAACTCCTGCACTGGACTCCTCTCCCACTGCAGGGCTCTTGGCTACAGCATAGGCTGAATGGGCCCCTTGGGTACAACTTAAGCCCTGTCCCCAACTGTACCTTCCATTCAGCTGCTGTGTGAGACTGAGGGTCGTGTTCGTGTGGAGACCACCAACGACCGAAGCATCTTCACAGTTGAGGGGGCAGAAAAAGAAGATGAGGGCGTTTACACTGTCACAGTGAAGAACCCCGTGGGCGAGGACCAGGTCAACCTCACAGTCAAGGTCATCGGTGAGGCCAGCTGGGGTCCAGGCGGGAGAATACAGAGGAGACAAACCTAGAGAGGGCCCACCTGTTCACTCATTTAGTTACTCAACCAACTTCACAACAGGGAATCCTGTGAGCCAGGCAAAGGTAATGAGTGGAACCCGTTGATCTGTTTACAAGGAGCCTTATTCCAGGGGAAATCAGGCAGAAATGTTAGTATCTGTGACACACGAGTTGCATTTGAAGTATTATAGGAAAGCTGAGCAAGAAGCCTGTGCCTGGGGGGTGGGGAGGTTGAACCCCTTAGGAGGCTGACGGGGGGAGGAGGAAGTCATGCCAGGCTGGAAGAGACTATAAAGATGTGAAGCATGAAGGAGAGTTGGAGAGATGGCTCAGTGGTTGAAGGTGCTTGCTTGTGACACCTGACCACCACAATTCGATTCCACGGTGACCACATAAAGCCAGATGCACAAAGTTGCCCATGTCTCGAGTTCATTTACAGAGGCAAAATGCCATGGCATGTCACTTTATTCTCTTTCTCAAATTAATCACTGAATAAATAAAACAAATTTTTAAAAGAATGAATGAGCCCGGTGTGTTGGTGCACACCTTTAATCCCAGCACTTGGGAGGCAGAGGTAGGAGGAGCATGGTTGAGTTTAAGGTCAGCTTGAGCTACAGTGAGACCCTACCTCAAAAAAAAAACAAAACAACAACAACAAAAAAACTAAAAAAAAATGAATGAATGAATGAGGGGTTGGAGAGATGGCTTAGCAATTAAGGCACTTGCCTGTGAAGCCTAAGGACCTAGGTATGATTCCCTAGTACCCACATAAGCCAGATGCACAAGGTGACATGGCACATGTGTCTAGAGTTCATTTGTAGCACCCATTTCCTCCCCCCCCCCGCAAAATAAAAAAGTATATATATATATATATATGAGTGAATGAGGCGGGCATGGTGACACACGCTTTTAATCACAGCACTTGGGAGGTAGAGGTAGGAGGATCACTGGGAGACTACATAGCGAATTCTAGGTCAGCCTGGGTTAGAGTGAAACCTTACCTCGAAAAACAAAAAAACAAACAAAAAATGAACGAAGGCTGGGTAAGGTGGGGAGAATGGGGCAGACAGGAGACTGGGACTGGGGTCCATGATCAAATAGTACAGACTGCATTCATTCAGGTGGCCGTGGGAGCAGCCTGTCATTGGCTGGAGGGAGGCAAGCAATACTGTCACGGTTCCTCTTCCCCTCCAGATGTGCCAGATGCCCCTGCGGCCCCCAAGATCAGCAACGTAGGCGAAGATTCCTGCACGGTGCAGTGGGAGCCGCCTGCCTATGACGGAGGGCAACCGGTCCTGGGTGAGCACCAGCGCACAGGGAAACCAGGGCAGCGGCGGGTCAGGCGCCTGGGCCCAGACCTGATCTCCCCCGCCCTGGCCAGGCTACATCCTGGAACGCAAGAAGAAGAAGAGCTACCGGTGGATGAGGCTCAACTTCGACCTGCTGCGCGGGCTGAGCCACGAGGCGCGGCGCATGATCGAGGGCGTGGCCTACGAGATGCGCGTGTACGCGGTCAACGCCGTGGGCATGTCCAGGCCCAGCCCCCCCTCGCAGCCCTTCATGCCCATCGGTGAGACTGCGCGGGTCCCGGTGTGCCAATGGGCCCAAATACAGTAGCTGATTTGCTAACAGACGGCTGCCACACAGGGCTTTCACATTCTTGGTCTCTAATTGCTCAAACTGCGGGTAATCCGCTCTGTCTTGCAGATGAAGAAACTGAGAGGCTGGGAGAAGTTAATTTGCTCAGGATCACCCCGCTGGTACAGTGGGGACACATTATTTTGACCCTAGTTCATTTTTAAAAAATATTTTATTATTTATTTATTTGAGAGAGAGAGAGAGGTACAGAAATAGGCAGGTAGAGAGAGAGAGAACAGGCACGCCAGGGCCTCCAGCCATTACAAATGAACTCCAGATGCATGTGCCACCTTGTACATCTGGCTTACGTGGGTCCTGGAGAATTGAGCCTCAAACCGGGGTCCTTAGGCTTCACAGGCAAGCGCTTAACCGCTAAGCCATCTCTCCAGCCCCCTAGTTCATTTTTTTTTTAACTTTCTTTTCAACTTGGATACTGTTCACGTCCCTATCTTTTTTTTTTTCTTTTTGGTTTTTCGAGGTAGGGTCTCACTCTGGTCCAGGCTGACCTGGAATTAACTATGTAGTCTCAGGGTGGCCTCGAACTCTCAGCGATCCTCCTACCTCTGCCTCCCAAGTGCTGGGATTAAAGGCGTGCCCCACCACACCCGGCGACCCTATCTATCTTTTAAAAAACAATTATTTATTTGTTTATTTGAGAGAGTGAGAGAGAAAGAGGCAGAGAGAAAGAGAGAGAGAATAAATGGGCGCGCCAGGGCCTCCAGCCACTGCAAACGAACTCCAGATGCATGCACCACCTTTCGCATCTGGCTTACGTGGGTCGTGGGGAATCGAACCTAAACCCATTGGCTTTGCAGGCAAGCACCTTAATCGCTAAACGATCTCTCCAGCCCCATGATGCTAGTTCATTTTTTTAAAGATTTATTTTAATTTTATTTATTTATTTGAGACACAGAGAGAGAGAGACAGACAATGAGCGCATCAGGACCTCTAGCCACTGCCAACAAACTCCAGGTGCATGTGCCGCCTTGTGCATCTGGCTTACATGGGACCTGGAGAATCGAACCTGGGTCCTTAGGCTTCACAGACAAGCGCCTTAACCGCTAAGCCATCTCTCCAGCAACCTAGTTCATTTTTTTAACTTTTTATTTTTATTTTTGGAGAGAGACATAGAGAGAGGGACAGACAGAGAGAGAGAGGGAGAGGGAGACAGATAGAGATGGGCACGCCAGCAGTCTCTCAGCTGCTGTGAACGAAATCCAGATGTTTGCGCCCCCCTTGTGGGCAAGTGCAGCATTGCGCCCTTGCGTCACTTTGCATCTGGCTAAACGTGGGACCTGGAGATTGGAACCGCTGGAGATTGGAACCAGCGTTCTTAGGCTTAGCAGGCAGGCGCCTTAACCGGTAAGCCATCTCTCCAGCCTTGTTTTGTTTTTTTGAGGTAGGGTTTCATTTTAGCCCAGGCTGACCTAGAATTCACAATGTAGTCTTATGCTGGCCTCGAACTCATAGCAATCCTCCTACCTTTGACTCCTGAGGACTGGGCTTAAAGGTGTGAGCCGTCATGCCTAGCTATCTTTTTATTGTTGACGTAGTGTCTCACTGTAGCCCAGTATTAAAGGCGTGCATCACCACACTAGCCTAGTTCACTTTTTTTTTTTTTTTTTTTTGGTTTTTTGAGATAGGGTCTCACTCTAGTCCAGGCTGACCTGGAATTCACTATGTAGTCTCAGGTTGGCCTCAAACTCACAGTGATCCTCCTACCTCTGCCTCCCGAGTGCTGGGATTAAAGGCGTGCACCACCATGCCTGGCATTAGCTCACTTTCAAAAAAAAATATTTTATTTATCTGTGAGAGAGAGAAAGGAAGAGGCAGAGAGAAAGAGACAATGGGCGCACCAGGGCCTCCAGCCACTGCAAACGAACTCCAGATGCATGCACCCCCTCGTGTATCTGACTTATATGGGTCCTGGGGAATCGAACTGAGGTCCTTAGGCTTTGCAGGCAAATGCCTTAACCACTAAGCCATTTCCCCAGCCCCTAGTTCACTTTTTTTTTTCCGAGGTAGGGTCTCACTGGCTTAGGCTGACCTGGAATTCACTATGTAGTCTCAGGGTGGCCTCGAACTCTCAGCGATCCTCCTACCTCTGCCTCCCAGGTGCTGGGATGAAAGGCATGCGCCACCACGCCTGGCCCCTAGTTCACTTTTTGTTGTACTTTATGCCTCTACAAAACATGGATAAAGTGGCTGGAGAGATGGTTCAGTGGTTAAAGGTGTTGGCTTGCAAAGTCTGGTGGCCTGGTTCAATTCCCCAATAACCACGTAAAGCCAGATGCACAGAGTGGTGCATGTATCTGGACTTTGTTTGCAGCGACAGGAGGCCCTGAAGTGTCCATACTCTCTTTGATTCTCTCTCTGTGTCTCAGTCTCCCTCTCTCTGCCAAATAAATAAGTAAATAGTTTGATAAGTTTTTTTTTTTTTTTAAATAGGGATAAGGTCAGGCATGGTGGCACATGCCTTCAGTCCCAGCAGAGTTAGGAGGATCACTATGAGTTCAAGACCAGCCTGGGACTACAGAATGAGTGCCAGGTCAGCTTGGGCTACAATGAGTCCCTACCTCAAATCCAACCCCGACCCCTCCCCCCTAAAAAAAACCCCAGGAATAAAGACATGACTTCAGAGAGTCAGGATGTGATGAGGCCATGTGAGCAGGACTGCTGGCACTCAGCCGTGCTCAGTGCATTCACCTTCTCTGGTTCCTTACGACCTTCAACCCAGATTTGTCATATGTGGGATGGGGCAAGGGCAGTGCATGCCTGAGGGGTCTAAAGTGCCTCTGTCTATAGAACCCTGGAGCAAAGATAAAGATCAGGGTTCTGAGCTGGGCATGTGGTGGTGCACGCCTTTAATTCCAGCACTCGGGAGGCAGAGGTAGGAGATCGCCATAAATTCAAGGCCACCCTGAGACTACAGAGTGAATTCCAGGTCAGCCTGGGCTAAAGTGAAACCCTACCTCGAAAAACTAAACAGATCAGTGTTTTGATTTGCAAAGCCAGCTTCCTTGCTCCTCCAATGATGTCACCTGAATCATCAGCTCTCCTTGAAGCCTCAGTTCCTGATCTGTTTCACAGGAATTTGGAGGGTGGAACAGATGCTGAGGGGACAGCAGTGCACAACTGATACCAAGGTGGAAAAGTCTGGGTGGTGGGGGATAAAGAGATCTCAGCTTGGGGAGATGGCAGGAATCAGGGGTGCCTGTGTGTGGGAGGTTGGGCCAGGCCTTCTTTTTATTTATTTTTAAAAAATTGTTTAAATATATTTTATTTATTATTTATTTGAGAGAGAGAAAAAGAAGCAGATAGTGAGAATGGGCATGCCAGGGCCTCTAGCCACTGCAAACGACCTCCAGATGCATACGCCCTCTTGTGCATCTGGCTCAGGTGGGTCCTGGAGAATCAAACTGGGATCCTTTAGCTTTGCAGGCAAACGCCTTAACTGCTAAGCCATCTCTCCAGCTCTCTTTTTATTTGTATTTGAGAGAGAGATAGAGAATGAATGGGTGCATCAGGCCCTCTTGCCTCTGCAAACAAACCCCAGATGCTCGTGCCACTTTGTGCACCTAGCTTTATGTGGGTACTGAACAATGACTTGCTGTGCTCTGCACTAGATTTGTTTGTTTCAAGGTAGGTCTCTCTCTAGCTCAGGCTGACCTGGAAATCACTATGTATTCTCAGGGTGGCCTCAAACTCATCGAGATCCTCCTACCTCTGCCTCCCGAGTGCTGGGATTAAAGGCATGCACCACCATGCCCGGCTTTTGAGACATGTCTTTTAATGTAGCCCAAATACCCCTGAAAATGCTAGGAAGCTGGCAGGAGGGACTATCCTCCCTGAATCCAACAGGCAACTGAAGTCCTTGTCAGAACTGTCCAGCTTCCCTGGCTGGTGCAGGCTCACTCAGACCTTCACTGTTTTCTGCCTAGGACCCCCCGGTGAACCCACCCATCTGGCTGTGGAAGATGTGTCTGACACCACTGTTTCGCTCAAGTGGCGACCTCCAGAGCGCGTGGGTGCAGGTGGCCTGGATGGCTACAGTGTGGAGTACTGCCAGGAGGGCAGTGAGTACCCCCACCTCAGGCAGCCCCAGCACCCCGCTGGATTTTGGGTAACCCTCAGTGGTGGCAGGAGGGTGGAGTGTGATGCTGACACTGCCTGAGGTCTCCTTGCCTGTGTCCATCTCCAGGCTCCGAGTGGGTGGCTGCCCTACAGGGACTGACAGAGCGTACCTCACTGTTGGTGAAGGACCTGCCCACTGGGGCCCGGCTGCTGTTCCGGGTGCGGGCACACAATGTGGCTGGACCTGGGGCCCCTGTCACCACCAAGGAGCCTGTAACAGTGCAGGAGATACTGCGTGAGTGCCCTGGTGAAGTCGTAAGATGTCACTGTTGAGCCAGTCAGGAAGACCCTGCCGAGGTGCTGACTGCTCTGGGCAGGGGCAGAGCCTTCATTTATGCCTTGGGCTCTCCTGGTTTTCCTATCAACCCCTGGTTCTGGAGCAGGGAGAATATGAGCCATAGTCTCCTCACTTTGTTCTGGAATTTTCAGCTCCAACAGGCAGGTATTGTCCACAGTCTCAGGACTGAGCAGTGAGGTGTGTCTGTCACTCAGTCAGGGCCACCTGGGAGTCACTTCCCACTCCTCTCTATTCCTTGCCTCAATAAAGGACCACTCGTATAAGGCCTGGTTCTCCAGGCTGGGAAAGAGGCGACCACTAAGTGAAAACAGCACAGGGCAGCGGATCTGAAAGCCTGGACTCATACTCTGGTCCATGCCTTACCACTTATATGACTGCAAGAAAATTCCTTGTCCTCTCTGATCCCTGGGCATCTTGAAGTAGTGTGGTGAAGCCAGATGTAGGGGTACACACCTGTAATCCCAGCACTTGGGAGGTGGAGGCAGGAGGATCAGGAGTTCAAGGCCAGCATGGGCTACATGAGAATCTATCTCAAAACACAAAACAAAGTAGTGTAGTGAGACTCAGGAGGAAGTAGGAACTTGCTACAGTATGTGGAGCTGGCACATAAGTTGCTGTGGGTTAGAAAGGCCGGGCACAGGGCAGTTTTCTTCTTAGGGCTGGGGCCATGGAGGGCCCTTGCTCAGCTGTCCCTTGTACCCATAGAACGTCCACGACTGCAGCTTCCCAGGCATCTGCGCCAGACCATCCAGAAGAAAGTTGGGGAGCCCGTGAACCTTCTCATCCCTTTCCAGGTACTGCTCTTTCCCTACTCCAAGGAGAGGAACGACAGTGGGAGGATGTGCCTGGAAGCTTCTGAACCCTGAGGCTTCAGCACCCCACACAAGCTGCCACAGTGCCAGCCTTTGGGGTGTCAGGCTTAGGGTTGGGCCTTCCCTCCCCCACCCCCACCAGGGCAAACCCCGGCCTCAGGTGACCTGGACCAAAGAGGGACAGCCACTGGCAAGTGAGGAGGTGAACATCCGCAACAGCCCCACAGACACCATCCTGTTCATCCGGGCTGCCCGCCGCATCCACTCGGGCACCTACCAGGTGTCAGTGCGCATCGAGAACATGGAGGACAGGGCCACGCTGGTCCTGCAGATTGTGGGTGTGTGGTCCTGAGATGTGCCTCCCCCCTAAGTTCACTCACTCCTGTCTCTGAGCTTGGGGACCCAGCTTGGAGCCTCTGCAGGTGGCAGGCTAGCTTCTGGGTGGCAGAGTAGGCGCCCCTGGGGGTTGGCGTCCCTTTGCTCTTGTTCAGGCGGTCATCTGACCAGATCTCTCTCTTGCAGACAAGCCAAGTCCTCCCCAGGACATTCGGGTCACCGAGGCCTGGGGTTTCAATGTGGCTCTAGAGTGGAAACCACCCCAAGATGATGGCAATACAGAGATCTGGGGTTACACCGTACAGAAAGCTGACAAGAAGACCATGGTGAGCTTGGGTCCTATATGTCCTTCATATTTAGGCCCAGCAGCCATTCCCTGTTCTTATGTGGCAGGAGTGGAGGTGCCAGGGGCTACTTAGGAGAGTCCCTTAGAGAGCCCTCCCATTCTGCAGGAGTGGTTCACAGTCTTTGAGCATTACCACCGCACCCACTGTGTGGTGTCAGAGCTCATCATCGGCAATGGTTACTGCTTCCGTGTCTTCAGCCATAACATGGTGGGTCCCAGTGACAGAGCGGCCACCACCAAGGATCCTGTCTTTATCCCCAGACCAGGTGCTGTACCCTTACTCCCACTGTGGGGAAGCTGGAAAGGGAGCCCAGCTTGGGGTGGCCCTCTTGATACCAAGCCCTGTCACCAATAGGTATCACATATGAGCCACCCAAGTACAAGGCCCTGGACTTCTCTGAGGCCCCAAGCTTCACCCAGCCCTTGACAAATCGATCGGTCATCGCAGGCTACAATGCCATCCTCTGCTGTGCTGTCCGGGGTAGTCCCAAGGTAGGGACTTAAAGGCCTAGGCTGGGCTCACTGGAGGCAGGGCTCCCTCTGGGCAGTCCTTTCAGCCTGCCTTTGCTCCACCTCTGGGTACCTGTCAGGTTCCTTCTCTGAATAGGGCCTGGGCACCCGCTAACTGCATGTTCATTCCCAGAGTTGGGACCAGTCTGGAACTCTAGTGGGAGCTCCCAAAGCAGAAACACAAACACTAGTCTCCCTAGATTCCTGCTAGGCCCTCTGTCACCTGGCATGCTTCTCCTCCTTCCCTCCCTACTTCCCTCTCTCTACCTGATTTCTAGCCAAAGATTTCCTGGTTCAAGAATGGCCTGGATCTGGGAGAAGATGCCCGCTTCCGCATGTTCAGCAAGCAAGGAGTATTGACCCTGGAGATCAGAAAGCCCTGCCCCTTTGATGGGGGTGTCTATGTCTGCAAGGCCACCAACCTGCAGGGCGAGGCACAGTGTGAGTGCCGCCTGGAGGTGCGAGGTGCGTAGTCTGCTGGGCCCAGGTCTGGGAGATGGAGAAAGCGGGGCAGTGGTGGGAACCCTAGATTTGGGTCTGCTGTCCTGGCCCAAGATAGGTCCTGGCTGCGAAGATACAGTGTAGCCTCCTTCTCTCTTGTAGTGCCTCAGTGACAAAGCTGGCTTCCTAAGGATGGGATGGCCAGGTAAGTCCTCCAGACCACCCTGACACCCAGGGCCAGAGTCAAAAGTTGTGCTTTGGCCCTTGGTCCAGGGGTGACTATCAGATGGTGGTACATGGGTTTCAGTTCACTCACAAGGACGCCTATATCACAGGTACAACTAGATGCCAGCTCGTGTGCCCCAGGAGCCTGGAGGAGCCCTCTTTCCTGCCACTGGATGTGTGTGCCTGTGCAAGTGTGTTCTGGGTTGGGCTGAGCATGATGGGGAGGACAAGTTATGATGGGCAGGCCTGGTGGGCTCTGTACAGACTGACTTCACAGCTCCCCAGGGAGCTCTGGGGCACGAAGTAGGTGGGCTACAGAACTTGTGATTGGAGACAGGCCCTTCTGGATGGCTCAGTGTGGAAGGGCAATAAATGACCATTGATGCTTCTTGTCCAGTGTGCTCATTTTCACCAAAAAGTGTAGGGACATCTGCTTGAGTTTGCCAGGCATGCCATGTCTCAGACTGGCATCCTGAATTTATAAGATATTAATTAGTACTAGAAGGCACTTCATGCTCCCCCTCCTCCCAATATTCACTCTTCAAATGAGGAAACTTTAGAAACAAAAACCATCAGGAACTTCTAATCCACCTTCCCAGATGCAGGGGCTCAGCCCAATCCTCGCCCTGGGGATGAGGTCCCAGCAGCTGGGGTAGTGCAATGGAGGGTCTAAAGAAGTCTGCACTGCGCTGAGCTGACTTAGGGCTCTAGTGAGCAACAAGCCCGCAGCTCATGTCCATGGATTTCACAGCGGACAGCCTGATCTTGTCTAGCTCAAGACCCTGCGAGTCAGGACCTTCTCAGCTCTTACTGTCCCTTTAGAGACCCGAATCCAACCATCAGTTTCCTTTAGGGAGTTGGAGGCCATCAGGAGGCCCTGGCAGTATGGTGGCAATTCTGTCCATGGAGTACCAGGGTTTCCCACTGCACAAAAAGGTTGGACCTGGGTTACTTCTTTCCGTTCTGCCAATCATAAAACCCACTCTTGGCCAAGAACCCAAAGCCCTAGGTCACAAGACCTGTGAGAGACCCAGGCTGCATCATACCATACCACACTTGATCACACCAGTGCAGGAAAAAGAGAGGGCCACACCTCAACTTTTCTGTCACTGCTAAATTAAGCTGTTCAGGTGTGGGTGCCCGGTTCAGTTGCTCCCTCTAGTGGCCAGTCCAAAGCACCCCAGCACTCTGCAGGGCCCCATGGTGTGATAAGGAAAGGAAAACCCTCTCTCCCACCACGAACTCCTCTCTCTGGGAGCCCAAGAAGCCCAGATAGTACTCAGAGGCAGGAGCCAGGAAGGACCTCAGAATGCCAGAGCTTGGATGTGGATGACCTTGTTTCCAAGAAGAGGACTTTGTTTTCAAGGTAGGAACTCTGTAGTCCATGGCTGGTCTTGAACTTACAGAGATCCTCCTACCTCTGCCTCCTGAGTGCTGGGATTAAAGGTATGTGCCTCCATACCCGGCTATCTGAGAGGCCTTTTATTTATTTTTAAATTTATTTATTAGAGACAGAGAGGGGGGAGAGAAAATAGGTGTGCCAGGGCCTCTAGCCACTGCAAACGAACTCCAGATGCATGTGTCACCTTCTGCATCTGACTTATGTGGGACCTGGAGAACTGAACTGAGGTACTTAGCCTCTGCAGGCAAGTGCCTTAACCACTAAGCCATCTCCTCTCCAGCCCTGAGAGGACATTTTTCTTTCTATCTTTTCTTTTCTTTTCTCTTTTATTTTCCTTCCTTTCTTCCTTCCTTCCTTCCTTTCTTTCTTTCTTTCTTTCTTTCTTTCTTTCTTTCTTTCTTTCTTTCTTTCTTTTTTTTTTTTTTGAGGTAGAGCTTCACTCTAGTCCAGGCTGACCTGGAATTCTCAGGGTTGCTTTGAACTCATGGTGATCCCTCTGCCTCCCGAGTGCTGGGATTAAAGGTGTATGCCACTATTCCCAGCAATTAAAAAAAAAAAAAAAAAAAATATATATATATATATATATATATATATATATATATATATATATATGGAGAGAGAAAAAAATATATATATGGAGAGAGAGAGAGAAAGAGAGAGAGAGAGAGAGAGGGAGAGAGGTGGCATGCCAGGGCCTCAGCCACTGCAGTTGAACTCCAGATGCTTGCACCACATAGTGGGCATATGTGACCTTGCACTTGCCTCACCTTTGTGCAACTGGCTTAGATGGGCTCTGGAGAATCGAAGATGGGTCCTTTAGGCTTCACAGGCAAGCACCTTAACCACTAAGCCATCTCTCTAGCACAAAGGACTTTTTAGTAGAATCTGGGACAGCCTTCCTCTGGCCTAGGCTGAGAGGAGTCATTTAACACAAAGTAGATAAGAACCTCAAGGAGAGTTAAGGACGTTTATTTCACATCACACACTGTACATTTTCTATAAATAATGTGGAGCTGAAATATTTACATTCATCTCCCCCCATCTTTTCCTTCTGGCACCTGATGCCAGGAGACATTGCTTACAGACAGACATGTATACTGAACTGAGCTTGGCCCTGACCCACCTCTCCCTGGCTCTTGGGCAGAGCAGCCAGTGGTCCGTAGGACACTAGTGCCCATCACTCTGTCCTCTCATGCCAAAGGCCAGGAAGACCATTGCAAAACTGAAGCTTAGCACATGGGGCTGCCCACTGCACTGATGGAGTGGTGGCGGGCAGCAGTAGCTGTGGCTACAGCTTGAGAGATACATATGGAAGTAAGAAGGTTGCCACTCACTCCCGCTGTCCCCAACTCTCCCTTCTGCTCTCTGCCCACCTTCACGTAAGAGGGCTTGCCTCAAGTGTCTCCCTCTCCAGGTGCCCTGTTGTGCCAGATCACAGAGGTTGGAGAGAAGACTCCTACACTGGAAGGTACGAGGACAAGGACCCACAATACAAACATCTCAAAGTCACGCTATGGTGGGCTTGAATTCGCCCCATAGACACATACACTCTTGAGCCCTGAGGGGACATGTCATACATTGGTCTGGGATGGGAGAAGGAGAAGGTACAAGGGACTAGTTTAGCCCTGTGACAGACACCACGAAGATACATTCAGATAGGAAACTGAACCAGCTAAGCCACAGTGAGGGGCTATACACATCTCCCCCTCTCAGTCACAACAGCTTTGGCGTTTGGGAGCAGCAAGAGGTGAGGGGCGACCCTTGGGCTGGACCATCACATAACCCCTCTCTTATCAACTAGAGACAGGTCGAGGTGAGGTTCTGAGATCTTCTTCACTGCTACGAACTGCAGCCACATACGAGAAGAGACACAACACAGAGTAGCAGATCTCATGGGCCTGAATGGGGGTAGAAAAGCAGGCAGATTAGCCACACTGAGGTTCCTATGTCTTCAGAAGGAGAACCCTGGGCTACAACGCACTCCAAGCAAGTCTATACCAGCCGTTCCCTGGGAGAGGGATCAGCGTGTGCATGCCTCCCGGGCTACGCTTGCTTTGGCTTTAGTTGAACTTTTGGCATCTAGATTGAGTTCCTATATGGGCCCACCCCTCCTATCCAGAGTTCTTCAGGGAGCCCTGCGCACTTTGGCCTGTCATGGTTGGGTGACATACTCACCATTGGTGTCTTGTACTTGTGGCTCACCACTTCTTTAATTTCAGGAACTAAAACCGGACGGGCAAGAGACAAAACAGAAAGTTCAAAACTAAAAGCAAGAGTGTCATGCTCCCCCAGGCGGCAGCGCCCGGCACCAGGGTCCCCTTCCCCTCGGTGGCCTCTCACAGTGGCTGCAGCAGTTTAGGCTATGACAGAGCAGAGGCTGTCCCTGTCAGCCAGACTCCACAGTCTGTCCAGATTCCTTAGCTAGACACCTGAAATCTGCAGTGGCTCTTTACTCGATGGATGTGAGCTTCTTTGGAAGCTCCAGGGTGGAGGGGCTGGCCATCTCCCAGCCTGATCACAGCTACTGTCCAGGACCCTTGAGGAATTGTAGTGGGGAAGAGAGTGGCCTCTAGCCTGTGCCTCAGGTTGATGGATGCCCATGAACTCACCCCCTTTCAGCAGCCCACACATCTGGTCATGTGAAACACTCCAGGCCCCAAACAGAGTCATGAGGCTGGATAGAGAAACAACATAATACTAAACCCATCAGACATGACAGCGTCCTTCCGTGTGGCAGAAGCCTGGGCCTGTCTGTGTGAGGGAGAGCGTCAGAGGGCTCTGGAGCAGACACACCGAGCAAGGGAGACAGGCGAGTACAGCACCCAGGTGGGGGTGACAGGGAGCAGCAGGCAGATACACACATGTCCACAGCCCAGGATGCAAGAGTAGGAGTCACCCCTGGCCCAGCCATGCAGGGCTCTGCCCAGTCACAGGAAGGAAGGAGTAGGCCCACCCCAGGCCCAGCCATCACTGTGGCCTCTTGCAACTGGGAGGAGGGGTGCCATCCCCCTGGGGGCCAGAAGAGGTAGGATGAGAGTTGGCCACACCTTCTTCTGACCCTGGGAGGTAGAATTTGAGGGAGCCCAGGGTTAGCATGAAATAAACTTGTCAAAGGCAGAGCAAGAAGCCTCAGGTCATTCTTCTGAGTTGGAAGAGTTCCCAAATCTCTCTCTGGCAGAGGAGAGAAGGGAGCACAGGAAGGCGAGAACTCAGAATCGGGAAGCCAACACAAGGTTGAGGGACATTGGGAAGGAAGAAGGTGGGGAGAGAAAGGAAGACACAAATGGCCATGTGAGCAGCTGGTTTGGTTGAAGTGAGCCCCACCCACCCACTGCAGGGACCAAGGCAGGCGCCTGGGGAGAGGCAGCACGAGTTGAGGTCACTTTACCTGCTGGAGAACGAAGGTTTTCATAGCAGCGATGAGGGGCACAAGAGAATGAAGCACAGACACAGCAGGAACTCAAAGCCCCAGGTGAGACCCCACTATTCCATTCCTTAGCGCTTGCTGGGGGAGGCTGGCTCCAGCTTCCAGATACACTTGCCCCTGCTGCCTCTGAGGCCCACTAGGCTTTACTGGCCTCAACTGGGTCTGCCTATGATGCCTCATGCCCTTCTCTAGCACAGAGGCCAAGCGGGCCCAGAGCAGTGCCAGGAAGGCTGGGTGCTAGAAAGATGGTAGCAGGCAACATGGACACAGCAGAGCTTCAGGATCACCAGTCTGCTCTGCCCCAGAACTTTCTGACCACTGGCTGGCCAAGCAAGGGAAGGTGGTGCCACTTCATTACCATCTCTAGACTCTAAAGCCATCTAAGGCCTGTTCCTCTTCTGGGACCACTGTCTGTCTTATCCTTGTTCTTCCCTTCTCTCTTCTTAGGGCTCCTTTTCCTTCCTGACACTCCTGCTCCTCCTGACCTCTTGGCAGAGGTTCTTTGTTCCTCTGCCCCTAGTCCCTCCTCTGGAGCTCCGAGGTTTGAGTTACTGCCATGTGAGTCCAGACCTAAGAGCAAAATAGTGTAATTACCAAATTCTTCCAGGACAAAGACGCCTCGAACTGTATTGCACTTTTTAATGTGATTCAGCTCTATGAAAACCTGCAAGAGAGGGAGGGAGGATGGGGTAAGGCCAGAGGCTCCACCCCTGCCCCACAAAGCCCACTCTCCCAGCTACAGCCCCATGCCCCCACAGGAAACCTAGTTCCTGAAGGGAGGACAGAAGAATCCACGCACACACAATCAACAGCGCTAAGAAGCGAAGAAAGCAGAAAGGGCAAGTACCTTCCGCTCCTGGCCGGAGGAGAAAGCATGGGAGAGAAATGAAGGCATTAGTTTTAATGGTAAAACCCAACCTGAAGGCCCCTCGGCTGGCCTGGGCTGCCCACCCACACCCTCTGCCCAGGGCAGCACTCATAGTACACAGTGCCCTGGGGGTCTCTGACTCAACCCATTAGATTTCTACCCTTCCATACATCCTCCTCCGGCGCAGAGGGCTGGCACGGGCGCAAAGCTCCCCTCAAGACTGTCCCTGGGGTGGGAGGTGTTCATATCTTCCTTGATAGGAACTGCTGTGCCCCAACTTAGTTTTACAAATCCTTTATTCCTAGTGCATATATCTATGTAGCAGAGGCTACAGGGCTGTCCCTATTTTACAGGAGAGAGACAGCATCAGACTTTTATTTGCCCGTGAGTAAGGAAGTTGGGCTTAAGACCCAAGCACATCCTGACTACAAATCTGTGCTTTTCCCATTTGTTACCCTAAGCTGCGCAACCACTGGGAGGGCCTAGAAAGCTGCTTCCACCTGAGCTGCCTGTTCTGTGACAAAAGATTGGCCACAAGCAATTGGCCCATTGTGATATGAGGCTGTGAAGTGAGACTTAGAAGTTAGCTTTCACTACTGCTCTCTGCAAGCCTTTCTCTATAGAGCAACTTGGACATGCCATGTAACTGTCAAAGTGCTGGGACCAGAGGGGTCACTAAGGGCAGGACAAGATGGCAAACAGAGCATCCAGGCATGATTTAATAAGCACTCATCTTCAGAAGGGAGGCTATGGCACTGAAATGGGGTCAGAAGCCACCTGTCCAAGAAGTGCCAGCACCTTCATGGTCCAGAAATGTGCTGGCTGACCCTAAAATCTGTACAGGTGTGCTACCATGCCAGGTCCCAAACTGGAAACACACTAATAAGCTGTCAGGGAGTCAGGGTAGCTATTTTCTGTCACCAAAACTTCCCAACTAGACTCCTTTCCAGATAAACAGGTGAGTGGAGGAACAGAGCCACATCATAGTCTGATGCCCACCTTCCCTGAGTTTTTGCTACCTGGTCAGGGGCTGCAGGGTATCACATTGGGACTTGGTTCAGAGCCTGGGAGATAGGAACCAGGGCATCAGGGGAGGGGAGAAAAGGCACTTGTGTGAAGAGTCAGAACCGGGAACGGACCTGGGATGATGCGTTGGCCTCAGAGGAAATTAGCTTAAGAAATGTGCACTGAGAGAAAAAGTAAACTGTGTTAAAAGACCAAGAAAAAAATAAAGAAGAAGAAGAAGAAAAGTCAGCTCCTAGGGTGGAGTCACAATAAGGGAGAGAGAATCCTGAAGTGCGCCTCCATTAACAGAAGGGAATAGGGCCTGTGGAGCAGGGCACAGGGTGGGGAATATCCAAAGGAAGGGAAAGAACAAGAAGAATCAGCAGAAGGAAAAGGCAAACACGCACTCACTAAGAGGACACACACACACTTCAGACACACTACACATATGCGAGAAGATCAGGCAGCCTAGTCTCTCAAAGCAAAACCACCAAGCAAAGCACACCCTGGGAACACAGGAAGGTAGAGACACGCAAGAGGGGCCAAGTGAGACGCTCCCACTCACACTGTGTGAGTCTAATGAATGGGCAACACAGCCACCAAGCCTCGTTCTCTTTCCCAGCTCCCACCGCAGGCTCCCTGCTGCATCTTCTTAGAGCCTCACCAAGGTCACTGGACCCTCCCCTTTGATTTTGCTCTTGGGTTAGCCATCTATCTCTCCCTTTAGCCCAAGGCTCACCATGAGAGCACTGAGAGCCTGGAAATGGATCTTTTATTACAAGTAGAACAATAGGGCCAGAAACCCTTGTGCTGCTGCTTATGCCTACCTGGTTGTGCATGAACTTGAGATTGATTCCTTCCAGAGTGACCTGCAGCAAGCCACCCTCTCCAGTCTTCATGTCCTGCACAGGGAACTCACCACCTAGTTCAGGCCCTGTGGCGAGGGAGGAGGGTGTCAGCTAACTGATAAAGTGGAGAATAACCCAGCCCAACTTCCTGGCCAGGCCTCTGACCGTCCCTCAGGAACTACTTGTTCCTCACCAGGTTTGATGCTTTGTTGTCGGGCAGCAGCGCGCTCCATGCTATCCTTCACGCAGTAGTATAGCTCCCGACACTGCAGCACAGGGGAGAGAGCTGTCCTGTTATATGTGCCTTCCTGGGTTCTCTGTTCTATACTCTATGGCTGCTGAAGGCTAGGGCCAATGCCAGGACTCATGGCCAGCTCAAGTTATTTATTCCACAGGACAGCTGGAGGTCAAAGTGTGACTGTAGATGTGGATTTGGGAATTTTAACTTCCCAGCAAGAAACACAATACTTGGTCCTAAATGCCTCCCCAATACCAACCCAACAGAGTCCAAGTACCTTCTTAGTGTAGAACTTGTTGAGCTGGGTCTCAGAGCCATTTCTACGCCACAAGCACAGGACCTTGGTCTTGGGACAGTAGGTCATATTGATAAGTTTCTCATACCACCAGCGCTCATACACTGTCCCGATGTTACTACGTAACACCACACAGTCGTCGCACACCTGGGAAATATATAGAGCAGGGCAGTGGTTCTGGCATCGGAGAGCCTTTTCCATCCAAGGCCATCCTACATATGTCCCAAAGAGAAAGGACAGCATGACTGATCCTGGGAGCATCCCCAATAGAATAATTCTGTTGATAGAAATGGAGTCATTGAAAGGAGACTGTGCATTTAAAAAAAGGTGCTTATTCTCCAAGTCAATCAGTGTATCACCTCATATATGATCTCTAGACAGAGCCTTTGAAGGGCATCTCCATATCACCACATGGAGAAATCAACTCTGTTCACAAACACAAAGGTGGGAGATTATGGCAGACTTAACCAAGAGCAAAAAAGTGGAGAACACAGTCAGTGCATTTTCTAATCTTGGCCGTCTCATTTCTAATAAAAACGTTTTTAAAAATTACACAAGTAGGGGCTGGAGAGTAGTGGCTAAAGGTGTTTGCTTGTAAAACAGTCTGGGTTCAATTGCCCAGTACATGCATCTGGAGTTCGTTTGCAGTGGTAGGAGGCCCTGGTGTGCCCATACTCATTCTCTCTCCCTGCTTCTCTCTCAAATAAATAAAGATTAAATAAAAATTGCAGTGATGGTCACTGCATCAAAATTACTCAACATGTGATTTAATAAGCAAAGTCTCTTTCATTCCTTATTCTTTTCCACAGTCTCCTTCAGGTAGAATTAGCTATTCTAAGAGCTTTAATTATTGTGGGAGACATTATATGCTGGTTAGGAGCATGGGTCTAGGGTCAGACTGCCTGGGGTTAGAGCCCAGCTATATCATTACAGGCTGTGGTCATGTTGAGCAAGTTCTTTTGTCTACACTTTTTTGTGTGCAAAGTGGGAATCATTAATAATAGTAATCACTTAGAGTTACTGTTAAGATTACATGTATTAATGTTCATAAAATTCTTTGTTGTTTTGTTAAAAAATAGTGTATTTGCCTGGCGTGGTGGCGCATGCCTTTAATCCCAGCACTTGAGAAGCAGAGGTAGGAGGATCACCGTGAGTTCGAGGCCACCCTGAAACTACATAGTGAACTTCAGGTTAGCTTGGGCTAGACTGAAACCCTACCTTGGAACCTCCCCAAAAAAAAATTATTTACTAGAGAGAGAAAGAGAGAACTAGAGTACCAAGGCTTCCTGCCACTGCACACAAACTCCAGATGCATGCACCACTTTGTACATCTGGCTTTATGTGGGTACTGGGGAATAGAACCCAGACTGTCAGGCTTTGCAAACAAGCACCATTAAGCCATATCTCCAGCTCCAATATGCATAACATTTTTAAAAAATTTTTTTAAATTCTTATTTATTTATTTGCAAGCAGAGAGAGAGAGAGAGAGAGAGAGAGATAGGAGAGGCAGACAGAGAAAGAATGGGCATGCCAGGGCCTCTAGCCACTGCAAATGAACTCCAGATGCATGTGCCCCTTGTGTATCTGGCTTATGTGGGTCCTGGAGAATCAAACCGGGATCCTCTGGCTTTGCTAAGCTATTTCTCCAGCCCTGCATAACACTCTTAATATGCATCAAACACCTGGCACAGAGATTGGAATGTAGCTGAACAGCAGAGTGCTTGCCTAGCATGCATGAGGTCCCAGGTTTGATCCACAGCACCAAAAACAACAAAAGGGCTGGCACATAAAAAGAACTCCGTTAGCTGCTTTGACAATATAATTATGATATAAAAATAAAATTATTATAATTATTAACCTATTGATACTTCTTAAATCTTTCTCCATATAAGCCCTTTCTCCCCTGCTCTTGATAGCTAACATGTACAGCACTTGAAATTCACCTTGTCCTGTGCAGATCTTCCTTGTCAGACCTCTACTGGAGTTAAATGGTACCATGGTCCACCCAGCTGCCCAGGCCAGACATGAAGGAGTAACATGTAACTCCTTTCTTTTTCCTGTAACTATATCCATATCTCCAAGTCCCACTAGCTCTGCCTCAATATCCCTGACCTGCTCTTCCCTTCTCAGTACCAATTCCAGTACCAAGCATTAACATTCATGTATGTGTGTATGCATGCATGTATGTATGTGCTGGGGGAATTGAACTGGGGTCAGCAGGCTTTGTAAGCAAGTGCCCTTTAACTGTTGAGCCATCTCCCCAGTTCCCAACTATTAATCCTTTTTCTTTCTGAAGTCCAACTCAAAGGCCACTTCTTGAGCCAGGGTTGGTGGCATATGCCTTTAATCCCAGCACTTGGGAGGCAAAGGTAGGAGGATCTCTGTGAGTTGGAGGCCACCCTGAGACTACATAGTGAATTCCAGGTCAGCCTTAGCTATAGCAAGACTCTAGGGGCTGGAGAGATGGCTTAGCAGTTAAGGTGTGTGCCTGCTAAGCCTAAGAACGTCGGTTCCAATCTCCAGGTCCCACGTTTAGCCAGATGCAGTGATGCAAGGGTGCAATGCTGCAATTGCCCACAAGGGGGCACACACATCTGGAGTTTGTTCACAGCAGCTGAGGGGCTAATGGCGCGCCGATTCTCTCTCTGTCTTCCTCTCCCTCTCTGTCTGTCTCTCTCTGTGTCTCTCTCCAAAAATAAAATAAAAAATAAAATAGGGCTGGAGAGATGGCTTAGTGGTTAAGGTGCCTGCCTCCTAAGCCTAAGAAAGCTGGTTCCAATCTCCAGTCATTCCAATCTCCAGGTCCCATGTTTAGCCAGATGCAAAGTGATGCAAGGCGCAATGCCGCACTTGACCACAAGGGGGCACACACATCTGGATTTCGTTGGCAGCAGCTGAGACGCTGCTGGCACGCCCATCTCTATCTGTCCTCCTCTCCCTCTCTCTCTGTCTCTCTCCAAAAATAAAATAAAATAAAAAATAAAATAAAATAAAAAATAAAATAAAATAAAAAATAAAATAAAATAAAAAGTTTAAAAGTACTGTGTATGCACTATAAAAAAAAAAAGACTCTACCTCAAAAAACAGGTCATTTCTTTACAGCAAGTCCCTGCTATGTAATCTCTTGATTCCAGCTTCCTGAACAAGTCTCATAATTCTCAACATATTTTATGAGACTCTTTTTTTTTTTTTTTTTTCGAGGTAGGGTTTCACTCTAGCCCAGACTGACCTTCAATTCACTATGTACTCTCAGGGTGGCCTCGAACTCATGGTGATCCTCTTACCTCTGCCTCCTGAATGCTGGGATTAAAGGCGTGCACCACCATGCCCAGCTGGGACTCTAATTATCTGAAAATTTCTCCAATGGCTTGTCAACTCTAAAAGTACAACAGAAATGAAGCTCTGGGTTCCATCCCTAGCACTGCATAAAAACAGGGCAAAGAGGCACATGTCTATACTCCTAGAACTTGGAAGATGGAGAGAGAGGGATCCAAAGTTCAAGGTCATTCTGAGCTACACAGCAAGTTAAAGGCTAGCCTGGGCTACATAGAAAGAGACAGAGAGAAAGAGGAAAAAAATAAAGCCGGAAAGAGACAGAGAGAAAGAAAGAAGGAAGGCCGGGCGTGGTGGCGCATGCTTTTAATCCCAGCACTCGGGAGGCAGAGGTAGGAGTATTGCAGTGAGTTCGAGGCCACCCTGAGACTACATAGTGAATTCCAGGTTAGCCTGAGCTAGAGTGAGACACTACCTTGAAAACCAAACAAAAGAAAGAAAGAAAGAAAGAAAGAAAGAAAGAAAGAAAGAAAAAAGGAAAAAGAATTGGGCATAGTGTGCACGCTTTTAATCCCAGCACTTGGGAGGCAGAGGATTGCTATGAGTTTGAAGCCAGTCTGAGACTACAGAGTGAATGCCAGGTCAGCCTGGACTACAGTGATACCCTACTTCAAAAAAACAAACAAAAGAGAAGGAAAAACAGAAAGAAAGGAAGAGAAAGGAGATAGGAGGAGAGAGTTTGAGGGTATAGCATGCTTGAAACCATGGGTTTCATCCCAGTTTAAAAAAAAAAAAAGAAAATGAAAAAAAGAAAAGGAAGGAAGGAAGGAAGAAGAGAAAACAGAGGAAAGGAAGAAAAGGGAAGGAAAAAAGAAAGTCAGGAAGGAAATTAATTGCTAGAGTTTACAAAAAAGCAAGGTATGGTGTTACATACCTAAAGTCTTAACACTTAGGAGGCTGAGGCAGAAGAATGGCTTGAACCCACAAATTCAAGACCAGCCTGGGTGGGGAAGGAGGTGGGAAGATTGAAATTACTGAAATTTTAAAAGCTTTATGAAGAAAAGGTCAAAGTTGGGCTGGGAAGATGGCTTAGTGGTTATGGTGCTTGCCTGCAAGCCTAAGGACTCAGGTTTAATTCCCCAGTACCCATGTCAGCCAGATGCACAAGGTGGCGCATGCCTCTGGATTTTGTTTGCAGTGGCTAAAGGCCCTGGCATGTCCATTCTCTCTCTCTTTCTCAAATAAATAAATACATAAAATGTGATTGTCTTAAAAAAAAGAAAAGAAAAGGTCAAAGTTGCAGAGTAGGAACTGGAAATGAGTTTTTAGCCCAGTCTGACTATGGTTTTCTCCAAGTGGAAAATGGACATAAATCCTATACAAGCATCACACAATGCAAAGAGGCATAATTGGAAAAAAAAAAATATTTCCAGGCTATGGAAATGATGCCAACAATGTGCTGTCTCTGCCTGTGCTGCAGGTGAGTATAAACTGGTACAGTCTTTGGGATGGCAATTTGGCACAATCTATGAAAAAACATTTTTTTTTTTTTTGAGGTAGGGTCTCGCTCTAACCCAGACTGACCTGGAATTTATTATGTCGTCTCAGGGTGGCCTCGAATTCATGGCAATCCTCCTATCACTGCTTCCTAAGTGCTAGATTAAAGGTGTGTGCCACCATGCCTGGCTGAAAAAAAAATTTTTTTTAAGTTTTTACTTATTAATTGTGTGTGTCAGACAGAATAGGTATGCCAGGGCCTCCAGCCACTGCAAATGAACTCCAGGTGTATGTGCTACCATGTGCATCTGGCTTATGTGGGTTCTGGGGAGTTGAATCTCGGTCCTTAGGCTTTGCAGGCAAATGCCTTAAACACTAAGTCATCTCTCTAGCCCCTAAGAAGTTAAAAAAATTTTTTGTTGTTGTTTTTTTCAAGGTAGGGGTTTGTTCTAGCCCAGGCTGACCTGGAATTCTCTATGTAGTCTCAGGGTGGCCTTGAACTCACAACATTCCTCCTACCTCTGCCTCCCAAGTGCTGGGATTAAAGGCATGCACCACAATGCCTGGCTGCAAAGAGAATGGGGTCTCTAACTGTTGCATGCGCTACTTTGGGTATCTAGCTTTACATGGGTAATGGGTACTGAACTTGGGTCATTAGAATTTGTAGACAAGTGCCCCCCTAATTTTTTTTTTTTTTTTTTTTTTTTTTTTTTTTTTTTGGTTTTTCGAGGTAGGGTCTCACTCTGGCTCAGGCTGACCTGGAATTAACTATGTAATCTCAGGGTGGCCTCGAACTCTCGGCGATCCTCCTACCTCTGCCTCCCGAGTGCTGGGATTAAAGGCGTGCGCCACCACGCCCGTTTTTTTTGTTGTTTTTTGAGGTAGAGTATCACTCTACCCCAGTCACTATATACTCTCAGGGTGGCCTCAAACTCATGGCAATTCTTCCTACCTCTGCCTTCCAAGTGCTGGGATTAAAGGTGTGTACTTGGCTGCTTCTCAAATTTTATTTTTATTTTTAAATTATTTTATTTATTTTTGGAGAGAGACACAGAGAGAGACAGAGAGGGAGAAGGAGACAGAGAATGGGTGTGCCAGCAGTCTCAGCTGCTGTGAACGAAATCCAGATGCGTGTGCCCCCTTGTGGGCAAGTGCGACATTACGCCCTTGCGTCACTTTGCATCTGGCTAAACGTGGGACCTGGAGATTGGAACCGGGTTCTTAGGCTTAGCAGGCAGGCGCCTTAACCGCTAAGCCATCTCTCCAGCCCTCATTTTTTTTTTTTTTTAAAAGCATAGTAAGCCGGGCGTGGTGGCGCACGCCTTTAATCCCAGCACTCGGGAGGCAGAGGTAGGAGGATCGCCGAGAGTTCGAGGCCACCCTGAGACTACATAGTTAATTCCAGGTCAGCCTGGACCAGAGTGAAACCCTACCTCGAAAAACCAAAAAAAAAAAAAAAAAAAAAAAGCATAGTAGCCGAGTGTGGCGCACGCCTTTAATCCCAGCACTCGGGAGGCAGAGGTAGGAGGATCACCATGAGTTCTAGGCTACCTGAGACGACAGAGTGAATTCCAGGTCAGCCTGAGATAGAGTGAGACCCTTCCTCAAAAGAACCAAAAAAAAAAAAAAAAAAAAAAACCTAAAAAAAGCATAGTGGAGCTGGGCATGGTGGTGTACACCTTTAATCCCAGCACTTGGGAGGCAGAGGCAGGAGGATCTCTGAGTTAAAGGCCAGCCTGAAACTACAGAGTTCTAGGTCAGCCTGGGCTTGAGTGAGATCTTACTTGGGAGTGGGGAGGGAAGAAGCATAGTGGTAAGTTATTATTATTTGTTGGTTAAACAAATTATAATACATCCCTATAATACCTAATGACCAAGTATCTACTTAAAAACCCAGGAAGACATCCATGAAAAAAGCAAATTACATATTGATATTCTCAGTTTGATACCAATTTTGCAAACGCCAAAAGAAAACTCCTATATGTAAGTTACATTTATACAAATAAAATAAGTATTTTTCCCAAGGCAGGATATCACTCTAGCCTAGACTGTCTGGAACTCACTTTGTAGCCTAGGCTGGCCTTGAACTCACTGTGATCCTCCTCCAAATTACTGGAACTAAAGGCATGTGTTACCATGTCTGGCTTAAATAAGTATTTAAAATATATATATTTATTATTTGAGCTGGGTGTGGTGGTATATACCTTTATTTTTTTAATTTTTAATTTTTTTGGTTTTTTGAGGTAGGGTCTCACTCTGGTCCAGGCTGACCTGGAATTAACTATGTAGTCTTAGGGTGGCCTTGAACTCATGGCGATCCTCCTACCTCTGCCTCCTGAGGGCTGGGATTAAAGACATGCGCCACCACGCCCGGCTGTACACAGTATACCTTTAATCCCAGCACTCGGGAGGCAGAGGTAGGAGGATCGCCATGAGTTCGAGGCCACCCTGAGACTACATAGTGAATTCCAGTTCAGCCTGGGCTAGAGTGAATCCCTACCTCAAAAAACAAAAACAAACAAACAAAAAATTATTTGAGAGAGAGAAAGAATGGGCATGCCAGGGCCTCTAGCTGCTACAAAAGAACTCCAGATGCATGTGCCATTTTGTGCATTTAGCACTGTGTGGTCACTGGGAAATCAAACCCAGAATTTGCAAGCAAGCACCTTTAATGATTGAGCCATCTCTCCAGCCCAGTATTTTTCTTTAATACTTTTATTTGAGAGACAGAGAAGAAGAGGCAGAAAGAGAGGGAGAGAGAGACAGACAGACAGACAATGTAAGCATGGGCATGCCAGGGTCTCTTGCTACTGCAAATGAACTCCAGACATATGAGCCATTTGTATATCTGACTTTACATGGGCACTGGGGAATTGAACCTAGGCCATCAGGTTTTGCAAGCAAGAGCCTTTAACCACTGAGCCATCTCCCCAGCCCTCAAATAAGTATTTTTTACTCTAAAAGGATTTATGACAAATTATTTTCATTTGTTTCAGATAGTATCTGTAGCCTAGACTAGTCTCAAAGTCATGGTAATCCTCCTGCCTCAGCCTCTTGAGGGCTGGGATTATTATAGGCATGTGCCACCACATCTAGCTCACATTAAATTCTTTTAAAAGTGGTTACCTTAGCCACGCATAATGGTGCACACTTTTAATCCCAGCATTCCAGAGTCAGAGGTAGGAGGAATGCTGTGAGTTCAAGGCCATCCTCAGACTACACAGTGAATTCCAGGTCAGCCTGGGCTAGAGTAAGACCCTATCCCCTATCTAAAAAAAAAAAAAAAGCCAGGCGTGGTGGCACATACCTAATCCCAACACTTGGGAGGCAGAGGTAGGAGGATGACCATGAGTTCGAGGCCACCCTGAGACTACATAGTGAATTCCAGGTCAGCCTGGGCTAGAGCGAGACCCTACCTCGAAAAACAAAACAAACAAACAAACAAAAAAAACCAAAAGTGGGGCTGAAGAGATGGCTTAGAGGTTAAGGTACTTGCGTGCAAAGCCCAAGAAGTCATGTTCAAATCTCCAGGTCCCACATAAGCCAGATGCACAGTGATGCACGCATGCAATGTAACATATGCACACAAGGGGGCACGTGCATCTGGAGTTTGTTTACAGCAGCTGAAGGCCCTGGTGTGCCCATTCTCTCTCTCTCAAATAAAAAAAAAGTGGTTACCTTGGGCTGGAGAGATGGCTTAGCAGTTAAAGTGCTTGCCTATGAAGCCTAAGGCACCAGGTTCAATTTCCCAGTACCCACATAAACCAGATGCGCAAAGTGGCACATGTGTCTGGAGTTCATTTGCAGTGGCTAGAGGCTCTGGCATGCCCATTCTCTTTCTCTCTCTCTCTCTTTTTTTTTGGAGGTAGGGTCTTGCTGTAGTCCAGGCTGACCTGGAATTCACAATGTAGTCTTAGGGTGGCCTTGAACTCACAGCAGTTCTCCTACCTCTGGCTCCAAGGTGCTGGGATTAAAGGTGTGCACCACCACGCCCAGCTTAGAAGGAACTTTAAAAAAACATATATATTTTTAAAAAATACATAATTTTCACTTTATTTACCTTTTTTGAAAAAATGGAACTTAGATATGCTAAGCAAGCCTTCTATCTCTGAGCTACTATATCCAGTCCTTATTTACTTTCTATTGTTGTTTTGAGGTAGGGTCTCACTTTAGCCCAGGCTGACCTGGCACTCACTCTGTAGTTCCAGGTGGGCCTTGAACTCATGGTGATCCTCCTATCTCTGCCTCCCAATGCTAGGACTAAAGGCATGTGCCACCATGCCCAGTTCTTATTTCTTCTTATTTGATTTTTCAAGGTAGGATCTCACTCTAGCCCAAGCTGACCTGGAATTCACTATGTAGTCTCAGGGTGGCCTCGAACTCACAGCAATTCTCCTACCTCTGCCTCCTCAGTGCTGGAACTGGAGGCGTGTGCCACCAAGCCTGGCTGTTTTGTTTTTTGAGGTAGGATCTCACTCTAGCCCAGGTTGACCTGGAACTCACAGTGATTCTTCTACTTCTGCCTCCCAAGTGCTAGGATTAAACGCATGCAGCATCACATCCAGCTTCATATTTACTGTTTTTTTTTGTTTTGTTTTTTTGCGGTAGGGTCTCGCTCTAGCCCAGGTTGACCTGGAATTCATTATGTAGTCTCGGGGTGGCCTCCTACCTTTGACTCCCAAGTGCTGGGATTGAAGGCATGAGCTACCATGCCTGGCTTACTTTTTTTTTTTTTTTTTTTTTTTGGTTTTTCAGGTAGGGTCTCACTCTAGCCCCAGGCTGACCTGGAATTCACTATGTAGTCTCAGGGTGGCCTCGAACTCTCGGCGATCCTCCTACCTCTGCCTCCCGAGTGCTGGGATTAAAGGCATGCGCCACCACACCCGGCTTTTTTTTTTTAATTCCAGGTGCATGTGCCACCTTGTGCATCTGGCTTTATGTGGGTACTGGGGAATTGAACCTGGGTCCTTAGACTTCACAGGCAAATGCCTTAATCACTAAGCCATCTCTCCAGCCCTTATTTACTTTTATATGGTTTGAAATGATTTTAAATTTTTTTTTTTTTTTTTTTTTTGTTTTTCGAGGTAGGGTCTCACTCTGGTCCAGGCTGACCTGGAGTTCACTCTGTATTCTCAGGGTGGCCTTGAACTCACAGCGATCCTCCTACCTCTGCCTCCCGAGTGCTGGGATTAAAGGCATGCGCCACCACGCCCGGCGATTTTAAAATTTTTTACTGGTGCAAGCCAAAAATCTCAGCTACTCTAGAGGCTGAGGTTGAAGGATTGCAAATTTAAGTGCTGTCTGGGCTACAAAGTGAATTCAAGGCCAGTCTGGATAAAAAACAAAGAGAGAGCTGGGCATGGTGGCACACACCTTTAACCCCAGCACTGGGGAGGCAGAGGTGGGAGGATCGCCATGGGTTCAAGGCCACCCTGAGACTATATAGTGAATTCCAGGTCAGTCTGAACTAATGTGAGACCCTACCTCGAACAAACAAACAAACAACAAAAGAGAGAGAGAAAAAGAAAGAATGAGAGAAAGGGAGGGAGAGAAAAACAGGTGCAGGCCACAGACAGACCAAAAGGGGGGTGTGGAGAGATGGCTTGGCGGTTAAGGCGCCTGCCTGCCAAGCCAAAGAACGCCCATTCTATTCTGCAAGTCCCACATTTAGCCAGACGCAAAAAGGGACACAAGGACCCACAAGGGGGTGCACGTATCTATAGTTCGTTCACAGAGGCTGAGAGGATGCTGGCGCGCCTAATTCACTCTCTCTCTCTCTCTCTCTCAAATAAAAAAAAATGAAATACAAATGGAGCTGGAGAGAAAGATCAGCAGTTAAGGTGCTTGCCTGCAAAGCCTAACCAGGTTCAACTCCCTAGTATTCATATAAAGCTAGATGCACAAAGTGGTGCATGCATCTGGAGTTTGTTTGCAGTGGCTAGAGGCCCTGGCATGCCCATTCTTTCTCTCTGTCTGTCTCTCTTCTCTCTGTCTCTCTCTGCTTGCAAACACATACATACATACATACATACATACATACATACATACATACATACATACATACGACAAATATGTCAATGAAACCAAGGAGACACAACCAACAAGATATCTAGAATGTGAGATACTCTATCAAGGCAATGACTGCATTTCTTCAATAAGATAATTGGAGAAGGGGTGGGACATATTTTAAGCAATATTTAAGAGTCATATCCATCAAAATTACAAATGCATTGTCTCTTTGATCCAGTAATTCAACTTCTGGGAATTCTTACTGAAAAACTTGAGTAAGTATGAAATTAGCAGGCACAGTGCCATTCATGGTAGCTCTACCAATAGCAAAAAAGGAAATAAGCCAAGGAGCTGAATGTATTGACAGGCTAAATAAATTGTGACAATGGTATATGTATAGCTATCATAGAGGATCAGCTGGACACTATTTAATGAAAAACTTAGGCATAGCTAATGAGTACTAATATAGCTACATTGACATAAGTCAGAACAACATAACAGTAGTACATATTGGGAGGTCTTTCACTATCTTTGTATAAGAAAGGGGAAAATAATTTTTTGTTGTTGTTTCAAGATAGGGTCTCACTCTAGCCCAGGCTGACCTAGAAACAACTCTGTAGTTATAGGCTGGCCTTGAACTCACAACAGTCCTCCTACCTCTGCCTCCTGAGTGCTGAGATTAAAGGCTGTACCATCACACCTAGCTTTTTATTTTCATATCTTACTATTTGCATAAAAATCTAATGAGGGCCAGAGAGATGGCTTAGCAGTTAAGGCACTTGCCTGCAAAGCCTAAGGACCCAAGTTCAATCCCCCAGTACCCACATAAACCAGATGCACAAGGTGGTGCATGTGTCTGGGGTTTGTTTGCAGTGGCTGGAGACCCAGATGCACCCATTCTCTCTCTGTCTGCCTCTCCCCTCACTCCCTCCCCCTCTCAAGTAAATAAATAAAATATTTTAAAAAGGTATTTTATTTATTTATTATTTATTTGAGAGAAACAGGGGAAGGAAGAGGCATAGAGAAAGAGCAAATGGGTGCGCCAGAGCCTCCAGCCATTGCAAACAAACTCCAGCCACATGTGCCCCTTGTGCATCTAGCTTACAATGGGTACTGGGGAATCGAACCCAGGTCCTTAGGCTTCACAGACAAACACCTTAACCTCTAAGCCATTTCCCCAGCCCAATAAAATATATTTTTTAAAAATCTAATGAGAGCCGGGCGTGGTGGCGCACGCCTTTAATCCCAGCACTCGGGAGGCAGAGGGAGGAGGATCGCTGAGAGTTCGAGGCCACCCTGAGACTACATAGTATATTCCAGGTCAGCCTGGACCAGAGTGAGACCCTACCTCGCAAAACCAAAAAAAAAAAAAAAAAAAAAAAATCTAATGAGAGGGTTTGAAGATTGCTTAGTGGTTCAGGCACTTGCCTGCAAGGCCTAACAACTCAGGTTCGATTTTGTAGTACCCATGTAAAGCCAGATGCACAAAATAGCACGTGCTTCTAGAGTTCGTCTACAGAGGCTAGAGGCCCTGGCATGCCCATTCTCTCTCTCTTTCTCTCTTTGTTTGCAAATTAACTAAATTAATTAAATAAATAATTTTTAAGAAATCTAATGGGAGACTAGAAGGAGTGAGATGAGTGGGAAATTAAGTAGAAGCAAGGATTAGATTAAGCACAAGGCTCCTAAAACATATTATCTTATGGTGCTCTAAAATGTGATTATATCACCTATTCAATAAAAGTAAGAGAACTTAGCCAAGTGTGATCGCATGGCAAAAGACAACAGGAAGTGGCTTCTGTAAAATGGCGTTTTGCGCAGGCTTGATGTGACAAGAGTTACAGCCCCATGCTCGCGAGAGGCCTACTACGAGATGTCCTGTCCAGAGACAAGCTGTCATTGGTCACCAAAAGGGGACCGCCCATGCAAAGATTAACAGCCCCTTAAAACCCATGTACACTTCCTGAATAAACGAGTTTGTGGGTTCTCGCTCCCACTTTCACCCAACTCCCGGAGTCTGTGTCGTGACTCCGCGCTGCTCACCCCAATTCGGCAGAGACCCTATCGTCCCTCCTGAGCTGGCCTTGGGGGACCCCAACATCTGGCGCCTGAACAGGGACCCTCTGCCCCGACGTCGGTGTTTTAGCGAGACACCCCATCCGTGACCCCCCTGCCCCATCGGCATCTGGCGAGATGCCCCGTTGAACGTCCCGTGAGCCGGTGAGCAGCCCCTCGGCGTTTGGCAGAACGGCAAAACGCCCAGTTCTTCGAGAAGCCCCCTCGGCGAGTAGCCCCCTCGGCGATGCCTCGTCCCTGAAAGTTCGACGAGCAAAGCGCCCAGTTCTTCATTGGTGAGAGAAAACGGCTAACGGTTGCCTGTGGGTGAGCAGGCAGCCCCTTACCCCCCCCTTCTTTCTTTGTTTGTCCTCCCTTCCCCCCCCAGTAAGGCACACACTGCCGCACGGCCCTAAGCCTGTGTTGGACCCTCCCCCCACTAAGCACAAGACACGTGGGTCCTAAACAATCTATCCGTATGTCTCAGCTGGCCCCAGCATTAGGACTTGTGGTTTGCATGATTATCCTCTGGTCTATCATCTTGATCTGGGTTATTATTTTCTCAGTCTCTTTGATTCAGGAGTGTCCCAGCCCAGCCCCCATCAAACAACACCACGCGGCAATGGGCAACCTCCCTCCCCACCAGAGGATGCCGCAATTGCAAGCTCTTAAGGCCCTCCTTCTGCAATGTGGCTTAAAATTAAAACAAAAAGACTCCACTGTGGAGAACGTCATTTCGGCCCATAAGAAACGCTGTAAGGATCCTAAACTGGCTCTTCAAAGTTCGTTCCTCCCAGCCCCCTCCTACGGTAACTCGGATGAGGAGGAAGTCAAACTTTTACATTACAATAGACCACCACCACAACCCCCTCCTGCTACGGCCACAGTTGCAACCACCCCTCCCCCTCGTTACCCTTCCAGGGACCTCCCCCTGCTCAGTCCTGGACACACCCAGGTGACTGCCGGTTCCCTGACACGCCCCTTCGCTGCCTTCCCTGTTAACGTAGGGCCAGATGCCACAATCAGGCCATGGCTCCCCACCCCTCTTTGATCTGGCCCTCATCCGTAAGGCAGCCCAGGAATCCTGTGTTGATTCTGCTTACTTTGAACAAGTCCTCTTACAATGGGCCATCCCACCTATAGTGACCTGGCTAAATCCCAGGCCCGCCAAAATCTTAGGGATGAAATTCCAATTACCTTGGACATACTCCTTGGCACAGGACCTTATACAAACCCTATATCCTGAGCTCTCGCTTGGCCAATTCAAACATTTAACCCGTACTTGTAAGGCATGTGCCCCCCTAGCCCCCCTGGGCCCCCTACAGCCTCAAGGAGTCAATCCTAGAGGCCTTACCCCAAATTCTATCTGGCAGATGGATGTTACCCACATACCTTCCTTTGGTAACCTCAAATATGTCCATGTCATTGTGGACACTTACTCTAAGCTTACTTTTGCTATTGCTCTCTCTGGGGAAAAGGCATCCCATGTTATTAAGGCAACAAAAACCGCTATGTTAGTCATGGGCGTGCCCTGGTCAATTAACAGACAATGGCCCTGCATACACATCTGCCCAATTCACATCCTTCATGGAATCTTGGGGAATAAAACACTCCCTTGGGATCCCCTACAACCCACAAGGACAGGCCATCGTGGAAAGAACAAACCGGACCCTAAAGGAACTAATTATAAAACAAAAGTCCACTATGTCGCCCAAGGACCCCCACTTGGCCCTAGTGGAAGCTCTTTTCACCCTCAATTTTCTCACCTTGATGAGGCAGGACTCTCCCCAGCCTACAAACATTGGAGATCCCAACCAACCACGACACCCCTTACCCTTAGTCCGCTGGAAAGATCCTCTTACTAATATTTGGAAGGGGCCCCACCCTCTTTTTAACGCAGGGCCGAGGGTATGCTTGTGTCTTTCCAGAAACTTCACAGATCCCAGTTTGGGTTCCTGCCAGAAACGTCCGTCCAGCCACTGACTCAGCGACCAGCCTTACTGAAGAAGATGATGCCAGACCCCTCAGACTACATACGGGACTTTAAACTTATTTCCCCACCGCCACTGACTCAGCGACCAGCCTTGCTGAAGAAGATGATGCCAGATCCTCAGACTACATACAGGACTTTAAACTTATTTCCTCCACCAGCCACTGACTCAGCGACCAGCCTTGCTGAAGAAGATGATGCCAGACCCTCAGACTACATATGGGACTTTAAACTTATCCCCCCCACCTAGCTATAAATTCCTTTCCAACTCCTTTCATTACATTGAGCTGCTACCATTAAGGACACTCAATGCTACTGACTATGACGCTAGGGTGAACTCACCCAGCAACCTGTCCTACCCCAGTCTTCTTCAGGCTCTCTAGTTGATTCTCGCTTGCTGGGACTGTTCACATGCCACAGAGCCACGCCAACTTGGCCCTTCCATGCCTCCTAGGCAACAGCCTCATATGTATGGTACAATACAGGCCTGGTCCTAGCCAGACCTCATGCTAAAAGCCATACCAGGCCATACCCCTCGGGTTTTCTCACCAGGATGGCAGCCAGCCCAGGACGGGTAAGATTCCATGAGATGGGGCAACCTAAGACAGGCACTGTCACATGTGATGATCCCTTGGGGCCTGGGTTCAACAATGGCTTTCCAAAAGCCATACCAGGCTATCCCCTTGGGTTTCTCACCTAGGTGGCATTTGGCCCATGACGGGTAAGTCTCCATGAGATGGATCAACCTAAGACAGGCACTGTCACGTATGATGATCCCTTGGGGCCTGGGTTCAACAATGGCTTGGCAATAAACCATACCTCTCAGGGTTGCCAATAATAAAAACAAAAAGGAGGATATGTATGGCACAATACAGGCCTGGTCCTAGCCAGACCGCATGGCAAAAGACAACAGGAAGTGGCTTCTGTAAAATGGCGTTTTTGCGCAGGCTTGATGTGACAAGAGTTACAGCCCCATGCTCGCGAGAGGCCTACTACGAGATGTCCTGTCCAGAGACAAGCTGTCATTGGTCACCAAAAGGGGACCGCCCATGCAAAGATTAACAGCCCCTAAAACCCATGTACACTTCCTGAATAAACGAGTTTGTGGGTTCTCGCCTCCCACTTTCACCCAACTCCCGGAGTCTGTGTCGTGACTCGCGCTGCTCACCCCAATTCGGCAGAGACCCTATCGTCCCATACATCCCTCTTACATATGGATCTGAGCTACCCCCACCCCCAATTCAATAAGTTCATATCAGCTTCCTTACCATAATCTTATCTGCTAGTCACTGGCCATCAGGGAAGTGTTTAAAGACTTTTTGGACTCAGTACTCCTATGTTTCTTAAAAATTATTGAAGACTCCAAAGAACTTTCGTTTGAGTTATATTTTCTATACTATAAATACTAACAAAATTTTAAAGTTTTTAAATTCATTTAAAAATAATAATTCAGGGCCTGGAGAAATGGCTTAGTGTTTAAGGTGTTTGCCTACAAAGCCAAAGGACCTCAGTTTGATTCCCCAGGACCCAGAGGCACAAGGTGGCGCATACATCTAGAGTTCGTTTGTAGTGGCTAGAGGCCCTGATGCACCCATTCTCCCTCTCTCTCTCTCTGCCTCTTTCTCACTCTCTCAAATAAATAAATAAATAATAATAATAATTCAGGGACCAGGGAAAAAACTCAGCAGTTAAAGGTGCTTGTTTGCAAAGCTTGCAGCCTGGGTTCACAATTTCCTAATACCCATGTAAAACTGGATGCACAAAACGGCACATGTGTCTGGAGTTTGTTTGCAAACCCTGGTTCACCCATATTCTCTTCTCTCTCTTGTAATAAAAAAATATTTTGGGGGAGGAGAGAGACACAGAGAGAGACAGAGAGAGAGGGAGAGGAAGACAGATAGAGATGAGCACGCCAGCAGCCTGTCAGCTGCTGCGAATGAAATCCAGATGTGTGCGCCCCCTTGTGGTCAAGTGCGGCATTGCGCCCTTGCGTCACTTTGCATCCGGCTAAACGTGGGACCTGGAGATTGGAACAGGTGTTCTTAGGCTTAGGAGGCAGGCGCCTTAACCGCTAAGCCATCTCTCCAGCCCCCAAAAATATTTTTAAAAATAATAATAATTCATTGATAACCAAGTACATGGTAAATAATGAGTCTTTTATAAAATATATTTTCCCTAACAATAGCAACAACAAGAACAGCAAATTAAAAATCTCTTCAGTACTTAACCTTTTGCAGTATGTTACTTTTGTTAAGATAAATGAAAAGGGCTGGAGAGATTGCTTAGTGGTTAGGGTGCTTGCCTGCCAAGCCCAATGACCCGGGTTCGATTCCTCAGTACCCATATGAAGCCAGATGCAGTGATGCATGTCTCTGGAGTTCACTTATAGTAGCTGGAGGCTCTAGATCATTCTCTTTCTCTCCTCTCTCTCTCTGCTTATAAATAAATAAATATTAAAAAGATAAATGAAGAACTCTGACTTCACAGGCACTTGGAAAAAGGAGGATTTTAATAAAGCCTTTGAAGACAGACAGGAATGTCTTTGTTACTGTCACAGAACTTAATAAGTGGAAATTTCTTTCTTGTTTTTTATTTTTGGTTTTTTGAGGTAGGGTTTCATTCTAGCCCAGGCTGACCTGGAATTCACTACATAGTCTCAGAGTAGCCTCAAACTCACAGTGATCCTTCTACCTCTACCTCCAAGTGCTGGGATTTACTTTTTTTTGAGACAGGGTCATATGCAGCCCAGGCTGGTCTTGAATTTGCTATATATGTACTGTGGGCTGATCTTCAACTCATGTTCCTCCTGCTGTTTCCCAGCTCTAGTTTTTCACTTTTTTCCCCTATTTTTATTATTTATGAGAGAGAGAGAATGGGTATGCTAGGGCCTCTAGCCACTGCAAACGAACTCCAGATGCATGCACCACTGTGTGCATCTGGCTTATGTGGATTCTGGGGAATAGAACCTGGGTCCTTAGGCTCCACAGGCAAGTGGCTTACCCACTAAGCCCAAGGAGTCATTTCTTAATGTTAGTTGTAATGTAGAATCTGAAAACACATCAATGAACATTTTATACTATTATTATATTAAAATCCATTTGTCTACTTTACTTTTTTTTTTTTTTTTTTTTTGGTAGGTAGGGTCTTGCACTAGCCCAGGCTGACCTGGAATTCACTATGTAATCTCAGAGTGGCCTCAAACTCACAGTGATCCTCCTACCTCTACCTCCAAGTGCTGGGATTTACTTTTTTTGAGACAGGGTCATATACAGCCCAGGCTGGTCTTGAACTTGCTATATATGTAGTGTGGGCTGATCTTCAACTCATGTTCCTCCTGCTGCCACCTCCCAAGTGCTAAAATTACAGGCATGTACCATCATACCTGGCGCATTTACATGGGTGCATAGGGATCCAAACCCAGACCCTCATGCCCATGTGGCAAGTGTTTCTACACACTGAGCCATCTCCTTAGCCCTCCTGCTCATTCATGATGTTCATGAACAAAGCTACTCAGTCACCTTACAATTCAAACTGTCATGACCTGTTTTTCCTCCACAGTCAGTATACTGACTGGGTTGGCAGCAGAAATATTTCATGTATTCATCTCATTTTGTTACACAAAATACCAAAAATGATGCATATTCAATGATTAAAATTTAATAAAATTAATGATTTTTCACTGTTTCATCAATGACATTCATAAGTGAAACTGGTTTTTTTAAGTCACTTTTTGTTTTTTGGCAACAGAGTTTTGCAATGTAGCCCAAAGCCTCCCAAGTGTTGGAATTACAGGTGTGTGCCACTGCATTCCGCCTAAAACTGATCTTTTTAAAACAGTGTGCACAGAGATGAAGTTGGGGCTCACATGGTTTGGGGGCCATAGTTCTAAGGTGCCCAGTCTATAGTATACTGCTGCTTTTGCAGCACCAATGCAAATGTTAACCTGGTGAAGAGGCCTCCTAGTACTGTGATGAAGGCAGATTTCGTCTTTGGTTCCTAATAGGTCCACAGCCACACACTAAAACTTCTCCCCCAGGAGAGCTTCAGTGCAGAGTCCCAGCACCAAGAAGGGCTAAAACCTCACCTAAACTACTGAAAAACTAGAGATCAACTGGACTGTACAATAACACGGCCAGAAATGCCCTGTGAGGAAGTTTCTTCAGGGAGGCCAGCAACAGAGTGGAAGAGGCCCAAGGGATGGTCCAGTGTGCTCACCAGGTTGGCCAGCTGATCAAGCACCTCATTGATTTGTTGGCTGTAGGTTAACCCAATATGAGACTTTCCCATTAAGCGCCGTACCTTCTTTCGGATGTCATTCTTATTCACCTGGAAAGTCAAGGCAGGAATCTTAAACAGGGTTCTGCTCTCCTCTCAACTGAGGCAGAGACAAAAAATATCCAAGTAAGCTTTCTCCTCTCCAACAGAAGTGGAATTCTGAAATTCCATGTTACTGAATATGGGAGAACATTCCCAACTGTGTGTTCTGCCTACATGCTGGGAAGAGAAGGAACTGTTCTTTCTCTAGTTCTCATCTGCAGAAATTTGGCTCTTAGAGCAGCTGGGCTTCAAACTTGGGGGACCTGTCCTCCTAGCCCCAAATGATAACACAAATTTCTTTCCTAAAGGGTTCCTCAGAGTATAATTTAGAAACAAGACATTTAGTTACACTGGGACTCAGCTGTAGCTCAGATATCCTCTGAAGGTTAAGGATAATTATCCTTCCTCCAACCAAAGTCAACTGGAATTTAGCTGAGAGGAGAGAACCTTGTAACTCAAGATGAACCAAACTAAGATGTCTTACAGGGCATTCTTTGCATTTGGTTAACTAATTCCTTCAATTTAGAGAGGCTGAGGAGAACAGGTGGAGAAGAAACTCGGAGGCTCATTTTCAAGGCAATTCTCTTCTACCATCAGTCCCAAACCCATGTTTCCCTTTCAGAGCAGGACTCTTCTATTTGTAACGTACTTCATCCACAACTATAATACCAAGCACAACCAAATCAACCTATAATTTACCATTACTTTGTTAATAGGTAGTTGGGTTTTTTTTTTTTTTTTTGAGAAAAGAGCTTATGTAACCCAGGCTGACTTTGAACTTGCTATGCAACTGAGGATGACCTTGAACTCCTGATCCTCCTGCCTCTACCTTTTGAGTGCTGGAATTTCAGAGATGCACCACCATGCCCAGATAGGCAGCTTTTTTTTTTTTTTTTTTACAGATATAGAAAAATCCTACATGATAAAGGGCTAGTGCATAAAAATGCATTTTAAGTGCCCTTTCAAAGGTTTTAAAAGGTGTTACTGATTTATTTTCTTTTGTTTTGTTTGAGGTAGGGTCTCTACCTTAGGCTGATCTGGAACTCACTTGGTAGCTGGCCTCAAATTCATAGCGATCCTCTGACCTCAGCCTCCCAAGTGCTGGGATTAAAGGCATACTCCACCATACCTGGCTCTGATTTTGTAAAAAGGTACTAATTAAGTTAAATTCTGTAGGGAGTTCTACTGGTTTTCTAAAACAACTTAGTGAAGGAAGCACATAAAATTCAAAATAAACAGTATGGGATGATCAACAGTCATTAGCAAAACAACCTGGCAGCCTCAGTTAAATAGACGAACGGTATATAAACTGGCAGAGAGGCCTCAAACTTTCAGTCAGGAAGAGAGCCCCATTAAGAAGCTTTGACAGCTTCCCAATTGCCCCTTTAGGGCAACAGGAACTTTAGGCAACAGGAAAGCCTTGCCCTTCCAGCATCAGTAACAGCTGGGCATAAGCAGAATCAGCACTACCTTCATCAGCAGCATGTAGGATATGAGGTTGTGCAAAAGTGTGGCCAGCAAACGATCTTCATCATCCTCCAGGCGCTTTCGGTCGTGTTCTCCCAGGGACAGGTACCTAAGCAGGAGATCAGGCACAAGTCAGCCCTCAGGTGGCAGATCACAGAACTAACTAGGAGGAACTGAGTGGGCATACTTCCATGGGTTTCCTAAGTCCCATACCTGTCAATCATTTCCTGGGGACCCTGGTCCATTCCCATTCCTTCTCTTTCCAACATCACAGCATCTAAGAATGCATCTTCCCAGAACTGCATTTGGTCCCATAAAGTAGAACGTTCTTTGCCTGTGTAGAATTAAGGTCTTTTGTTTTTGAGGGGGTGGGAATTATGCAACATTTAAAGAATATAGCTGCCAAATGAAAATAGAATAAACTCCAGAGAAAATAAGGCCATTCCAAACTCTAGGACAAATGAAACACAAACCTTTCTATCCCAGATCTAACATTTTGCCACTAGCCCCAAAAGCCTCCAAGTGAGGCCCAGCCCCTCCCAAGCAGGAGGGGTGAACACAACACACAAAGAAAGGCGGTTACTTATAGAAAAGGTCTCCATAGCAGCGTCCTCTAATTGGTCCCACATCGATCCTTTGTCCCTTCCTGCCAATTTGTGAGCAGGAAGGACCATGGTAGCAAGAAAGGAAGGAAAGAAAGACAGAAAGATACCAGCTATTGATTAATACCAAAATGCAATCTGTTTTTCATCCCCTGCTTGTTCCAGACACCACTGGTGTTTTGGTTCAGATTTTAAAATGCTATCTTTAGCTGGGCATGGTGGCTTATGCCTTTAATCCAAGCACTTGGGAGGCAGAGGTAGGAGGATCACCATGAGTTTGAGGCCACCATGAGACTACATAGTGAATTCCAGGTCAGCCTGGACTAGAGCGAGACCCTACCTCACCCCCCGCCCCCCAAAAAAGCTATCTTTAGCTGCATGCCTTTAATTCTAGCACTCAGGCAGAAATAGGAGGACTGCTGTGAGCTCAAGGCCACCCTGAGACTACATAGTTAATTCCAGGTCAGCCTGGATCAGAGTGAGACCCTACCTCAAAAAAAAAAAAAAAAAAATTTAGGAGCCGGGCATGGTGGTGCATGCCTTTAATCCCAGCATTCAGGAGGCAGAGGTAGGAGGATCGTTGTGAGTTCGAGGCCATCCTGAGACTACAGAGTCAATTTCAGGTCAGCCTGGACTAGAGTAAAACTCTGCCTTGAAAAAAAAAAGGGCTGGAGAGATGGCTTAGCAACTAAGACACTTGCCTGCGAAGCCTAAGGACTCAGGTTTGATTCCCTAATATCCATGTAAAGCCAGATGTACTAGGTGGCACAGGCATCTGGAATTTGTTTGCACTGGCTGGAGGCCCTGGTGTGCCCATTCTCTCTCTTTTTCTCTGCCTCTTTCTGTCTGTCTCTCTCTCTTTCTCTATTAGATAAATAAATAAGTAAAAATATTTTAAAAAATTATTCATGCCGGGCATGGTGGCACATGCTTTTAATCCCAACACTTGGGAGGCAGAGGTAGGAGGATTGCTATGAGTTTGAGGTCAGCCTGAGACCACATAGTGAATTCCAGGTCAGCCTGGACTAGAGTAAAACCCTACCTCAAAACAAACAAACAAACAAAATTATTCACTTGCATGTGTATGCATGTGTGCACACCAGAGTCTCTTGCTGCTGCTATCAGGTGACTGTTCGTTCAGCCTTTTGTGAGTGGCTAGGAAATTGAACCTGGGCTGGCTCACTTTGCAAACAAGAGCTTTTAACCACTGAACTATATCCCCAAGTCCTAAAAATGCTATCTGATGTCAACACTGAGATTAGTAAAAGCCAAGCATCTACTGCTCAGGGTTACACTCTCCCCTGGCTGAGCAAACCCAGCTTTCCTCAAGTACCCCAGTCTTTCTTACCTAGGAGTCCCTCATACAGATAGACTCGCTGGCTTACATCTTCGGAAGAGTGAATTGGGCTGCCTGCCAGCTTCCCTTTTGGCTTCAAGCTGTGGGCTTTACCCTGGAGACAAGGTGGTAGGTCAGCTGCCAGATGTACCAATGAATAGGGACAAGGTACATGAAACACCTCACCAAAAGGCTCACATCCAAGGCATCACCCATTAACAACACAAATGTAATATTCTTACTTCTGCTGCAGTTATGACTTGTATTTGATCAAAGTTAATATGATAATCCTGCTGTTACTGCTTCCTAAACCAAGAAATCAGTTTCATTCGGATTATCTTTATTCTAAAGTAACTATAAGACTACATTTAAAGCCAGGCATGGTGGCACACACTTACAATACCAGCATTTGAGAGGGGGAGGCAGGTGGACCAGTACTTCAAGTCCAGCCTTGCTTTATACAAGTTTAAGGCCAATTTGGGCTACATGAGACTCTATTTCAACCATCCTGCCCATCCCCCAACCCCCAAGTAATGCTTTCTGTAACTGTATGACACGGTAGGAAAGATTTGAAATACTCTTATTAAAACAGCCTGTGGGCCTGGCATGGTGACATATGCCTTTAATCCCAGCACTTGGGAGGCAGAGGTAGGAGGATCGCCATAAGTTCAAGGCCACCCTGAGACTATATAGTGAAGTCCAGGTCAGTCTAGGCTAGAGTGAGACCCTACCTCGAAAAATCAAAAAAACCAGCAACAACAACAACAAAAAAAAACCCAACAACAACAACAAAAGCCTGCGTAGCTGGGGCACAGTAGCACACACCTTTAATCCCAGTACTTGGGAGGCAGAGTTAGAAGGATCACCATGAGTTTGGGGCCAGACTGGGACTACAGAGTGAGTTCCAGGTCAGCCTGAGTTAGAGTGAGACCAGACTAGTTTTAATAATTAAAAAATAGTAATAAATAAATAAAAATAAATAATAAAATAATAATAATAAATAAAAACTAGACCCAGAGTCAAGACCCCTTTACCTGAGTAACCTTGCTGACTCTTCATCCTATCTAGCCTTCATTCTGGGAGGTTACTGGCTCTACTGAAAACATACATACACAAGAATCTGGGAGTAGAAATGAGCACTAGTTCTACAAAATTGATTTCATTTAAATTTTATCTTCTATTCTTTCCCATAGATAAAAGATTAGGAGCCCAGCATGGGGGTGCATGCCTTTAATCTCAGCACTTGGGAGGCACAGGTAGGAGGATTGCCATGAGTTCAAGGCCACCATGAGACTACATAGTGAATTCCAGGTCAGTCTGGGCTAGAGTGAGACCCTACCTCGAAAAACCAAAAAATAAAAACAAACTAAAAAAGAATTGCTACCAGATGAGCATAATGGCACACACTTATAATCCCAGCACTTGGGAGGCTGAGGCAGGAATAGTGCAAGTTTGGGGTTAGCCTGAGCTATGTATTGAGATCATCTAAAAAACAAAAAAAGAAAAAATAATTTCATTATACGTGACCAAGATTTTATTGGATAACTATTGGTAAGTTCTTTTCTTTCAAAGAGCCTTGTACATACTAGGCTAGTGCTCTACCACTGAATTACACCCCTAACCCCACCTTTTCCTCCTCATCCATTCATTCTCATTCTCTTTTTTCATTTTTTTTTTTTTTAGAAACATTTTATTTTATTTTATTTTATTTGTTTGAGAGAAAGAGAGAATGGGAGCACCAGGGCCATCAGCTGCTTCAAATGAACTCCAGACACACATGCCACCTTGTGCATCAAGCTTACATGGGTCCTGGGGAATTGAACCTGGGTCCTTTGGCTTCACAGGAAAGCACCTTAACTGCTAAGCCATCTTTCCAGCCCTCTCTTTCTCTTTTCAAGGTAGGCTCTCACTCCAGGCCAGGCTGATGTGGAACTCACTCAGTATTCCAGGCTGGCCTCAAATTCAAAGTGATCCTCCTACTTCTGCCTCCCAAGTGCTGAGATTAAAAGCACACACCACTATGCCTGTACTCATTCTCTTTTTAAAAATGTGTGTGTGTGTGTGTGTGTGTGTGTGTGTGTGTGTATCTATGGGCAGCACACATATAGAGGTCTGATGACAACCTCAGAGTGTTTACCCTCTCTATGATACTACCTTGACTGAACCTGCAAACAAGTGCTTTTAACTACCGAGCAATCTCTCTAGCTCTCTCTTCTCATTTCTTAACTTTTCATTCTTTACTAACTTCTTTCCTCCATTCAAGAAATGGTATTGTATTGTATTGTATTGTACTATATTGTATTGTATTGTAAATAAAGCTTACAAAGATGGTGCTTGTGGCAGAGTTGGTCTCAATTTCACTATCAGACAGAGTGCCCCGAGAACTTGCCAAGTGGCCACTGCCCTCGCCTCCTGGTCCATCACCTGCATTGCTACTTAGGTCACTGTCTGCTCCAAGGGTCTCTCCAGAACTATTACTCACCTGGAAAGGAAAAAAAAAAGTAGTAAGGAATATCCCCAGGGCAGGATGCCCAAAACACCTGTTAGAAGTCTCTCTCTCTCTCTCTTTATATATATATAAAAGTATCAGTGTGTCAACAGCTTCCCAATACCTTCGTTGTAACCTGAGAAACACAGAGTAAAATCCCACTTACAAACACCTACAACAGGTATGCATATTGACCATGAGACTCAAGCTGACCTAACACTAGAAATACCCTCCAAACAAAAAGAACCCTCTCCCCAAGAGGAAACCCACACCCCACCCACAAAGATGCCAGTGTGGTCTTCCCCTACCACGGTGCTAACTTCAGAATCCTGACTTGAGCTGCGGATCATAACAGCTGGACTCACACAGATGACAGAGTCTTGATCAGTCCTCTGAAATAAGACAGAGGGACATTGATATCATCCCTAGAGAGGCCACGGGCAACTTTTTTTCCCCTGGGTGGAATAAATCTGTAACGTACATCATGAAAATAATACACATTAAAGAAATACATGCTTACTTTTGAAAACATATAAAAGAAATGAAATACGCCACTATTTTTAGTATATTTTCTTTCAATCTTTTCTTTCTTTTTAAAATATTTTTATTTATTTGCAAGCAGAAAGAGAAAGAGAGAGAAAGACAGAATGGGCACATCAGGGCCTCTAGCTGCTGCAAACAAACTCCAAATGCATGCACCACTTTGTGTATCTGGCCTTATGTAGGTACTGGGGAATGGAACTCAGGTCACTATGTTTTGCAGGCCAGTGCTTTAACCACTGAGTAATCCCCCCTTTTTTAAAAAAAAAATTTTTTTTTTTTATTTGCTAGCAGACAGAGAGAGAATGGGCACCCCAGGGCCTCTTGCCCTGCAAACTCCAGACATATGTGCCACTTTTTGTATCTGTCTTTACGAGGGTACTGGGGAATCGAACCTGGGCTGGCAAGCTTTGCAAACAAGCACCTTTAACCACTGAGCCATCTCTCCAGCCCTCTTTTTAGTCTTTTCTAATATATTTAGAAAATAAAAATGGGAACCAGGTGTGGTGGCATATGCCTTTAGTCCTAGCACTCAGGAGGCTGAGGTAGAAGGATCACCTTGAGTTCAAGGCCAGCCTGGGCTAGAGAGAAACCCTGCCTGGAAAAAAAAAAATTAGAATCATACCTAGCTTTGTAACAATTTTTTTTTTTTTTAAAAATTTATTTATTTATTTGGTGTGTGTATGTGAATGCAGATATGTATGTAGTGAGAAGACAACTTCAGGTGTTGGTCTTTGCTTTCCATCTTGTTTGAGGCAGGGTCTCTCATTGTTTACTGCTGCATTCAACAGGCTAGCTGGTCCATAAGCTTCTGAACAATTCTCCTCTCTCTGCCTTGCTTCTTACCCTAGACTTACGTGGCTTTCAGATGCTAGCACTATAGTATCTGACTTGATGTGGGTTCTGAGGATCCAAACTCGGGTATGCTTTAGAGACAAACATTTTGTTCACTGAGCCATCTCCTTGCCTATGTGTCATTAATTTTTTTTGTTTTTGTTTTTCAAGGTAGGGTCCTGCTGTAGCTCAGGCTGACCTGGAATTCACTATGTAGTCTTAGGGTGACCTTGAGCTCACAGCATTCCACCTACCTCTGCCTTCCAAGTGCTGGGATTAAAGGCATGCACCACTATGCCAAACTTATGTCACTAAATTTTTGAAAACCCAATCTTTAATAGACACCAATACTGTATTACATGGATCTATGATAGTCATTTTTCCATTACTTGATAGTTATATTCTTTTGAGTTTGTTGTTCCATTTTCTTTCTTTTAATTTAAAGAAGTATTCTGAGGGTTGGGGTTAATGTAACTCAGTGGAGTACTTGTCTAATATGCACAAAATCCACAGATAGATAGAAAGACAGACAGCAAATTAGTCCTGACAGTTTTCAATAAATTATCACAAACCTGGGAAGCAGATGCCAGGCTCACACCACTGTCTGCACTGATCTGGGACTTCTTCTCCTCTGTCTCACCAAGGTCAAAGGTAGGTTTGATTACTTCTGGCCCTGGGTAGGGGAAAACTTCTGTTACTCAGCACATAGGGGTTTGGGGCAAGCTAGTGAAGGGCGTGGGACAGCAGCAGAACTTGGCCCCAGACCTGTTCAGCACATCTCAGTCACCTTCCCAGGGACTGCCCCCACCACCAGTACACACATGGGAAGCTACTAGAAGAGGTCCCCAGATGCCTTAAGAACCAAGTGGGGCAAATTAGACCTGGTCTCAAGGGACTCTGTAACCATCTTCTCCACCTGAGAAAATTCTGAGCAAATTATCCTCAAATAAAAAGTTCCACAAAAGCCATCTAAACCACATTCAATGGCCAGAGTCAGAGTTTTACCGTGCCCGAGACCATTTAAGTGTTCCCAAGTCACTCAGTGATCCCAGACAAAGGTGTCCAAAGAGGCCAGAAAAGATCAGGTCGAAAAGAGAGAAAGAAAACGCAGCTATTTCAGTGGGCACTGCCTACTCCCACCCTATAACATCTATATTTGATATTAAAAAAAAAAATTACCCCACCCACCCATGATGGTATGGCAGAAGGACAGAATAGCAGATAGCAAGAAAGCGTGCCTAGGCAAGCCACCAGAAAGAGTTGGGCAGCTACAGACTTAACATGGAGGGACAGCAACCATCTCTGCCAACTATGCCCACAGGCCTCCTAACGGTGAGGGAGGTATCAGCCAATGAGGGACACTGTAATCAGCAAAGGTTCCTGCCACCAGCTTGGCGGCAATAGAAAACCAAGGTCTAAGGAATTTTACTCAGTAGACATCCTGGTTGCTAATGAGGGGAGAGGTGAGGAGCAGCCTACAAGCCACACATCTAGGAATCACACACCACCTACCTGCTTTCAATCCAAATACCCTCCAAGAGCAAATTTGGGGTGGGGCTGACAAAGAAAGCCTGCCCCAATTAGGCCTGGGAAGTTGGCAGGTATGGGAGACTTGGAGACAGGAAGGGGCATTTGTTCCTTACTCTGTTTTTCCAAAGCTTTTTGCTTTTTCACTTCCTGGTGCTTGTTCCACAATTCTACCCCAGATGCAATGCAAGCAGGAGAGAAAGACAGAGAGAGTCAGAGGCTGGTCAGACGAAATGGAAACCCATCCACCCAAGTTGATTCAGTTTCAGACCATAGCATTACCAGTCAAGAGATACAAAGAAGCCAGGCGTGGTGGCACACGCCTTTAATCCCAGCATTTGGGGAGGCAGAGGTAGGAGGAGCACAGTGAGTTCAAGGCCACCCTGAGACTACAGACTGAGTTCTAGGTCAGCCTGGGCTAGAATGAAACCCTACCTCGAAAAACCAAAAGAAAATTAAAAAAAAAAAAAAAGAGAGAGAGATACAAAGAACCTTCATTTAGGGAGGGATGGGGAATCAAGAGGTCCAATGCCTGCCCCCAAATTCATGAACTACAGACTTTAAATTTCTAATCCTATCTCAATGTGGCAGAGTGTTGAGCTAGAAGGGCCCTTTACTAAGTTCTTTCATTTTGGTACAAGGAACTAATCCTAAACAGGCTGGACCATACACGATCAAAGGTGTGTAACGCACAATCAGTGTGATTTCTACCATATCATGTCCTTGCTGCCAAGTGAGCTGATGAATGGCCATTCTTACAAATTACAAAAAAGAGAGACGATCACCTCAAGCAATCTGTTTGACTCACTAGAGTGGACAGAGGCCAACTCATGCAGTCAGTTAGCATCCCTCCTTTCTGCCTAACAAAAATCCTAACTCACCTTAAGAACTATTGCCTGCCTACTGGATCCATTCTTAGCCAACTGTCTGAGAAAAGGCATCCATAAGAAGAAACAGAGAACATAAAATCAGTCAAGACTAGCATTTCAGCAGTGCAAAGCACAGAGAGTACCAATTGAAGCAAATGTTTTTCCGGGAAAGGACTTCAGGGTTTATTTCGTATAATCTCATTTCTCATTTCCTAGATGGAGAGACAGAGGTCCTGAGAGGGAAGTGATCTAAGACACATTCTTAGTTTGGAAGTAGATTCAGGACTTCCAAACTGGTAGGTCAATACTTTTTCTAGACTATCACATCAGGCAGGAGAAAGCTAGGCTTTATCGCCTCTAGGGAAACATTTGCTGACTAGAGAACTGGAGCTCCTCTACAAATGAAAATTTTGGCAACTACTAGGAGTTGGGACAAAGAGGCTTCAGCTGAGAAGCACAGGGCCAGGGACCTAGAACCAAAAAAGAAAGATAGAGCCTTGGTGACTCAAGGTCAAGTAGAAGTGAGCCAAATAGCTGACACCCTAGAGCGTAAGTGGAAAACACCAAACATAAGTACGTTTTTAATCAAGTCCAGGGAGGAAGGGTAGAAAGAAGAGCTGGCTCAGAAATCTATACCTCTGAGGTCCAAAACTCAAACATGCCACAAATGACCAAATAATGACCACTATAATGCTTGGATGGCAGAAACTGGCTGTAGAGACCCATGCAATCATAATTTTAGAGCCTAAAGATGTATCTATAAATTTCCTATAGTTTCCAGGAACTCATGTGGCCTCTCTGCTATGTGAAGAAATTCAGATGTAAATTTAAGAAGGAACCAGGAGTATATATTTCAGACTCAGACTCCCTGGACTAAATCTCACAGGCCTCTAAAGAAACTTTCAGTTTTCTTCTAAGATGCTGGCAGGAATGGCTAGATGAAGTAGAAGGGATAGAGAAGTATAAGGAAATGCTACTGGAAATGGACACAGACCTGTCTCCCTTTTCTAAAAAGCAAAGCAGGGGGAAGAGAAAGACAGGACTCTGGATGAATTGAGAGGAAAGAGGGATATTTAAGAAGCCAGGGCCTCTTTCCGCACATCAAACACAGTCATACGTACCAACAGATGCTACAAAATTCTCTTCCTTTAAACTTCTGGTGTCCAGTTCCTTAGGACTCTTTCCCGTAGCACTTGGTGCCCGAGGACCCAGCTGGGGGACTCTTAGCTGTGCCATAGCCTTTGGGTCCCCCCGCCCAGTCAGACCAGGATCCTTGCCAACTGGGGTATTTACACTCTCTGTTGGACTTCTCTTCCGCTTGTCTGGTTCTGATGAAAAGAGGTCAAAAGAGGTAGTAAGAATCAAGGCAAGGAAATGAAATTAGAAGAGCCAGGATATAGGACATGGACCAGAATTAGTCCAGGAAAGAAAAGCTAAGGCCTTATTTTTTACAATAGAAAAATAATCCCCTTCATGTAAATATGTGCCAGAAAATCAAATCGCAAAGCCTGATAGGGAACAATGTGGCACATGGCATGTGGCCATGGAGACAAGTGTGCTGATTCTCTTGGAGATAAACGGGATAGCATGCTGCCCAGTATGTATGATCCCTACCTTTACTATAGTAGTGGGTCTGGGCAATCTCCAGAAGCCCAAAGATGCTGGCCATGCCACCCAGACCTGCATGGGCATAGGACTGCTCCAAGCTGAGGATGGTACACTTGAGGAGGTCTAACATTCCCTTATATACTTTTCGACTGATCTCCTGCAACAATAATCAGGGCCTCGAGTTGGCAAATTTCCTTTGGTGCCCATATCCTTCTGCCCAATTGATTCGGATTCCATAGCCCAAATGCTTACCACATCCGGGATGACATCCTGCCAGGCATCATCCTCTGATTGCACTGTACGGTTCAGCTTGCTCAGGACAAAGACTCGAAGCTGCTCACTCTCTAGCAGCCGACGCACCTTTTTCATGTTGAGCCAGCCCACTCCCTGGCCATCCAGCACACTGTGCACCACCTCCTTCAGGAACTGCTGGTTCTCACTACAGGATCCACACACCACTTCTGGGGTTATCTGTGCCTTGCCAGAGCATCCCCCCTTTTCACCAGACAAGAGGTTTGTCTCCAGGGGCAAAAGGCAAAGCCAAGTCTCTAAATGTCCACAGATACCACATCCCTCATCTCTCCAGATACCTGCTTTGTCAAGTCCCCACTACTATAGTTTTGCCCTTCCCAACACCATAAACCATTAGTGTTCCATGAGGACTAAGAATGGGAAGCACTGGCAGAAATTTACTCCATCTATGGTACTAAAAGCTGCTCTCTCAGTATTGAGCATCACTCAAATTTTGTGCAGGAATCGCTACCTTCATCTGAGAACCTTTAAAACTTCTGCCAGTCCAGTGTGGTAATCTTAGTGCTTGGGAGATGGAGGCAAGAGTTTTCAACAGTTCAAAGCTGTCCACAACTACTTGTCAAGTTTCAAGACTGCCTGGTTGGCTATATGAGCACCTGTCTCAAGAAAACAAAACAAAAAAATTGTTCTTCCATTTATTACCTAGAATTGCTGGATCGGCCCTGGGGTGATGGAGGTTCCCTTTTCACCGTTGGGCTGTGTTTAATGACAGATGACTTCTGGTCCACTAAGGCCCTCCTGTTTCCTACAGCAGGGAAGGCAGGAATGAAAGACATCATTGTAATAATCCAGGAGCTCACATTAGCACAGCCCTGGATGGCCATGTTCTGTGCCCATTCCCCAGAATGGCTGAGGAGAGGTGGCATCAGGGCATCATTATACACAGGTAGAAAGCAGCCACGGCAATGTGGAGGAGGTGGGGATGGAGACTCAGGCCACTCCACATGCACTGAAAACACGCCCCACGGGCAGTGTGGATGTCATGAGGGATAGGCAAAGCAGGCCAGTCATGTGATGTGCTTGCTCCTTGAGGAAGATGGCCCTTAGGCAGACATGAAGATGCTAGGAAAAACAGATCATGCACAGCTCACGGGCAAGACCCACCTTCACCACTCCCGGGGCCGGCTTCAGTAACAATCTCCATTAGAGTATTTAGCCCAAATACTGGGACACAAAATACACAATTAGTAGGTGCACCACAATACCTCAACCCCTATACCCCTTGACGGTGCAGTAAATCAGATCATCTGAGCAATTTCTCAAAGCCTGAAAAGTGTACATAACCTTGGTTCTTGGGCACATCAGAGCTGGAAGCCAAGTGACCAGGAGACAACCAAGGTTCTAAGAAAGACCATCCTTAAGTCTGAGACCTCTAAGCCAGGCACAAGGTAAATGATACAGGGAGCCTTCGGGTACTTTAGGACAGGCACATGCATGAAAGAGGGAACACTGGTTTTCATGAAACATCTAGTACAGGGTCCAGAGGACCTGTGGGTATCCACAGAGAACAGACATCTTGCAGGTGCTCTCGTAGAAAGTAAAGTGCACTTATGAGGATGGAACATGGGTAGGAGGGATAAGTGAAGCAAATGAGATGAAGCATCAGCATGCAATGAAAGAGTTTTAATTACTCTTCCCTTCAAATGTATCGAATGCAAACCCGAGACACTGAGAGCTTTCCATCCTTAATCTACCTAGCTATGTGTAGATTCACTGTAGCAGTACTAGTTAAGTCTTCTGTACTACTACTCTGATGTCCTTTTGCCCACCTATCCCATGTTCTCATCCCACCAAAGAGCATTCCTTAAGCTCCTGGCATTTCTAGTTAGGTGTGATAGTAGATGCTTACAATCTCAGCACTAGGGAAGGTCAGGCAGGGTACTGCAAGTCCAGTGCCAAGCCTGGGCTATATAGGAAGACTCTGTCTCAAATAAATAAATAAATAAATGTAAAAATAAATAAAAAAGGAGCTGCTTCTCATTGACCTTTCTCTAAGTTAAATATTTCAACACAATAGCCAAAGAAAGCAAACAAAAGCCAAATTAAATTCCAAAAAGGCCCTCAAAAAACATAAAGATGACAAATGAGACTGAAGTAAGGTCTGAATCAGCTCTAGAAGCCAACCAAAACCACTCACAGGCTGAATGCTAATATGAAGCCACAGGAAGTGGCTATAGTCCATAGACACTGCCAGGCTCCCCAGAGCCTTCCTCCTATGGGCCAGCAGCTTGGGATGGAATTTGTCCTAAGTTCATGCAATGGGAAGCTGTGGATGACTGGGGGCAGGTGATGATTCCTAGGTTAGTATGTGTCTCTAATAAGATTCCCCCAAAAGTAGCAGTAATCACACACTGCCATTATCCTAATTGATACAACAGGGTCTTCTCTAGCTACAAAGATGATTTCCATCTGATAACCACCAAGAGCCTAAATGTGGTGAAAACCAGGAGAAGCAATATGAGGCAAGAACTGAATCAATGATTCATAGTATACAGGGCTCCTGAAAAGCACCTATATACCTGACATATCTCCCAGAGAAACCTGGCTTGACAAAAAAAGGTGCGGTTACCTTTCAGGCTGGGGAATGGTGTAGTCTTCTCTCGGGCACCTTTGGTGGGCAGTGTGAGGTTTGAAAGGCTGAAGCTTGTACTATGGTTCCGATACAAGCTGCCTATATGGGGGAGTACATGAGAACAGCAAGTTAGTAGGACAAAGATGGACAGCATTCTACTCCAGTGACCACAACATCATCATTGCCTCACTCCTTTCAAACAATATCCCAGTGTATTGATATACCTTAGAACATATCATGTCTAACATAGGGGAAGCAAAGGAACCATTGCGAGGTCTGTTCCAAATCTAGTAAAAACTTCCTCTGGCTACTTCTCATGATAATGTCCAAGTCTTTCATCTTCTGCTGACAAAAGCATGAAAGCTGGTAGTTAATGGGCCTCTAATCTGAAGTGGGTGCTGTCCCTTCTTGGCTTCTAAAAACATGTACAATCACAATCAAATTATCCCTTATGGCATCTGTCTCTATCCCCTAGTCTATCTCCAACATTTTTAATTTTTTTTCATTTAATTTTTAAATTTTATTTGCAAGGAGAAAGAGAGGGGGGAGGAAGGGAAAAGGAGGGGAAGGGAGAGAGGGAGAAAGAGAGAGAGAATGGGCATGTCAGGGCATCTAGCCACTGCAAATAAATTCCAATGCATGAACCACTTTGTGCATCTGGCTTTACGTGGGTACTGGGGAATCAAACCCAGATGATTAGGGTTTGCAGGCAAGCACCTTAACCTCTGATTCATCTCTCCAGCCTATTTCCCCAACCTTTAAATAATACCACCCTTCATGGCTATAAATATTCTCTAAGTAGAAAACTCATGTTCATTACATTTCTTTACCAGGCAATGATGATATCAGATCTAAAGCAAATCTGACCAGAATAAAGTGCAATTTTTTAAATTTAATGCTTTCCAGTTGAAATCTCAATGATCTTGCCTGAAACACACTAAACATCTAACTTTAAAAAAGTACTCACTAGGAAAAAAAACAAGATAAACAATAAAATGAGCTAGGCCTATTATCCTAGCTATTTAGGAAGCTGAGACAGGAGGATCTCCAATTCAAAGTTCCAATGTGATAGCCTAACTCCACATTTTAAAAAAAAAAGATAAACAAAAAAATACTCACTAGGGCTGCAGAGATGGCTTATTGGTTAAAGTGCTTGCCTGCAAAGCCTAAGGACCCCGGTTCCATTCCCCAGTACCCACATAAAGCCAATTGCACAAGGTGGCGCTTGAATCTGGAGTTTGCAGTGGTTAGAAGCCCTGGAGTGCCCATTCTCTTTCTCTCTTTCTTTCTTTTTTTTTTTTTTTTTTGTTGTTTTTCAAGGTAGGGTCTCACTCTAGCCCAGGCTGACCTGGAATTCACTCTGTATTCTCAGGGTGGCCTTGAACTCATGGCGATCCTCCTACCTCTGCCTCCCAGGTGCTAGGATTAAAAGCATGCACCACCACGTCTGGCTCCATTTTCTCTATCTCTCTATCTTTCTGCCTCTCTCTCTTTCTCTCTCTTTCTCTCTGCTTACAAATAAATAATCACTAATTTGTTTTTTTTTTTAATTTTTATTGACTTTTAATCTTACATACCAAAAAAACCCCACCTGATATTTCCCTCTGTTTTTTTTTAACCTCATTTAAAAAAAAAATTAGGCTGGGCGTGGTGGTGCATGCTTTTAATCTTAGCACCCGGGAGGCAGAGGTAGGAGGATTGTCGTGAATTCGAGGCCACCCTGAGAATACAGAGTGAATTCCAGGTCAGCCTGGGCTAGAACAAGACCCTACCTCAAAAAACCAAGGCTCAGTAAGTTTTTCAGAAAAGAGAGTATAAAGATTGTAAAAGCCACAGGTTGAGACATCATCCTTAGAGGCATTCCTTCCCCCTAAAAATAAATGACTGCTGCTCCCACATAGCATAAACCACAACCCCATAGAGAGTACCTGCAACCCCACTGAGGAGCATCCCCAGCAGAAAGGGGGCAGGGATGAGGGAAAAGAGGATATCAACACATGATGAAGCCATACAAAATATGTTGTTAATAATAATAATAAAGAAAAAAAAATAGCTGGGCATAGTGGTGCACACCTTTAATTCCAGCACTTAGGAGGCAGAGGTAGGAGGAAATTCTCTCTCTCACTCATAAAATATTTTTTTTTAAAAAGCAAAAAAACAAATCTTATTCCTCATAAAAAAAAAATTAAAAGAGTTTCCTTTTTGCTACAGCCTTAGGGACACACCTGAGTTTGGCTTCTCCCTCACCCAACCTGGCTGGGTAGGAGTTGGAGGGAGCATAACACTGTTTTTTGGTTTGGATGGCTTTTCTGCTTGTCTGTGCTTTATAGTTTGGGGTAACTTCTCACTTTAATTACATGTATGATTTTTCTCTGATCTTCAAATCTTCCATGTGGATGCTCTCACCAACTCTAGACACCTATGTACTTATTCTAAACTCGGGGTACCAAGGAGTATAACCCTCTTCATCACTCATTTCCTCTCTGAATCTCTTGATCTCTGCTTGTTTTTAAATTTTTTATTTTTATTTATTTATTAGAGATAGAGGAAGAGTGAGAATGGGCATGCCAGGGCCTCTAGCCATTGCAAATGAACTCCAGACACATGCGCCCCCTTGTGCATCTGGCTTACGTGGGACCTGGAGAATCAGACTGGGGTCCTTAGTCTTCACAGGCATATGCCTTAACTGCTAAGCCATCTCTTCAGCCCTGGTCGCTGCTTTGATGTCTGCTCTCTCAATATTTTTCCTGAGCCTTCTAACTGCCATGTAGATTCCTCCTAAGTTTTCCTACACAAGCTTTGGATTTTCCTTTTCACATGCTTGCAACTTTACCATAATTTCTCTCTAAAAGCCCATTTCTCTCAAGTCTATATGCTTGCAGCTCTACTCTAATTTCTCTTTAAAAGCCTCAGCTTCTTTCAAGTCTATGTGCTTGTAGTTCTATTCCAGTTTTTTTTACCCCCCAAAAGTCCCTCAATTTCTCTTAGATAAACCTTATAGACTATACAATGTTTCCACATGACAGTGTGTTTCCTAAACCCCACAATTTATGATTTCCCCCTAAATAAATTTAATAATTCATAATTTTTTAAAAAACAAACTTTATTCAGTATCACCCAAACTATCTGAATTAGGACAAATGCCAGCCTAGCCCTAAATCTCAAGTTCCAAGCAACATGTGCCACAGTTGGACGTCACTACATAGAAAGCAAAGCAAAGGAATGAGAGAGCTAAAGGCACTTACTGGCAAAAGACATGATTCCCCCGAAGCCCTCGGTGCTGTTGTTGGAGATGGTGGAGTTAGGAGAGCTTGCTCGGGAGTCTGACTCCGCGTCTGAGTCACTTGCCAGTTTCAAGCTGTTGGGCCGCAGCAGCTGTTGAGCCCTTGAATGCACAGTGGCACCTATGAGCCCCAGGCAGGGGTACCTAATCTTGGGAGTGGACCTTATGCTACAGTGCAATTGCTGCTTCTTTCCCACAATTCCTAAACCCCTAGTTCAAAGTTCTACCCTCTTTGGAAGGTAGGACCATAAGATCATCCCTCACCCAAGGTCCTTAAAGTGATTCCTTCAGTTGCCTATATAGAGCAGATCCCCAGGCTCTCACCGAGTGCCATTGACATGTTGGCTGAACCGAGGAGTGTAGCTTTCCCCCTGCTCATCATCATCTTCCTCAGGGGGGAAACCATATTGGGGCTCGAAGTATGGATTGTCATAGGTTTGCTGGTGCATTGACCCCTCTTCAGTTTCTGTCTGATGTTTGTCCACGTTTGATTTGCTAATGCTGGGAGGCATAGGAGGGAGAGACTTGGAGCTGCCTGCTGTTGCCTTATCATCCATCTCCGTAGAGTCAGTGGGTTCCTAAGGGCCACATTTAATAATAATAATAATAAAAAAGATGGTTATCTGGTTGCTAGTGATGCCTTCCCATAGACTCAGTTTGGTAGGGCCAGGTCAGACTTGTCAGCTATCTAACCTGTGCAATATGTGGGAAAAGAACTCTGTGGTATTCCTGGTCTCTGACCTCACAAACTATACAAGTGGATCCAATGAAACCCTTCTGGGGTCAAAACTACATCTCAGAGGCTGTAAGCCAGCCTGGAGAGGAAGATGGGAAGAGCATGAGGAAAGAGGCAGATTAATAGCTACAGTGTTAAGATCCACATCCCAAGCAATGGCTCTCACCCATAACCCTTCCAAATCCTCACGTACAGAGCTGGCACCGTGGATTATGGTGCTGGGGCTACTGCTAGCAGTAGTACTAGAGCTAGAGCGCAGTGGAGGGTGTTCCTGAGAGTTCTCATTGTCTGGGCCAGGCTCCTCTGCTTCCTTCGGGTTCTGCAGCTCATCGATCTCCACTTCACTAGCATCTCCCAGTGCTGCATGTGTCAGAGGGTCCACATCTGCCAAGGAAGACAGGTACAAACTACCTCTTCCCCAAACTCTTAACTCCTGCCCAGAGCTGACCAATCTCCCCATACACACTTACTGGGAGTATCACCATTGATGTCACATTTCATCATTTCACTGACAAAGTCCCCCAGAGAGGAGTAAGAAGAACTGGAGTCATCATACTCCATACTGTCACTGGCACTATTGAACAAAGAGCATAAAATAGAAAAGAAACAGAAAATCAGGCAAGGGCGGACAAAAGAATCCACCACAATCAATATTTAGAGTAAAGATGGTATGGATGCACATTTAACTCAAGGTCAGGGAATAAGATAAAGTCAAGAAAATCAATGAGTGGCTTAGTGCCTGTAATCCCAGCATTTAGCAGGCTGAAACGGGAGAAATGAGTTTGAAGGCAGCCTAGACTAGTAGTGAGACCCTGTCTCAAAAAAATGAGGGATAGCCAGGCGTGGTGGCGCACGCCTTTAATCCCAGCACTCGGGAGGCAGAGGTAGGAGGATAGCCGTGAGCTCGAGGCCGCCCTGAGACTACATAGTGAATTCTAGGTCAGCCTGAGCTAGAGCGAGACCCTACTTCGAAATACAAAAAAAAAAAAAAAAAAAAAAAGAGGGAAAAAATGAGGAAGAAGAAAGTAACTAACCAAACCAGGCATGGTGGCGCATGCCTTTAATCCCAGTACTCAGGAGGCAGCAGTAGGAGGATCACCTTGAGTTCGGGGCCAGCCTGGGTCTAGAGTGAGTTCCCAGGTCAGCCTGGGGCTACAATAAGACCCTTCTTCAGAAAAAGCAAAAAAAAAAAAAAAAAAAAAAAAAAAGAAGGAAGGAAGGAAAGAAAGAAAGAAAGAAAGAAAGAAAGAAAGAAAGAAAGAAAACCAACCAAATTATAATGCAAGGCTTCAAAAATTGACACCTATAACTGCTATATGATTTTGCCTCCTATGTGCTGAAGAAGGGCTAGCATGAGGGACTCACCTGTCATCAGTGGGGTCAGAGTCAGACTCATGCTCTGGTGGCATACTTAGTGCCTCAGCCAGTTGAGAATTGCTGTCATAGACTCGATAATGGATGGGTTGCAACTGGTGAGCATACCACTTTGGCTTGTCACCAATCATGGCTGGATCAAACATATCTACCAAAAGAAGAACAATAGTGAACAGAAGGAAAAAAATATAAAAGTAGGAAAAAGTCTAAAGCATAAAAGGGGCAGGTCAAAGGTTAGCAAGTAAACAAGCAAAGGGAAGGGCCATGTGCTGGACATAGACAGAAGGGGGAGTGGTACGGGACAGGGGGACTCACTGTTATGAATTCGTTGGAAGGCATAGTTGGAAGGGTTAAGGATCCATTCTCCAAAGTACTCAACAGCCTGGGTCCTGGCTAGTTTCTCAGCAAAGGGAGTGTGCCGGGGACGTGAGGCTAGAAAAGAGCCAGCTTGGAAAGCTACCACAGGTCGAGGGAAGAGTCGTAGGGTACGTGTATGCATTTGAAAGCCCTGTAGCACGTTCGCAGAGTTGAAGAAACGTACCATGGCTACTCTGGAGAAGAAGAGAGTGGTGAGATAACCCAAGACCTGTAACCTTATCTTAGATGACCTCCCAATACCAGGTTTCCAACATCAAGAGGAGAGCTATCTTTTTTTAATATATTTTTAAAAATTTTAAACATTTTTATTGAGTTGAGAGAAAATGAGAGGCAGATAGACAGAAAGAGAATGGACATGCCAGGGCCTCCAGCCACTGCAAATGAACTCCAGATGTATGTGCCACCATGTGCATCTGGCTTTACATGGGTCCTGGGGAATTGAACCTGGGTCCTTTGGCTTTGCAGGCAAGCACCTTAACTGCTAAGCCATTTCTCCTGCCCCATATATATATATATATATATATATATATATATATATATATATATATATATATTTATTTGAGAGAGAGAGAGAGAGAGAGAGAGAGAGAAATGGGCACTCCAGGGCCTCTACCTACTGCAAACAAACTCCAGTTGTATGCCCCACTATGTGCATCTGGCTTACATGGGTTCTAGGGAATCAAACTTAGGTCCTTAGACTTTGCAGGCAAGCATTTTAACAGCTAAGCTATCTCTCTAGCCCAGGGAGAGCTATCTTAAGAATCATTAGCCTAAACTGGGCATGGTGGCACAAGCTTTTAATCCCAGCACTTGGGAGGCAGAGGTAGGAGGATCAGCATGAGTTTGAAGCCACCCTGAGAATACAGAGTGAATTCCAAGTCAGCCTGGGCTTGAGTGAGACCCTACCTCAAAAAAAACAAAACAAAACAAAAAAAAAGAATCATTAGTCTTTCTCTTCATGCTGAAAGTGTGATGAACTATTTGTTTTCCTTGCTTTTGCTAAGATAAAAATATAACTAAATAGCATACACATTTTATCTATAAAGAAAATTTGGCAAAAAGAAAGACCCAGCACTCGGGAGGCAGAGGTAGGAGGATCACCGTGAGTTCAAGGCCACCCTGAGACTACATAGTTAATTCCAGGTCAGCCTGTGGCCAGAGTGAGACCCTACCTCGAAAAACCAAAAAAAAAAAAAAAAAAAGAAAGAAAGAAAGAAAGAAAGAAAGAAAGAAAGAAAGAAAGAAAATATGGGGGCTGGAGAGATGGCTTAGTGGTTAAGGCACTTGCCTGCAAAGCCAAAGGACCTCGGTTTGATTCCCCAGGACCCACACAGGCCAGATGCACAAGGTAGCGCATGTGCCTGGAGTTCATTTGCAGTGGCTGGAGGCCCTGACACACCCATTCGCTCTCTCTCTCTCTCTCTCAAATAAATAAATAAAAATATTTAATTTATTTTTTTATTTTTTTTATTTTTATTTTTTGGTTTTTCGAGGTAGGGTCTCACTCTGGTCCAGGCTGACCTGGAATTAACTATCTAGTCTCAGGGTGGCCTCGAACTCTCGGCGATCCTCCTACCTCTGCCTCCCGAGTGCTGGGATTAAAGGCGTGCGCCACCACGCCCGGCTAAAATATTTAATTTTAAAAAAAAGAAAATTTGGGGGCTGGAGAGATGGCTTAGTGGTTAAGGTGTTTTCCTGTGAACCAAAGAACCCAGGTTTGATGCCCCAGGACCCACGAAAGCCAGATGCACAAAGTGACACATGCATCTGGAGTTCATTTGCAGCAGCTGAAGCACACCCATTCTCTCTCTCTCTTTTTCTCTATCTGCCTCTTTCTCTCTCCCTCTCTCTCAAATAAAAATGAATTTTTAAAAATTTAAATAAAAAAAAAGAAAATTTGGCTCTGGGAAGTTATCAGTCTCAAACTCAAGAAAGCAGAGAAACCAAATTAAGAGCTCACAAACGTGCACTTGGCTTGGTCTTACCTGGTTGCAACATCCACGGAATCCACATCATTGCCATAAATAAGTGGGTTGAATTCAGTGGAAGGTGTGGACTGAAGGTCATGAGAAGGCCTTCCCATGAGAAGTGGGATCTCTTGACCCTCATGGAATTTCTCCAGATTTAGAATGGGCTGGGTGTTGAGACTCATGCTGGCTAGGGCCTGTAGAACAACAAGAAGTCCTCATATAAGGCAGAGTCCTTGGCAACCAATGTCAACTCCTAGGAAAAAGGTGACTTAAGTTTTTTACACCACTCTAATCAAAAAGTTTTCAATGGGCTAAGCATGGTGGTGCACGCCTTTAACCCCAGGACTCAGGAGACAGAGGTAGGAGGATCACTATGAATTCAAGGCCACCCTGAGACTACATAGTGAATTCTAGGTCAGCCTGGGCTAGAGTGAAACCATACCTCGAAAAACCAAAAAAAAAAAAAAAAAATCTCAGTGGGGGCTGGAGAGATGGCTCAGTGGTTAAGGCACTTGCTTACAAAGCCTAATGACCCAGGGTCAATTCCCTAGCACCCACATAAAGCCAGATGCACAAAGTAGCACATGCATCTGAAGTTCTTTTGCAGTGACTAGTGACCCTGGTATGTCCATTCTCTGTCTCTCGGTCTCTTTCTGTCTGTCTCTCTGCTTGCAGATAAATAATTTTTTTTAAAAGAGTTCTCAACAAAGAACTGTGCTCATTTACAAATAATTACCAACTCATTTTAGAGCCTTCACCTTTGAAAAAGAATCCAAATATTTAAAAAAAATTTTTTTTTTTTTTTTTTTTTTTTCAAGGTAGGGTCTCGCTCTAGCCTAGGCTGACCTAGAAGTCACTATGTAGTTTCAGAGTGGCCTCAAACTCAAGGCAACCTTCCTACCTCAGCCTCCCAAGTGCTGGGATTAAAGATGTGTGACACCATGCCTGGCATGAAAAAGAATCCAAATATTTTAGCCTTTTTAAAATAGCCAGAATTATTTCATCTTAAGTCAACCTAGCTCAAGGCAACTTGATGAAATCTGAAGTCCAGGACAATACTTTTCAATTTCTTTTAGTCAAGAAGTACTTCCCAAATTGAAATCTATGTGGAAATAGAAACAAGTGAGATGTAAAGACAGAGCTGCTCAGAAGGACACAGAGAACAAGAATCTCAAACGTTGAACGTAGGGGCTGGAGGAATGGCTTAGCAGTTAAGATACTTGCCTGCAAAGCCAAAGGACCCAGGTTTGATTCCCCAGTACCCACATAAGCCAGAGGTACAAGGTGCCACATGTGTCTGGAATATGTTTGCAGTGGCTGGAGACCCTGGTGTGCCCATTCTTTCTCTCTCAAATAAATAATACAATTTAAAAATAAATAAGTAAAATAAAAAATTGCTTTAAAAAATGTTGAATGTTCCCAGCTCTATGAGGCTCCATGGGTTATTCGAAAACCACTCCATGAGACCAGCAGTGAACACAAGAATCACCTGGCCTGATGTTATAGCTGTTGTTACAGCTGTTCTTCAAGTATGTTCTCAATCAGTACACCTGCAGTGATTCTACACCTTTAATAAACCCAGGTACACTAATGCTACAGTCCATGGACCACACCTTGAGAAGCAGGCGTCAGAATCAGGGAAGCCAAAGGATATTAGCCCCTACAAACACTTAAAATAAAGTGACATAATCTCACACATCAACGTCTTTATTCATGAGTCACTCTGAAGCAGTCACCAAGAATTAAGACATTGCAAGTGAAGACAACTAGAGAAGAAAAAAAAATTTTTTTTGAGGTAAGGTCTTGCTCTAGCCCAGACTGACTTGGAATTCACTAGGTAGTCTCAGAATGGCCTTGAACTCACAGAGATACTCCTACCTCTGCCTTCTGAGTGCTGGGATTAAAGGCGTGCACCACCACGCCTGGTTTCTAGAGAACTTTTTGAACTTGCAATCCTCACCAGACTGTGGTAATAAGGTATCATATTACATCAACAGTAATGAAACAAGTGAGAGGAGAGTGACACAAAATGACCCACTTAAAGTCAAACAGATTCCATCTAGAGGGACTACTAGGTACTTCACACAACACAGAGAAAAGGATTTCTAAAGACCTTCACATGAAAATATGATTGCTAAAATAAGCACAATGTTTTCTACTGGTGGTCCTACAGAACACACAGAGCCGGGGAAGGGAGTGGAGACTCATCATGTTTTACCTTCAGATACTGTGTTCAGCATGCAGAAGAAATAAATTAATTAATTAATAAAAATGCATGTAAGTGTTTACTCAAGAAAAGGATTTTTTAAATTTAATTTTTTTTTTAGAGAGAGAGACAGAGAGAGAGAAAGGGAGAGAGAAGGGAGAGAAATGGCGTGCCAGGGCCTGAGCCCTGCAATTGAAATCCAGGGACTTGTGCCACCTAGTGGGCATGTGCAATCTTGTGCTCTTGCCTCACATTTGTGTGTCTGGCTTATGTGGGATCTGGAGAGTAGAACATGAGTCCTTAGGCTTTGAAGGCACGTACCTTAACTGCTGAGCCATCTCTCCAGCCCAAAAGGATTTTTTTAATGTACAGAAGGTTCTTAGTGCATGTGTGTATTCACATGAGTATACATGCATGCATGTGGGGGCCAAAGGTCAACATCAGGTGTCTTCCTCAATTTTTCTCCACCTTATTTTTTGTTTATTTTTGAGGCAGGGTTTCACTCTAGCCCAGGCTAACCAAAGTAAGATTTCTGAACATCAGCCTCCCAAGTGCTGGGACTTTAGGCAGGAGCCAGCACACATAGATTCCTCCTCCTCCTTCTCCTTATTGGTTTTTTGAGGTTGGGTCTCACTCTAGCTCAGGCTGACCTGGAATTCACTATGTTGTCTCAGGGTGGCCTTGAACTCATGGCCATCCTCCTACCTCTGCCTCCCGAGTGCTGGGAATAAAGGTGTGCGCCACCACACCCGGCTTTAATACTTTTTTTGAAAGATTTTATTTTTATTTATTTATTAGAGACAGAGAGAGGGGGAGAGAGAGAGAGAGAGTGAGTGAGTGAGTGAAAATGGACACACCAGGGTCTCTAGCCACTGCAAACGAACTCCGGACACATACACCACCATATGCATCTGGCTTACGTGGGACCTGGAGAATTGAACTGGGGTCCTTAGGCTTCACAGGCATGCACCTTAACCACTAAGCCAGCCCCACTTTTTTTTTTTTTGGAAAGGAACTTTTTTTTTTAATTTGAGTGTCGAGAGAGAGAATGGGCATGCCACCAGACTCTCAGCTGCTGTGAACGAATTCCAGGCATGTGCAACCCCTTGTGGGCAAGTGTGGCATTGTGCCCTTGCATCACGTTGCGTCTGGCTTAACGTGGGACCTGGAAATTAGAACCGGCATTCTTAGGCTTGGCAGGCAGGTGTCTTAACCACCAAGCCATCTCTCCAGCCCTTAAAAGGAACTTTTGAGGAAAGATATCTGTATGGACTTTGGGATAAATTCAAGAAGATAATATAAAGGGAGCCCCTCACCTTAAGATTCAGAGAATGTTACAAAACCAGAAATATGGCAGACATGACAAGAAACATGTTATTATTATTATTATTATTATTATTATTATTATTATTATTATACAAAACCTCACTATGTAGCCCAGACTGGCTTCAAACTCATAATCTTCCTGCCTCAGCCTCTCTGTGTTGGGATTATAGGTGTGTACCACCACCCTAACTTTAAGGGCTATTTTATATAACATCATACACGAGAGGATGGTAGATCATACAGTGAATTAGAAGGAATCTTTTTGAGATTAACCCTGCTACCTAAAATAGTGATATGCCTCTTCTTAAACCCATTTGAAGCAAAGAAAATCTAGTCCACTTGCAGCCCAAAAAGGCAAGTGGTGCTTATAATAGCTATCTTCCTACAACAACCAATTACTCTTTTTCTTTTCCTTCATTTTTCACTCACCTGCTTTAAGTGTTTTTTCAGCTCTAGAGATTCTGGTTCTGGCAGGACAGGGAGCACTTCTGCATTGGTGGGGGCAATCACCTGCAGCAGAGAAAAGACAGAATCATAATCTCAGAATTAATTACCCAGGAGTTTCAATTGCATAAAAGCAAATAAAGCCGGGTGTGGTGGCGCACGCCTTTAATCCCAGCACCCGGGAGGCAGAGATAGGAGGATTACTGAGAGTTCGAGGCCACCCTGAGACTACATAGTGAATTCCAGGTCAGCCTGAGCCAGAGCGAGACCCTACCTCGAAAAACCAAAAAATAAATAAATAAATAAATAAATAAATAAATAAATAAAGCAAATAAGACACGTAGGAGGATTATTTTATATATACAATATTATGTTACACTGTACACCTGGATCTATAACAAACACACCAAGATATACAAGCACATCTAAAAATAAAAATAAATATACCTGTCATTGATGCCTATCTCTAAATAGGACTATGATTCTTATTTTTACACTTCTTTCTTTCTTTTTTTTTTTTTGGAGAGAGACAGAGAGAGACAGAGAGAGGGAGGGAGAGGAAGACAGATAGAGATGGGCACGCCAGCAGACTCTCAGATGCTGTGAATGAAATCCTGATGCGTGCGCCCCCTTGTGGTCAAGTGCGGCATTGCGCCCTTGCGTCACTGCATCTGGCTAAACCTGGGACCTGGAGATTGGAACCAGCGTTCTTAGGCTTAGGGGGCAGGCGACTTAACCGCTAAGCCATCTCTCCAGCCCTTATTTTATTGCTTAAAATTTTATTATGAGACTTGAGAGCTGGCTCAGTGGCTAAAGGTGCTTGCTTGTAAAGCCTGATAGTCTGGGTTCAATTCCCAGTACCCAAATCAAGCCAGATGCATAAAGTGTCAGATATGTCTGGTGTTCTTTTGCAGTGCCAGGAGCCCTTGGTAAACCCATACTCACTCTGTCTGTTTCTCTGTCTCAAATAAATAAATAAATAAAAATTTAAAAATTATAGATATATATATTTAAATATTTTTATTTATTTATTTGAGAAAGACAGAGGTAGTGAGAAAGAACCAGAGAGAGAATGGGCACATCAGAGCCTCCAGCCATTACAAACAAACTCCAGACGCATGTGTCACCTTGTGTATCTGGCTTATGTGGGTCCTGGGGAGTTGAACCTGGGTTTTTTGGCTTTGCCAGCAAATGCCTTAACTGCTAAGCTAAGCTAAGCCATCTCTCCAGCATATATATTTAAAAATTTTAAACAATATCAAGCTTTCTACCATTTTTTCCTCATTATTTATTTATTTGAAAGAGAGAAAGAAGCAGAGAGAGAGAATGGGTATACCAGGGCTCCAGCCACTACCAGCAAACTCCAGACACATGCACCACCTTGTGCACCTGGCTTATGTGGGTCCTGGGGAATCAAACCTCAGTCCCTTGACTTTGCAGGCAAGCCCCTCATCTCTCCAGGCCCCATGTTTTAAAATACTTTGTAAATAGTAATATAATATTAAATCTGTACTGAAAGTTTTTTCTTTTTTGAGGGTGTTGCTCTGGCTCAGGCTGACCTGGAATTCACTGTGTAGTCTCAAACTCATGATGATCATCCTACCTCTGCCTTCCGAGTGCTGGGATTAAAGATGTGAGCCATCACACCAAGCTCTTCTTCTTTCATTTTTTAATTATTTATTTTTGGTTTGCTTTTTTTTTTTTTTTTTTTTTTTTTTTTTTTTTGGTTTTTTGAGGTAGGGTCTCACTCTGGCCCAGGCTGGCCTCGAACTCACGGCAATCCTCCTACCTCTGCCTCCCGAGTGCTGGGATTAAAGCGTGTGCCACCACGCCCGGCTCTGGTTTGCTTTTTGTGGTGGTTGTTACTCTACTCCAGGCTGACCTGGAATTCACTCTGTAGTCCCAGGCTGGCTTCAAATTCACGATGATCCTCTGCCTCCTACCTATGCCTCCATGCCCAAATGAAAGTTTCTTTTCTTTTTTCTTTTTTTTTTTCTTTGTTTGTTTTTGTTTTTCAAGGTAGGGTCTCCTCTATCCCAGGCTGACCTGGAACTCACCATGTATTCTCATGGTGGCCTTGAACTCACAGCAATCTTCCTACCTCTGCCTCCCAAGTGCTGGGATTAAAGGCATGTGCCACCCCACCTGGCTTCCTTTTTTTTTTTTTCTTTTCTTTTTATTATTTTTATATTGACACCTTCTATACTTACATACAAAAACATATCTTTCCCTTCCCTCCCCCCATTCCACTTTAGACCACCAATCTCTATCATATCCCCTCCCTCTCTCCATTAGTCTTTCTTTTAATTTGATGTCATCATCTTTTTCTTCTATTTTAAGGGTCTTGCGTTTTTTCTTTCTTTCTCCTCCTCCTCCTCCTCCTCCTCCTCCTCCTCCTCCTCCTCCTCCTCCTCCTCCTCCCCCCTCCTCCCCCTCCTCCTCCTTCTTCTTCTTCTTTTTTGAGAGAGAGAGAGAGAGAAAATGGGCACTCCAGGGCCATTTCAGCCACTGTGAACGAACTCCAGATGCATGCACCCCCTCATGGACAAGCTTACCATTGTGCACTTGTGTCACTTGCATCTGGCTAAACGTGGGACCTGGAGAATGGAACAGGCATTCTTGGGCTTGGCAAGCAGGCACCTTAACCGCTAAGCCATCTCTCCAGCCCTCTTTTTTTGTTTTTTATATTTTGTTTTTTGGGGTAGGGTCTCGGTCTAACCCAGAATGGCCTGGAATTCACTATGTAGTCTCAAGGTAGCCTTGACCTCACGGTGGATCATCCTACCTCTGCCTCCTGAGTGCTGGAATTAAAGGGGTGGACCACCATGCCCAATTTTGAAAGTTTCTTTTTTAAAACTTTAATTTAATTTTATCTGTTTGCACATGTATGTGTGTATGGGTACACCAGGACCTTTCGGCTTTTCAAATGAACACCAGACACTCGTGCCACTTTTTGTTGTTGTTGTTTTTCTTTTGGTTTTTCAAGGTTGAGTCTTACTCCAGCCCAGGCTGACCTGGAATTCACTATGTAGTCTCAGGGTGGCCTTGAACTCATGGAGATCCTCCTACCTCTGCCTCCCGAGTGCTGGGATTAAAGAAGTATGCCACCATGCCAGGCCATCGTTCCATTTTTTGCATCTAGCTTACATGGATGGTTATGGAATTGAACCCAGACAGGTAGGCTTTGCAAGGAAGTACCTCGAACCAGTGATCCATTTTCTCAGCCCCTCTGAAAGAGTTTCTTACTGGAAAATATATACCAGGAAACCCATTAGGAGATACATGTGTATATTCCACAAAAGTAACTGCACTAATTCTCTTGGAGAATGCACGAGGAGCTCTTATTTATACAAAAGTAAATCCTTTAATTCTTTGAGTCCTAGCCAAGGTCTACCTGGTCAATAAAGTAAAAGTAATATTAGAAAAGAAATGTTTCAGAATGGGAAGGTAACTCAGTCTGTAATGTGCTTACTTTGCAAGCATGAGGACCTGAGTTCAATCCTCAAAATCCATGTTAAAAAAAAAAAAGGCAGCAGAGTGAGGTGGCACACATCTTTAATCCCAGCACTTGAGAAGCAGAGGTAAGAGGATTGCTGTGAGTTCAAGGCCACCCTGAGACTACATAGTGAATTCCAGGTCAGCCTGGGCTAGAGAGAGACCCTATCTTGAAAAACCAATTAAAAAAAAAAAGCAGGAATAGAAGCCAGGTGAGGTGGTGCACACCTTTAATCCCAGCACTTAGGAAGCAAAAGTAGAAGGATCGCTGTGAGTTCCAAGGCCAGCCTAAGACTAGAGTGAATTCTAGGTCAGCCTAGACTGAAGTGAGACCCTACCTTGAAAAAAAACAACCACAACAAAAAAGTTAGGTACAGGCTGGGGAGATGGCTTAGTGGTTAAAGATACTTGCTGACAAAGCCTGCTGGTCCTGGTTCAATTCCCCAGTACCCACATAAAGCCAGATTTACAAATTGACACATGCATCTGAAGTTTGTTTGCAGAGGCAAGAGGCCTTGCTTGGTGCACCCATTCTCTCTCTCTCTCTTTTTGCAAATCAATCAATCAATCAATCAATCAATCAATAAAAATGTTTTTAAAAAATGAAAGTTAGGTGTGGTGGTGCATACTTGTAATCCCAGAGATGGAGAAGTAAACAGATGGATCCCTGGAGCTCACTGGCCAGCTAGTTACTTGCCCACCTGAAAATTCCAGGTTGGGCTGGAGAGATGGCTTAGCGGTTAAAGGCACATGCCTGCGAAGCCTAAGGACACCGGTTTGATTCTCCAGGTCCCCCGTAAGTCAGATGCACATGGTGGCGCACGCATCTGCAGTTCATTTGCAGTGGCTAGAGACCCTGGTGCACCCATTCTCTCTCTCTCTCTTTCCCTTTCTCTGTGTTTAATAAGTAAATAAATGAAAAGAAAAAAGAAAAAAAAAAGAAAATTCCAGGCTAGTGAGAGACCCTGTTTCAAAAAAGGTGATGGGGGCTGGAGAGATGGCTTAGCGGTTCAGGCACTTGCCTGAGAAGCCTAAGGACCCATTTTGACTCTCCAGATCCCATGTAAGCCAGAATCACAAGGTGCCATAAGTACACAAGGTAACATATGTACATATGTGCACATGTATGTGGAGTTTGATTGCAGTGGCTGGAGGCCTTGGTGCACCAATTCTCTCTCTCATTAAAAAAAAAGGTGGGTGTGGTGATGCATGCCTTTAGTCCCAGCGTTCAGGAGGCAGAGTGGTAGGAGGACCACCATAAGTTCAAGGCCACCCTGAGACTACATAGTAAATTCCAGGTCAGCCTGGACTAGGGTGAAACCTTACCTCAAAAAACAAAACAGGGCTGGAGAGATGGTTTAGCAGTTAAGGCACCTGTCCCCTAAGCCTAAGAACACCAGTTCCAATCTCCAGGTCCCACGTTTAGCCAGATGCAATGACACAAGGGCGCAATGCCACACTTGCCCACAAGGGGGCGCACGCATCTGGACCTCGTTCACAGCCACTGAGAGGCTGCTGGTGTGCCCATTCTCTCTATCTCTGACTCTCCCTCTCAGTCTCTGTGCCTCTCTCAAAAAAAAAAAAAAAAAAAAAAGTGATGGGAGCCAGGTGTGTGCACAGGCATGGCGGCACACGCCTTTAATCCCAGTACTCAGGAGGCAGAGGCAGGAGGATCACTGTGAGTTCAAGGCCAGCCTGGGCTGCAGCAAAACCCTACCTTGAACAACCAAAAAAAATTTTAAAAAGGTAATGGCACTTGAGGAATAACACCAAGACACCAAAGTTGACCTCTGGCCTACAAATACATATACACCCCCCCCCACACACACACACTAATTATAATAGAAGGAAGAAAGGAAGGAAGGAGGGAAGGAAGAAAGAAGGGAAAGGAAAGGAATTGTTTCAAGAGTCTCACAATAGAAATCATCTAGAAAAACAGGTTATCACAGAATTAGGTCTAGAACACAGTCCTATTCTACACCTGCAATGCCTTAGGGCAGAATCTCACCCTATTGCTGTCCAGATCCACCAGCCACACATCATCAGGCATCTTGAAGTCCAGTTTATAAAGGAAGAAGCTGGCAGGGACACCAATGATGTATGGGGTTGGAGCCAACAGCAGCTGTGGAAAAGATAAAAAGGATGAGAAACAGAGATAAAACCTAGTTAGGGCTTATTAAGTCAAAATTTGTTTTTTTCCCTCTATCTCAAAGAAAGAAAGGAAAAGGCCCGCCTTTAATCCCAGCACTCCAGAGGCAGAGGTAGGAGGATCACAGTGTGTTCGAAGCCATCCTAAGACTACATAGTGAATTCCAGGTCAGCCTGGACTAGAGTGTGACCCTACCAAGAAAAAAAAAATACATACACACACTCAGTTGAAATCAATCCATTTTTTTAAAAATTATATCCTGCAAACTCTACCTTGAAAAACCAAAAAAAAAATTTTATCTTATTTCTTATTTATTTATTTAGAGACAGCGAGGCAAATAGAGAATGGGTATGCCAGAGCCTCTAGCCACTGCAAACGAACTCCAGATGCATGTGCCACCTTGTGCATCTGGCTTACGTGGGAATCAAGCCTGGGTCCTTAGGCTTCACAGGCAAGCACCTTAACCACTAAGCCATCACTCCAGCCCAATGAGTCAAATTTTTCAGACTTGTTATAAGAGGCTGAGGACCAGTACTAACTTAGGGCTTCTCTGGTCATTGAGCTTTCTTCCTTAAGAAAACAGAGGTGGAGCTGGGCGTGGTGGCACATGCCTTTAATCCCAGCACTTGGGAGGCAGAGGTAGGAGGATCGCCTTGAGTTCAAGGCCACCCTGAGACTACATAGTTAATTCCAGGTCAGCCTGGGCCAGAGTGAGACTATACCTAGAAATAACAACAACAAAAAAAAAAGAACAGAGGTGACACAGCCAGAAGACACCTTGAGACTCACCTGCTCTGCCGATGCCATGCAAGTGGGAAGCAGTGGGATGACAGGAAACATGTATTCCAGGGGATAGATCATTGCCACAAATGCCATCACAGACATAGAGAGTGCATTGTAGTCTCGGGACTGCAGCACCACCTGCGATGGCCACACAGTAAGGATCACTCGGCAGCATAAAAATAAAGTGAATAAGAAAACAGCTTCCGACTTCTGTCTCACCACGCCTGTAGCTGTAGCTCAGTGTCCATAATTGCCATGGCTCCATTCTGCCATGTCTGCCACCTTCTAACCCAAGCACTGTAGAAATCGTCCATTGAATTACTACCTGCTTAATTCTTTCATTTCCCATTTGAGGACCACACCAAAACAGAACTCCAGAGAATGAGATCGCTATAATTAAGGATATTTCAACTAGCACCAAGCCCTTTAAAAACAACCCACATGGCACCAATCTCTTAATTCAATCTATACCTACCAAATTCCCACTGTATAGCCGGCATCATGTTACCTCTTGAAAATAAAAAGATTAAAAAAAAGACATTGTCCCTGTCCTCTAAGAACTCATGATAAAGCCGGATGTGGTGGTGGATGCCTTTAATCCCAGCACTTGAGAGGCAGAGGTAGGAGAATTGCTGTGAGTTCAAGGCCACCCTGAGACTACATTGTGAATTCCAGGTCAGCCTGAGCTAGATTGAGACCCTACCTTGAAAAACACAAACAAACAAACAAACAAACAAACAAACAAACAAAAAAAGAGCTCATGATACATATAAGTCCTGCCACATTCAAAGCTGTTTCTAGAAAGGTTTATAAAGCTGGCCTTCGTACCTTGTGCTCCAGCAGGATGCATGTTAGCACCTGAAGACAGGCATCTACACCCAGAAGTTCCAAGGGGAGGTGGAGAGGGAAATCTACTAGGGTGAATCGAGAAGGGTCTGGAAGAGCAAAGGTCAGAGCCGCCTGTAGCTCTTGGGGTAGAACCTCAATGTCCACTCGCTTCTGCCCAGAGACAGGTACTGGAGAGCGCAGCAATCGATAGATCCACGCCTCAATCTCTCGAAGGTCATGCAGAAGGGCACTTGACTTCTCCTCCACTAAGAGCGATCCAGTAAAGATGCGCCACATGGTATCCCTGAGGAGCAGACAGCAAGAATCAAGACACACGAGCACTGGCAGCTGCCACCACTGCAAGCCAGTATAACCATGATAACTGGGAAAGGAGTGTCATGAGGAACGCCTACTCTGAGCTCAGATGCAACCAGAAGGTACGTATGGTGGCAAGAACAAGTGCAGAAAGGTACATGCAATAGGGCTCAATGTCACATCTCCCATAAAATGTTCAACTCCTCAGCATTACTCTAAACACAACCATAGGAGAGCCAACTCTGCAGCGGTCTGGCGCTTAGTAAGGACCAATGAAGTTAAACAGGTCAAAGGAACTCAGGTTATACAGGAAATTTCTTACACCCCTTACAAACTAATTACAACTAATCTCTAAATACTTTCCCTTCCTTCTGAGCCTGAGCAGCAAACCATACCTTTGTATTCCTCTAGGGATGCCCAGTTTCTTGCCCAGCAGTCGATCACTACAGCAGTCTACCAGACGTTTGAGGGTATACAGACACTCTCGGAAGGTGGAGAAGAATGGATAGTGGCTGAGCACACACAAGGATGTCAGAGTACTGTTGCGGGAACGGCTGCCTCCCTTTGCCCGGCGTTTGCCCCGAGGAGACTGGTTCACGTCAGGAGTGGACTCAGCACTAGGAGGCTGCAGGGATGAGCCAATCTCTGAGCTCTCAGGGCCAATCTCTTCTGATGCACAGGTGGATCCCTTCCCACGGGATCCTGTTCCACCTTCCCCCTTTTCCTTAGGCATTCGCTTTTGGAAGGAGCGGTAGAAGTTAACACAGATGCCATAACGAGTGACTCCGGTGTCCTTGTCGGTGAGGGTGAAGACAAAAGAAGTATCGTCTCGAAGGCTCATGCGCCGCTGCCGCACACTAAGACAGCCCTCTGGCTGGCAGAAGAACACTACATCTGGGGGCAGGGGAAACTCAGGGTGATCCTCTAATGGGTATCGCCGAAGCAGTTCTGGAGTCTGGGCCACACTATCACTGCTTGGGTGCCTGAAGAACATACAGACAAACTGAGCAGCCTGAAGGCGTGGAATATATGATCACATTTTAACCACAATCAATAAGCAGAACTCAAAAATGTTTCTTTGGAGCTAGGCATGGTGGCGCATGCCTTTAATCCCAGCACTTGGGAGGCAGAGGTAGGAGGATCGCCATGAGTTCAAGGCCACCCTGAGACTACATAGTGAATTCCAGGTCAGCCTGGGCTAGAGTGAGACCCTACCTCGAAAAAAAAAAAAAAAAAGTTCCGGCCAGGCATGGTGGCGCATGCCTTTAATCCCAGCACTCGGGAGGCAGAGGTAGGAGGATCGCCGTGAGTTCAAGGCCACCCTGAGACTACATAGTGAATTCCAGGTCAGCCTGGGCCAGAGTGAGACCCTACCTCGAAAAAACAAAAAACAAAAAAACAAAAAAAAGTTCCTTTGGATTTTAAATTAAGCTAACTGTAGGGCCCTGGATAACACATTTAGTTAGCAAGCTAAGTGAAGACACCTTTGTTCTTTTTTTTTTTTTTTTTTTTTTTTTTTTTTTTTTGGCTTTTCAAGGTACGGTCTCAGGCTGACCTGGAATTCACTATGTAGTCTCAGGGTGGCCTTGAACTCATGGTGATCCTCCTACCTCTGCCTCCCAAGTGCTGGGATTAAAGGTGTGTGCCATCATGTCGGGCTTTATTTTGTTTTTTTGAGGTAGGGTCTCACTCTATCTCAGGCTGACCTGGAACTCACAGTGCACAGCAATCCTCCTACCTCTCCCTCCCAAGTGCTGGGATTAAAGGCATGTATCATCATGCTCAGCAGGACACATCTTGAAATGAAAGTTTCAATAATGAACTACTCATTAGCACCTTAAGATGGTTAGCACCTTTCAAAGTGCATTAGCTAATGAATTACCAAAAAAACATATGGAGGAAAAGAAGGGCATAATGTACTTTTTCTTTTTTTACAAAATAAGAAAACTTGGGTATTAAGAATGTATTAGGGGCTGGGGAAGATGGCTCAGCAGTTAAAGGTGCTTGCTTGCAAAGCCTGCTGGCCTGGGTCCCATTCCCCAGGACTCTTGTAAATCCATGCATCTGGAGTTCATTTGCTGCTTTAGCAACAAGAGACCTTGGCATGCCCATTCTCTCTCTCCCCCTACCCATCTCTCTGCTTGCAAATAAATAAACAAACAAATAAATAAATAAACAAATAAAATGCATTTTTTAAAGTATATTTGGCCAGGTCTGGTGGTGCACACCTTTAATCCCAGCACTCAGGAGGCTGAGGTAGGAAGAGCACCTTGAGTTCGAGGTTAGCCTGGGACTACAGAGTGAGTTCCAGGTCAGCCTGGGCTAGAGTGAGACCCTGACTCAAAAAACAAAACAAAAGCCGCGTGTGGTGGCACAAACCTTTAATCCCAGCACTCAGGAGGCAGACGTATGAGGATCGCTGTGAGTTCAAGGCCACCCTGAGCCTTTCAGGTCACCCTGAGCTAGAGTGAGACCCTACCTCAAAAAAAAAAAAAAAAAAAAAAAAAAAAAGCCGGGCGTGGTGGCACACGCCTTTAATCCCAGCACTCGGGAGGCAGAGGTAGGAGGATCTCCAAGAGTTCGAGGCCACCCTGAGACTACATAGTTAATTCCAGGTCAGCCTGGACCAGAGTGAGACCCTACCTCACAAAACCAAAAAAAAAAAAAAAAAAATTCCAGGTCAGCCTGAGCTAGAGTGAAACCCTACCTCGAAAAACCAAAAAAAAAAAAAAAAAAAAAAAAAAAGAGTATATTTGGTTGAGCATGGTACCTCACACCCATTATCTATCTTGGCATAGGGAGGTTGAGGTAGGAAGATTGCCATCAGTTCATGGCCAGCCTGGGAAACAAAGTGAGTTCAGTCAGTCTGGGGCAAAAGGGAATCCCTGCCACCCAAGAGTATTATTTACTCAAAATCACAATGATATGAGTTAAAAGCTCAGTTCAGCTCTGTCTGCACAGACCAATATTCTTTTTTTTTTTTTTTTGGTTTTTCGAGGTAGGGTCTCACTCTGGCCCAGGCTGACCTGGAATGTAGTCTCAGGGTGGCCTTGAACTGAAGGCGATCCTCCTACCTCTGCCTCCTGAGTGCTGGGATTAAAGGCGTGCGCCACCACGCCCAGCTCAGACCAATATTCTTGACGTACTCAGCTGTGTGGTTTTCCCGGCCAGCATCAATGTTCCCATCAGGACAAAATAATAACAAACTATACAGGATAACAGGAAAAATAAGGAAAGAATAATTGCAGATTGTGTGACTGCCCTGGATGACAAGACAATAATCAGTCTTCTCGGTTACCTGGCTCCTACGATCACTAGATAGTCGAGTAACCGAGGGCAGAATTTCTTCTTTTGCACCATGGTTCCAATTCATTGGTTCATCTCAGAGAAACTTCAGGGCACTAAGCAAGAGGTCAGCATTCTCAGGAGGAATTCTGATATTATCTGAAAATTCAAGTTAATAGGAAAAAAGTACTGATAGGATCCATTGTTGTGGCTAAGGGGATCATCCCTCTCAATTTCATCCCAGCAAGGACACAGATCAGAAGGCATTCCACTTTAATACTAAGGATAGCAGAACCTGACACTTGCCTGGTTGAGTGTGCCTTAGGCTTATGCATTCCCGGAGTCAAATGTCAAGTAGGATAAGGGGCTGGGGGGGGGGGGTGCAGGTCAGTGGGAGAGTGCTTGCCTAGCATGTGCGAGGCCTGGGGTTCAATCCTCAACACTGCAAAAGAAAGAGGAGGGAGCTGGTTGTGGTGGCACACACCTTTAATCCCAGTACTTGGGAGGCAGAGGTAGGAGGATTGCTGTGAGTTTGAGGCCATCCTGAGACTAGTGAATTACAGGTCAGCCTGGGCTAGAGTGACACTCTACCTCGAAAAAGAAAAAGAAAAAGAAAAAAAGGTTGGGGTTGGAGAAACAAGGGCTCACCTTCCTACTCTACTAAGTAGCTCATTTCTAGCCTAGCCCTTGGGGATCTGTTTCTGAAAAACAGCCATAGGCAGTCTAATCTGGACCCAGTAATTATACCAACCATTAGCTACTTTCAGGACAACTCCAGAAATTATCAGGATTAAAGCAGACCTTTCAAGCAAGTACTTTTAACCACTGAGCCATCTCTCCAGCCCTAAACCAGACTTTTCAATCAGCACTGATCTAGGTCTAGATGGAAGCCTAATTATTCTGTTTCAACAAACAGCATTCGGTTTGATGAGAAAGTACCATAAGACTTTCTAGTTCATTGCAGACAATAACAACAGCTGACTCTCCAGCTCATGTGATCTCACATAAAGAACGTCCATGCCCCAACTGCCTAATCACCTTCAAGCAAAAAAGGGTTCAATGTCTATTGCTACTAGCTCTGCCCTTGGTACTGAACTCATTAGCTCTTCTTTACTCTGGTCTTGGGATTGGAATTAGTAATATACATGCAGATGAGACCGTGTTCAATGCTACCTTGCAGAATTTACTAATTGGGCTCAGAAAATATAAGGATTTAGGCAAGGAGTGGAGAGGTGCTCAAAGTAATTCTTAAACCATAGGCCTAAAATTAGGAAAAGCTTTATATGATCTTAGTTATCTATTATTTCTTGTTATGTTTCCATATACTTCTCAAAATATACACCACTACAGGGCTATTTCCAGTATTCCAGGATCATGCTTTTAAACTCTATACAGGGCCACACTGAGACTCCATTCACTGTAAACACAAAAATCCCATCACAGTGCCACACACACATATATGCTCTCCACTCCTCCATTCACTGCTGTGTATATGCCAATACATACAGACATATACACTCCCTGTATGCTTAAGGTCTTATTTGTTTTAGATAACGAGAAGGAGTTCTACTTTTTTTCCCCTCTTCTACTTATAAACAAGTCCTATTTACAACACCTTTGGTGTCCTCAAAATACTGCTCCCTCTTTTCCTTTGCTCCCAATAGAGGACCCACAGGTAATAGGATTCAGTTGTGTCACCATAGCGACTCTGGCTCCCAGCACTATTTATAGCAGAGTCACAGCCCCTCCCCTGTTGGTGACCGTACAGTGCTAGCAGCTGCTACTCCAGAGTCAGCCAGGGTCCATAACACTCCCTAAACCTGAAGACACCTCTTCCACTGACAGCACCTGAGAATCAGGCTATCTTCTCTCCCATCTGTTGTTTGCTCTTTGTCCCACTTATGTCTTCAAATAGAGATAGCTCCTCACCGAGTTTCTGCGCATGACATTCCCTCACTCATTTCTGGGGATCACCACTGCTTTAACTGCCCCAGCCTTTTGGTTTTCCCAAGTGCTGGAGGCATGGACATACTGTTGAGGTGGGGTACTCTTATAGAGCTGAGTTCAGCTCCTAAGAAGAATGAGAAGGAGAGAAATGGAGACATGGAATGGGATATAGGTGAATTTCCATATAGACATGTAGTATCTTAAAACAGAATTCATAGGACCAAAACTGTAGGCTAAGTATTGAATTGTGGGTTTACATGGAAAACCTATAGCCCCTTCTGTCTAAAATCTCAAAAGGGGGACCTGAAGCTTTTTCCTACTAATAAATGAGGCATGGGGGCCTCTCTAGTGCTGACAGAATTGAGCACCTCCCCAAACTCATCATTACATGTTATAGTTCTCATCTCCTTCCAGAACAGCAAGGACTGTCTACCCAGTAGTAGATTTTTAGCCTCGATACCTACCTCATCAATAGCCACTGCCTTTGACCATCCAGACTACAGAGATAACCAAGACTTTGTTTTTCTTTCCCTCATTCTCTCCCTTCTCTAGACTCTAAATCCTCTAACAACCTATAAGTCACACAGTCTTCATAACAACCATGCTGTTTCCGTCTCTTGCCTCAAACCTGTTTACTAATATAGAACCCCTAGCTCCTGTCCCCATGTGGTTCAAAGCTCAAGACGCTTTTCTTTCTGCTGAAGTCCTACATCACCATCCACAGCTAGAATCCACAGACCTTTTGGGCCATCTATGCCTTTTCAGCCTATAATGATCTTTCTACCCAGTTCTTTGGATTTGTGCCTCATTTTGGGCAAGATCTCATAGGAAAAAAAAAAAAAAAAAAAAACAAACTCGGGAATCCGACCCGAGGACAATAGGACATCTTTGCTGATGTGAGCACAACGGGAAGCTTTCCTCCCTGCCTCCTCCTCTCCAAGCAGTGACCTTGCAAGCTCATCGGCACAAACTGGTCCAGCGTCGGCAAGAACTGAAGCAATGAGGCCAGCGATAGTCAGGACTGGGGAAGGAGGCCAAAGAGGAGGAAGAATTTGAGATGCACGAGGATGGAAAAAGGAACAGCTACAGGAAAGATTAAGTGGTGTGTACACTCTTCAGTAAATCAATACCGAAGCATGAAGTTTAAATATACCCTTATCCGTATCAGAGAACCGAACGTGGAGCTCCAAATCCTAATTAAAGATAAGGCGCGTGCACGCACGCACGTACACACGCGCGAGCGAGCACACACGCCAAGCGCTGGTGCCTACTTGGGCCCGGGGCTGGACAGCTCTTCCCGCCCCCTCACCTGCTGGACAGTTCCTCGCCTCCGCCCTGGAAGCCGCACCTTGCGGCGGTCGGCAAGAGGGGAGCCGAGCCTCACGCGAGCCCGCAGCGCTCCCGCGCCCAGGGCGCCCACCTCAGGCCGAACCCCTCACCGCCCCGCCGGACCCCAGCCCCTCTCTGCCGAGACTCCTCCAGGAGATCCTCAGCGCTGACCCTCTACCCCTGGAGCCCGTTGCCCACGGGCTCCACTTCTCAGCTAGAAGTCCTCAAATGCTCAGTTAGGGATCCCAAAGGCCCGGCTCCTTTACCTTCCGAGCTTCCAGGAAGCTGCCAGGCCGGCCCCGAGCCGCTGCAGGCGGGCGCCAGTTCCGCGTCTGCACCGGGGGGCGCGTACCACTCACACCCGGGGCGGGAGGGGAAAGCCGAGGGGGCCCGGGCAGTACCATTCACTGCCCGGGGGGGGGGGAACGGGGCTGCACCAAACAGCGCGGAAAGCTGTTGGAGCCCAGCTCAGGAGAGACTGACGGCTTTACGCACACACCTATCCGTGTGGGAGGGGGGACGGGATGGGAAAGCGCTGGGCCAGCCCAGCGCCTGCGAGTGCCAGTGGGGAGGGCTCAAAGGAATACCTTACATTTAGATTGCTCAAACAGATTTTAATTCGACAGAATCATAGAGCCCACTTCGACGAAATGTTGACCAATCTGAAAGTGGCTGTTTACGATAATCTGCCGCTGAGATTTTCTGACCATTTCTCCACACCTCACCTCAACCCCCCCCCCATTGCGCGCGCCTTGGAAGTGCCCAGCCGCCTGGGCTGGAAAGCACGCTAGTCCGCAGGCGGAGCCTACCAATTCTGGATGGGGGGGGGGAGGGCTGCGTGCTGGGAAGCGCTGCCGTGATATCACCTACACCCGTGCGCACCAAGGAAGGGGGCGTGGACGGTGCCGCTGTGTCCGCTGGGAAACGTAGTCCTGTCCTTCTGAGCCCTCTAACACGCAGGGCAGCCTCCAGGGACCCTTCGGGTCTCAAGGAAGGACTAGTTGACCCTGGGTCTTTTACGATTTCCAGTGGGGGTAGGAGGAGAAACTAAAGCATTATACACAGTAAAGAGCCCTGCTCTTGGTTCTGAATCTCGATATTCCTCCCCATAGAAAGACCACCCCGCTCCCGCCTGTATTAAAGGGGAAACCTACTCATTTCTCTTATCCAGTAGGGCTAGTACAAGGAAGCTGTTTCTTGTGATTTGCCCCTTGTCTCGGAGTCTGGAGGCGGATCTTAAAGGATGCAGGCTTCCTCCACTGCTGCACCCCTACCCCAACCCAGAAATTGGTTTCTCTTGTTCTATATTCATCTTGATATTCCTGTTCCAAGTGCCAGATCTATCAGTGAAGCCGCCCTGGGACATTTATAGTCAAACCACAGAGTGACAGTGGAGAATTTCTTTTGGGGCCCGGTGTAGCAAAAACCAGGAAGTGGTGGAGGCAGGATGGGTAGGGCCCTGGAGAACACTGGGCAAAGTGGCCCCCAGGTTCTTTCATTTGGTTGGGTCCATGTGGTCTTCAGATGGTGCACAGCTTGAGTGCCCAACCCCACTGCCCAGCATCCACAAAACTGCCAACCCTTTGACTCTCCTTTAATGCCACGTGAGAATCTCTTCACCCTGCTCCCAGGAATGTTTGCCCTGTCAGTCTGCTCCGAGTCTTGGAGGCCATCAGTAGGCCTCAGCCAGGTAGCCCACACCACAGAAGACACGGCAGGAAACAGTCATTCATGCACATCCCAGATCTCTGAGAGCAGGGGGGGTAGCTTTTTGTCCTGCAAGCGCAGTGCGAACACTTGCTCCGAGTGTACGCTGCTCAATGTCCGGAGGCTCACCAGTTTCATTAGCATCCGTGGGAACATCAGTCGGTCCTGGAAAAAGGAAAGGAACCAAGGTTTAGCCTTTGCTTTTCCTAGGGGAAGAGGTATGGGGACAGGGAAGTTGTGAGAGAAGTAAAGAACTGTCCATGCTAAACGTAGGCAGACGGGTTCTTGAAGCAAAAGTGGGTGTTTCAGAAAAATGGGCCCAAAGAGCAGAAGAAAAAAAGAATGGGGTGGAGGGGAGACTCACGTGGGGGTGGTGGATGGAGACATAGGCATGCAGGGCCTCCACATATGTGTGTTGCAGCCTCTCTACTTGGAGCTGGTCCTGCACGTTGGGCCGGTCTATAGGTCACCAACAGAGTTGAGGAGCAGGTCTGGCCAGGGTCTTAGTTCTATACACCAAATCACAGTCCCCAAATAGGGACATGTCCCACCCAACCTCTCCCATCCCCAAATAACCTAGCAAGGACCTCCACACCTATGAGTCCTGCTTTATGGGGACTGCAGCCCTCCTGGGTGCAAGTCTCTTACTCAGTTTCCCTCTTGCCCTTCCTCCACACCTGCAGAGAAGATGCTGATGGCAATGAGCAAAGCAAACTCAGCATCGTTGAGATGCAGCTCGTTCATGGCTCTGGAGAACTCGAAGATGGGGTTGATAAACTCCACCTGGAGCCCTGGAACAGAAGAAGGGAGGCTGAGGATTGTGGCAGGAGCAGCAAGAACTTCCTCCAACTCCTCAGCTTGGGGGAACTACTAGGAACTAAGAGCTCCCCAAGGCTCTGCTGGGCAAGGCAAGTTTCTTAACCTCCCAAAGGCTCCTCTGCGAAATGGGAGTCACAGCTGAACCTATCTAATAAAGCTATTTTGCTGGTGGCACATGACTATATTTCCAGCACTTGGAAGGCTTGAGGCAGGTGGGTCCTAAGTGCAAGTCCAGCCTAGGCTATATAACAAGATCCTGTCTCAAACAAATAAATGATGGTTAAATGAGAAAACTTGCAGAGCACTTAGCACTGTTGTTTGGTTGGTTGGTTTTGAGGCAGGGTCTCACTCTAGCCCAGGCTGGTCTCAAACCCATGGCGATGCTCCCACTTTAGCCACCTTAGTGCTATGATTAAAGGAATGTACCACCATCCCCAGCCAGAGCACTTAGCACTGTGTCAGGCACAGAGAAGGTGCTGAATTAAATAACAACAATTATGTTATTCTTATTAGGATTTTTAAAAGGTTCCACATTTCTAGAAATAGTTTATCTCTTTTTTTATTTTTATTTATTTGCAAGGAGATGGGGGAGAGAAGAGAGAAGTATGGACACACCAGGGCCTCTTGCCATTGCAAATGAACTCCAGATGCAAGTGCCATTTTGCACATCTGGCTTTGCAAGGAAGTGCCTTTAACCGCTAAGCCATCTCCCCAGCCTGTGGTATCTCCTTTGTTATTTACTTATTTATTTGAGAGAAAGAGAATGGGCACACCAGGGCCTCCAGCCACTGCAAAATAACTCCAGATGCATGCGCCCTCTTGTGCATCTGGCTAACGTGGATCCTGGGGAATCAAACCTGGGTCCTTTGTCTTTGTAGGCAAACACCTTAACCGCTAAGCCATCCCTCTCCTTTGTTTTTAAAGAATCCCCACCTTTTTGTTGGCAAGTGGCCTAACTTATCTGAATACTAGAATACCATACTGCCAACATTTGACTCCTGAATCTACAATGTATTAGGCTATGTGACCTGGATTAAGGCCAAGTTATTTAACCTCTCAGGGCTTAGTTTTTTCATTTGTGATATGGATATAATAATAATACCTACTTTGTGAATCCTTAGAATAATAAATGGCACATATGGTATCTATAATATGTTTGTTAAATTAAAAAAAAAAGAGAGAGAGCCGGGTGTGGTGGCGCACGCCTTTAATCCCAGCACTTGGGAGGCAGAGGTAGGAGGATCACAGAGAGTTTGAGGCCACCCTGAGACTACATAGTTAATTCCAGGTCAGCCTGGACCAGAGTGAGACCCTACCTCGCAAAAACCAAAAAAAAAAAAAAAAAAAAGAGTCGGGTATGGTGGTGCACACCTTTAATCCCAGCACTCAGAAGGCAGAGGTAGGAGGACCACTGTAAGTTCAAGGCTAGCCTGAGACTACATAATGAATTCCAGGTCAGCCTGCCTCCAAAAATCAAACAAGGGGCTGGAGAAATGGCTTAGTGGTTAAGGCATTTGCCTGCAAAGCCAAAGGACTTAGATTCAATTCCCCAGGTCCCACATAAGCCAGGTGCACAAAGTGGTGCATGCTTCTGGAGTTCATTTGCAGTGGCTGAAGGCCCTGGCTCAGCCCAGGCTGGCCTAAAACCCATCATATAGCCCAGGATGGCCTTGAACTCCCTTTCCTGATCCTCATGCTTATACCTCCCATTAATAAAATTTCAGGGTTGGAGAGGTGGCTCAGAGGTTAAGTCACTTCCCCAATACCCACATAAAGCCAGAGGCACAGTGGCACATGCATTTGGAGTTCATCTGCAGTGGCTGGAGGTCCTGGTGCACTCATTCTCTGTGTGTGTGTTACTCCCTTCTATCTCACTCTGCTTGCAAATAAATAAATAAAAATATTGAAAAGAGGCTAGAGAAAAGCCGGGTGTGGTGGCACGTGCCTTTAATCCAGCACTCAGGAGGCAGAGGTAGGAGGATCACCATGAGTTCAAGGCTACCCTAAGACTACAGAATGAATTCCAGGTCAACCTAAGCTAGAGTGAGACCCTACCTAAAAAAAAAAACAAAAAAAGAAAAAGAAAAAAAGAAAGAAAAAAGAGGCTGGAGAGATGGCTTAGCACTTACGGCACTTGCCTGTGAAGCCTAAGGATCCAGGTTCAATGCTCCAGGTCCCATGAAAGTCAGATGCACAAAGTGGTGCATGCATCTGAAGTTCATTGGCTAGAGGCCCTGGTTCTCCCATTCTCTCTCTCTGCCTCTAATAAGTAAATAAATAAAAATAAAGCCGGGCATGGTGTCGCACACCTTTAATCCTAGCACTTGGGAAGCAGAGGTAGGAGGATCGCTGAGAGGTCAAGGCCATTCTGAGATTACATAGTGAATTCCAGGTCAGTCTGAGCTAGAGTGAGACCCTACACCGAAAAACCTAAATAAATAAATAAATATAAATAAAATAAAATTTCAGGCCAGGCATGGTAGTCCATGTCTTTAAATCCCAGCACACAGGAGGCAGAGGTAAGAGGATTGCTGTGAGTTCAAGGCCAGCCTAAGACTACATACTGAATTCCACTAGAGTGAGACCCTACCTCAGAAATTTTTTTTCTCAATATATCAGTCTTCTTGCAGAGAAATCAACTAGCATGCAACAAACTGTGACCTAAAGCCTAGGCACCTCTAGAATATTTTTTCCATAGACACTGTCAAAGTGTCCATCCCACAGTTTTCTAGGCTTTTTTAGATTCTTTTAGCAACCATCTGCTGCACTTTTCCATTCGAGGTTTCTTGATTAGTCACTTCCTATACTTTCACCCTGATGTTTATCAAGTGTTGTGTGCTGAGCTATTCAATAGGCAAGCCCAATCTTATAAAGCACTTCTTCATGGAATTTTAAGCCCAAAATGTACATAAAAGTTCCTTTGCACAAAGATAAAAAGAATATTCTAGAATTGAGTTATGCTCCCCTGAGGGTCTGCTAATACTCACTGAAAAACACCTCAAGTGAGATGGATTCACATCATTAGTCATCTACTTTGTATAGCACATGTAGTGAGTGTGGAGAGGGAAGGAGACCTGACAAAGCAGAGCCCCTGGGGGACAAGGACGAGTAGCAAGTGAAAAAAAGGAAAGGAAAAAGCCAGGGGTCTGAGAAGATGGCTCATTAGTTAAAGGCACTTGCTTGCAAAGCCTGCCAGCCTGGGTTCAATTCCCCAACCACCTACATGAAGCTGGACTGGCACTCATTTACAGAAGCAAGAATCCCTTGGGCTGGAGGGATGGCTTAGCTGTTAAGGCATTTGCCTGCGAAGCCAAAGAACCCAGGTTTGACTCCCCAGGACCCACGTAAGCCAGATGCACAAGGGACACATGTGTCTGGAGTTCGTTTGCAGTGGCTAGAGGTCCTGGCATGCCCATTCTCTCTCTGCCTGTCTCTCTTTTCTCTCTCTCTCTGCTTGCAAATAAATAAATAAATAAATAAATAAATAAATAAATAAATAAATAAATTTTTAAGGGCTGGAGAGAGGGCTTAGCAGTTAAGGCACCTGCCTCCTAAGCCTAAGAACGCTGGTTCAAATCTCAAGCGGTTCCAATCTCCAGGTCCCACATTTAGCCAGATGCAAAGTGACGCAAGGGTGCAATGCCGCACTTGACCACAAGGGGGCGCATGCATCTGGACTTTGTTCACAGCAGCTGAGAGGCTGCTGGCACGCCCATCTTTATCTGTCTTCCTCTCCCTCTCTCTCTGTCTCTCTGTGTCTCTCTCCAAAAAAAATTTTTTTTAAAGAATCCCTGGTGAATGTACACACACACACAAACACACATTTAAGAGAAAAGGAAAACAAAATAGACTAACACAAACAGAAAAAAAGGTTCCCTGTTCTTTTTTCTTCGATCTCAATGATCAAATAAGAACTGAAAAACATGAGCAGGGTGTGGCAGTGCATGCTTTTAATCCCAGGAGGCAGAGGTAGGAGGATCACTGTGAGTTCGAGGCCAGCCTGGGATTACAGAGTGAGGTCCAGCTCAGCCTAAACTAGAGTAAGACCCTACCTTGAAAACCCTCCCATCAAAAAAAAAAAAAAAAAAAAAAAAAAAACTGCTTAGCCGGGCATGGTGGTGCACACCTTTAATCCCAGCACTCGGGAGGCAGAGGTAGGAGGATCGCCATGAGTTCAAGGCCACCTTGGGCCTACACAGTGAATTCCAGGTCAGCCTGAGCTAGAGTGAGACCCTACCTCAAAAAAACCAAAAAAAAAAAAAAAAAAAATCTGCTTAACAAAATCTTATAGACAGGTGCAGATTCAGATAGCTCAAGTTCACAAATGCTGAAGGAACAGAGACATTGGAACTGGGAAAGGTTTAGCGATGGGTAGCAAAGGTTAAGTAGGTCTAGGATAACACCCAGCACCCATTTGGTGAAAAATGTTTGGTAGAGAAGGGGGACAGGACTGAGTTTTAAAGCCTGGATAAAGTAATCAAACCACCTGTTAGATGCTTAAACATTTAGACAACACACCAGGCAACAAAGAAAGGCACCAGGAGCTACCAGTTCCTTGCCCTGCCCTCTAGTTAAAGGTGGCCTTCCTAGAAAGCTCACTGGAAAGCCTGTGTTGGACTAAGAGGCATATGAGCTGGCCTGAGTCAACAGAAGCTAGGGAAAGCTTTATGAACTCTGGCCTGAACCTAGGATCTGTCAGTTCTGAAAAGGAGTCACAGCCTGCTCCCTCAGCTGCTAAGCTACTCAGTCGCCTGTTGAGCCTCAGTTCCAGTCCCTCCAAAACTTCAGCCTTCCCTACTTTCCCAGCCCTGATCTTCCCCCAACAAACATCACCAACAGCTGAAAAGAAGCCTCCCACTGCTTATCCCCAAGTAAGCAACAGACCACTGCAGCCATGTTTGAGAAAATACTCCAGATACAAGATGAGGATAAAAGTCTTTGCTCCTGCAGCTGGGGAAATGGCTCTGTGGGTTAAGTACTTGCCACAAGCATGAAGACTTGAGTGGAGAACCTGAGGCCCACATTTTAAACATTTTTTGTTTATTTTTATTTATTTATTTATTTGAGAGCAGCAGACAGAGAGAGAAAGAGGCAGATAAAGAATGGGTGCGCCAGGGCCTCCAGCCACTGCAAATGAATTCCAGATGCATGTGCCACCTTGTGCATCTGGCTTACGTGGGTCCTGGGGAATCAAGCCTTGAACCAGTGTCCTTAGGCTTCACAGGCAAGTGCTTAACCGCTAAGCCATCTCTCCAGCCCCAAGACCCACATTTTTATTTTATTTTATTTTATTTTTTTTTTTGAAATAGGGTCTCCCTCTAGCCCAGGCTGACCTGGTATTCACTATGTAATCTCAGAGTGGCCTCGAAGTCACGGTGATCCTCCGGCCTCTGCCTCCCGAGTCCTGGGATTAAAGGCATGCGCCACCACGCCTGGCTAAAACCCACATTTTTTTTTTTTTGGAGGGAGACATAGAGAGAGACAGAGAGAGAGGGAGAGGAAGACAGATAGAGAAAGGGTGCACCAGCAGCCTCTCAGCTGCTGTGAACGAACTCCAGATGTGTGCGCCCCCTTGTGGTCAAGTGCAACATTGCGCCCTTGCATCACTTTGCATCTGGCTAAACATGGGACCTGGATGTTGAAACCAGCGTTCTTAGGCTTAGCAGGCAGGTGCCTTAACTGCTAAGCTCTCTCTCCAGCCCCAAGACACACATTTTTAAATAAGCCTCTGTCCCTCTCTCTCTCTTTCTTAAAAAAAAAAAAAAAAAAAAAAAAATATATATATATATATATATATATATATATATATATATATATAGTTTGTTTGTTTGTTTGTTTGTTTGTTTTTTTTGTTTTTCGAGGTAGGGTCTCACTCTGGCCCAGGCTGACCTGCAATTAACTATGTAGTCTCAGGGTGGCCTCAAACTCACAGCAATCTTCCTACCTTTGCCTCCCCACATGCTGGGATTAAAGGCTAAAATATATATATATTTTTTAAGCTGGGTATGGGGGGCTGGAGAGATGGCTTAGTGGTTAAGCCAAAGGATCCAGGTTTGATTCCCCAGAACTCACATAAGTCAGATGCACAAGGTGGTGCATGCATTTGGAATTCATATGTAGTAGCTGGAGAGAGGAATGGTGTACACATTCTTTCTCTCATAAACAAACAAACAAACAAACAAACAAACAAACAAACAAGCGAGCAAGCTGGGTATGGCGGTGGGTGCTGGTAATCTCAGCACTGGGGAAGCAGAGACAGGAGAATCACTGGTGTCTGTTGGATAGCTGATCTCAATGAATGGGTGAGGGCTGGAGAGATGCTCAGTGGTTAAGGTTTTTGCCCCTAATTGAATGAGTGAGTTCTGGGCTCAGTGAGAGAACCTGTCTGAAGAAAACAGGTGGAGAGCGATAGAAGGCACCTGATATTAAACTCTGGTCTCTACATGCATGTGCTCACATGTGCACACACATCCATCCACATCTACACAAAAATGCACACACAAACTCTTGTCTGATAACTGCCCCATCTGGCATGTTGATATGTTTCAGGTCTGCTTCCAAGGCTCTTCAGAATGAGTGACAGAAGAAGAGCAGGGGACAGTGAACCTGTATGATCCTTAAGAGCACCCATTACATCACACACACACACATACATACACACACAAATTTTGTGTGTGTATTTTCAAAAGTTATCCAGTGCCAGGCATGGTGGTGCACACCTTTTTTTTTTTTTTTTGGTTTTGCAAGGTAGGGTCTCACTATGGTCCAGGCTGACCTGGAATTAACTATGTATGTACTCTCAGGGTGGCCTCGAACTCTCGGTGATACTCCTACCTCTGCCTCCCGAGTGCTGGGATTAAAGGCGTGCGCCACCACGCCCGGCTGGTGGTGCACACCTTTAATCCCAGCACGTGGGAGGCAGAGGTAGTAGAATCGCCATGAGTTCAAGGCTACCCTGAGAATGCATAGTGAATTCCAGGTCAGCCTGAGCTAGAGTGAGACCCTACCTCAAAAAACAAACAACAACAACAAAAAAAAGTTATCCAGAAGTAAAACATAGAATGCAGTTTTTGTTTCTGTTTCTTGAGGTAAGGTTTCACTTTAGCCAAGGCTGACCTAGAACTCACTCTGTAGTCCCAGGCTGGCCTGGAACTCAGAGCAATTCTCCTGCCTCTGCCTCCTGAGAGCTGGGATTAGAATGTAGATTTAAATGAAACTTCTTATTTAGCTAAAGCAAGGATGAAGGCCATTCCTCTGCCTTGCCCAGTATCCTCCAAGTTGATGCTTGCATAGCTCATTCCAGTTACTTAAAACACAGTTTGAAAACAATTGGCCTAATGCACTAGAGAGTAGGGGTCTATTTGGAGCATTTAAGAAATGCTAGTCAAGCCGGGCGTGGTGGCGCACGCCTTTAATCCCAGCACTCGGGAGGTAGAAGGATCGCCATGAGGTCGAGGCCACCCTGAGACTACATAGTGAATTCCAGGTCAGCCTGGACTAGAGCGAGACCCTACCTCGAAAACCAAAAAAAAAAAAAAAAAAAAAAAAAAAGAGGATTCTTCCTTTACAAGTACCCAAACCTGGCTCTGTAATCACAATGGGCTCCATGGCACAAAGCACCTGTCCATCCAACCCAGTCACCTGGCCATCTTCTCTCACCTGCTTTGGCGAAGTCTTCCCGGTTATAACTGAAATCCTTGAGGAAAGTGATGCTCTCAGTCCCCGGGTTGTACCTCCGCGATGTCTCCAGAAGCATTACCTGCACACAAGTAACAGCTCTCAAACAGGGATGAGGGGGCTGCTCTTGGAACATGGCCCTTGAAGGCAAGCGTGATTCCCTTCCCCTACTTCCCAGCTAGCTGTCTGGAGACTCCCCAACAGAAATTGTCACTCTCATTCTCCCTTCATCCCATGCCCTTTCCAGCCACCTCGATTGCAGAGGTCTTCAGCAAGGCGATCTGGTCCTCCCGACTGAGCTGCAGGAAGCCAGGAAGCTGTTTGGCAAAGTCAACGATCTCTTGCACAGACACGATGGCCAGCTCAGTAAAGTGGGCAAAGCGTTGTTGACGGGCCTCCCGGCTCTGGGGATCTGGTGTTATGGGCCAAGGCTACTCAGGCAGGCAAGAAGGGAAAAGGTAAAACACTGTCAGACACCAAGAAGCCAACTGGTGCTCCAGGGACAGCCACCTCTCCCCACGTCTGTCAAGTACCGTGACGCGTAGTCGGTCCGAAAAGGAGCGCCTGTTACACTGTTGCTGGGCAGCAACCAGCTTCTCAATCATGCCCAGTTGCTCTGGGCTGAGCTGTGGCAGGACTTGGGGAGGTGAAGAAGCCCTTGGGGACACCGATGTGGCCTGAGCCTGTTCCTCTTCTTGCCGCTTCAGTTTCTTCAAGCGGATTTGTTCTTCTGACAAGACACCTAAAGACAGTGCCAGGGGTGAGGAGAGATGACAAAAAGGGGGTGACAAGAAGCCAGGATAGACTAGAGGGGATGCTATAAAGCTCCAAAAGCCAGAGTGCTTGTAGGGTTAAAGCAAAGAAGAGATTTCAATCCACACTCTGGAGCTAGATAGGAAGTCCAAGTAGCACACTCTGGGGCATTCTTTCCCATCAGCTCTCTCCCACTCCTGCCCCAGACACTCACACTCCTCTCGCATGCCTGCCTGGCGGCATTTCCGAAGCCGACACTCTTGGCACTTGCGACGCATGTAGGTGTCCATGGGGCAGTGGCCACCGCTATGGCAGACATAGCGTGCTCCCTTGATGACACTACGGCGGAAGAATCCCTTGCAGCCCTCACAGCTCAGCACATTGTAGTGGAAGCCGGAGGCCTTGTCTCCACACACACTGCATAGCTCGTTCCCCAGCATTTTCGGGGCTGGCCCCTTCTTCCGCTTCTGTGGACGAAGTTCTAGATACAGAAACAAGCCTTAATGTCCTCTCAGCCTTGATCACTGACCTAAGCACTTAATGATTGTCATTCCCCTTGTATTATATTTTCTCTCTTTGTCTCCTCTCCTTTCTTCCTCTCCCCTACCCTCTAAATGTATCCCACCATTCTCTCTCTCTCTCTCTGTTTCTCTTTACAAATAAATAAAAATATATTTCAAAAAGAAAGAAAGGGCCTGGAGAGACTGTTCAGTGGTTAAGGCATTTGGCTGCAAAGCCTAACGACCCAGGTGTGATTCCCCAGTACCAAAAAAGCCAGATGGACAAATTGGCACATGCAACTGGAGTTCATTTGCAGTGGCTAGAAGCCCTGGCACACCCATTCTCTCTCTCTCTCTTTAGTTTTTCGAGGCAGGCTCTCGCTGTAGCCCAGGCTGATCTGAAATTCACTCTGTAGTCCTAGGCTAGGGACTTGAACTCATGGCGTTCCTCCAACCTCTGCCTCTGAGTGCTGAGATTAAAGACATGTGCCACCATGCTTTCTCTCTCTCTCTCTCTTTAGGTCTCTGTTTTCAAATAAATAACTACAACTATTTAAAAAAAAATGTATCCCAGGGCTGGAAAGATGGCTTAGCAGTTAAGGCCCTTGCCTGCAAAGCCAAAGGACCCAGTTTTGATTCCCCAGGACCCACACAAGCCAGATGCACAAAGGGGTGCATGCATCTGGAATTCATTTGCAGAGGCTGGAGGCCCTGGTGCACCATTCTCTCTCTCTCTCTCTCTACATATTTCTGTCTCTTAAATAAATAAATAAACATAAACATAAAAAAAAACTTTTAAAAAATGTAGCCCAGCTGGGCATGGTGGCACGCCTTTAAACCCAGCACTTGGGAGGTAGAGATAGGAGGATTGTTAATTTGAGGTCATCCCGAGGCTACATAGTGAATTCTACATTAGCCTGGGATTGAGTAAGACCCTACCTCGAAAAACAAAACAAAACAAAACAAAAAGTGTAGCCTAGGGGCTGGAGAAATGGCTTAGATGTTAAGGCTGTTTGCCTGCAAAGCCTAAGGGCCCAAGTTCAATTCCCCAGAACCCATGTAAGCCAATGCACAAGATGACACGTGTCTGGAGTTCATCTGCAGGGAGGCCCTGGTGTGCCCATTCTCTCTGTTTGTCTCTCTTCTCTCTATCTCTCTCTGCTTGGAAATAAATAAATAAATCATAATATTAAAAAAATCTAGCCAGGTGTGGTGGCTCACGCCTTTAATCACAGAACTTGGGAGGCAGAGGTAGGAGGATTGCCAAGAGTTTGAGGCCACCCTGAGACTACATAGTGAATTCCAGGTCAGCCTGGACGAGAGTGAAACCCTACCTTGAAAAACAAAATAAAATAAAATCAGCCAGGCATGGTGGTGCATGTCTTTAATCCCAGCACTCAAGAGGCAGAGGTAGGAGGATCACTGTGAGTTCAAGGCCACCCTGAGAATACAGAATGAATTTCAGCACTTGGACAAGTTTTTCAACCTCTCTGAACTATGGTTTCTTTGTGTGCACAACTGCCAGGTGTTGTGGTGCATGCCTTTAATCTCGGTACTCAGGAGGCAGAGGTAGGAGGATCACTGTGAGTTCAAGGCCACCCTGAGAATACAGAATGAATTTCAGGTCAGCCTGGGCTAGGGTGAGACCCTACCTTGAAAAACCAAAAATAAAAAATAAATAAATAAATAAATAAATAAATAAATAAATTTTAAAACGATTTTAGGGCTGGAGGGATGGCTTAGTGGTTAAGGTTTTTGCCTGCAACACCAAAGTACCCAGGTTTGATTACCCAGGACCTACGTTAGCCAGATGCACAAGGGGGCGCACATGTCTGGAGTTCGTTTGCAGTGGCTGGAGGCCCTGGCACACCCATTCTCTCTCTCTCTTTCTCTCTCCCCCACCCCTTTCTCTGTCAAATTAATAAATAAATAAAAACAAAATCTAAAAAAATGTAGCCCAGATTGGCTTTTAACTGCTGGGCTCAAGTGATAATGCCTTGGCCTCCAGAGTGTTAGAATTACAAGGGTACACTATAATGCCTGGTTTAGTCTTTTTATTATAACAGTTGTAGTCCTTCACCAAGGACCATATGTACTCTATAAACCCTTTCTTTATATGCATTGATCCTTAAGACAACCATCATGATTGATTTAAATTCACAAGCAAGGAAATTGAGGCTCAGAAAGGTCTCAGGTAGAAACAATTCACACTGAGGTCTAGATGATCAAAAGTCTTTGGACTTAATGGTGTCATTATAAAATAAAATTAAAGCTCCTCACCTATGGGCTCTGGAAGGGCTTCTGCACTGCAGAGCAGGGCTGAGGACCCTGTTGCCTCCAGCCCCATTCCCAAAGCACGTCCATTTGATTGGGGCATCCTATTCTTCTCCCTGAGGATGAAGCTTCTGTTTTCTTGGGCCTGACTTCTTGCATCTTGGGCATCTGGCTCCCACAACTCCGCTGCAGAGTCTGAGCCTAAAGGAGAGGAATGGGAGGTGGGGGGGGTGGGGGAGAGGAGGATGAATCGGGTCTCATGCAGGCTCCATTCCCAAGCATCCTGGCTAGGAAACTGCAAATTTATCTCTACCCTTAAAAGGCAACCAAAAACCAGGCGTGGTGGCTCACTCTTTTAATCCCAGCACTTGGCAGGGCAGGCTGAAGTAGGAGGATTGCTGTGAGTTTGGGGCCAGCCTGAGAATACCTGGTGAATTACAGGTCAGCTTAGGCTAGAGCAAGAACCCAAAAAAAAAAAAAAAAAAAAAAAAAAAAAAAAAAAACAACCAAACCCCAGTTCAGCTCATGCTTTGGAGCTTCAGGGTTATGTGGAATGTAGGACTGGTAAGCTGCAGTCTTTTGTACATCAAGACCTTAAATGAAAATGTTAAGCTTTGTCCCCTTGTGGAGACTGGAGGATATCCACTTCACAGAGAAGACAAAACTAAAGCTAGAGCTGTGTAAACATGAGACATGTCAGCTCTTCCCAGCAGCAAGCCCAGATTGAGGACTGGGCAGGAGTTTATACCAATGAAACACCAGAGCCAGGGCAGAAGTGGTCTGGGCAGAAAATAAGCAACACCAAGAATAGTTCTGGCCTGTGCTTTGAAGGGGAGCTGGATGCAGGTGGTTAAAAGACAAAAAAGGAAGGCTGCTGGGCCTGGTGGCATACACCTTTAATCCCACCACTCGAGAGGCAGAGGTAGGATGCTCACCATGAGTTTAAGCCCACCCTGAGACTACACAGTGAATTACAGATCAACCTGGGCTAGAGAGAGACCATACCTCAAAAAACAAAACAAAACAAAAAGCTGGGACCAGGCGTAGTGGCATACACCTTTAATCCCAGCATTTGGGAGGCAAAGGTATGAGGGTTGCCATGAATTCAAGACCACCCTGAGACTACATAGTGAATTCCAGGTCAGCCTGGGCTTGATTGAGACCCTACCTCGGGGCGGGATTCCTGAGGGAACAGAAGAGCTGGAGGCTTGGGTTCAGGGGAGAGGGCTGGAATAAAGCAGCTTACCAGGAGAAACGTCAGGTACGGGGGCCTCCAGCCACAAAGACATCTCTTCCTGGAACCTTGGACATTACCAAGGCACTGTCCTGCAGGAATGATCTGTTACACTCTTCCAGAACTGGGCCTCAGCTCCCTTTTCCTACATCTTACTGGTTTTTAATCTCATTACCTGCTGATGTTTACTTGCCATATATCTGCCTATGTTATGCAGGCATTTTGAGCCTCCCTCATATTCCTATGAGGTTAGGACTAGTCTTTTCCTCCCATGCCAGTGCTGGGGATTGAACATAGGACTTTACAAATACTAGGCAAAGCTCTGCCACTGAGCTACACCCCAAACCTCTCAAGACTACTAAGCCCATTTTCCAGATAAAGAAAGCTGAAGTTCAGAGACATTAAGGAAATTGCCTATGGCCACACAGGCATTAGGCAGGGATAAAGCCAACAGGAGAATGCTGATCTCACTGCCTTCCAACTCTGACTGAACTCTCAGCCACCATTTCCTACCTTCTCTCCTCCACTCAGCCTCTGTGAGAGCCCTATCCCCTGTTCTAGCACTGGGAGAGTCAAAGTTGGCTGGACCAGGAGACTGGATGCAGCTCCCTCCATGAGTCTGGCTGTTAGAGAATCTCCTTCCTACCACTTTCTGAAGTCCAAGAACAGAACAAACTTCTTATTCCAAGAGTCTCCCCAATGCAGAACCTCCCTAGGCCCAAAGAGAGCCCTATCCCTGCCTGGAGCTCCCATCACTGTCATTCCTCTCTTCTTTCCAGAAACACCTTTTATAAGATCCTTAGCACGTCCTGCCATCCCACCTGACCCACCCACCCCAGACACAAGCACAGAGCCCAGTCCACTGCTGAGCAGCAGACCCACCAAATCCCCAGGCTACCAGAATTCCTGGCTGTGCAGTCTCTGGAGCCCCCTTGCTGGGAGAGGAGGGTGGTGCAATCCCCTGCCCTGAGGCCAGAGCTGCCGGCCAGCAACCAGAGCTGAGCACGGGATCCTGCCTGCAAGTAGCAAAGTAGGCAAAGTCGGAGGGAGGGACTGTCAAGGGGTCGGGGCCACCGCTCCTTCTGACAGAGCCCTGGACTCCTTGGTCTCCACCCACAGGCTAGCTTCCCCACCAGGCTCCCTCCTCCCCAGCCGGCCACCCCCTCTGCCAGGCGCCACCAGGTCCTCTACCCTTTACCCAGACTGACGCGTTTCCCCTACAGACCAGCCCAGGTCCATCTCTTCCCTTCCTCTCCTCACCCTGGAGGCTCTTTGCTCTTTAAAGGAGGACTGCTTCCCAGGCAACCCCCACCCTAATCCCGTCAGCCTCCGAAGTCAGCGTTCTCCCGCAGCCCCCCCTCCCCCATGGACACCTCCTGGAGCAAAGGTCCCAGCACAGCCCAGAATTGCGACACCCAGCCGAGCCGCAGCCTGCGTTCCCAGCCTCCCTCCTCCCCTGCCTCTGGGAAGGCGCCAAACTCCCCACTGGTCCCAGGACAGAGCCAAGCTGGTAGAACTCCAAGGGTGAAGACAGGCAGGTTGCTGGGCCTTCCAGGGAGTATGTATGTGAGTGCCCTGAAGGGGGCCAGAGAGAAAAGAAGCTGGGGAAAAAGGGCTAGTGGGCAGCAGGCTTTGAGCCTGGGGCAGGGCAGAGGGGAGCAGGTGGAAGCAACTCAGGAGTCAACCCAGGACGGACCCTGGGAGGTATGCAGGTTGCTTCATCTGGGGAACAGTCCCATCTGAAGTGATGGCACTGACAGACTACAGCCACAGCCTTCCTGCCTGAGATATGAGAACCGGTCCTGATGGAGACATCATGTTGAGTGTATCAGGCATCACTCAGCACTTGGCTTTAGGAGGGCAGCTGAGTAGGTACTGTGTTAAATAAGAACCCAAACAAAAATATGATCTACCCTATACCCGTTAGCTTAGTCAATTTCAACTCAGCATGATGATTTAGCATTTGGGCTCTGGACTACTCAGATTCTGAGTTCAAACCCTAGTCCTCCCTCTCACTACATGTGTGATAGCTCTTACAGTGCTGGGGGTACAACTCAGGGTACCACCTACGCTAAGCAAGCACTCCACCACTGCACTATGCCCCAGCCCAATTATGTGATCTTGACTGGAAAAGTTAATGTCTCTGAACCTCTCCCAATCTTTTTGTTTGTTTGCTTGTTTGTTTTTTTTCAAGGTAGGGTCTTACTGTAGCCCAGGCTGACCTGGAATTCACTATGTACTCTCAGGGTGGTCTTGAACTCATGACCATCTTACCTCTGCCTCCCAAGTGCTGGGATTAAAGGCATGCACCACCATGCCCTGCCTCCTATCTTTATTTTTATGTTTTGGTTTTTCAAGGTAGAATCTCCCTGTAGCCCAGGCTGACCTGGAATTCACTATGTAATCTCAGGGTGGCCTTGAACTCACAATGATCCTCTTCCCTCTGCCTCCCAAGTGCTGGGATTAAAGGCATGCACCACCATGCCCTGCCTCCTATCTTTATTTTTATTTTATGTTTTGGTTTTTCAAGGTAGAATCTCCCTGTAGCCCAGGCTGACCTGGAATTCACTATGTAATCTCAGGGTGGCCTTGAACTCACAATGATCCTCTTCCCTCTGCCTCCCATGTGCTGGGATTAAAGGTGTGTGCTTGGCTCCCTATCTTTAAAATAGGAATGACAATAAGAGTTTAAGCCATATAAGGTCAAAGTGAGAATGAAACATCAAATCAGCACTCTGTGTGTCACATGTAAATGTTCAGAAATAGACTGGGGTTATCATTCCCCTCCCAGTCCCTTCAGCTATGGGTCTTCCCATCACCTTGCACCTATACACTGTTAACCCTCCAAATCTTTGTTTCCATATTCATTTCAAACTCTCCACTCTCTCTTTGGGTCCTTGGAGCAGCTCCAAGTAAGTAACATCATTTTACAGAGCTTGATGCTCACTTGAGGGCCTTGCACAAGAGAATCCTGATGTCCCTCCTCCAGTCCTTGTGATCCTTTTCTCCTGTGTCCAGGTCGGGATCATTCTCGGGTTTGATGGGCTAGTGATGTGCTAGGACAGAAGCCAGGGCTGGTGGGCTACACAGAGAGAGGTGCCCAACATTGCAGATGTTTTAGTGAGAGTCCAGAGCTAAGGTTACTGTGGGCCATTCACTCCCTGCCCCACTCCCAGTTTCCTGTTCACAGGCTCTTCCTGTTTTTCTGTGAACTCCAGTTCCCATGGGCCCACATTAAAGCACAGGACAGGGACCAGGGCAAGCAGCCAGAGGGACCAAAACAGATGAATGGGGCACCAAGGAAGAGGAGAACAGAGTGAACAGGGAAAAAGTGGACATGGGTGTGGGGGTAGGACAGAAGGAACAGGGTGGGAGAGGAATAGGAAAGCTGAAGTAGAAGAGAGGTTTGGTGAAAGATGGGAGGAAGCACAGGGTGAGACAGGGGAACAGACAGGGACTGGGAACACATATGAGAAGACAGCAGGCTGAGGGGGTATTGCAAAATCTGCCCATGTATTCATTTTTCCCATTTCAGAAAAAGCCCCTCGGACAGCCTCCACCTCAAACTTCTGCCTCCAGCTTTTTCTCGTTCTCTCTCATCACAAGGTCATTCCCTCACAAGGCCCCACCCTAGTATGGGCACTTGTGAGTCATGAACCCAAGGTTCTCATTCCTCTTATGTATTTTTCTTTCTTTTTTGAAAATTTAAAATTAAAAAATTTTTTATATATTTATTTGAGATGACAGAGAGACAAAGAGGCAGAGACAGAGAGAGAGAATGGGTGCATCAGGGCCTCCAGCCAATGCAAAGGAACTCCAGAAGCATGCGCCCCCTTGTGCATCTGGCTTACATGGGTACTGGAGAATTGAGCCTTGAACTGGGGTCCTTAGGCTTCACAGGCAAGTGCTTAACCATCTCTCCAGCCCATTTCTTTTTTTAAAACAATTTATTTTATTTTCTGGGAGAGAGAGAGAGAAGAGGCAGATAGAGCACCCACAGGGCCTCCAAGCACTGCGAATGAACTCTAGATGCATGTACCACCTTATGCATCTGGCTTACGTGGGTCCTGGGGAATTGAACTTGGGTCCTTAGGCTTCGCAGACAAGCACCTTAACTGCTAATCTCTCCAGCCCCTTTCATGTGTTTCTAAGAGTACAGGAGTAAGGTAGCTTTTTTATAGGTATAGGTAATCAGTCAGGAACAGGGTCCCAAGGAGAACATAGATACCAACCTATGTGGGCCAGACTAGAAAATAGCCACTCAGAACCACTTTCCTTGACCTTGAAAATCTTTTGAGTTTCCACCCCTCCCAGGTTGGTGGACCTGTTGTTCTAAGCCTCCATCTTGCCTGCAACCTGTAGAGGAAGCTGTGACAGCTGAATACTGATAGTGCTACCTTCTCTACAGGAAAGCAGGCTGACTACCTCTCTAGCTTAGGGGAGTTGGCGTCCTGATCTGCTTGTTCAGAAGCTGGCTCTAGCCTGAGTCAGAGAATTCTGGCTGGATCTTAGACATGGGATATCTCTGACTGCTGCTAGGCTGGAGTTTGGGAGGAGTAGGGAGCTGGATCCTCAGTGTGGATGCTGGGACAAAACAGTTACAGTCTCCCAGTGGCTGGTGTCCATGCTTTCTACTTTCCTAGGACAGAAAGGCCTTATGAAAATCAAGGAAGAAATGACACAAGGGCCGGGCGTGGTAGTGCACGCCTTTAATCCCAGCAGAGTTAGGAGGATCACAGTGAGTCTGAGGCCACCCTGAGACTACATGGTGAATTCCAGGTCAGCCTGAGCTAGAGTGAGACCCTACCTCGAAAAACCAAAAATAAAATAAAATAAAATAAAATAAAAACGTAGACACAAAGGGTAAATTATTATTATTATTATTATTGTTATTATTGGTTTTTTGAGGTAGGGTCTCAATGAAAAAAATTTGAGAAGGTTTCATATAACCCAGGATGGCCTCCAATTTGCTATTGTGTCAGAGGCTGGCCTTGAACTGCTGTGTGCTGGGATTATAGGCTAAGACATTCTTTTTTTTGTTTTGTTTTGTTTTTCAAGGTAGGGTCTTACTCTAGCTCAGGCTTACCTGGAGTTCACTATGTAGTCTCAGGGTGGTCTCGAACTCACAGAGATCAGCGATCCTCCTACCTCTGCCTCTCGAGTGCTGGAATCAAAGGAGTATGCCACCATGCCTAGCTGAGGCTAAGACATTCTTGAAAACAAAACAAAAAAACCCTAAAAACAAAGAACAAAATTCCCCTTGGGCTGGAGAGATGGCATAGTGGTTAAGGTGCTTGCTTGCAAATGGTGACAGCCCAGGTTCCATTCCCCGGCATCCATGTAAATCCAAATGTACAAAGTGGGAGTGGCAGTGGCAGAGGCCCTGGTGTGCCTATATCACTCACTCTCTCTCTCTGCCTTAAATAACTAACTAAATAAATAACCCTAAAAAACTATGTGATAGAGCCAGGCGTGGTGGAACTCATCTTTAATCCAAGCACTTGGGAGGCAGAGGTAGGAGGACTGCCATGAGTTCGAGGCCACCCTGAGACTACATGGCTAATTTCAGGTCATCCTGGACCAGAGTGAGACCCTACCTCAAAAAGCCAAAAAAAAAAAAAAAAAAACCCAACAACTATGTGATGGTTGTGATGGTACAAACCTGTAATCTCAGCTCTTGGGAAGCTGAGGCAGGAAGGCTGCAAATTCCAGGCCTACCTGGACTACAAAGTGAAACTCCATCTCAAACAAACAAAAAACTCCAGTAATATGCCAGTTTTGCCAGTCAGCTATACTCAATCCCACTAATGTGAAAAGTTTTCCTTTGATAGAAATCTTAAGGTACTCTGGGGCTGGAGAAATGGCTTAGTAGTTAAGGTGTTTGCCTGTGAAGCCAAAGGATCCTGGTTCGATTCTCCAGGACCCACGTAAGCCAAATGCACAAGTGGCACATGCATCTGGAGTTCGTTTGCAGTGGCTAGAGGCCCTGGAGTGCCCATTCTCTATCTGCCTCTCTCCTATCTCTCTCTCTGCTTGCAAATAAATAAATAAAAATGAAGAAAAAAAAAAAAAAACTACTGCTTCCTCAAAAGATAGTTAAAAAAAAAAATCTTAAGGTATTTGAAGCTACCAAACACAGTTTAACAGCATGTTTAAATAGCATGAAAAAAAAAAAAAACCCAGCCCATACAAACTATATGATGGGGGATAAGAAAATTTAATTTCAAATATAGATATAATACACATGTATTGTGCATTTGGGAGACTGAGACAGATGGAGGTAGCCTGGCCTAGAGAAAAGAAAAAACAGGGAGAGGTTACACACACTTGCAATTGCAGCACTTAGGAGGTAGTGGCATGAGGATCAGGAGTTCAAGACCACCCTTGACTACATGCAAGTTCAAGGCCAGCCTGAGCTACATGAAACCCTGCCTTCAAAGAGAGGGGTGAAAAAGAAATTGTAAATTTCAACTCATCCTCCAAAACTGAAAACTGAGAGTGGTGGTACATGCCTTTAATCCCAGCACTTAGGAGGCTGAGGGAAGATGATTGTGTGAGTTTGAAGCCAGCCTGGACTACAGAGTGAGTTCCAAGTCAACCCCTGGGTTAGGGTGAGACCCTGCTTTAAAAAAAAAAAAAAAAAAAAAAAACTTATCTAAACTGTGCAAGCTTAGGCAAGTCACTTCCTCTCCCTAGATTTGTTACCTAATCATAAAGCTGTGGAGGATCTTTGTGAACCTCTTGGGATTATATGCACAATTCTACTGTGAGTGTTCATATGTGTGGACACTTCTGGAGGAAAGAGGCCTAAATGTTCATGTAATTCATGATGACCTTCTGGTTGGCTTCCGAGCCTTGTCTACTCAGACGTATAGAATTATATCTGGAGTCGTAGGACAGTAACAGTTCTGATCAGTTTTGTTTGCAAGATGATCTGAGGTACATTTGCTTCTATGGGGAAGATCTGCATCAGAGCATCCCGGTGGCCTAAGACCTGACCTCCTGCCAACTGTGTGCCATTCCAAGGCTTGGAGTCACAAAACCGACGCCAGACTGGTTGCCCCTACATCCTACAGGCCAATGCCAAGATGGACTAGAGTTTGTGCAAATTCCACCTGCTCCCACTGTGGTATGCCTGCCCCTCCCCCAAATATCACTGCTATAGTCTACAATTCCTCCTTTGGGGATGGGATGCTTTAGGTCTTTAAGTCTGAACATCTTGTGCAAACCAAGTCCTTTGGGAAGAAGCATGACATCTCGAGTCTAACTGAAACTTAGCAGTGGCCGGGAGGAAGAACAGGGAAGGGGCTAGAAAAGGGAAGTGACTACAGGACTCTTGAAGGTTTGTTTAGAGCCTAACAGCCGACTAGACTGCACCAACCAACCTCAAAGACACAGGGAGTCCAAAGGGCTGTTTACACGCTGTGCCCTACACCCCAAACAAGACCACTCCCGGGAGCCAGAGCCCGAGCCAAGGCTCAAACTCCACCCAGAAGGCAGGGGCGTGGAGAAAAACGAAATGCATTTCTCCGCCTCTCGCCCCAGTTTTGCACTGGCTCAGGCCCAGAAGCACCCTTGCCAGAGGGGGCGCTCGCCCTTTCTGTCTCCGGCTAAGAGCCCGCCCATGGCCAGCACCACCTTGGTACAGAAAGAGGCAAACCTGACCTCGGGCCCTCTTTGCCCAACAAGGTCTTCAAACCCTTTCTGCCGCGCGAGGTCGCACTACATTCACGCGCTCCTCCATCAGAGCCAGAGCAAGAAACTCCTCCGCGAGAACGCCCACCTTCTCCCTCCATCCCTGCCCGGTCCTTAGCCCGAAGACGGAAAGCGTACTTCCGGCGTGTGTCCTCACGGATGCCTCCGGGCGGCTGCAGCAGGTGCCTCCTAACGCGTTCCGTGCACTTTGCTGCACAGCCTTCAACGATGATGGCGGGCAGACAGTCCGGTTGGAGCCGAGCGGTTCTTCTCCCCTACCTTCTCGGCTTAAGCCTGACGGTGATGCCATCCATACAGGCCCGGAGGCTGCGTTTTGTTACCTTGGTATTGGCGGCGGAGTCACCATCGGTTTCGCTACAGCTGAAAGGGCAAAGGGCTGCTGGGGGAGGGAGGGGCTGGGCTTGTGCTGGGGGATGGCGGTGCGTGGGGGTTCTTGGGTTTTTAGGAGGAAGCAGCTGGCCTGGAGGAGGGTGAGGGGCTGGATTCAGAATGGATGTGGAGCCCTGGACCATCTTGCGGGGTAGAGTGTTCAGGAAAGAAGCTGTATGTTAGATGGTAGATGGATCAGTCTTCCCTGGAACGGGGATGTAGCTAAAAGGTTGAGACTCAACCATAAAAACAACTTTGGTCATCTTCCCCAGCACCCTCTTCCCCCTCCAAACATTGCTTTCACGACACTTTTTTTTTTTTTTTTCAAGTTAAGGTCTCACTGTAGCCCAGGCTGACCTGGAATTCACTCTGTAGTCTCAGGGTGGCCTTGAACTCATGGCGATCCTCCTACTCTGCTTTTCAAGTGCTGGGGTTAAAGGCATGCGCCACCGCGCTGGGTTACTTCTTTGTTTCTACCTGTGCCTTCGGCTTTGCCTATGGTGTCAGGTTACATTGCTTAGTCCAGGTAGGATCCTTCAGAATTGGGGGGGGTCTTTCATCCAGTGGCTAGTGGGAAAGCTTCCCAGAGCGAGCGAGGGTTTACTTTCCCACCATGGTAAGAGGTAGGCACTGTCTTCATCAAGGAGACCCTTCTGACCTGTAGGCAAACCATTCTCTTTATTCAGCTGTACCGACATGGAGACCGGTCACCAATGAAGACATATCCCAAGGACCCTTATCAGGAAGAACACTGGCCCCAGGGATTTGGTCAACTAACCAAGGTGGGTAGGAAGTCAGCCCACATGGACTCAGGAAGTACTGTAGAATAAATGACATTTGCAACAGGCCACAGAAGTTGGGGTCCCCTAAACTGCCAGTTTCCCAGGTGGGTGCTGATGGACCAGATATAATTGTTTATTTTTGTTGTTGTGGGAATCAAACCCTCATACATGCTGATCACATACCCTACTACTGAACTACACCCCCAGCTATTACCAGATTTCTTTTCTTTCTTGGATTTTTGTTTTTTTTGTTTTGTTTGTTTTGTTTTTTCCAGGTAGGGTCTCTCTCTAGTCCAGTCTGACCTGGAATTCACTGTGTAATTTCAGGCTGGCCTCAAACTCACAGTAATCCTGCTACTTCTGCCTTTTTTTATTTATTTATTTATTTATTTATTTATTTATTTATTTATTTATTTATTTGAGAGAGCAAGAGAGGGAAAGAGGCAGACACAAAGATTGAGAGAGAGAGAATGGTGCACCAGGGCCTCCAGACCCTGCAAATGAACTCCAGATGCATGTGCCACCTTGTGCATCTGGCTTACTTGGGTCCTGGGGAATTGAACCAAAGTCCTTTGGCGCCTTAACCGTTAAGCAATCTCTCCAGCCCTGCCTCTTTCTTTTTTTTTTAAATACTTTTATTAGCTGGGTGTGGTGGCACTCACTTGTAGTTGCGGTACTCAGGAGGCAAAGGTAGAAGGGTTGCTGTTAAGATCAAGGCCAGCCTGGAACTACAGTGAATTCCAGGTTAGCCTGAGCTAGAGTGAGACTTTACCTTGAAATAAAACAAAACAAAACCAAAAAACACAAAACAAACTTTTATTTATTTATTTATTTATTTATTTATTTATTTATTTATTTGCGAGCAGGGAGAGAGGCGTGCACTGGGGCCTTCTGCCACTGCAAATGAACTCCAGTTGTATACTCCACTTTGTGTATCTGGCTCTATATGGTTACTGGGGAAGTGAACCTGAGACAAGTGGCCTTTCAAGCAAATGCCCCCAACTGCTGAGCTGTCACCCCAGTCCCAGATTTCTAAACCTTATATTACTCTGTGCCCAGTACACAATTGGGCACTTAGTAATTTCTGGGATCAGATTAATCCACTCCTTCCAGCCAGGGGTAAACTTAGCAAGAATGCCTAAATCCTACAAGGTTTGTGAGCCATCTGTTTGCTCTGGACTCTTTTTTTTTTTTTTTTTTTTTTTAACCCTTGGCTTTGTCCACAGGAGGGGATGCTACAGCATTGGGAACTAGGCCAGGCACTGCGACTGCGTTATGAGGGCTTTCTAAACACTTCTTACCACCGACAAGAGGTAAGGCTAGGAGCTTGAGGCACAAGAGAAATGGGATTTTCTGTTGTCATTGTCAGGGAGCCTAAGGGTGTGTCTGGGCACTCTGGCCTCCCTCCTGCATTTTATTTATTTATTTATTTATTTATTTATTTATTTTTTGAGGCAGGCATTCTAGTCCAAGCTGACCTGGAACTCACTTTGTAGCCCAGGGTGGCCTTGAACTCATAGCCATCCTCCTACTTCAGCTTCCTGAGTGCTGGGGTTAGAGGTATGCGCCATTATGCCCACCTTCTCCTGCACTTTTGGTCACTGGACAAGATATCCTAGGGCTGTCTAGAACATAGCTCTAGAGGCTGAGTGGCCTCTTCTTGGATGGGAATAGGCAAAAATGTTTGTATTAGTTAACTTTTCTTGTTACTGTGACAAAATCCCTGATAAAAGCTTAAGGAAGGGCTTATTTTGGCTCACAGTTTAAGGGTGCAGGCCATCATGGCAGGCATGGATATAGGAATGGGAAGCAGCTGATTACATTCAGTCTATAGTCAGGAAACAGATATGAACACTGATAGTCAACTTACTGTCTCCTTTTTATTTTTATTTTTAAATTTTCTCTCTCTCTCTAAGTAGGGTCTCACTCTAGCCCAGGCTGACCTGGAATTCACTATGTGGTCTCAGGGTGGCCTCCTACCTCTGCCTCCAAGTGCTGGGATTAAAGGTGTGTGCTACCATGTCCGGCCACTTTCTCCTTTTTATAGAGAATCACAGAATGGTGCCATGCACATTTAGGGTAGGCCTTCCCACCTTAGTTAACCCAGTCTAGAAGATTCCTTATGGACATGTGCAGAGGTTTGTCTCCTAGGTGATTTTAGATTCTGTCAAATTGACAATCAAATTAACCATCATATTGACCAGAGGGTCCAAATTCAGACACAAAGAACTACCTGAGAAAGTATTTTCTGATTTTGAAATAAGTTTTGCATCCAAGGCATTTATTATAACCTGGGGCCAAGCACTGTGCTAGTGCTTTGCACACAAAGGTACACCACACAGATATGCTGTCTTCAGAGTTTAATAGAGCAGGACAGGGCCAGGATAAGGGGGAGCAGTGAAGACTGGCAAGTGTGCCAGCTCCTGAGATCCTCTCTCCACCCCAGGGATGGAGGTACTGTTGCTGTGGTTCCTACTCTCAGCCACAGCTGTCTCTAATCTCTACATGTTGTTATTGTTCCCTTGAGGTCTACCTCTCTCCTGAGTTTGCCCTTCCCCAGTGGCTGCCTTCTTTTTTGTAAGCTACTCTCTCTGCTCCTTTTTTCCCCTTTCTTGGTCTCTAAGTGCATTAATAAAGGGGAGAGAGTGTGCAGAGGAGTGCTTTCTGCTGTCAAGGACTCTGGTCTTGATGAGGAAGACCAGTACAGTTACCTCTAGACTAGAGAGCTTACTACGTGCTTTTGATGAGGAAGGGGTATTTGAACCCGAGCCATTTCCATAGGCTGAGTTCTTCACATGGTGGTGACGGTCCCCAGCTGAGGCCTTTGAGGGATAGGGAAGGCCAGGTGATGGGGGATTGTACATGGTAAATTTATAAAATTTTGGGTAACCATTAAGAACAGGTTCTCAGCCAGCTGTAGTGGCACAGGCCTTTAATCCCAGCACACGGAAGGCAGAGGTAGGAGGATTGCTGTGAGTTCAAGGCCACCCTGAGACTACAGAGTGAATTCCAGGTCAGCCTGGGCTAGAGTGAGACCCTGTCTTGGAAAAAAAAAAAAATGTTCTCTCCTGGGGCTCCAATGAGAAGCCAAAGTGCCTGCCTGTTGCACACCTTTGTATTGCCATTCCACAGGTCTATGTGCGAAGTACAGACTTTGACCGTACTCTCATGAGTGCTGAGGCCAACCTGGCTGGACTCTTCCCTCCCAGTGAGCTGCAGCGTTTCAACCTTAACATCTCATGGCAGCCTATCCCTGTCCACACTGTGCCTGTCCTTGAGGACAAGGTAAGACAGATCAGCCCTTCCTTGATGGTGGTGAGGGGGACAACTGTGGGCATGGGCTTGTTGACCCCAGAGACTCCCTCTCTGCTTTTTTCTCCCCCTTTGACTGGCAGTTGCTGAAGTTCCCACTGGGCCCTTGTCCCCGTTACGAGCAGCTGCAGAATGAGACCCGCCAGACACCAGAGTATCAGAACAGGAGTGTTCAGAATGCAGTGAGTAGGAGGCAGAGTGGCAGGTCCTCAAATTGCTCTTCCCTTTGTTTGTTTGTTTGTTTGGTTGGTTGGTTGGTTTTTCAAGGTAGGGTCTCACTCTAGCCCAGGATAACCTGGAATTCACTACGTATTCTCAGGATGGCCTCAAACTCATGGCAATCCTCCTACCTCAGCCTCCCGAGTGCTGGGACTAAAGACATGCGCCACCACGCCCAGCTTATTTGTGTTTGCGTTTTGTTTTTTCAAGGTAGGGTCTAACTCTAGCCCAGGCTGACCTGGAACTCTTTCCCCTAAACAGTACTGATCCTCTGATCCATTTTTCATAGCAATTTCTGGAAATGGTGGCCAATGAGACAGGGCTTACAGACCTGAACCTAGAGAGCATCTGGAATGTCTACGACACACTCTTCTGTGAGGTGAGCGGGCCAGGGTGCCTGGTGGGGTTGCTCTTTTCTCTTCCTCAGCAAGTCCAAGTCTCCAGAGCACACTGCCTGGATACTGTCATTCCCAGTGGGGAGGCCCAGCATGCCACTGCTTGTGAAACCTGGGAAGTTCCCTTCTGGGTGAAAAGAACTGAGAGTGGGAAATGGTTTACTAGTTGTCAGCAGTTCATACTCTTCCCCACCCAGAGCTCTGGTGGTATGAGACTCCTTTCTGCTGAGTCTCGTTCTTGATGCCTGAGCTTCCTTTCCTATGCCCTGCTGCCTACCATGTTTGCTGCTACAGCCCCTCTGCCTTACCTCTGCTCTCGCTCGCTCTCTCACACACACACATACACTCACACACGTGCGCATGTGCACGTGCATGCATACACACACACTTCCCCCTGAGGAAGAGAGCTATCCCTGGAGTCTCTGGCCTAGGCCTGGAGAGCTAACCTGCCTGCTGCGATACACAGCAAACACACGGGCTGTTCCTGCCATCCTGGGCCTCACCCCAAACCATGCAGCGTCTGAGCCAGCTAAAGGACTTCAGCTTCCGCTTCCTCTTCGGGATCCACGAGCAAGTAGAGAAGGCCCGGCTTCAAGGGGGTGAGTGACAAGAGCAGCATGTCACTCCCCTGCTCAGGACCTTCCAGGATTGAAAATCAGCTATGGGGGCTTCTCACATGCTTCTCTGCCTGAAACACTCTATGCTCTTTCTAAAGCAGATCTCCCCTTGCCACCCCGTTAGTCACTCAAGTCTCCCAGTTCTCCTGACATTTAGCCTGTGAGTCACTGTGTAACCACATTCAGGTTTGCATGCTTTTCTGCCTTTCTTACTCAAGTGTTACCCATGTCAGGAGACTTGCTCTTCTCGAACTCTATACCTCTCTCAGAACTGCTGAGACCTTTTGGAGAGTAGGCTGAGAGCAATATATGTGCCAGTTTCCTCAGTTGAGCACTCAAGGGTATGCCAGCTCTCACATCTTGGGACAACTCAAGTTTTTTTTGTTTTTTTTTGTTTTCCGAGGTAAGGTCTCACTCTAGCTCAGGCTGATCTGGAATTCACTCTGTAGTCTCAGGGTGGCCTTGAACTCACAGTGATCCTTCTACCTCTGCTTCCCAAACGCTGGGATTAAAGTGTGTGCTACCATGCCCAGCAACAACTCAAGGTTTTAGAGACTGCATACAGTAGTTACTTACCCTGGTATCAACCACCATCTTGTGTATTGTGAAGCACTCTTAAGTTTACACTTTATTCTACACTGTTCATTAAACATGGGCAGGACCTCCTAGCTCATTTATTAGCGGACAGGTTTCTGCATTTGTGTTTAAGTATAGGTATCTTGTCTGATCTATTTCCTCTGTAAACTTAGTTCTTAGAGAACAGTGGGCAGTATAGTGGTCCAACATGGTCCCCATCAACCTGAGGAGTCCTGTGGGTTGGTGATCCGATGCAGGACTAGCAGCTCAGTCTGATGGAAGACAGTGATGGCTGTAGACACTGACCCCCAGGACTTCTCTTCTTCAGGAGTTCTACTGGCTCAGATACGGAAGAACCTGACCCTAATGGCCACCACCTCTCAACTCCCTAAGCTCCTGGTTTATTCTGCCGTAAGCTCTAAAACTCCCCAGCATACAAACATCAAACCATTCAGTTTCTAGGGAGATGGGGAAGGGTGCTCATGAGCAAACCCCATCACCCCGTTTCCCTTGCAGCATGACACTACTTTGGGTGCTCTACAAATGGCCCTGAATGTCTACAATGGTAAACAAGCCCCCTATGCCTCCTGCCACATATTTGAACTGTTCCAGGAAGATAACGGGTAAGTAGAGCCCCCAGTGTGTCCTGTGGTGGGGATGTGCATGTGGCTGAGGGCGGCTCAGGGACACTCACAGGTATGATAAGCAGCCCCCACCTTGCCTCCTGTCAACCCTCAGGAATTTCTCCGTTGAGATGTACTTCTGGAATGAAAGTAAGAAGCCCCCCTGGCCACTGATCCTGCCTGGTTGCCCTCACCGCTGTCCACTGCCAGACTTCCTTCACCTCACAGAGCCTGTCATACCCAAAGACTGGCAGAAGGAATGCCAACTGATAAGTGATACTGCAGACACAGGTGAGCTGCCACTGCCTCTGTGCCAATTCTGTCAATGTTTAATTCACATCCACAAATCTTTGAGAGAGAGAGAAGAGAGAATGGGTATGCCAGGCCTCTAGCCACCGAAAATGATCTCCAGATGCATGTGCCATCATGTGCATCTGGCTTACATGGGTTCTGAGGAGTTGAACCTGGGTCCTCAGACTTTGCAGGCAAGTGCCTAAACTGCTAAGCCATCCCTCTAGCCCCTAAGACCATTTTTATACTTTCTTCCCACTCTTCATCCTCAGGTGATACCTTTTTTAATGTTTATTTATCCATTTTGAGAGACAAAGTGAGAGAGAGGCAGATAGAGAGAATGGGCATGCCAGGGTATCCAGGCACTGCAAATGAACTCCACATGCATGTGCCCTCCCCATCTTGTGCATCTGGCTTATGTAGGTATTAGGAAAATGAACCCAGGTCTTTAGGCTTCACAAGCAAGTGCCTTAACCTCTAAGCCATCTCTCCAGCCCAATGCCCTTTTTTACTTTTTCATTTTAGAAAGAGAGAGAATTGGTGCACTAGGGCCTCAGCCACTGAAATCAAATTCCAGATGCTTGTGCTACCTAGTGGGCATGTGTGACCTTGCCTCGCCTTTGAGTATCTGGTTTACATGGAATCTGGAGAGTTGAACATGAGTCCTTAGGCTTTGTGGGCAAGTGCTTTAACCGCTAAGCCATCTCTCCAGCCCCAACAGGTTTTTTTTTGTTTTTTTGTTTTTGTTTTTTTGAGGTAGGGTTGCACTCTAGCCCAGGCTGACCTGAAATTCACTTGGTAGTCTCAGGGTGGCCTTGAACTCATGGCAATCCTCCTACTTCTGCCTCCCAAGTGCTGGGATTAAAGGCGTACACCACCACACAATACCCTTTTTACTCTTATATCACTGAGAAAATAGGAGCAGCCAGGGGGGACCTCTCATTTTCTTTTTTTGTTGTTGTTTTTTCAAGGTAGGGTTTCACTCTAGTCCAGGCTGACCTGGAATTAACTATGTAGTCTCAGGGTGGCCTTGAACTCACGGTGATCCTACCTCTGCCTCCCCAGTGCTGGGATTAAAGGCGTGCGCCACAAACCATGCCCGGCAGGAAACTCTCATTTTCTTACCACCTGATCTACCAGTTTACCTGGTATAAGCTATATGCAGGGACAGCCTCTTCACTTACACACTTACACTCTGAGTCCATCTCTTCTCCCCTCCATGTGGACCTCTATGTCCATGATTCCTTTTCCTTTGCATCACTGCCATCCCAAAGCTGAACAAAGACTTCTGAGACCCATTCCTCCAGCCCCCTTCTGCCCCCAGCTCCGCCCAGCAATATTTTGTTTATTTGAGAGAAAGGGAGAGTGGAAGAGGCAGATAGTGAGAATGCGTGCCAGGCCCTCCAGCCATTGCAAATGAACTCCATACGCATGCCAAGTTTCATCTTCTTGACTCCCTGATTCCTGACTTGTGTGAGCTAGTCTCACATACCCAGCTGCTGACTTGAGGTCTCTATGTAGATTGTGAATGAGGCATCTAAGTGGATGATTCTTTCCCTCAAATCTGCTTGCTCATCCTTCGGGCTTCCTTGTTTAGTAAATGTCACGCTGATAACCCAGCTGCATAATATGTAACGCTAGACATTATCTTTCTTATACCTCACGTCCAGTCCGTAGCAAATTCTATCAGCTCATCTCAGATGCCACCCCTGCAGTTGCTTCTCCAGTCTAACCTATTGTCAGTTCTTGCCTGAACTGCTGAAAAGTGACATTTATTCTAGTTCTGTCCTTTTCTCTATCAATTATTAGTTAACTTTTTTCTTTTCTTTCTTTCTTTTTTTAATTTTGTTGTTTTTTTTTTTTTAAGGTAGGGGGGGTCTCAATTTAGTCCAGGCTGACCTGGAACTCACTTAATAGCTCCAGGCTGGCTTCAAACTCATGGCAATCCTCCTACCTCTGCCTCCCAAGAGTTGGAATTAAAGGGGTACGCCACCACACCAGGTTTTTCTTTTGATTTTTAAAACATTTACTTATGGGCTGGAGAGATGGCTCACTGGTTAAAGGCGCTTGCTACCAAAGCCTACCATCACAGGTTTGATTTCTTAGTGACCATGTAAAGCCAGATGCACAAAGTGGCATGTGTCTGAGTTCATTTGAGGTGACAGGAGGTCCGGTGTGCCCATGCTCTTTCTCTCTGCTAACAAGTACAAAAAAAAATTAATTTGAGAGAGAGAGAGCGAGCGAGAGAGAGAGAGAGAGAGAGAGAGCGCAATAATATGGGTGTGCCAGGGCCTCCTGCCTCTGCATACAACTCCAGACACATGCATCACTTTTTGTGCATCTGGCCTTTATGTGAGTAATGTGGAATCAAAACTGGGCTGTCATTTCTCCATCCCCTAAAATATTTATTTAAAAATATTGAAGTTCAGCCCCCAGTTCAGTGTCATGGCTGACCTCTTCCTGAACTAGCCCCTACCCAGACCAGTCAATTCTCATTCTGGCTCACCAGAGCCAGAAGGTGGGGCCCACCACCATAAGGTTATAAATATGTTTATCAGGGGAAGGCAAGCCTCTCTGGGCCAGCTCCTGAACTTTGAGGTTCTGGTAAGCTTCCCTGATCTTGGCCCAGCCCAGCTGAGGTAAGGGGAGACCCCCCCGCCTTACTTCTACATGGGCTCTCTACCCCCCTCCTGCCTTCTACATGACAAGAACTCTCTATACTTCTCTTTCCTTTTAATCTAATAAAGTCTAATTCTTACCCTCTGGTCCATGGATTTTAATTCTTTATTAATGAGATAAGAATCTGGGGTACTGAGCCACGTATGGTGGCACACTCCTTTAATCCTAGCATTTGGGAGGCAGAGGTAGGAGGATCACCTTGAGTTCAAGGCCACCCTGAGACTACATAGTGATTTCCAGGCCAGCATGGACTAGAGTGAGACCCTACCTTGAAAAACAAAAACAAAGCCAAAAAATAAATAAAATAAAAATATTGTGGGGCTGGAGAAGTGGCTTAGCAGTTAAGGCGTTTGCCTGCAAAGCTAAAGGATCCCAGTTCGATTCTCCAGGACCCATGTAAGCCAGGTGCACAAAGGGCGCATGCATCTGGAGTTCGTTTGCAGTGGCTGGAGGCCCTGGCACACCCATTCTCTCCCTCTCTCTCTGTCTTTCTCTCTCTCAAGTAAATAAATAAGTAAATATTTTTTAAAAAATTGAAAAAATATATTGTGAGGTGTAGTGGCACATGCCTTTAATCCCAGCACTCAGGAGGCAGAAGTAGGAGGATCACTGTGAGTTTGAGGTCACCCTGAGACTACATAGTGAAATCCGTGAATTCCAGATCAGCTTGGGCTAGAGCAAGACCCTACCTCAAAAACCAAGCCAAACCAACCAAATAAATAAATAAATGATAAAAATATTTTTAGGGCTGGAGAGATAGCTCAAGAGTTAAGATGCTTGAGCCGGGCATGGTGGCACGCCTTTAATCCCAGCATTCGGGAGGCAAAGGTAGGAGGATCGCCATGAGTTCGAGGCCACCCTGAGATTACATAATGAATTCCAGGTCAGCCTGTGTTGGGTTCCCCCCTAGGGCCAGCCCAGGAGGGACGGCAGGGTCTCTGCTGAGTTGGGGGTGAGAAACACGGAGTCACGACCCAGACTCCGGGAGTTGGGTGGAAGCAGCAGAGGGTGAGCTGCTGCAAACTCGTTTATTCGAGGAAGTGCAGGGGGTTTTAAGGGGCTTGGCTGGCCAATCATTGTATGGGGTGGTCCCCTTTTTGTGACCAATGACAGCCTGTCTCCGAACAGATCATCTCATAGCAGGTTTCTCGCGAGCATGGGACTGTAGCTGTTGTCACGCCAGGCCTGCGCAGAATGCCATGTTCACAGAAGCTACTTCCTGGTTTCTTTTGCCATGCGGTCTGGCTAGGGCCAGGCCTGCATTGTGCCATACAAGCTTGGGCTAGAGTGAGACCCTACCTTGAAAAACTGAAAAATGAAAAAACCAAAAAAAAAAAAAAAAAAGTCAAGATGCTTGCTTGCAGAGCTTGCTGGCCCAGGTTTGATTCCCATTACCTACTTAAAGACAGAGAACAAAGTGACACATATATCTGGAGCTTGTTTGTAGCTGCTAGAGGCCCTGGTGCACCCATCCATTCTTTCTATGTCTCTTTGCTTGCAAATAAATTAAAAAATTTTTTTTTACTTATTTGCAAGAATAAGAATGGTTGCAACAGGGCATCTTGCTACTGCATCTGAACTCTAGTCACACGTGCATCTAGCTTTACATGTGTGCTGGGCAATTAAGCCCAGGCCACCAGGCTTTGCAAGTAAGTGCCTTTGCCTGACGAGCCTTCTCTCCAGCCCTGAATTAATTTCTAAAAAAAAAAAAAAAAAAAAATATATATATATATATATATAAAAATTGGGCTGGAGAGATGGCATGCCAGCAAAGCTTAAGGACCCTGGTTCGATTCTCCACTTCCCACGTAAGCCAGACGCACATGGTGGTGCACGCGTCTCGAATTTGTTGGCAGTGACTGGAGGCCCTGGTGTGCCCATTCTCACTTTCTCTGTCTCTAATAAATAAAAATAAATCTAAAGTATATATATAAAATCAAGCCTGGTGTGGTGGTGAACACCTTTATTCCCAGCACTCAGGAGGCAGAGGTAGAAGGATCGCCCTGTGAGTTAGAAGCCAGCCTGAGACTACAGAGTATGTTTCAGGTCCACCTGAGCTATGGTGAAACCCTACCTCAAAAAAAAAAAAAAAAAATATATATATATATATATATATATCACTATCCTCTTCAGATTTTTCTAACCACTTCCTATTACATAGAATGAAACCCAGTTTCTCTATTTCTCCACTATAGCTTCCCAAGCCATAATTGGCTTATTCCTCTGCCCTGTCTTCTGTGGTTCTTGCTTAGTCTGTTTAAGGTAGGGTCTCACTCTGGTCCAGGCTGCCAGGCTGACCTGGAATTAACTATGTAGTCTCAGGGTGGCCTCGAACTCATGGTGATCCTCCTACCTCTGCCTTCTGAATGCTGGGATTAAAGGCGTGTGCCACCATGCCTAGACTTTAGTTGTTGTTTTGAGGTAGGGCCTCTAGCCCAGGCTGACCTGGAATTCATTATGTAGTCTCAGGGTGGCCGATCCTCCTACTTCTGCCTCCCCAGCGCTGGGATTAAAGGCATGTGCCACCACGCCCAGCTCCAGGTCTGTTTTTAACTTTTTCAATCATACCTTCCCTGACTAACATACGTTTAGTCATAGCGTTCATCACTTACGGGCCATACCTATCAGTTGCTGATTTATTGGATCTCCTCTCCTAGAATGTCAACTTCATGAGAGCTCAGACAATCTTGACCATCTTTGTATATCCTTTGTGTGTCAGGACAATACTTGACATATGGTAGGTGCCTGATATTTGTTGAGTAACTACTAATACCACCTTTTTTTCCCCCTCCCCTGCCCAGAGGTGATCGTGGCTTTGGCTGTCTGTGGCTCCATTCTCTTCCTTCTCATCGTGCTGCTCCTCACAGTCCTCTTCCGGATGCAGGCCCAGCCTCCTGGCTACCACCACGTTGCAGACAGGGAAGATCACGCCTGACAACCACTCAGCCCCCTTCCCTCTGCCTCCTAGGGGAGGTGGGCTGGGCCCTTGTGCCTGACTGTTGCTGCTCCCTAGTCCATGGACCAGAGACTTAAGGTTAAGCCTCCCTGATTATCCAAGCCCCAATAAGTGGGGCTCAGCATTCACATGCCTGATGATTAGCAAGTACTGTGTTGGACATTGGCTTTCTCCAATTGGGATTTGTCTCTTCCATACTTCCTAAGCACCTGAGATAGTCAAGGATTCAGGAGATAAAAAAAAAAAAAAATACCATGAAGGAGCCGGTGCTGACCTGCCTTGCTCTTCCATCAAGCCTACTTTTTCTTCTCACCTAGTGTTTGGCAAATGCCCAGAGAACATTGTCTTGCCTCTCAGTGCTTAGAGGAGGGAAAACTGCACATCACTGGGGGTGCAAAAATTGGCTGCCAAGGAACTGGCCCACCAGACAACCAGCCAGCTAGGTTGTCCTTTGCTGAAGCCACTATGTCAGCTCTGATGATGCTTCTGGCACCTTTATCACACCTCAGCTTGAACAAGTGTCTTGGGTAGGTCTGAAGGATATTTATACTGCCTGGGGGCGGGGGGGAGGGGACTGGAGGGAGTGAATCACACAGAATCATGGAATTACTCTCTCAGCTGGGCTGGGCTCTCCAAGAACCTGAGAGGTAAATGCAGTGGTGAGTTGGACGGACCCTGACTGTGGCCCAGAACAGGGCTGAAGCAGATCTGAGAGAATGAAGTTTCAAACTGTACATGATGGTTCTGTGCCTTTTTTTCCTCTTGAGACCTGTGGTGCACTCTGACTAGGCTTAGCGGGGTGTTCTGATTGTTCAACTAGTACACAAAGAGTTGGGTTTTATTGGTCATGTCAACAGTGAACACAAATAAAATTCCCTTGTTATTCTGCCACATACCTCAGAAGAAAGATATCTGGCTCTGGGCTAGACACAAGGACCTTTAAGGCAGCTGGGTTACCCTAAATTTCCAGGACCAAGTCCAGAGCAGTGATGTGCCATTGTTCGTCCCACAGTGCCACAGCTCCAACCTGAAGCTTTGGGTACTTTTGGCCCATTAACAAGTAGCTGCTGCTGCTTTTCACAAGACTTGTTCCCACTTATGGGCACCAACTATAGCTTATCCCATGTCTTCTTCATTGCCTCTCATTTTCTTTTCTATGGCACAGCTTCCTTTTGGCTCCAGATGAGAATGTGATAACCTAGGAGAAGTGAGAAGTCTGGTTGTACCTTCTAGTATCAGTCTCAGAGCTTGGGGCTACCCTGGGGAACCTACTAGGAAACTGTTTAGCAGCCAGACCTTGCCATAACCAAGGTAAAGCAAGACAGAGACTAGGCCAGAGACACCACCACTGTCTTCCCAAACAGATTTACTGACCAGTGCCTTGGGATGAATGTGGCAGGGCTCAGCTGAACTTAGCCTCCACTGAAACTTAGGGAGTAGGGCTAGGCTTTGCTAGTCTGAGATACATTTGCTTCGACTCACCCATGGCAGAAGCCAGTGTGTCCCCCATGGGGTTGAACTCATTGAGCTGCAAAGACAAGAGTAACAGTACAAGGTTAGGGTGAAAGTAGTGCAGAGACAGAAGGATACATGACCACTAATTTCTGGTCCGTAAAGTGGGTTGATTCCTTGTTTCTTCCCATCACATTGGAGGGCCCACGCCTCACCGAAATGATCCCAGAATATCCAGAGTCGTAGAGCTGACACATTATCTTCCCAGAGCTTCCATCGAACACATCTACTGTCCTTAGTTCACAGGAGCCACAACTTTTGAAATTACGATCTGGGTATCGGCCCACAACAATGAAGTTGTATCGAGGATGCCAGGTTGCCTAGGAGATGGAAGGTTGGTCACAAGCATAGAGGAACATCAATATTATTCTTTAGGGGCTGGGTATTTAGCTCTGGTTGAGTATTTACCTAGCATGTACAAAACCAAATTTGATCCCAGAATGAAAAAAGTTGACTTTTTGTAAGTAATAGGCCAGGAACCTAAAATTGGATATAAAACCTATGTGAAACTATAAGGATGGCTTCTGGCTTCATGTGCATCTTTTCAATTTTTTTTTTTTTTTTTTTTTTTTTTGGTTTTCCAAGGTAGAAACTTGCTCTAGCCAAGGTTGACCTGGTATTCACTATGTAGACTCAGGGTGGCCTCAAACTCATGACAATTCTCCTACCTCTGCCTCCCAAGTGCTGGGATTAAAGGCATGCACCACCATGTCCTGATTAAAAATATTTTATTTATTCATTTATTTGAGATAAAGAGGAAGAGGCAGATAGTGAATGGGTATGCCAGGACCTCTAGCCACTGCAAACAAACTCCAGATCCATGTACCACCTTGTGCATCTGGCTTATGTGGGTACTGGGAAATCAAACCCGGTCCTTAGGCTTCACAGGCAAGTCCCTTAACTGCTAAGCCAACTTTACAGCCCTGGCCTTGATTTATTTTTTATTTTATTTATTTATTTTTTTGAGACAGGACTGTACTGTGTGGCTCAGGTTGTCCTCAAACCTTCAATCCTCCTGTTGCAGCCTTGAGTGCTAGGATTATAGACATGCACCACTTCTCCTGGATTCAAGGAAGATTATTGTGTGTGTGTGTGGGGGGGGTTTTCAAGGTAGGGTCTTGCTCTAGTCCAGGCTGACCTGGAATTTACTATGTAGTCTCAGGGTGGCCTTGAACTCACAACAATCCTTCTACCTCTGCCTCCTGAGTGCTGGGATTAAAGGCGTGCACCACCATGCCTGGCTTCAAGGAAGTTTTGAAGGAGAAAGGACATGGCTAGTAAGTGAAGATAAACATGGTAGCTTGGAAACAAGTCATTAAAAAATCAGGTGCCAGTTGGCTTGACTGGATATGAAGGGTAGATGAGGACACAAAGTAGCAAGAACAATAAGTGCTAACTAGTGAAGGCATCATTGTCGTTCTATTGGTAGCTGAGGATGGCACTGAAGTCCTGATCCTCCTGCCCTATCTCCCAAGTGCTAGGATTACCTGTGTGTATCACCACACCTGCTCTGTTCCCACTCCCCCACAAGACTGGAGGTGGAACCCAGGGCCTTGAGCATGTTAGGCAAACACTTTACCACTGAGTTGTATTCCCTGGCAGGAGTCTTGATTGTTTGGTATTGAGTTTGATTTGAAGTGTGTGAAGCACTAAATCATTGTTTACTTAAAGTACTTACCAAGTGTTAGACATGGTACCAAGTGTTTTAAGTATACTGATTCACCCTCATGGAATCCTATCAGATACTATTCCCTCTCTACAGACAAAACAGATCTAAATTATAGAAGGGACCTGCAAGGCAAACTGGGAAGTTGATGGTTAGCCTGAAGGTCAGCTACATGTGTGGTTAACTGAGAGTGAGGGTCTGATCAAAGGCCCTGTGTGATCAAGACTGGGCTGAAAAAGCTCAGAGAAACAGCTCATCAGAGAGAAAAATTTAAAAACTCAACTTCATGGAGTTGCAGAAATGGAATAAAACAGAGAGAACCAAAGAGTTAACAGACTGTGTTCTGTCATAAGAGATCTGGGATTGCAGGCTGCCTATCGGCCCCTCTTCCAGACTTGGGAAAACCTGGCCCATTCCCATAATCACAGCTCCCTTCCCTGTCACTCACCTTAATGGGTGTGAGGTGTTGGAAATGACGGTGAGGGTGAAGGATCAGGCTCTGGGGGCAGTCCCACTGGGAGGCAGAGTAAACCCGAATCTCATTCTTCTGGTCAGTAGTCAAGAGCTGGGCTCCATCAGAGCTAAAACAAGCTGATAAAGTGAAAGTCCCTAAGACTCGTTATTCCAGCCTTCACACATCCTTCTCTCAATGGGGTGCCCTTCCTCTCATTCCTTTCTAGATTGGGTTGGGGAGGTGAATCTGAGCTGTGAATGAAAACGTTCCAGAAACACAGCAGCCAAAGGAGCAGCAAAAGCCAGAAAGGTTCCCAGATGTCTTAGCAGATGCTATGTGGGGAAGAGGCTAAGTTTGACCTAGGCTGGGTGTGTTGGCACACACCTTTAATCCTAACACTTGGGACACAGGAATAGGAGGATCGCTGTGAGTTTGAGGCCACCCTGAGACTACATAGTGAATTCCAGGTCAGCCTGGGCTAGAGCAAAACCCTACCTTGAAAAATAAAAAATAAAATAAAAGAAAAAGTTTGACCTAGTAGCTGGTGGTGAAGAGCAGACAAGGTGTACAAGAGGTGAGGGCCGGGCAGGGAAGTCACACCTGCATTGACAGGATGCTTGTGAGGCAGTGAGTACAGGAAGCTGCTTTTCCCTTTCACCTGCCGCAGGTCCCAGATTTTCACTGTTTGATCTACAGAGGCTGTGGCCAGTAACCAATCACAGCAGGGGTTCAGAGACAGATGGGTCACTTTCTTTTTGTGCATTCTGAGATTCCAAAGCTGCAGAGAAAAGTTCGGTTCAGGTGGAGACAAGAACCAAAGTAGGGATAAGAGAGGTAAGGGAGGAGCTGGGCCACACAGTACACACCTCCTTGCCATCTGTGTTCAGCAGGATCACATTTCCCATGTTGTCTCCTGTGACCACCACTCGACCTTTAGCAGACACATCCAGACTGCAAAACCAGATGCTAAAGGGAGAGACCATGCTGTAAAACTCTTAGAACTGACGTAAGTCTATGTTCACTGCTAATAGTTCCAATGTCTAACCCACAGTAGGTATTGAATAAATACTAGTTGAAGGAATAACTGTCTTACTAGAAATTTCCAGCGACGGGCACTCTGATGATGTAGAAGGAGGGAGTGAGGGTGACAAGGCTCAGAAATGTGTCCAGTTACTGCTGGGCTCAGAATCCTCAGTAAGAGTCCCCGAGGCAATCAAACCTCAGTCACAAGACAAATCCCAAGGCTAGCTTGCTCCCTACAACCCAGGTTCTGAGGAAATCTTGTTTACTCTTCTCGTCCCCATCACTCTCCACAATGTGGGCCAAAGGAGATGCCAAACCAAACAGGAAACCACATCAACTCCAGCTCTGTTCCTCACAGCTGGCTAGTGAACATCTGCCCCCTTCTGAGCATTGAGGGGAAAAAAAGCAAACCAGAAGCTCTTTTTCTCCTGCAAACTACTTGCGGATAAGGGGATTCAGGAGGAGGGTGCTTCATGGATCCCAGTCTACAGCCAGGAGAACTCAAGTCTATCTAATCACCTGTCCTGGTGGTTGGTGTGTTTCTGACCCCCGTGGGGCAGCCTAGGGTATCGCCCAGAGCTAGTTAAACCCCACGCCTAACCTTCATCATTCTTAGGGGGCAAAGTTGTATCTCTGGCTAGAAACCGAAGTGACTTACATTTTGTACCTTCTCCAGCCACTTATTCTTAGAAAGGATTCTACCTGTTGACACTTTCACCAAGGAACTGGTAAGGTCAATACCTCAGTGAACGGAAGACAACAAGACTTCAGCAGAACTCCTGCTCCACTCTAAGCAGGCTAGGAAAGTCAAGGTCTAGTCCAATATGAGCGTGGCTTACAGGAGGTGTGGTGGTTTGATTCAGGTGTCCCCCATAAGCTTAGGTGTTCTGAATGCTATGCTAGGTCTGCAGCTGATGGTAATTTGGGAACTGAAGCCTCCTGGAGGGAGTATATTGTTGGGGATGGGCTTATGGGTATTACAGCCAGCTTCCTCTTGCCAGTGTTTGGCACTCTCCTGCTGTTGTTGTCCACCTGATGTTGGTAAGGAGGTGATGTCCACCCTCTGCTTATGCCATCGTTTTCCCCTGCCATCATGGAGCTTCCCCTCTAGTCTGTAAGCCAAAATAAACCTTTTTTTCCACAAGCTGCTCTTGATTGAGTGTTTTCTGCCAGCAATGCGAACCTGACTGCAACAGAAGGGCTTAAGCCCTTCCCTCGAGGGCAAGGGCTGAGGCTCCAGAACATGTTCGCAAAGTAGTAACCCATCTAGACCAAGGTTCAGAGTGGTCCAAGAGTTTGAGGAAGAGGAGTAGTGGAAAGTGGCTAATACCTTCCCTTTCTTCCTGCGCCAGGCCGGGTAAGGAAAAGAGATCAGGATGCTCTCATCAGAACTGCACCGTAGCAGCCCTTTCCGTTACTAGTTAAACTACTCACTTGCAGGAGTCTGAACTGGTAAAAACCCGGAGAATGTTGCCTTTAAAGTCTTGTAGCCTAGTTGTTCCCTCCATTGAGGAGGTAAAAAACTGGTTGGTATTGAGAAGGTTAAACTTCAGCCCAGTGATGCTCCCTCCAGCTCCAATCTAACACGAGGAAGGAAAAAGGCAGTGAGTGGTGGGGGCCAGGAAGCAAGGAGCCAGGCCGCGTACACGTACTACACTCAGGGCAGAAAACATCAGTCAGTTGGCACCAGGGCCAAGTCAGCTTAGACACCTGACACTAGGATGTTCTTTTTTTGTTTGTTTGTTTTGTTTTGCTTTGCTTTGGTTTTTCGAGGTAGGGTCTCACTCTAGCTCAGGCTGACCTGGAATTCACTATGTAGTCTCAGGGTGGCCTTGAACTCACAGCGATCCTCCTACCTCTGCCTCCCAAGTACTAGGATTAAGGGCGTGCACCACCACGCCTGGCTTTGTTTTGTTTTTTGAGGTAGGGTCTCACACTAGCCCAGGCTGACCTGGAACTCACTCTGTAGTTCCAGGCTGGCCTTGAACTCAAAACCATCCTTCTACCTCTGCCTCCTGAGTGCTGTGATTAAAGGCATGCACCACCACGCCTAGCTGCTCTTTGACTTTTATATTATATTTAATTTTTATACACACAGAGAGAGAGAATGGGAATGGGCACGCCAGGGTCTCTAGCCACTGTAGACAAATTCCAGACGCATGAGCTACCATGTACATCTGGCTTACGTGGGACGTGGAAAATCAAACCAGGGTCCTTAGGCTTCACAGGCATGCGCCTTAACTGCTAAGTCATCTCTCCAGCCCTGATATATATATATATATATATATATATATATATATAAAATTTTTTTTTTTTTTTCGAGGTAGGGTTTCACTCTGGTCCAGGCTGACCTGGAATTCACTATGTAGTCTCAGGGTGGCCTCAAACTCACAGCAATCCTCCTATCTCTGCCTCCCAAGAGTTGGTATTAAAGGTGTGTGTCACCATTAACTTTTTCAAGTTTGATTAAGCTTAGAACAAGTTTCAGTAAAATTTTAATTCTTTTTTTTTTTTATTTGAGAGAGAAAGGCAAAGAGGGAGAAAGAGAGAATGGGCGTGCCAGGGCCTCCAGCTGCTGTAGAGGAACACATGCACCACCTTGTGCACCTGGCTTATGTGGGTGCTGGGGAATGGAACCTGGGTCCTTTGGCTTCACAGGCAAAAGCCTTAAGTGCTAAGCCATCTCTCCAGTGGCTGGAGGCCCTGGTGCAACAATTCTCTCTCTCTCTCTCTCTCAGTCTTTTATAAGAAAAAAAAATCCATCAGGGAAATGCAAATTAAAACTACTTTGAGATTCCATCTCACTCCTGTCAGAATGGCTATCATCAAGAAAACAATTGACAACAAATGTTGGTGAGGATGCAAGAAAAGAGGAACCTTCTACACTGCGGTGCGAATGCAATCTGGTCTAGCCATTGTGGAAATCAGTGTGGAGGTTCCGGAGACAGCTAAATATACCACTCCTAGACATATATCCTAAGGACTCGTGTTTATTGCTGCTCTATTCACAATAGCTAGGAAATGGAACCAGCCTAGATGTCCCTCAACTGATGAGTGGATAATGAAGATGTGGTACATTTGCACAATGGAATTGTATTCAGTAGTAAAGAAAAATGAAATTATGAAATTTGCAGGGAAGTGGATGGATTTGGAAAGGATTATACTTAGTGAAGTAACCCAGGCCCAGAAAGTCAAACGTCACATGTTCTCTTTCAAATGTTTGGATTTGTATGTGAATTGGAATATAACTCAGTAGCCAGAAAGCTAGAAAGGGAGGGAGGGGGTACTTAAGAGGATGGTATTATATATATGTAAGTAGAACAGATTACTGGGGGTAGAAAGCCTAAGTGAGGTCAAGAGAAGAGACTGAGTAAAGGAAAGATGGGGGGTGGACTAATTAAAATCTCAGAAGGTATAAATAAGTCATATGGAAATCTACTTTTTTGGACAATGGTGTATCCAGAAGCCATAGATTGTTACTAAAAATTTTTCAGTGCCAGGGATGGGATACCTTCCAGTGAGTTCTTGGCCAGAGAGGTCCCTGACGCACCCCTGCCCACCCCCCAAAAAAAACATTACAGGCCATTGCTGAGGCTCTTGGTTTCCCACCAGGAATAGATGGTAAGACTCTACTGCTGAAGACTCCACATACTTGGGCTGCAAGGTCACTGAGAAATCCTGTTGGAGCTAAGCTGAAAATTTCCTCCATGTAGACCATCTATGCTGCATGCAGTTCCATGGGAGAGAGAGAAAACTCAAGTGGAGATAAACAACAGTGGACACTGCAAGCCTTAAATTTGGTCAAATTAAATAAGGACAAATGAACCAATATATGCAATAGTGGTATGTCTGTTATGGGGAAACCAATTGCTCTCTAATTGGACTAGAGGCCTGCTCCATGGGAGGCAATACATCCCTGATACTGAAAACCTATGACAGGGGTAGTCATGAGCCCTAGGGGTGTAATGTCTGCTGGTGTCTGGCTAAATGTATACACTATGCTCACCAAACTGCCCGGTAAGAACTTCTCTGAATGTTCACACCTATACAGTAATGCTACTCTCACTTTTGCTTACAGAAGCTTCTTTTTTTCAAATGGCAGTGTCCTTGGGATGACTCAAAAGACACCATAGTGCTAAGAAGAAGTGACAGAGGAGTGCTCAGCACTGAAATGTCTCTATCACACTTTCCAAGGCTCAGGGTCCATTGGGGAAGAGGTGACAGAAAGAATGTAAGAGCCAAAAGAAGGGTAGGACTCCTTAGTCTTCCAGACACAAAATGGCCTGGATATCCATGACCTCATAGTGCCCTGACACTACCTACACAAGGCTAGCATAATAGGAGGAAAAAATGATGGCATCAAAATAAAAGATTGATTGAGAGGGAGAGGGAGTATGATGGAGAATGGAATTGCAAAAGGGAAAGTGGTGGGGGAGGAATTACCATGGCTTGTTGTCTATAATTATGGATGTTGTCAATTAAAAAAAAGAAAATGTTTATTTCTTTTTAAAAAGATTTTAAAAATTTTATTTATTATTGACAGAGACACACAGAGAGAATGAGCACCCAGGTCTATAGCCACTGCAAACAAACTCCAGATGCATGCACTACCTTGTGCATCTGGCTTACGTGGGACCTGGAGAATCAAATCTGGATCCTTAGGCTTCGCAGGCAAGTGCCCCAACCATTAAGCCATCTCTCCAGCTTGAAAATGTTTATTTCTGACAATGAGGCAAGAGCCTCATAATAAGAAGTATAAAAGAAGATTAAGATTAAGTCATTGTCAGAAGTCTAATTCTTAGATTGCATTGTAGTTTGTGGGATATTACCAAGAAATAAAACAGGGTTATGAATGGAAAGAAAAAAAGGCAATCCATTGGGCTTGCTTCAAAAAAAAACATGAAGGTGGGGGCTAGAGAGATGGTTAAAGGTGCTTCCTTACAAAGCCTGATGACCTGGGTTCAATTCTCCAGTGTCCATTGAAAGTCAGATACACAAAGTGGTACATGTGTCTGGAGTTTATTTGCAATGGCAGAAGGCCCTGACATGCCTGCTCTTATTCTCTCTCTCTCTGCTTGTGACTATAAATAATTTTTTTTTAAAATAATGAAGGTAGGAAGCCGGGCGTGGTGGTGCACGCCTTTAATCCCAGCGCTCGGGAGGCAGAGGTAGGAGGATCGCCGTGAGTTCGAGGCCACCCTGAGACTACATAGTTAATTCCAGGTCAGCTTGGACCAGAGTGAGACCCTACCTCAAAAAAACAAAACAAACAAACAAACAAACAAACAAAAAAATGAAGGTAGGGCTGGAGAGATGGCTTAGCAGTTAAGGCGCCTGCCTGCTAAGCCTAAGAACCCAGTTCCAATCTCCAGGTCCCACGTTTAGCCAGATGCAAAGTGATGCAAGGGCGTAATGCTGCACTTGCCCACAAGAGGGCGCACACATCTGGATTTCGTTCACAGCAGCTGAGAGACTGCTGGTGCGCCCATCTCTGTCTCCCTCTCCCTCTCTCTCTGTCTGTCTCTCTCTGTGTCTCTCTCCAAAAATAAAATTTAAAAAAAAAATGAGGGTAAAAGGAAAGAAGAAACACTCTGAGGTTGTCCTCTGACTTCCATGTGTGCACCCTGGCACCCATATATACACATATCATACATATACACACACAAATAATAAAGTTGCTAAATCTCTTTGTAAAAAATTCTATGCAGCCAGGCACAGTGGTACACACCTTTAATGCCAGCACTTAGGAGGCAGAGGTAGGAGGATTTCTATGAGTTCAAGGCTAGCCTGACAGAGTGAGTTCTAGATCAGCCTGGGCTAGAGACCCTACCTCAGAAAAAAAAATTATGTAATAGTACCAAACTCAATCCAGGGACTTTTTGTTTTGCTTTGAGGTAGGCTCTCACTCTAGCCCAGGCTGACCTGGAATTCCCTCTGTAGTCCCAGGCTGGTTTCAAATTCACAGCGATCCTCTGCCTCCTGAGTGCTGGGATCAAAAGAGTACACCACCACACCTGGCCCAATCCAGTGATATTTATTTATTTATTTATTTATTTATTTATTTATTTATTTATTTGACAAAATGAGTGTGCCAGAGCCTCTAGCCACTGCAAACAAACTCCAAATGCATGCACCACCTTGTGCATCTGGTTTTATGTGGGTCCTGGGGAATTGAACCTGGATCCTTTAGCTTTGCAGGCAAGTACCTAAACTGCTAAAGCCATCTTTCCAGCCCCCATCCCAGTGATATCTTAAAGGGCTAAGTGTATTATGACTAACGTGGATTTATTCCAATATGACAAATTGGTTTAAATATAAAAATCAAGCTGGAGACTGAAAAGACAGCTCAGTTAGTAAAGTGCTTGCCTCACGAGCACATTAATACCAGCCTGAGACTACATAATGAATTCCAAGTCATCTTGGGCTAGAGTGAGAATCTACCTTGAAAAACAAAAAAATAAAAAATAAAAATAAAAAACTTCTAAGACTGGAGGGATGGCTTCGCAGTTAAGGTGCTTGCTTGTAAAGCCAAATGACTGGAGTTCAGTTCTCCGGTACCTATGTAAGTCAGATGAACAAGGTGGTGCATGTGTCTGCAATTAGACTGCAGTGGCTAGAAGTCATGGAGTGTCCATAGTCTCTCTCTCTGTCTCTCATGTGTGTCTATCTCTATGCTTTCAAAATAATAAATAAAATATATTAAAAAAAAACTTCTAGCCAGCATGGTGTTGCATGCCTTTAATCCCAGCACTAGGGAGGCAGAGGTAGGAGGATCACAGTGAATTCAAGGCCACCCTGAGACTACATGGTGAATTCCAGGTCAGCCTGAGCTCGAGCGAGACCCTTCCTCAAAAAACAAAAGCAAAAACAAAAACAAATTCTATAACTAAAAAACAAACTCCTAAACTGGGCGTGGTGGCACACTCCTTTAATCCCAGCACTTGGGAGGCAGAGGTAGGAGGATCGCTGTGAGTTCGAGGCTACCCTGAGAATACAGAGTGAATTCCAGGTCAGCCTGGGCTAGAGTGAGACCCTACCTCGAAAAAACAAAAACAAACAAACAAACAAAAAAAACAAAAAAACAAAAAATAGGCAAAAAATTTGTATAGCCATTTCTTTTTTTTTTTTTTTTTTTTTTGGTTTTGCAAGGTAGGGTCTCACTCTGGTCCAGGCTGACCTGGAATTAACTATGTAGTCTCAGGGTGGCCTCGAACTCTCGGCGATCCTCCTACCTCTGCCTCCCGAGTGCTGGGATTAAAGGCGTGCGCCACCACGCCCGGCTCTGTATAGCCATTTCTAAAAAAAAAAAAAAAAAAAGCAGGCATGAGGGCACTCGCCTTTAATCCTAGCACTAGGGAGGTTGAGGTAGGAGGATTGCACGAGTCTGAGGCCAGAATGGGCCACATTCAGATCTTGTCTCTAAAATAAAAAGCTGGGGCTGGAGAGATGGTTTAGCAGTTAAGGCACATGCCTGCAAAGCCTGAGGACCCAGGTTCAATTCTCCAGTACCCATGTAAGCCAGATGTACAAGGTAGCACATACGCCTGGAGTTCGTTTGCAGTGGCTAGAGGCCCTGGTGCACCCATTCTCACTCTCCCTCTCTCTAATAAATAAATAAATAAATAAATAAATAAATAAATAAATAAATAAATAAATAAATAAATAAAAAAAAATAAGATCTATAAAATAAAAGGCTTTAAGTCCTCACATAAACCATGATAGCTAATAAATCTAGGTTTCTGCTACTAGCCACACTACTGGCAGAAATCAAATACACTTCCCCTGCTTTAAACTAGAAAAGTAGACAAAATGCATGAAACAGGTTTTTAAACCTTGAGCCATAGACAGACAAGAGGTAAAGAAATGGGGCAGCCCTGCAATTGTACTATCTTGCTACTTGGAGTGTATCCAGGCTACAGTCAGGAAGGGAGGAACAACAGCCTACTCGCTTCCCAGGCTGAGAAGACAGGGTACCAACATGCAGAATGCTGGGAGGAAGGTGTGCTCTGGAGACTCTCGGGAACAACCTCAGTTTTTGGCTGAGTATAAAGATTAATGTGTAAATGTGTGTGAGGAAATAAAAATATCAGAAATAAGTTGAAGAAATGCTCAGTACAGTGACACATGCATCTGTCGTTCATTTGCAATGGCAAGAGGCCCTGGTGAGTCCACGCTCTCTTTTTGTCTGTATCTCCCTATTTGAGAATAAATTTTTTAAAAACATTTTTATTTATTTATTTGAGAGAGAGGAAAAAAAAAAAAAAGAGGCAGATAAGAGAATGGGTACACCAGGGTCTCCAGCCACTGCAAACAAACTCCATACTCATGCACTATCTTGTGTATCTGGCTTACATGGGTGCTGAGGAATTGAACTGAGGTCCTTTGGTTTTGCAGGAAAACACCTTCACCACAAAGCCATCTCTACAGCTCAATGAATTTTTTTTGTTTTTGTTTTTTGAAGTAGGGTCTCGGTCTAGCCCAGGCTGACCTGGAATTCACTATGTAGTTTCAGGGTGACCTTGAACTCAAGGTGATCCTACTACTTCTGCCTCCCAAGTGCTGGGATTAAAGGCATGTGCCACCACACCCAGCTGCAAATAAATATATTTTTAAATTTTTATTTATTTATTAGAGAGATAGATACAAAAATAGGCAGGGATAGAGAGAGAGAGGAAGAGAGAGAGAGAGAGAGAGAATGGGCACGCCAGGGCCTCCAGCCACTGCAAACTAACTCCAGATGCATGTGTCCCCTTATGCATCTGGCTTATGTGGGTTCTGGGGAGTCAAACCTGGGTCCTTTGGCTTTGCAGGCAAGTGCCTTAACTGCTAAACCATCTCTCCAACCCACAAATAAATATATATTTTTTAAAGTATTTTAGCCAGACACATGCCTTTAATCCCAACTTGAGAGGCAGAGGTATGAGTACTGCTGTAAGTTCAAGGCCAGCTTGGGACTACAGAGTGAGTTCCCGGTCAGCCTTGGCTAGAGTGAGACCCTACCTCGAAAAAGAAAAAGCTGGGTATGGTGACACATACCTTTAATCCCAGCACTTAATCCCAGGCTGAGTTAAGAAGATTGCTGTGAGTTTGAAGCCAGCCTGAGGCTACAGAGTGAGTTCCAGTTCATCCTGGGCTAAAGTGAAACCCTACCTTATACCTTCACTAATTTAATTTCTTATGATGAACATAAATTTTATACAAATAAAGGCTGGGCATGGTGGTGTACACCTTTGATCCCAGCACATAGGAGGCAGAGGTAAGAGGATCGCCGTGAGTCTGAGGCCAGCCTGGAACTACAGAGTGAGTGCCAGTTCAGCCTGGGGCTAGAATAAGATTTTACTTTGAAAAACCAAAAGAGGGCTGGAGGGATGGCTTAGCGGTTAAGGTGCTTGCCTGTAAAGCCAAAGGACCCAGGTTCAATTCCCCAGGTCCCATGTTAGCCAGATACACAAGGGGGCACATGCGTCTGGAGTTCGTTTGCAGTGGCTGGAGGCCCTGGCGTGCCCATTCTCTCTCCTCTTTCTCTGTCAAATAAATAAATAAAATATTAAAAAAAAAAAAAGAAAAACTGAAAAAAAAAAAAAAAAAAAAAAAAAAAAAAAAAAAAAAAAAAAAACCAAAAGAATCAAATAAAGCTACCTACATTTTGAAAATGCAATATATACCCCTTAACCAACTTGGGAAGATGCCAAGGTCAGATGACTAAAGTGACAAAATATGACCCTGCAGCTCCCACAATAACCAGTCTCAGATCAAGTTCATGTCAGCACTTGGGAGTGAAAAACAGTTTTCCACACTAGATACCTTTCCTCTGCTCCAAACTCGCTCCTTGAAAGGTATAAAGTTCAAGTGCCCAGACCATTCTACATGACAGTGTAAAGAAATGTTCCTGCCGAGAGCAATGGAATAAAATGATGGTGCAGGATCTAAGCATGTGTGTGGAGCCCTTAGTTTGAGTCCCTAGAACCAGCACCCTCCCCCCGAAGGGTGACAGAAACAAACGCAGCCTCATTCTGGCCTGATTTCAAAGCAACTGTCACTCCCTCTTTCTTCAAGAGGCTGTTCCCCTACAATACTTTAGACTACTCTTCTTGGCTTCTTGGAACCTTTAAGACTTTACCACATTTCATTATTCCCTGTGTCCTAGATTCCTGGGGAAAAGAGAAAAAAAAAAGGAACTTCTTCAGGCCAGAGTTCTTGCTTCGGAGTTCAATAGAAAGCTCCCCTCCTAGTAGCTGCCTGATTTACTACTTGTCAGAGGGCAGGACACCCACCAAGCCCTGCCCTCAGCACTCCTCTGTCTATCTTTCTTCTAGCTAGTTTCTTCTCAATATTTTATTTGAGGGAGGGAGACAGAGAGCGAGAGAATGGGTGCTCCAGGGCCTTTAACCACTGTGAACAAACTTCAGACATGTGTCACCTTGTGTATTTGGCTTTATCTGGGGACTAGAACATGGGTCCTTTGGCTTTGCAGGCAAGCGCCTTAACCACTAAGCAATCTCTCCAGCCCCTAGATAATTTTCTCTTTCTTTTTTCCTATTATTTTCTAGGTAAGGTTTCACTCTAGCTCAGGCTGACCTGGAATTCACTATGTAATCTCAGGGTGGCTTCAAACTTACAGGGATCCTCCTACCTCATCCTCCCATGTGCTGAGATTAAAGGCGTGCACCACCATGCCAGGCCCAGCTCTAGTTTTTGTTTTTGTTTTTCTTTTTTTGGTTTTTCAAGGTAGGGTTTCACTCTAGTCCAGGCTGACCTGGAATTCACTATGTAGTCTCAGGGTAGCCTCGAACTCACGGTGATCCTCCTACCTCTGTCTCCCGAGTGCTGGGATTAAACGCATGCGCCACCACGCCCGGCTCCAGCTCTAGTTTTCTTAACCTTACATCCTTACACCTCATACCTTAGCTTTCCAGGCCCATCTAAACAGGCTGTTCCTGACAGGCTGCCTCCCAAAGCCTTCTAGTTATAGGAACCCTCATTCAGAATCTCCGTCATCTCTTCCTAATTCTAAACCAAAGGTGAAAAAATGATGAGCACTCATTCTCTCTGCCTCTTTCTCTCTCTTTCTCAAAAATAAAATAATAATAATAACTGGCAACTTCTATGATATGTTCATTTTTCTTTTGAAGCAAGTTCTCACTCCAGCCCAGGCTAGCCTGAACTGATCATAGTGATACTCCTATCTCAGCCTCCTGAGTACTGGGATTAAAGGCTTACATGAGCTACAATGCATGGTTTATGTTGTGTCCGTTTTACAATTAAGGAAACAACGTTGCCAGGCATGGTGGCGCACGCCTTTAATCCCAGCACTTGGGAGGCAGAGGTAGTAGGAGGACTGCCATGAGTTCAAGGCCACCCTGAGACTACATAGTGAATTCCAGGTCAGCCTAAGCTACAGCGAAACCCTACCTCAGAAAACAAAACAAAACAAAACAAAAAAAGCTATGCTGCACGCAGCTCCATGAGAGAGAGAGAAAACAACAGTGGACACTGCAAACCTTAAATTTGGCCAGCCAGGCCAAATGAGCCAATGGGTACAATAGTGGCATGTCTTTTATGGGGGAAACCAACCACTGTCTAATTGGACTGGAGGCCTGCTCCACAGGAGGGAATACATGCCTGATACTGAAAATCTATGATGAGGGAAGTCATGAGCCATAGGGCTGGAATCTGGCTAAAAGCATATATTATGCTCACCAAACTGCCTGGTAAGCACTTCTCTTAACGTTCATACCTATATATTAATGCTACTCTCACTTTTGGTTAAAGAAGCTTCTCTTTTCAGATAGAGTTACCTCTGGGATGACTCAAAAGGCACCACAGTGCTGAGAAGAAGTGACAGTGTTCAGCACTGAAATATCTTTATCACACCTTCCAAGGCTCAGGGTCCATTGCAGAAGAGGTGGTAGAGAGGCAGGGGAGAGAATGGGCATGCCAGGGTCTCTAGCCATTGCAAACAAAGTCTAAATGCATGCGCCACCATGTGCATCTGACTTATGAGGGACCTGGAGAAGTGAACCTGGGTCCTCAGTCTTTGCAGGCCTTAACTGCTAAGCCATCTCTACAGCCCTTTTATTTTTATTTACTTGAGACAGAAAGAAGCAGAGAGAGAGAGAGGCAGATAAGAGAATGGGCATGCCAGGGCCTCCAGCCACAGTAAACAAACTCCAGATGCATGTGCTACCTTGTGCATTTGGCTTATGTGGGTCCTGGGGAATCGAACCTGGGTCCTTTGGCTTTGCAGGCAAGCACCTTAACTGCTAAGCCATTTCTCCAGCCTTAAAAATAATTTATACATACATGCAAGCATGTACACATGTAGGACATGCTAGGTTCTCTTGCTGCTACAAAGGAATGGCTTTATGTAGGTACTGGAGAACTGAAACCAGGCAAGCAGCCTTTGCAAATAAGCACCTTTAACTACTGAGTCATTTCCCCAGCCCCACGATATATCTTAAAAAATAATAATAATAATCTGAGCTGGGCATGGTGGCGCATGCCTTTAATTCCAGAACTCAGGAGGCAGAGGTAGGAGGATTGATGTGAGTTCAAGGTCACTCTGAGACTACATAGTGAATTCCTGGTCAGCCTGGGCTAGAGTGAAACTCTACCTCAAAACAAAACAAAACAAAACAAAACAAAACAAAACAAAACAAAACAAAACAAAACATGGGCTGGAGAGTTGGCTTAGTGATTAAGACGCTGGTCTGCAAAGCCAAAGGACCCAGATTCAATTCCCCAGGACCCACATAAATCAGATATACAAGGTGGCACATGTGTCTGGAGTTTGTTTGCAGTGGATGGAGGCCCTGGTGTGCCCATTTCCTCTGTCTGCCTCTTTCTCTCTCTCTCTCAAATAAATAAAAATGAAATATTAAAATCTGTTTGGGCTGGGCATGGTGGCCCATGTCTTTAATCCCAACACTTGGGAGGAAGAGGTAGGAGGATCACCATGAGTTCGAGGCCACCCTGAGACTACATAGTGAATTCCAGGTCAGCCTGGGCTACAGTGAGAGCCTACCTTGAAAAACCAAAAAAAAAAAAAAAAAAAAAAAAAAAAAAAAAAACTGTTTGGTTTCTTTAAGTCTGCTAAGTTTTTGATTTCTGTTCTAAAACCAGAAAGTCACTTTTTATAGTCCAGCTCAGCTCTTCAATCTCAGCAAACTAAAGGCCTTGGAGGGACCAACACACTAAGCTCTCAGCAACTAAAAGATAAATATAGTGCTTTTAGATCTTTTCTAAAGGAGCTTGGCAGACATGATGCTACACACCTATCATTCCAGCACGTGGGAGGCAGAGGTTAAGAGTATCAGGAATTCAAAGTCATTCCCTGCTACACAACAAGTTTGAGAGACCAGCTTAGACTACTTGAGACACTGTCTTTTTTAAATTTTTTTTTATTTTTAGAGAGAGACACAGAGAGAGAAGGAGAGGGAGACAGATAGAGAATGGGCGTGCCAGCAGTCTCTCAGCTGCTGTGAACGAAATCCAGATGTGTGCGCCCCCTTGTGGGCAAGTGCGGCATTGCTCCCTTGCGTCACTTTGTATCTGGCTAAACGTGGGACCTGGAGATTGGAACCGGGTTCTTAGGCTTAGCAGGCAGGCGCCTTAACTGCTAAGCCATCTCTCCAGCCCCAACACTGTCTTTTTTTTTTTTTTTTTTGGTTTTTCAAGGTAGGGTCTCATTCTAGCTCAGGCTGACCTGGAATTCACTATGTAGTCTCAGGGTGGTCTTGAACCCACAACAATCCTCCTACCTCTGCCTCCCGAGTGCTGGGATTAAAGGCGTGCGCCACCACGCCTGGCCACGACACTGTCTTTTAAAAAAAATTACATATATATATATATATATAGTTTTTTTATTATATATATATATTTTTTTAAAAGACAGTGTTGGGGCTGGAGAGATGGCTTAGCGGTTAAGGCTCTTGCCTGTGAAGCCCAAGTTTGATTCTCCAGGTCCCATGTAAGCCAGATGCACAGTGATGCAAATGCACAAGATCACACACAAAGGGACACAAGCTGGAGGCCCTGGTGTGCCAATTCTCTCACTCTCGCATTTGGGGGGGGGGCTGGAGAGATTGCTTAGTGGTTAAGGCCTGCAAAGCCTAAGGACCAAAGTTCAATTCCCCAGTACCCACATAACACCAGATGCACAAGATGGCACGTATGTCTGGAGTTCGACTGCAGTGGCTGGAGGCCTTGTTGCATCCATTTTCTCTCTCTGCCTCTTTCTGTCTCTCACCCTCTCAAGTGAATAAATAATTTTTTTTTTTTTGGGAGGAGTTTGAGGTAGGGGCTCACTCTAGTCCAGGCTGACCTGGAATTCACTCTGTAGTCTCAGGGTGGCCTCGAACTCATAGCAATCCTTCTACCTCTGCCTCCTGAGTGCTGGGATTAAAGGCGTGCGCTACCACGTCCAGAAAATAAAATATTTTTTTAAAAAAGGCAGAGGCAAGCCGGGCGTGGTGGTGTATGCCTTTAATCCCAGCACTTGGAAGGCAGAGGTAGGAGGATCGCTGTGAGTTCAAGGCCACCCTGAGGCTACAGAGTGAATTCCAGGTCAGCCTGAACTAGAGTAAGACCCTACCTCGAAAAACCAAAAAAAAAAAAAAAAAGGCAGAGGCAATGACTTTCTGAATATAACCCCAATTACTCAGGAAATAAAACCACTAATCAACCACTGGGATCTCACAAAATTACAAAACTTTTGTACAGCAAAGGACACTGTGAATAAAGCAAAGAGGCAACCTATAGAATGGGAGAAAATCTTTGCCAGCTATACATCTGACAGAGTATTAATATCCAACTATACAAAGACTCAAAAAACAAAACATTAAGAAATCAAACAACCCAATTAAAAAATGGGCTATGGCCGGGCATGGTGGCGCACACCTTTAATCCCAGCACTTAGGAGGCTGAAGTAGGAGGATCACTGGGAGTTCGAGGCCACCCTGAGATGACAGTGAATTCCAAGTCAGCCTGAGCTAGAGTGAGACTCTACCTCGAAAAACAAAAAACAAACAAAAACAAAAATGGGGGGGGGGTCTTATGGCAGATGCACAAAAGGACCCATGCATCTGGAGTTTGTTCACAGTGGCTGGAGGCCCTGGCACACCCATTCTCTCTCTTAAATAAATAAAATATATTTTACAAAATAGACTATGGAACTAAATAGAAAGTTCTCAAAGGAAGAAATACAGATGGCATATAAACATCTAAAGAAGTGTTCTACATCCTTAGCCATCAGGGAAATGCAAATTAAAACTACTTTGAGGGGCTGGAGAGATGGCTTAGCAGTTAAGGCGTTTGCCTGCAAAGCCAAAGGACCCAGGTTCGACTCCTCAGGACCCACATAAGCCAGATGCTCAAGGTGGCGCATGCATATGGAGTTCGTTTGCAGAGGCTGGAGGCTCTGGCACACGAATTATCTCCCTCTCTCTTTCTCTCTCTGTCTGCCTCTTTCCCTCTCTTACTCTCTCAAATAAATAAATAAAATTTAAAATAAAAACTACTAGCCGGGCGTGGTGGCGCACGCCTTTAATCCCAGCACTTGGGAGGCAGAGGTAGGAGGATTGCTGAGAGTTCGAGGCCACCCTGAGACTACATAGTTAATTCCAGGTCAGCCTGGACCAGAGTGAGACCCTACCTCGCAAAACCAAAAAAAAAAAAAAAAAAAAAACTACTTTGAGATTCCATCCCACTCCTGTCAGAATAGCTACCATCATGAAAACAAATGACAATAAATGCTGGTGATTGATGCGGAAAAAGGGGAACCCTTCTGCACTGTTGGTGGGAATGTAGTCTGGTACAGCCATTGTGGAAATCAGTGTGGAGGTTCTTGAGAAAGCTAAAAATAGATTTACCATATGATCCAGCTATAGCATTCCTAGACATATATCCTAATGATTCTTCTCACAACCATGTCTATTGCTGCTCTATTCACAATAGCTAGGAAATGGAACCAGCCTAGATGTCCCTCGACAGATGAATGGATAATAAAGATGTGGTACATTTACATAATGGAATTCTATTCAACTGTAAAGAAAAATGAAATTATGAAATTTGCACGGAAATGGATGGATAGGGAAAGGATTACACTCAGTGAGGTAACCCAGGCTCAGAAAGCCAAACATCGCATGTTCTCTCTCATATGTGGACCCTAGCTACAAATGTGTAGACTTGTGTATGGAGCTGGAACCAAAAATCGGTAGCAGAGGCCAGTAAGCTAGAAAAAGGCTATAAGAGAGGGAAGGACTTAAGGGGATGGTATTGCATATATGTAAGTAGAAGAACAGATGACAGGGAGTGGAATGGCCTAAGCAAGGCCAAGGGAAAAGATTGAGTAAAAGAAGGGTGGGGGAGAGGGCCAATCAAAATTCAAGATAATCTGAACAAGACATGTAAATGTAAACCTGCTTTTTTTTTTTTTGGTTTTTTGAGGTAAAGTCTCACTCTCTAGTCCAGGCTGACCTGGAATTCACTATGTAGTCTCAGGGTGGCCTCGAACTCATGGCTATCCTCCTACCTATGCCTCCTGAGTGCTGGGATTAAAGGCATGTGCCACCACGCCTGGCCTTGAACTCACAGTGATCCTCCTACCTCTGCCTCCCTAGTTCCGGGATTAAAAGCATGCACCTGCATTGTTAGCTAGCTTTTATGAATGTAGACATCCCATCTGTCCAGTTGCACATCATGGCCCACATTCATTCCGTAAATATAAAGCAACTACTCCAGGCTAAAGACTGTTGTAGGTCCTAAGAATATGGCGATGAACCAGAAAGACAAGGTCTTTGACATCTTGGGGCCTATTTCCCAGTAGACAAAGATACACAGAGAAATACAGTATTTCAGATATGGATAAATAAATGTTTGGGAGGCCACCTGAAGCAAGGCAATGGTCTAGGAAGTGACTGGGTAGGGTGAGGGCCTTATGAGTAGAAGTTTATTTTAAAAAGGGAAGCGACCTGAACCACAAAAGAGATCTATGGGGATGGAGAGATCGCTTAGTGGTTAAGGTGCTTTCCTGTGAAGCTTAAGGACCCAGGTTTGATTCCCCAGAACCCATGTAAACCAGATGCACATGGTGATGCATGCATCTTGAGTTCATTCATTTGCAGTGGCTAGAGGCCACTGGTGCACCCATTCTTTCTCTATCTCAAATAAATAAATAAATAAATAAATAAATAAATAAATAAATACATTTATATAAATATTTTTTTAGGGCTGGAGAGACGGCTTAGCAGTTAAGGCATTTGCCTGTGAAGCCAGGACCCATGTAAGCCAGATGCACAAGGTATAGCACATGCATCTGTAGTTCATTTGTGTTGGCCCTGGCATGCCCATTCTGCCTCTTTCACTCTCTCCTCTCTCTCTCTGCTTCAAATAAATTTAAAAAAAAAAGAGTTTAAAAAAGTATTTTTTTAAAAAGGGACCCAACCACAAACAGCTGGTGGCAGTGCTGTGCTTTGGATATGAACTATGTCCCCAAAAGGCTCGTGTACTGAAGGCTTGGGTCTCAGCTGATGGCACTGAGAGGAGACTATACCGGAAGTGACTAATTTCATCCACTGATGAGTTCATACAGATGGGCTAGAAGAGGTGGAGCCTGGCTGGAGGTAGCAGGTCACTGGTGGCCTGCCTCTGAAGGGTAGTTAGTCATGGCCCCTTACAGCCATGAGGTAAGCAGCTCTGTTCTACCATACTTTCCACTGTGGTAAACTGCTTCATCACAAGCCCAGAAACAGCACAGCCTACATGGACTGAAGCCTCTGAAACTGGTTAAGGACCCAGGTTCGATTCCCCAGAACCCATGTAAACCAAATACACAACGTGGCGCATACGTCTGGAGGTCCTTTGCTGTGGCTGGAGGCCCTGGCATGCCCATTGTCTCTGTCTGCTTCTCTCCCTCCCTTTCTCTCTCTCTTCCTCCAATCAATGAATCAATCAATAAATAAAATATATATTTTTAAATATACGCCAGGTGTGGTAGCGCATGCCTTTAATCCCAGCACTTGGGAGGCAGAGGTAGGAGGATCACCATGAGTTCAAGACCACCCTGAGAACACAGAGTGAATTCCAGGTCAGCCTGGGCTAGAGTGAGACCCTACCTCAAAAAACCAAAAAAAGAAAAAAAGATGAGGTTAAAGAGGGGGCTGAGAAGATGGCTCAGTGGGTAAAACTGCTTGCTGTATAAGCCTAATGACCTGAGTTCAGATCTGCAGAACCCACTTAGAGACTGACAGTAGCAAACATCTGTAATTCCAGCTCTCCTATGACAAGATGGGAGGCAAAAGCAGGAGCATCCCGGGAGCTTGTAGACCAGCTAGCCTGTGTGCAAAGGGCTGAACAAGAGACCCTGCCTCAAACAAGGTAGAGGGGGAAGAATATACCTGAAGTTGTCCTCTGGACTCCACACATGTGCTGTGGCATGTGTGTGCCCTCACTCACACATATGTGTATATATGTACACATGACTTGAGTTCTCAGGCTTAACAAACTAGACATTTAGATTCCTTTGTCTAGAGTGGAAATTTACAAGTGTGAAGTGACTCAGTGCACTGCATACCTGGGTCCATAGCTATCAAAGCCCTAAGATACAGATAAAAACCTCATATCTTCAGAGAGCAATATCAGAACCAAGGTCAGCTAAACAGAGGCTAAAGAAGCTAAGGAAACTCAGGGGAGGGGTCACATTAGAATACCAGAGCATGGTAAGATGATCACTGTGAGGCCAGCCTGGGACTACAGAGTGAGTTCCAGGTCAACCTGTGCCAGAGTGAGACCCGACCTAGAAAAAAAAAAGAAGGCTGGAGAGATTGCTCAGTGGTTAAGGTGGATGCCTACAAACTCTAAGGAACTGAGTTCAGTTCCCCAGTACCCCCGCAAAGCCAGATGTACAAGGTGGTGCATGTGTCTGGAGTCCGCTACTGTAGTGCTAGAGGCCCTGGGTCACCCATTCTCATTCTCTCTCTCTGCTTGCAAATAAATAAAATATTACAAATAAAAAGGGTTGGAGAGATGGTTTAGTGGTTAAGGCTCTTGCCTGTGAAGCCTAAGGACCCATGTTTGACTCTCCAGATCCCATATAAGCAAGACACACAAGGTGATGGATGGGCATGGTGTCCCACGCCTTTAATCCCAGCACTTGGGAGGCAGAGGTAGGTGGATCGCTGTGAGTTTGAGGCCATCCTGAGACTACATAGTGAATTCCAGGTCAGCCTGGAATACAGTGAGACATTACCTCCAAAAACAAACAAACAAACAAACAAACAAAAAAAGTGATGGAAGCACACAAGGTCGCACATGCACACAAGGTGGTGCAGGTGTCTGGAGTTCAATTCCAGTGGCTGAAGGCCCTGATGCACCAATTCATTCATATTCCCCATCTTTCTCATAAAAATCAAAAAGACCAGTCTACTGGGCTTGCCTAATAAAATAAAACAAAACAAAACAAAACAAAACCAGTAAGACTGTATCTCCCCAAATACCCAATGAGTAAGTTGGAGGAGGAACCCACCCTATTCAGTTAATTCCAGTTAATCCAAGTTACTTTATATGCTCAGGCAGCACACTGCCTTTTTTCCCCCCTTGGGCTGCATCAAACCTTGCAATATCAAAAATAAGCTGCCCATGGGGCTCAAGAGATGGTTTAATGGTTAAGGTGTTTGCTGCAAAACCAAAAGACCCTGGTTCAATTCCCCAGGACCCATGTAAACCAGATGTACAAGGGGGCTTTTGCGTCTGGAGTTCATTTTCAGTGGCTGGAGGCCCTGGAATGCCCATTTTCTCTCTTAAATAAATAAAATATATTTTATTTATTTTTATTTATTTATTTGACAGAGGGAAAGAGGCAGAGAGAGAGAATGGACACATGAGGGCTTCCAGCCACTGCAAATGAACTCCAGATGCATGTGCCACCTTGTGCATCTGGTTACATGGGTCCTGGAAATCCAACTGAGGTCCTTTGGCTTTGCAGGCAAGCACCTTAACCACTAAACAATCTGTCCAGCCCAATAAAATATATTTAAAAACTAAGCTACCTCACTTCTATGGCTCAGAGTCTTTCAGTCTCTTTATTAAGAGAGGTGGGTATTTCCAACACACACACAGATTCCAACACACAAATGGAGTTCAGATCCCCAAAACCCAAGCAAAACCAGATGTGAGGTGGTGTAAATGTCTGTAATCCCAATGCACCTATGACAATGGAAGGCAGAGTCAAGAGAATCCTGAAGCTCTCAGGCTTAGTCTAGAAATTACAGGGGCAAAGTAAAACAGAGACTGTATCAAACAGTCCTATGACCTTCACATATATGCCATGACATGCACACACCCATACACATATCCTACACACAAACAAAAAGAAACATATAGGACTGGAGAGATGTCTTAGCAGTGAAGGCATTTGCCTGCGAAGCCAAAGGACCCAGGTTCGATTCCCCAGAACCCACATAAGCCAGATGCATAAGGGCACATGCATCTGGAGTTCATTTGCAGTAGCTATAGGCCCTGGTGTACCCATTCTCTCTCTCTCTCTCTCTCTCTCTCTCTCTGCTTGCAAATAGTAAATAAAAATAAAAAAATATTTTTTTAAAAAAAGAAACATATAGACTCTATGGGTATAGCTTCTAGTATTTCAAGGGCCTGCATTCAATAACTATTTGAGTTTTGCTGTCACGTACATGTTTGAAAGCATACTTTTGATCTCAAACATTTTGCTGGATGATATCAATATTCCTTTAATTCTTTCAATAACAATTCTTTAGCACTATCAACTGGCAACAGAAACTGCTTACCCCTTTAATAAAGGTGGGTTTGTCCTTTATGCCAAAGTTCCACAGCATGATATCTCCCCCTTTGGAACCCACAGCCAGGGTGCTGGGATGAGTCGGGTGCCATGCCAAGGATGTAACCCTCCTGTCAAAGGGGGCAGCCATTTGGAACACTTGGTAAGAAGCTAGAGAGTGCAAAAACACCTGTTGGAGACTCTGACACAGGAAAAAAAAAAGCTGAATTAGTTAATTAAAACTCATCTTAGGGCTGGGGAGATGGCTTAGTGGTTAAGGCACTTGCCTACAAAGCCAAAGGACCCAGGTTTTGTTCCCCAGGACCCACATAAGTCAGCTGAACAAAGTGATACATGCGTCTGAAGTTCATTTGAGGTGGCTGGAGGCCCTGGCATCCTAGCGTGCCCATATTTTCTCTGTGCCTCTTTCCCTCTCTCTCTCTCTCTCTCTCTCTCTTTTTTGTTTTTGTTTTTGTTTTGTTTTGTTTTTCGAGGTAGGGTCTCTCACTCTGGTCCAGGCTGACCTGGAACTCACTATGTAGTTGCAGGGTGGCCTCGAACTCACAGTGATCCTCCTACCTCTGCCTCCCGAGTCTGGGATTAAAGGCATGCACCACCACATCCAGCTTTTTCCCTCTCTTTCAAATTAAAAAAAAAAAAAAAAAAAAAAAAAAAAAAAAAACACTTGCCAGGCATGGGGGCACACACCTTTAATCCCAGCGCTCAGGAGGCAGAGGTAGGAGGATCACTGTGAGTTTGAGGCCACCCTGAGATTACATAACTAATTCCAGGTCAGCCTGGGCCAGAGTGAGACCCTACCTCAAAAAAACAAAAACAGGGCTGGAGAGATGGCTTAGTGGTTAAGATGCCTGCTCACTAAGCCTAAGAATGTCAGTTCCAATCTCCAGGTCCCACATTTAGCCATATGCAAAGTGATGCAAAGGCTCAATATCACACTTGACCACAAGGGGGCGCACACATCTGGAGTTCATTCACAGTGGCTGAGAGGCTGCTGGAGCACCCATTCTCTATCTGTCTTCCTCTCTCTCTCTCTCTCTCTCTCTCTCTCTGTCTCTCTCTGTGTCTCTCTCCAAAAAAAGAAAAAATAAAAACACTCATCTTAAGTAAAATACCAATCCCTAACTCTTATCACAGATGAGCCCTAGGGACAAGTCCTCTCACTAAAGGAAAGCTGTCTGGTATGGCCTTGTGCATGAAATATCTGCAATGCACATGAATTAATCTTGAAAGCAAGGGGCAAAATGCACTCCAGCTGACACCTCGGCAGTGAAAGACTTTCCTCCCTGGTTGAGGGTCCAGTAAGCCAGTCAACATGGCTGAGGTGACCTGACCACTGTGAACACCTCAGGAATCAACCCATTACCTAGTTCTCGAGTGTGGAACATTGGAAAGGCCATGCAAACCCCTGAACACATCAGCCAGAAAAATGACTCACCTGCTGGAAAGATGGCCAGGTAGCTTTGCCCAACTTGTGCTGGTGGAGACCCCTGATAATGCCGTGGCATGGTGGCAGAGACTGCTGGGTGACCAACTCTGCCCAGAAGCAGGTTGAATCACATACTGCCCAAGAATCTGTCAAGAAGAATCAACACACGTTTTCCTTACTAATCTCAGAAAAGGTTTTTCAGATGAAATCCTACAAAGAAAACCTTGCTATTTCATTGACCACGGCCAACCTGCCTCACTACTTCCTGAAGTCTTTTCTTTTCTGGAATTCACCTTGTAGTCGTCATGCAGTCCTTCAGGGTGACCTTGAACTCACCTCTGCCTTCCAAATGCTGGGATTAAAGGTGTGCACCACCACGCCCACCCGGCCCCTTTTCTCTTTCTTTCTTTTCTTTCTTTCTTTCTTTCTTTCTTTCTTTCTTTCTTTCTTTCTTTCTTTCTCTCTCTCTCTTTCTTTCTTTTTCTTTTGAGGTAGGGTCTTCCTCTAGCCCAGGCTGACCTGGAATTCACTATGTAGTCTCAGGCTGGCCTTGAACTTACAGCAATCCTCCTACCTCTGCCTCCTGAGTACTGAGATTAAAGATATGTGTCCCACCACACCCTGCTTACCGAAGTCTTTTCAAGGCCTGTTTGGTCTCACACTCACCCCAGGAAATGAGTAGAGATTAGACCTGTTCCCAAAACACTCCCCAAACAGTAATTCTTAAGTGAAAGTAAGTATGATCTTGCAGGGTTCCTGAAATGAACCAAAGCACACAATAAACTACCTTCTATTCTGTACTCCTCCTACTGTGGGCTGGAAGCTGAGTTAGAGTTGAGAGACGATTTTGTTTTGTTTTGTTTTGTTTTTTTCTTTTTTGAGATAGGGTCTTGCTCTAGCCCAGGTTGATCTGGAATTCACTAAATAATCCCAGGCTGGCCTCAAAGTCACTCCCAGCAATCCTCCTACCTATGCTTCCAGGTGCTGGAATTAAAGGAGTACACCACCATGACCTTCTTCAATTTTTTTTTTAAGGCAGGGTTCCACTGTAGTCTAGGCTAAGGTGTAACTAACTCTGTAACCCAGACTGACCTTGAACTCATCTTCATCAGCCTCCCAAGTGCTGGGATTAAAGGTATGGTCCACCATGTCTGGCTGGAAACCTATATTAAAATAATGTATGCTGCTGGGCATTGTGGCACACGCCTTTAATTCCAGCACTCGGGAAGCAGAGGTAGGAGGATCGCCATGAGTTCGAGGCCACCCTGAGAATATAGAGTGAATTCCAGGTCAACCGGGCTAGAGCGAGACCCTACCTTGAAACACCCCCGCCCCCCCAAAAAAAGACTCAAACAAAAAATAATGTACAGCCTGGCGTGGTGGCACACATCTTTAATCCCAGCACTCAGGAGGCAGAGGTAGGAGGATCACCGTGAGTTCAAGGCCACCCTGAAGGACTACATGATGACTACATGGTGAATTCAGGGTCAGCCTAAGCTAGAGTGAAACCTACCTCAAAATAATAATAATAATAATAATAATAATAATAATAATATAGTGACCAATTATCATTTGAGTGGACCTTGCAGGATCCAGTAATTAACTAAGCTTACTTCTAAGGAGATAAATAAAATTGTAGTAAGACACAAGGAACTCTAACCAAGCTCTACTAATGAGGTCCCTTTCTATGGACAAGTTTCCCTCTTATGGACAAAATTCACTTCAATTCCCACATACCTTCATAGCTTTCCCACCACCCCCCCACAACCAAGTTCAAGCCCTTGTAAAACTCAGAATGAGCTTTTTAAAGAAAGGACATAAGAGAGTGAAACCCTACCTCAAAAAAAAAAAAAAAAAAAAAAAAAAAAAGAAAGAAAGAAAACAAGAAAGGAGATAAGATCACAGAGCTAACCAAGAACATACAGCTAACAACCCTGACAATGGAAATTTAGCAATCATGATACCAGTGTAAACATACTGAAACAGGGGCTGGAGAGATGGCTGAGTGGTTAAAGGCATTTGCCTGCAAATCCTAATGACCGGATTTCAATTCCAGTATCCACATAGAGACAGATGCACAGTGGCTCGTGCATCTGGAGTTTGCAGCAGCTGCAGGCCCTGAACACCTATTCTCTCCCATCTTTCTGCTTGCAAATATGTAAGTAAAAATATTTGAGGCAAGTGCTTTAACTGCTGAGCCATCTTCCCCAGCCCAATAAAAATAATTTATTTATTCATTTGAGGAAAAGAGTCAGAGACAGAGAGATAATGGCCTCCAGCCTCTGCAAACAGACACATGTACCCCCTTGTACATCTGGCTTTATGTGGACACTGGGGAATGAACCCGGGTCCTTTGGCTTTGCAGGCAAGCACCTTACCTAAGTCATTTCTCAAGCCCCTACTAATTTTTTTTTAATGATCTTTTAAATTTTATTTGTGTGTGTGTGAGAAAGAGATTGTTAGAGAATGGGTGCCCCGGGCCTCTAGCCACTGCAAACAAACTCCAAACGCATGTGCCACCATGTGGGTATTGGGCGATCAAACCTGCGTCCTCAGGCTTAGCAGGAAAACACCTTAACCACTAAGCCATCTCCCCAGCCCTATGCATCTTTTACGTGGGTACTGGGGAATCAAACCCAGGCCAGCAGGTTTTGCAAGCAAGTGCTTTTAACCACTAAGACATCTCCAGCCCGATAAAAATATTTTTTTAGAAATTCTGAAATAAGGAATATATGAAGCTCCTGTGTTTGTGGTGACGGGGCTCATCAAACTTCAGGGATGGCCCAACATGTCCTGTTTTACCCAAGAATAACTGCAGCTGCTTTGCCAATCACAGTCTTAATTTGGATTCATTCCCTCTTCTCAATTTAAACCTGTCGCTTGGGGGGGCGGTTAAACTTAAACTCTATAGACACAGTGCAAAGCTTGGGGCTGGGCGTGTAGCTTACTAGCAGACCACTCGCTTAGCATGAGGACTAGGTTCACCTCCCAGCCCCGGAGGCGGCGTCAGGAACCTAAGAGCAGCCACCTCCCACTCTGGGTGAGCACCCCAAGCAGTGCAAAAGTTACCGGGGCCCTTCGCACGGAGCTTCTTGGCTTCCGGCTCCCGCTCTCTTTTCTTCCTCAGCCGCATCCCAGTCTCGGGAGTCTTCTGGGTTTCTACACCTTTCTTGGAAGCCATGACGTACTTCGTGCGGAGATGCTACGTGATCACCGGGCAACAACTGCGAAGCCTGGCGAGAGAGCCGGCTGGGAGCAGCAAGAATAGAGCAGCCCGCAAGGAATCCCAGCAAAACCAGCTTCCCGCCAAACAAGCCCAGGCCTTGTCGGCTGCTGACTCCGCCCCCACCCAGACCCCGCCCCCGAGACCCGGCCCCACGGAGAGCCCCGCCCCCGATCACTCCCAGGAGACCTTGAACCCATGGCGATCCTCCTACCTCTGCCTCCCAAGTGCTGGGATTAAAGGCGTATGTCACCATTCCGGGTTTGTTGATTTTTTTTTTTTATTGACACTTTTTTTTTTCTAAGTAGAGTCTCACTCTAGCTCAGGCTGACCTGGAATTCACTATGTAGTCTCAGGGCCACGCCTGGCTTTTATTGACAGTTTCCATACATATATGTACATAATATGTTTTGACCGTAATCTCCTCTTAGGCTGTCCTCCTGAAAAACTGGAATATCGCCCAGGTAGTGGGCCTGATAAAACTTGCTCACTCACACCCTAACCACCACTATTAATGTGGCCTCTCTGACAATCTCGGTTTTTTGTTTTACTTATTTTTGCTTTTTGGAGGTAGGTTTTACTTTACCCTGGCTGATCTTGAACTCAGTAATCCTTCCACCTCTGCTTTCTAAATGCTGGGATTTTAAAGGCATGCAGCACCACACCAGGCTTCACAGGTTTTTTGTTAGTTTTGTTTTGTTTTTCCTGGTAGGGTTTTGCTCTAGCTCAGGCTGACCTGGAACTCTAATATCAGGGTGGTTTTGAATTCATGCCCATCCTCCTATCTCTGCCTCCCGTGTGCTGGGATTAAAGGCATGCACCACCTCGTCCAGCCTCACAGTCACTATTCTCAATTACTTGAGAGAGAGAGAAACAGAGTGAGAATGTGAACACACCTGGGCCTCCTGTGTGACTTTGTGCATCTGGCTTTGTGTGGGTACTGGAGAATCAAACATGGACTACCAGGTTTTGGAAGTGTCTTTAATCTATGAACCACCTCTCCATCCCCCACCCCCCAGCCACACAGTATTAATTTTGAAGCCCCCAATCACAGTCTTAACCTTGATTCCTCCCTCTCAGTTTATACATTTTCAGAAAAGTATCGTAGGGAAGCCTGGATGGTGCCACACTCCTGTGATCCAGCCCTATGTAATCCGAGCACTGAGGATGCATATATTTAAGTATGGAGTTTGAGGTCAGCCTGGATTACACAAGGAGACCCTGTAGGGAGATGAGGTGAGAGTAAGGTCTGCTGTGCCATTGCACAGCAAGGTGAATATTGATAGTGATAATTACTGTATATTTCAAAAAGTGACAAGGATTTGGAAGGATTGTACCTTAAAATAATTAAGGATGTATATTTGACAAGGTTTAAACAATGTACTATATATGTATTATGGAAACACCAGGTGGTACTCCATAAATATGTATAAATTTTGTTTTTGTGTAGTTAAGTAATTTTTTTTTAACCAGGCATGGTGGTACACACCTTTAAATCCCAGCACTCGGAAGAGCTAGGAGGACTGCAGAGTAAAAGACCAATCTAGGACTATAGTGAGTTCCAAGTCAGTCTGGGCTGGGATTTGTTTGTTTTGGCTTTTGAGGTAGGGTCTCCCCCTAGCCCAGACTGACCTGGAATTCACCATGTAGTCTTAGGCTGGCCTTGAACTCACAGCCATCCTCCTACATCTGCTTCCCTAGTGCTAGGGAATTATTTTTTGCCATGAAAATGTTTATTTGTAAACGTGTACCAAATTCCTCCAATTTGAAATATTCTCTCCCAAAGCTGGGTGTGGTGGTGCATGCCTTTAATCCTAGCACTTGGGAGGCAGAGGTAGGAGGATTGCCATGAGTTCGAGGCCACCCTGAGACTATATGGTGAGTTCCAGGTCAGCCTAAGCTAGAATGAGACCCTACCTTGAAAAACCAAAAAAAAAAAAAAAAAAAAAAAAAAAAGAAAAGAAAAAGAAAAACCTGAAACACTCCTTCCAATTGGTTGGAAGGAAGAAAGTTCCAGAGATTCAAAAAGTCAACAAGTCTGGGAAGAAGTAAAACCTGTTCCTAAGGCTATATAATGGGGAAACACTGCTTGTGGTGGAGACTTTCCAATTGAGCTGCCTGCAAGTGCTGCAGTGTGCTCCTGAGCTTACATGCATTGTCACCTAAGCTGGGGTGTGTTAGGAGGTCCAGTGTCACACAAGTAAGACCATCGACTCACAGAATGTGAGGCAAAGTTTTAATGGGTAAAAAAGAAAGAAAAGGAAAAGAAGAAAAGCTGGTGCACACCAGGATTACACCAGAGTTCGGGATCTCAGGATGCAACCTTGAACTATTCGGAGTGTCAGCTTTTATTGGAAATAATCACATGATGTTCATAGAAAAAACAGGATGGGAGTTAAACCATAAAGTTACCATTAAACGGGGGAGAGGGGCACTATTACAAGAGGTCACAAAGTATTCATTACATAGGTCACATAGGCAGAACTGAGGCAAGAAACATACTATGCTATGTAAACACAAAGATATTTAGAAACAAAGAGATACAGGAAGGTCATGGTACATTTGCACAGAGGGGTCATTCCATTCCATAGGTAACAGTAAACACCTGCATTTTGCAATAAGGCCTATGTTAAGGATTCCTGGATCTTCACCTTTATCTGTCAGGAAGATCAGCTTTGGGTGGTGGCCTCCATTATGTGTGCCTAAAGGCAAGGGCTGCACACGAGGATGCTTGACCAGGTCTATTATGTCCCTTTACATTCCATTTTCCATTTCCCCCTATGATAGGACACTAAGTCAAATCCTTGACTCATGAAGAATAGTGTCTAGGCTATTTTCATCTAAGGGGGTGTATTGTGTCTGCAATACCATGAGTTTAACAGAATTTATTTTATTCTTTATATAGCTACTTAGATAATTAATAATGCAGGGTCCTATGGTAAAGCCTAACAGCAGCAGTATCAGGGGGCCAGCAAGAGGAGACAAGGGAAGTTAGCCATGGAGACCAACTAAACATCGACTGAAACCAGTTATTAGCAGTTTGTCTCTGAAGTTCTCTTTCTTTGAGATTTTCTCTAACTAAAGCCAGTGTTATTTCTGACTGATTGGTATAAAAGCAACAAGTTTTACCTAAATCCACAATAGGCCCCATTGTTTTGTAAAAAGTAAGTCTAATCCTCTTCCATTTTGTCCCCTCCACTTTCAGGGCCATTGGAGTGGTTAGGATGACCTGGTGGGGGCCCTTCCAACATCCCAATATGGTGTCTCTTCATCCAAACTCTGTCGAAGCCAGGCGTGGTGGCGCACGCCTTTAATCCCAGCACTCGGGAGGCAGAGGTAGGAGGATCGCAGTGAGTTCAAGGCCACCCTGACACTACATAGTTAATTCCAGGTCAGCCTGGGCCAGAGTGAGACCCTACCTCGCAAAACAAAAAAACAAAACAACAACAACAACAAAAAAAAACAAATTCTGTCAAAGGGCTGAACGGGATGGGGACAAACAGGGTGCATCTAAAAAGCCGCCTCGACTGCCGGAACAATGGACTCCAAGACTCTGTGTAAGACTTGGATAGAAAGAAACCTTTCATTAGTAAAGTCAGTTATCTGTTTAAGATCCATCCAGGGCAGGATGGGGGGTAGCCATACATTTACATAAGGGGTACACTTGGCCCTTAACAGGGCAAAGGGAAGGAGTCCCATCCACCCTTCACTGGACTCTAGGGTTAATTTAGTTAAAGTCTCCTTCAAGGTCCGATTCATCCTTTTTACCTGTACTGAATTTTGGAGATGGCAGACACAATGTAATTTCCAACTAATCCCCAGCATCTTTTTTCAGTCAATGTTTTAGTGATTTTAAAAATTATTTATTTATTTATTTATTTAAGACAGAGAAAGAGAGGGAGAGAGAAAAAATGAGGATGGGCATGCCAGGGCCTCTAGCCAATGCAAACAAACTCTAGACGCATGTGCCACCATGTGCATCTGGCTTATGTGGGACCTGGAGAATTGAATCGGGGTCCTTAGGCTTCGCAGGCATGTGCCTTAACTGCTAAGCCATCTCTCCAGCCCACTTTTTTTTTTTTTTTTTTAGTGATTTTTGACATAAATGCAGGCCCGTTATCTGATCCTATCTTGAGGGGCAACCCACAATAGGGAATTCTTCCTCTGATAATTCCTTAACTACTATTTGGGCTGTCTCAGACTTGGTAGGGAAAGCTTCTACCCATCCTGAAAAGGTATCAACATAAACAAGTAAATATTTATATCCATACTGACCTGGCTTTACCTCTGTGAAATTAACTTTCCAATATCTACCTGGCTCTGTTCCCTGCTCTCTCTCACCCCATTGGTGGTACCTTACCAGAGGAGGCATTTGTCTGTTGGCAGGCCTGACAGCGGGTGGTGGTGTCCTTGATGACTAAGTACATACCTGGGAAGAAAAGCTCTTTCCTTATTAGCTCCGCTAGCTTGTTGCTGCCTGAGTGAGTTTCTTCATGTAGTTGTTTAGCCAGTCCCTGCCCTAGGGCTTGGGGCAGCAACAATCGTCCATTCTTCAGTTGGTACTATCCTTGTGGGGTCTGTTCTTTTATCAGATAGAGGTGAGCTGTAGGTCCTGTTCTGTGTATGCTGGTCTCTCAGGAAGAGTGGGTGCCAGGAGGGTGACCAGACAATCTGACCGATGCTGAGAGGCTGCACTCTTTACTGCTAGGTCTGCCAGTCTGCTCCTTCTTGTTTCTATGGTCTCCCCTTTCTGATGACCCAGACAATGAATTATAGACACTTTAGCAGGCGCCCAAATGGCAGCCAATAAGTCCAAAATTTCATTTTTATTTTTAATGTCTTTACCTTCTGCTGTTAATAGCCCTTGCTCCCAGTAGATGGCCCCATGGACATGAGCTGTGGCAAAGGCATAATAGCTGTCTGTGTAGATATTCACTGCCTTGTTTTTTCCCAATATCAGAGCCTTGGTCAGTGCTATCAGTTCAGCTTTCTGAACCCATGTACCCCAAGGTAGGGCCTCAGTCCACAGGGTTTCTTCCAAAGTCACCACAGCCGCCCCTGCAAACCTGATTCTGTCCATGAAAAGGCTGCAGCTATCAGAATACATCACTAGATCAGGGTCCGGACGAGCCACATCTGTCAGGTCTGGGCAGAGTCCTTGGAAGGTGGAGGTGATCTCTAGGCAGTCATGCAGAGGGGTTGATGTCTCATCAGTTTCTGGCAGTAGGGAGGCTGGGTTCAACTCCTCCATTTGGTGAAAGTATATCCTTGGTTGATCTAAGTGCAAGGCCTAATATTGGGTTATGTGAAAGTTGGAGAGCCATCAGTCTGGGAGGCTTTTTAAAAGAGTTTCTATCACATGTGGGGCCATAATTAATAAAGTCTGGCCCAAGATTAATTTGTCAGCATCCTTGGTCAGAATAGAAGCAGCTGCAATAGCCCAGAGACAAGAGGGCCACCCACCTGCTACTGAATCTAACTTCTTAGACAAACAGGCCACTGGGCGATGCCATGGCCCCAGTCTCTAGGTTAGGACGCCCCTAGTTGTCCCCTTCTTTTCATCCATGTACAAGTGGAAGGGTTTCGTTAAGTCTGGAAGCACTAGGGCAGGGGCTGAAGTCAGAGCTGACTTTCCTCATTCTCAGTCCAGTTAAAATATTTTTCTTGCCCTCTTGTAGCCTCATATAGAGGCTTGGCTAATTCAGCAAACCTTGGAATCCACATTCTGTAATACCCCACAGTTTTTTTTTTTTTTTTTTTTTTTTTTGGTTTTTCGAGGTAGGGTCTTACTCTGGTCCAGGCTGACCTGGAATTAACTATGTAGTCTCAGGGTGGCCTCGAACTCTCGGCAATCCTCCTACCTCTGCCTCCCGAGTGCTGGGATTAGAGGCGTGTGCCACCACGCCCGGCTTAATACCCCACAGTTTTGAGGAATTCTCAGATTTGTCTGTTAGTCTGGGGCATGGGGATCTGAGTGATGGCCTAAATTCTAGAGGCCGACAGCATCCTCTTACCTCCTTGGAGTTCGTATCCCAAGTAGGTTGCCTTACACATGCACAGCTGAGCCTTCCTGACTGACACAGGATAGCCAGATGTTGTAAATTGTCCAGGAGTCACTCTGTGGCAGAGAGGCATTCCTCTCCCATTTCTGCAGCTAGGAAGAGGTCATAGGTGAGTTGCCTCAGGTGTTTCCTTGTGAAAGGCCTGAAAGTCTCTATGAAGAGCCTCATCAAAGAGGGTGGGGAATTTTTAAATCCTTGTGGAAGCCTAGTCCAGGTTAGTTGCTCACTGGTGCTTTGTTCCAGGTCCATTCAAAGGCAAAAAATGGGTTGGCTTCCCTTTGTCAATGGGATACTAAAGAAAGCATCTTTTAGGTACAGCACAGTATATATCACAGTATATATTTGCCTTTCAGGCGGAATCATACTGAGCAAAGTATAAGGGCTGTCTCATGCGGCCTTGTGTCTTCTGGAAGGTAGCCACCATACCTTAGCCATTTTCTTAGCCTGTCTATCTTCAGAGTGTCTCTATTATCATATACCCTGGCAGTAATCTCTATTAACTCTGGAAGAAGTTTACACTTAAAGCCTTCTATTTTCTGAATCTCCTTTCTAATATCTGGTGTGGACTGAGTTACAAAAGCAATGTTAATAGCTTGCCTATTCTCAGGGGCTTAGGGATCTATGGGGGGGGGTATGTCCTATAAGCTTCCTTCAGCCTTTCTAGGAAAGCAGTGGGGGACTCTGTGGGCCCTTGGGTCACTTCACTCATCTTAGACAAATTTGTAGGGCGTCGAGCAAGCAGCTGCCCAGAGACCACCTATCAAAGTCCGGTGAAAGTGGTTAAGGAATGCCCTACCTTCAGTGGTGTTGGGAGTCAATAACATTAGGGTTCTCTGTGAGGTGGCCATTGGCTCCTAACACTAGTTTCTTGGCTGCCCTTCAGATTTTTTTTTTTTTTTTTTTTTTTTGGTTTTTCGAGGTAGGGTCTCACTCTGGCCCAGGCTGACCTGGAATTCACTATGTAGTCTCAGGGTGGCCTCGAACTCACGGCGATCCTCCTACCTCTGCCTCCCGAGTGCTGGGATTAAAGGCGTGCGCCACCACGCCCAGCTCAGATTTTTTTCTTTTGATTTTTCGAGGTAGGGTCTCACTCTAGCTCAGGCTGACCTGGAATTCACTATGTAGTCTCAGGGTGGCCTCAAACATATGGTGATCCTCCCCCTCTGCCTCCCGAGTGCTGGGATTAAAGGTGTGCACCACCACTCCTGGCTCAGTATTTTTTATTTTCATGTTCCTCTGTGGTAAAGAGGATCTGCAAGAGTTGCTGACAGTCCTCCTATGTGGGCTGATGGGTATAGAAGATTGTCTCAAGAAGGGATATCAGAGAACCTTCTTTAAATCTGATTTAGGTTTAGCAATAAGAATGGGGGTGCTGAGGAATTGAACCTAGGTCTTTAGTCTTCCCAGATAAGCACCTTAACCATTGGCCATCATTTATTTGATGCCTTTTTTTTTTAAATCTGTTTAGGGCTGGAGGGATGGCTTAGTGGTTAAGGCATTTGCCTGCAAAGCCAAAGGACCCAGGTTTGATTCTCCAGGTCCCACATAAGCCAGATGCACAAGTAGGCACATGTGTCTGGAGTTCGTTTGCAGTGGCTAGAGGCCCTGGCGTGCCCATTCTCTCTCTCTCTCTCTCTTTCTCTCCCTCTCTCTCTGTCAAATAAATAAATAAATAAAAATTTTAAAAAATCTGTTTATATCCCGATCTACATTTTAGGTAAGCCTGATGTTTGCCTTATGTAAGGAGTTTGTAACTTGATCAAGTACTTTGACTCAGTTTACCTATTTAACCTTTTGTCTACTGAGAAATTTAATCTAACAGATGAACAGGTGTTCAAAAGAGAACTATAAAGAGAAACAAAGTTATATGCCATTAGTCATTCCCTTTTCCTTGTTGGAGACAATTGGCCATTTTGTCTCTGGACAGGGTCAGGGGGACACATGGCTTAAACTTGCATGGGGTCTGAGGTAAAAGGGGTGTCATCCCTTTTTCAGAGTCCAGCTTGCCATGACTTTAAATAACATATAACAGTAAGCAAGAGTAAAAGGAAATGACAGAGCAGAGAGCTAAGCATCCTGGCATTCCTTGTCTTGTCTTACTCTGAAATTATTTGCTTTTACCTAGGAAATTTATTTTACCCATTTGTAATACATAAGGTGATAGGGTCTTGTGTATGTCTAACCTGGTTATTTCTCCAAACATTATAAATTACATCTGTGTTTATGATTTTGTGACCCACCTAGTTTAATATAAGCTGAATTTACATTAAGTCTATATCTCCATATAAAGCTTCTAGAGCATCCTTAAAAGTCTAAACAATTGAAAAGTCTTTAGGCATGGTATTTAGGTTTAGCCTGAAAATTAGCTTTCTGTTCCTTCTACAAGGAAATTAATTTTAAGCCAAATTTGGTCTTTTTAGATTTCATATCCTTTCTACATACGCACATCTTCATCCATATACTTTAACATTCTGATCTAAGTTCCACTCAAAAAGTATTTTTTAAAAGATTTTATTTTTATTGATTTATTAGAGACAGAGAGAGGGAAAGAGAGAGAGGAAGAGTGAGAATGGGCATGCCAGGGCCTCTAGCCACTGCAAACAAACTCCAGATGGGTTTGCCCCCTTGTGCATCTGGCTTTCATGGGACCTGGAGAATCAAACTGGGGTCCTTAGGCTTCACAGGCAAGTGCCTTAACCACTAAGCCATCTCTCCAGCCCTCGAAAAGCATTTTTAACAAGCATTCTATGTCCAACATGGAAAAATATCTTCCCAGTTCCTTCAATCATCTCATCTCAACCTATAATTAACTATCTTTCTTATTAAGACTATTAAGAGAAGCTGGGCGTGGTGGTGTATGCCTTTAATTCCAGCACTCGGGAGGCAGAGGTAGGAGGATTGCTGAGAGTTCGAGGCCACCCTGAGACTACATAGTTAATTCCAGGTCAGTCTGGACCAGAGTGAGACCCTACCTAGAAAAACAAACAAACAAACAAACAAACAAACAAACAAACAAACAAAAGACTATTAAGAGAAACTACACCAAATTGATTAATCTTATTACCCACTGACAAAGAAGCAAGTAGTCTGGCTCCAAAGAGTTAATCATTTTATTATTGGAAATGTGTAGAGAAAAATGCCTTCCTTTAAGTTACCTAAAATCTCTACCTGACAACCAGACTTGCTTTATAATACCAGTATATATCTTCAGATCTTATATAACCCACTGATTTGAGATAGCTCCTATAACTCCATGAAATATGCTTTCTATGAATACAGGCAAAACATGACAACCATTTTGGGGATAATCTTTATCAACACCTCTAACACACTTGGAAATGCTTTTATTAGGAGTAACTAAGACAGATTTTTGTTCCTATCTTGAGGCAGGCTGGCCTAGAACTCAGGCCAGTTGCCTCCTTCTTTAAGTAACAGGACATTACAATCTTTTAAAATACCTGGCAAATTATGAGCCTCCACCTCAGAGGGAATTTTGTTGTTTTTAATAATCCTCTATGTCCGTTGAAGTTGACCTAGAATATAAACTCAGTAATTATATTTATGATATCATGTAACAAAATATGGCTTTGTTTACATAAAATTTCAGCTCACCATAGGCTTTAGTTAAATCTGACTTTTAAAGACAAAAACCAAAAAACCTTGAAATAAATTAAATGCCAACAAAACTTATGAACTTTCTCGTTTATTTATTTATTGGTTTTTCAAGGTAATGTTTCACTCTATTTCAAGCTGACCTGAAAATCACTATGTATTCTCAGGGTGGCCTCAACCTCATGGCAATTCTCCTACCTCTGCCTCCCAAGTGCTGGGATTAAAGGCATGCACCACCACACCTGGCACTGCTTATGAACTTTCTAAGAGAAAGGAAAGATGGCAGAGAACTTTATTGCACCTGGGTTACTGGCATAAGGGTGGCTGCATTCTGCTACCCAAGCCCAGAGACTTTGATCAAGGTTAAATTTTAATGAACTGATGTGCTTGGCTAAAGATATGGATAAAGAGATTTAAGATTTTCAGCTGGAAAAACTCAAGCAAGTTTAAACTTACTGGCACAAGGGCCAGGCATAGTGGTGCCTGCCTTTAATCCTAGCATTTGGGAGGCAGAGGTAGGAGGATCACCATGAGGTCAAGGCTATCCTGAGACTATAGTGAATTCCAGGTTAGCCTGAGCTAGAGCAAGACCCTACCTCGGGAAAAAAAAAAAAAAAAAGGGGCTGGCTGGAGAGATGGCTTAGCGGTTAAGGTGTTGGACCCAGGTTCAATTCCCCAGGACCCACATAAGCCAGATGCACAAGGGGCACATGCATCTGGAGCTCATTTGCAGTGGTTAGAGGTCCTGGCATGCCCATTCTCTGTCTGTCTCTCATCTCTCTATGTCTATCTCTCTCTGCTTGCAAATAAATAAATTAAATTAAATTTAAAAAAATTACTAGCACAGAGACTGGTTTTGGGTTGCTAAAGATGCTATTGTCAAATGCATTTGGAAGGAAGATGGCCCAACTACTTTACTTTGCAACAATAGAAAGGATGTCTGAGGAAAGACTATGATGACATACAAACTCTTTTGGGAAAGAGTTGACTGGAGAAGGAACCTGCTCTTCAATGTTATGGTTTATTTTGTCCCTAAATTACGAATATGGCTGTGTCCTGCACACTTGCTATTGGTTTTGGAAGGATGAAAAATATGTGGAGTGGTCATGCGGTGCACACAGTTCCAGGAGCCACTGCTGAGATGTGGTATGAGGCAGGGCATGATGATCCTGACAGGCTGACAAAGCCCTGGAAGATTGACCATGGTTTGCATGGAGACCCAAAGATGTTTTAGATATACCAGAACTGTGCAAGAGCTACCACAGATGCTCTTGGCTAAAGATGGAAGTTTGCCTGGCTACTCAGCACAGCTGAAGGGGTGAAATTGAAAAATCTGGAGACTGTCAGTCACTGGTTATAACTGGCTTGAACAGCCGATGTTTGATGTTTGCTTAATGGTTATAGGGTTTGTATTGTTCTAGTCTCTCCTTGTAAGGCCTTATAGCAGTTAAAAATGTTTACTCTGGGGCTGAAGAGATGGCTTAGCAGTTAAGGCATTTGCCTGCAAAGCCAAAGGATCCTGGTTTGACTCTCCAGGACCTACATAAGCCAGATGCACAACAGGGCACATACATCTGGAGTTTGCTTGCAGTGGCTGGAGGCCCTGGCACACCCATTCTCTCCCTTCCTCCCTTTCTCTCTATTTCTGCCTCTTTCTCTCTCATAAATAAATAAATAAATAAATAAATAAATAAATAAATAAATAAATAAATAAATTGGTGGAGCATGCCTTTAATCTCAGCACTTGGGAGGCAGAGGTGAATGCCATGAGTTTGAGGCCACCCTGAGACTACATAGTGAATTCCAGGTCAGCCTGGGCTAGAGCGAGACCCTACCTCAAAAAAACAAAAAACAAATAAATAAAAGTTTACTCTGTGCCTTTATATGTTGAAAGTGTAGAACCTGTTTTGATTTTACAGGACGCCCAGCTAACAGACATTTAAAAAAAAATTATTTTATTTATTTTTGGAGAGAGACACAGAGAGAGACAGACAGAGAGGGAGAGGGAGACAGATAGAGTTGGGCATGCCAGCAGTCTCTCAGCTGCTGTGAACGAAATCCAGATGTGTGTGCCCCCTTGTGGTCAAGTGCGGCATTGCACCCTTGTGTCACTTTGCATCTGGCTAAACGTGGGACCTGGAGATTGGAACCGGCGTTCTTAGGCTTAGCAGGCAGGCGCCTTAACCGCTAAGTCATCTCTCCAGCCCTAACAGACATTTTTTTTTCGAGGTAGGGTCTCACTCTAGCTCAGGCTGACCTGGAATTCACTATGTAGTCTCAGGGTGGCCTTGAACTTATGGCGATCCTCCTACCTCTGCCTCCTGAGTGCTGGGATTAAAGGCATGCACCACCATGCCCAGCTTCTAATAGTCAATCTTACATCTCAGATGAGACTGTGGGGGCCTTTGGATTAGACAATATACAATGTGAGATGGTTATAAATCTAGTGGGAACCAGGTCAGAATGTGGTGGTTTGAATGAATGTTCCCCAGTTGATTCAGGGGTTTATTAAGTTTGTAGTTTAGAGCCAGGCATGGTAGCGCACGCTTTTAATCCCAGCACTTGGGAGGCAGAGGTATGAGGATCACCGTGAGTTCAAGGCCACCCTAACTACATAGTGAATTCCAGGTTAGCCTGGGCTCAAGTGAAACCCTACCTCAAAACACCAAAAAATAAATAAATAAATAAATAAATAAATAAATAAATAAATAAATAAATAAATAGAGAGAGAGAGAGAGAGAGAAAGAAAGAAAGAAAGAAAAAAGAAAAATAAATAAATAATTGTAGTTTAGATCTGCAGCCACCTGGCTGGAAGGGTTGTCACTGCAGGTGGATCCTAGGGTTCAGCCCTAAGGTGTGAGGTGGATTTGGAATTTCAGTGTAAAGATAGGCAAAATGCCTGAGCTTTGCCTGGAGTTTCTAAGTGTGATTGCTTTTTGGTGGTGGCTGGTGGCTTTTTCTTTCTCTGCTTGGACCTGTGGACCTGTGGACCTGTGGACCTGTGAAAGCAGGCCAGCTTCTTCTGCCATTATGAAACTTCACTTTGATCTGTAAACTTCAATAAATTTCCCTTCCTTCCATAACTGTGCCTCATTTGGAAGGTCATCCCAATAACCTGAGGCTGTCTGCTGCATGTGGGTTCTGGGAGATCAAACCTGGGTCTTTTGGCTTTACAGGCAAATACCTTAACAGCTAAGCCATCTCTCCAGACCCTGCATCTGGCTTTATACTGGAGAGTCAAACCTGGGTCCTTAGGCTTTTCAAGCAAGCGTCTTAATAGCCAAACCATCTCTCCAACCCTACTTTCTTATTTATTTATTTTGTTTTCTCGAGGTAGGATTTCACGCTAGCCCAGGCTGACCTGGAATTCACTATGTAGTCTCTAAAGGCATCCACCACCACCCCCAGCTTCTTCTTTTATTTATTTATTTTTTTGGTTTTTCAAGGTAGGGTTTCACTCTAGTTCAGTCTGACCTGGAATTCACTATGTAGTCTCAGGATGGTCTTGAACTCAGCCATCCTTTTACATCTGCCTTCCAAGTGCTGGGATTAAAGGAATGTGCCACTACACCCGGCAAGCTTTTTTTTTTTTTTTTTTTTTTTTTCTAGGTAGGGTCTCACTCTATCTATCCCAAGCTGACCTGGAATTCACTATGTAGTCTCAGGGTGGCCTCGAACTCTTGGTGATTCTCCTACCTCTGCTTCCCTAGTAGTGGGATTAAAGGTGTGTACCACCACACCCAGTTTCTTTTTTAATTTTTTTAAAAAATATTTTATTTTGGAGCTGGAGAGATGGCTTAGAAGTTAAGGGACTCGCCTACAAAGTCTGAGGACCCAGATTCATTCCCCAGTACCCACGTAAGCAAGATGCACAGGATTGCACATTCATCTGGAGTTGGTTTGCAACAGCTAGAGGTCTGGGCATGCCCATTCTCATTCAATATATCTGATTATTTCTCTATCTCTCTCAAATAAATAAATAAAATATATATTTTTTCTTTTCTTTTCTTTTTTTTCTAGGTAGGGTCTTTCTCTAGCCCAGGCTGACCTGGAATTCACTGTTTTTTTTTTTGTTTTTGTTTTTTTTGTTTGTTTGTTTTTCAAGGTAGGGTCCCACTCTAGCCCAGGCTAACCTGGAATTCTCCATGTCATCTCAGGGTGGCCTTGAACTCATGGCAATCCTCCAACCTCTGCAGCCCAAGTGCTGGAATTAAAGGTGTGCGCCACCATGTCCAGGCTCAGATTTTTATTTATTTATTTATTTGAGAGAAAGAGAAAGAGAGAAAGGCAGAGAGAGACAGAGACAGAGAGAGAGAGAGAGAGAGAGAGAGAAGGAGAGAACGAGTATGCTAGGGCCTCTAGCCACTGCAAGTGAACTCAAGATGCATACGCCACCTTGTGTATCTGGCATATGTAGGTACTGGGGAATCGAACCTGGGTCCTTATGCTCAGCAAGCAAGTGCCTTAACCACTAATCTCTCCTGCCCTTAAAAAAATTTTTTTTTGAGGTAGGGTCTCACTGTAGCCCAGGCTGACCTGGAATTCACTCTGTATTCTCAGGGTGACCTTGAACTCACAGTAATCCTCCTACCTCTGCCTCCTGAGTGCTGGGATTAAAGGCGTGCACCACCACGCCCAGCTTCCCTTTTTAAATTTTTAAAAAAGATTTATTTTTATTTATTTATTAGACACAGCGAGAGGGACCAGGTTCGATTCTCCAGGTCTCATGTAAGCCAGATGCACATGGTGGTGCATGCATCTGGAGTTCGTTTGCACTGGCTAGAGGCCCTGGCACACCCATTTTCACTCTCTATCTCTCTCTCCCTCCCTCTCTCTCTCTGTCTCTAATAAATAAATAAAATAAATCTTTAAAAAATAAATTAAAAAAAGAAGCCCTGTATGGTGGCATGTAGGGTACAGTTGAAGGTCCCTGGGCTACTAGAGGCTTAGACAGACCTGAACTGTCAGGCATGATTGAGGGCCTCAGACCCTGAGGTTTCAGTGAGCTGAGACCCCAACAATCTTGAGACTGGCAGGAGTGAGGCCGTTCCCTCCCCCCAGCCTGAGGCACCTGGACATCCTGATAAGACTTAGGTTTTGCTTTCCCCCCGAGCCTTGTGACCTTTGTCCACTTATGTCACTATATGTTAATAAGGTATCAACTAGCAGCCTTCACACAGCCAGTCCCCCTACAACCTGTTCCCTATACCTTTTCTCACCACTACTTAGATCATGTGACCCTTTCCCCACTCACCCAAAGTCCCTACATGCTAATTAGGTATCAGCAGGAACTCTGTACTAACCAATCCCCTTGTGACCCATACCTCTTCCCCCTCTTTCACAAATGCTTATAAACCCTGTCCCCTGACAATAAACAAGCTGCTTCTGACACTACCTTCCAGGTGTTTCTTCCCATTGCACTAATGGCCACTCAAGACCCTGCTTCACAGTTGCCTGGACATCTCCAGGGAACTGCAGCCATGGGGACCCCAGGAACCACAGTGGAGCACGCCTTTAATCCTACACTTGGGAGGCAGAGGTAGGAGTGAGTTTGAGACCAGCCTGAGACTACATAGTGAATTCCAGGTCAGCCTGGACCAGCATGAAACTCTACCTAAAAAAAAAAAAACCCATCAAGCTGGGCATGGTGTCACATGCCTTTAATCCCAGCACTCGGGAGGCAGAGGTAGGGGGATCACTGTGAATTCGAGGCCACCCTGAGACTACATAGTGAATTCTGGGTCAGCCTGGGCTAGAGCAAAATACTACCTTGAAAAAACATTTAAAAAAATAGGGCTGGGGCTGGAGAGATGGCTTAGTGGTGAAGGCGCCTGCCTGCCAAGCCTAAGAATGCCTGTTTGATTCTTCAGGTCCCATGTTTAGCCAGACATAAAATGAGTGAGCAATGTCACAATTGCTCCCAAGGGGGCGGGCGTGTCTGGAGTTCGTTCACAGTGGCTGAGAGGCTGCTGACATGTCCATTCTCTCTCTGCCTCTCTCTCTCTCTCTCTCTCTCTCTCTCTCTCTCTCTCAAAAAAAAAAAAAAAAATAGGGCTGGAGAGATGGCTTAGCAGTTAAGGCACATGCCTGTGAAGCCTAAGGACCCAGGTTCAATTCTCCAGGTCCCACATAAGTCAGATGCACATGGTGGCACATGCATCTGGAGTTCATTTGCAGGGGCTAAAGGTCCTGGCATGCCCATTCTCACTCTCTCTCTCTCTCTCCCTCTCTGTGTCTCTAATAAATAAATACAAATAAAATCTTAAAAATAAATTAATAAAATAAAATAAAAATAAAAGCCGGATTTAATCCCCAGCACTTGGGAGGCAGAGGTAGGAGGATTACTGTGAGTTTCAAGCCACTCTGAGACTAACTACATGGTGAATTCCAAGTCAGCCTGGGCTACAGCAAGACCTTACCTCAAAAAAACAAAAAATAAATAAAATAAATAAGGAGATATCTCAGTTGGTAAAGTGCTTGCCTTGCAGGTATGAAGACCTGAGTTTAGTTCTCAGAAGCCACATAAAAAGGCTTCATTGTGGGCTGGAGAGATGGTCCCAGTGGTTATGGCACTTATCTGCAAACCCTAACGACCAGAGTTCAATTTTCCAGTACCCACATAAATCCAGATGCACAAAGAGGCGCATGTGTCTGGAGTTCATTTGCAGTGGCTGGAGACCCTGGCGTGCCTATTATTTTTGTCTAACTCTCTTCATTCTCTCTCTCTCTGCTTGCAAATAAGTAAAAAGTATAGCCGGGTGTGGTGGTGCACACCTTTAATCCCAGCACTCAGGAGGCAGAGGTAAGAGGATCACCGTGAGTTCGAGGCCACCCTGAGACTACATAGTAAATTCCAGGTCAGCTTGAAAAAAAAGTTTTCCCAAAAAAGGTGACACCTGGATGGTTCTTGACTGAGCAAGGGAGAGGGAGAGAACATTATAGACAGAATAGGAAATGCATAGGCAGGAAGGCAATAATGTGTTATGATGGATTTATGAGCAAAGGAAATATCCTGCTTAATGCCAATTTTTTTGGTTTTTGGGGTTTTTGTTGTTGTTGTTGTTGTTATTTTGAGGTAGGGTCTCTAGCCCAGGTTGACCTGTATTTTCAGAGTGGCCTCGAACTCACAGTGATCCTTCTACCTCTGCCTCCCAAGAGCTGGGATTAAAGGTGTACTCCACCATGTCTGGCTTGATGCACATATCTTTTTTTTTTTTTTTTTTTTTTTTTGGTTCTTCAAGGTAGGGTCTCACTCTGGCCCAGGCTGACCTGGAACTCACTATGTAGTCTCAGGGTGGCCTCCAACTCTGGGGCAATCCTCCTACCTCTGCCTCCCGAGTGCTGGGATTAAGGGCGTGCACCACCACACCCGGCTTGATACACATATCTTAATGCTGTTAATTTGATAAGGAAGTAAATGGTGTAGGATTGTTCTAGTTTCATGCTCATTAAACCTCATTTGTAAATGTTTAGGGTTATATTTTATCTTATTTTTATTTATTTATTTGAGAGAGTGATACAGAAACAGGCAGGTAGAGAGAGAGAGAAAGAATGGGCATGCCAGGGCTTCCAGCCACTGCAAACAAACTACAGATGCATGTGCCCCCTTGTGCATCTGGCTTACATGGGTCCTGGGGAATCAAACCTGGGTTCTTTGGCTTTGCAGGCAAGTGCCTCAACCACTAAGCCATCCCTCCAGCCCTTTTTTTTTTTGTATGTGTGATACTGCTTTTAACATAAGGCATCACAAGTCAACTTGTTCAAAAGTTGCTGGTTACAGTAAAACAAAGTCTCGTGTTCCCACTGGAAGCTGGGCAGACCATGGGCATGACCATAAATAATGCCAGTTTCTTTGATCTGCAGAACAATATGTGGCTTTATTGGCGTGTTTTCTAGAACAGATAATAATATAGTATTATCTGTGGGGTCTGTGACCTTCAGCTCATCACTTTACTTTTCCTCATCATGAGAAGAAGGAGAAGGTCTAGGTAGGCCTTGGGCCACTTTCAGTTTTAGAATATGTGGTCTTATGACTTGCTGTGAAAGCAGCAAAAGCCAGATTTCAGCTCTAGTCTGCCTATGGGAAGTTTCCATGTAGTAGGACTCATTTTCCTGTGCAGGCTGATACATGACTCTGATTCTGTTCAAGCTGTCTATGAATCCAAGCACTTTGCTGAGTCTGCAAAACCTTCCATAATCCATGCAGATGATGTGTGCCGGCTTCCCACACACAGTTACTGCATCCAGTGGTTTGCAAATGACAGGCTCAGGGATTCTGCACAGCTTGCAGGAAATTGAAGTTCAAATTCCTCCTGAAGAATTGGAACCAGACTGAACAGAACTTAAGCATCCCAAGCTCTTGTTGTCTAGCAACTCTAACACATGTTTAAATGTCCAAATATGAACAAATTCATAGTGATGTTAAATGAAGGCCTGACTCCTACCCTGTGGGAATATTGAATGTTAGATGAAAAATATAATTTTGGAAAAAATTAGTCAGAACGAGGAGTGGTGGCCCACGTCTTTAATCCAAGCACTCGGGAGACAGAGGTAGGAGGATTGCCTCAGAGGTCAAGGCCACCCTGAGACTACATAGTGAATTCCAGGTCAGCTTAAGCTAGAGCGAGATCCTACCCCAAAAAATACCCAAGAAAAATTTAAAAATTAGACTCCAGTTTCTTTGAGTCATTTGTTTCTAAAAAAAAAAAAAAAAAGTTTGGCTAGGGGTGGTAGTCCACGCCTTTAATCCTAGCACTCAGGAGGCAGAGGTAGGAGGATGGAGGCCACCCTGAGGCTACAGAGTGAATTCTAGGTTAGCCTGAGCTAGAATGAGACCCTACCTTGAAAAACCAAAAAATGATTCCATTTTACTTCCTTCTTTTCAACTGTGGTAAATTGCTCATTTCTGTATATAATTTATCAAAAGAAAAAACAATATATGTATTGGTTTTTTCGAGGTAGAGTCTCACTCTAACCCAGGATGACCTAGTACTCATTCTGTAGTCCCAGGCTGGGCTCAAACTCACAGCAATCCACCTACCCCTACCTCCCAAGTGCTAGTATTAAAGGTGTGTGCCACCATGCCTAGCTATCAAAATATATTTGCAGTACTTATATAAATACATTAACATATAATAGTGGTAAAAATCTAATTTGGGAGCTGGAGAAATAGCTCAGTGCCTAAGGTACTTGCCTGCAAAACTTAATGACCCAGGTTCAATTCCCCACTACCCACCTAAAGCCAGATGCACTAAGTGGCACATGCATCTGGAGTCCTGTTACAGCGGCTCTTGGCCCTGGCACATCCATCCTCTCTGTCTCTCTTCTCTCTCTCTCTCTCTCTCTCTCTCTGCTTGCAAAACAAAGTCAAGGGTCTAGGGGTCTAGAGAATTGGCTTAGCAGTTAAGGCGCTTGCCTACAAAGCCTAAGGACCCAGATTCTATTCCCCAGTATCCACGTAAGCCAGATGCATATGGTGACACATAAGTTTGGTGTTTGTTTGCAGTGGCTGGAGGCCCTGACACGGCCCATTCTCTTCTCTTTCTCTCTCTTTCTCATAGAAAAAAAAAAGATTATTAAAAAGCATAAGTCAAAGCAGGGTGTGGTGGTGCACACTTTTAATCCCAGTACTCGGGAGGCAGAGGTAGGAGGATTGTTGTGAGTTCAAGGCCACCCTGAGATTACATAGTGAATTCCAGGTCAGCCTGGGCTAGAGTGAGACCCTACCTTGAAAAACAAAACAAACAAACAAAAAACTTATATAAGTAAATACATCAATATATAATAGTGGTAAAAATCTAATTTGGGGGCTGGAGAGATGTCTCAGCAGTTACGGCACTTGCCTGCAAAGCCTAACAACCTGGGTTTGATTCCCCAGTACCCACATAAAGCCAGATGCACAGCGTTACATGCATTTCTCTTTGCAAATAAATAAATAAATAAAATATCTAAAAATTTTTTTAAAAATTTAAAAAATATCTAATTTGGGGCTAGAGATGTAGCCAGTGATATAACATGTGCTTAGGATGCTTGAGGCCCTGGGCTTGATCCCTGTACCACAGAAACACAATTATATGTATATAATTTTAGGTAGCTTTGAAAATATCAGACACCAAACCAAACACATACCTTCTGTGTTTACTGTGGGGGGTAAGGCACCATCTACACATTAACTCACCTGCCAAGAAATAACATGGTAAAGGCTGCCAGAGATTTTCAACAGGCAGCCAGATTTACCCAGCAATAGCCAGGGTGCTAAAACAATCTATGTGAAATGCTTTGCAAACTATAAAATGTTCTGTAAATAGAAGCTGTTGTATAATCCCCTGAGGATGTGTCATTTACTGATAAGGTCTGACAGAAGTGCTGAGACACCCTTTGCCCGTTTCAAGAACCCTCACCAGTAGCATAACCAACAAGGAAAGAATGAAGAACAGAGGACTAGAAATCAGGAGGTAGAGTGTGGTGGGTTGAATCAGATGTCCCCCATAAACTCATGTGTTCTGAATGCTTGGTCCCAGCTGGCGGCAGTTTGGGAATTGGATCCTTGCTAGAGTCCGTGTGTTGTTGGGGGTGGGCTTATGGGGGTTATAGCCAGCTCCTCCTTGCTGTTGTTGGGCTCGCTTTTATGCTAGGCAGCACCTTTCCCCTGCCATCAGGAGCTTCTCCTGGACTATAAGCCAAAATAAATCCCTTCCTCCCATCAGCTACATCTGGCCAGGTGCTTTTTGCCAATAACCAGAAGATAACTGTAACATTGTGCTGTGAGAATCTTTTACTTACTCTCTTCCAAGTACTGCAGAAATCCCACATGGGGCCAGGCATCATGACGCACACCTTTAATCCCAGCATTTGGGAGGCTGAGATAGAAGGATCTCCGTGAGTTCCAGGCCATCCTGAGACTACAGAGTGAATTCCAGGTCATCCTGGGCTAGCGTGAGACCCTACCTTGAAAAACCAAAAGAAAGAAAAAGAAAGAAAAGAAAAGAAATCCCACATGGCAGAAAGGAAAGTGATTGGCTGTGGTATAGTGGAATTCTTTCCCTGTGAGTGGTTGTGTCATATGTTCGTGGTGCTGGAAGAACAACCACCATGCTTGGCTTGAAGACACATTTATCGTGCGTTTCACCTCATGCTTAACTATCCCTATGTCATAAGGGCTCAGAATCTGAGTTTTGTCATAATTATAGACCGTTTAGAAGACCAAGCCACATCTTAAGTTGGCAGTGTCAGGCTGCTGATCCATTCTGCAAAAAGACATAATTGTGAACTGGTGTGAAGGAAAACTGGAAGGCTTGCCTTTAAAGCTCAAGAAAGCATCTGATGTGATTTCCAAGGTTAACAGCCTTGGCCTCTTAGTAAGCCCCAAACAATGGTTTAACTGATGGTCTGTGAAAAGGCATGTCCACATCTTAATCCCAGAGCCTGTGAATGTTATCTTGTTTGGAAAAAAAGGTTTTGCAGATATAATTAAGGATTTTAAAATGAAACAATTAAAGCCATACTGATGGCACACTTCTGTAATGCTAGCATTTGAGAGGTAGAGGCAGGAGGATCAGGAGTTCAAGGATATCCTGAGCTCCCTGAGACCCTCTCTTAAAAAAAAAAAAATAGCCAGGCATGGTGGTACATGCATTTAATTTCAGCACTTGGGAGGCAGAGATAGGAGGATCACTGTGAGTTTGAGGACACCCTGAGACTATATAGTGAATTCCAGGTCAACCTGAGCTAGAGTGAGATTCTACCTCGAAAAAAAAAAAAGAGTGAGGCAATTCTAGGGTTCTAGGTATACTGGCATATGCTAGCAATCCCTCCACTTGGGAGGTGGAGGGAGAAAGATAAAGAGTTCAAGGCTACCTTCAGCTGCAGAGGGAGATCTCTCTCTCTCTCTCTCTCTCTCTCTCTCACACACACACACACACACACACACACACACACACACGCACACACTGACTCTGTAAGAGTAGAGGAAGAGATTGGAGTAATGTGGATATAAGCCAAGGGGTGCCAAAGACTGTCAGATTGCCAACTGCTACTAGAAGCCAGGCAAGAAGATTATCTCCCAGAGCCTTGGGGAAAGCGTGGCCCTGCCAACACTATGGTTTTGGATTTCTAGTCTCCAAAATTGTGAGAAAATCATATATATATTTTTTTTTTCCTGGTTTTTCAAGGTAAGGTCTCACTCTAGCCCAGATTGACCTGGAATTCACTCTATTCTCAGGGTGGCCTCAAACTCAGGGCAGTTCTCCTACCTCTGTCTCCCGAGTGCTGGGACTAAAGGTGTGTGCCACCACGCCCGGCTCTCAAAAGATATATATTAAAAGCTTTTATTTACTTATTTTTAGAGACAGAGAAAGAGAGTGACAGAGACAGAGAGTGAGAATGGGTGAGCCAAGGCTTCTAGCCACTGCAGACGAACTTCAGATGCATGCACCACCATGTGCATCTGGCTTATGTGGGACCTGGAGACTTGAACTTTAGGCTTTACAGGCATGTGCCTTAACCACTAAGCCATCTCTCCAGCTCTCAATTTATATATTTATTATTATATATATGCACATGTGGTCCGTGGGCGCATGCATGTGTGTGTATATCCATATGGAGGCCAGAGAACTGTCGTTCTTCAGGAGTGCTGACTACCTTTGTTTGTGAGGCAGGGTTTTATTGGCCTGAAACTCACTGACAAGGCTAGAATGTCTGGTTATTGACTCTCAGATATCTAAATATCACATACAGGCACTTAAAAAATTATTTTTTGTTATGTTTTGTTTTTTCAGAGTAGGGTCTCAATCTACCCAGGCTGACCTGGAACTCATAGAAATCCTTCTAGCTCTGTCTCCCAGTGCTGGAATTAAAAAGACCTGAGCCACCAAGCCCAGCCAAAAATATTTTTATTTGTGTATTTGCAAGCAGAGAAAGAGAGGGAATGGGTGTGCCAGGGCCTCTTGCCATTATAAACAAATTTAAAATGCATGTTCCACTTGGGGCATCTGGCTTTACATGGGTATTGGGGAGTTGAACCCAAGCCATCAGGATTTGCAAACATTTTTAATCCCTAAGCCATCTCTCCAGCCTCATTTTTTTTTTTTTTTTTGCCCAGGCTGACCTGAAATTCACTATGTAGTCTCAGGGTGCCTTGAACTCATGGCAGTCCTCCTACATCTGCCTCCTGAGTGTTGGGATTAAAAGCATGTGCCACCACTTTAAAAAATATTTTTATTTATTTATTTATTTATTTATTTATTTATTTATTTATTTGAGAGAGAGAGAGAAAAAAAAAACAGAGAGAGAAAGAAGCAGATAGACAGTGGGCGAGCCAGGGCCTCCAGCCACTGCAAATGAACTCCAGACGTGTGCACCACCTTGTGCATCTGGCTTGTGTGGGTCCTGGGTAATTGAATCTAGGTCTTTGGCTTTGTAGGCAAGTGCCTTAACTGCTAAACCATTTTTCCAGCTCCCCCCACTTTTTTTTTCTTTTTTCTTCTTCTTCTTCTTTTTTGTTTTGTTTTGTTTTTCGAGGTAGGGTTTCACTCTAGTTCAGGCTGACCTGAAATTCACTAGTCTCAGGGTGGCCTCTAACTCATGGCGATCCTCTTACCTCTGCCTCCCAAGTGCTAGGATTAAAGATGTGGGCCACCACACCCAGCACCCCCCCTTTTTTCCCGAGGTAGGGTCTCACTCTAGTCCAGGCTGACCTGGAATTCACTATGTAGTCTCAGGGTGGTCTTAAACTCTCGGAGATCCTCCTACCTCTGCCTCCCAAGTGCTGGGATTCAAGGCATGAGCCACCACGCCCAGCCCAACTCCTACTGTTTTGAAGCCACCCCATTTGTGACAATTAGTAACAGTTGTGTGCTCAGGATTGCTGACTGAAAACCGTGCTCACCAGTGATGACTCAGATAGTGCTCACTCCCACTTCTAAGCGTGCACTTGTAGGTCTCTTAGCACCACTCTGGTTTTATCTTTTGTAACACAAGAAGAATAGGTCCTACTCCATATAGCTGTGCCGTGAGACTCGGTGACAAAATGCTCAACAGGATTCCTGGTATTCCACAGACACCACCTTGGCCTAAATTCCCATTCTTTCTCTTCGCTACCTCAGTCCAGTTTCACCTTAGGCTGTAAACTCCCACTGCAAAGAGGCAGATGGAGAGGATGGGTGCGCCAAGACCTTTAGCCACTGCAGAGGAACTCCAGACACATGTGCCACTTTGGGCATCTGGCTTACATGGGTACTGGGGAATTGAACCTGGGTCCTCAGGCTTTGCAGGCAATTGCCTTAACTGCTAAGTCATCTCTACAGCCCCTGTTGCTTTATTTTATTATATTATTTATTTATTTATTTGAGAGAGATACAGAAATAGGCAGGTAGAGAGAGAGAGAGAGAGAGAGAATGGGTGCGCCAGGGCCTCCAGCCACTGCAAACGAACTCCAAATGCATGCACCCCCTTGTGCATCTGGCTTACGTGGGTCCTAGAGAATCGAGCCTCGAACCAGGGTCCTTCGGCTTCATAGGCAAGTGTTTAACCGCTAAGCCATCTCTCCAGCCCCCCCCCCTTTTTTTTTTTTTTGGTTTTTCGAGGTAGGGTCTCACTCTGGTCCAGGCTGACCTGGAATTAACTATGTAGTCTCAGGGTGGCCTCGAACTCGGCGATCCTCCTACCTCTGCCTCCTGAGTGCTGGGATTAAAGGCGTGCACCACCACGCCCGGCCCCCCTTTTTTTTTTAAACAGAGTCTCATGTAGCCCAGGCTGGCCTTAAACTTACTGTGTAGCCAAGACTTTGAGCTCCTAGTCCTCTTCCCAAGTGCTGGAACTGCAGTCGTGTGCTACCATGCTCAGCTTCAAGGACAGGGTTGCATGTAGCCCAGGCTAACCTCAAACTCTCTGTGCAGCCAAGGATGACTTTGAACTTCTGATCCTCCTGCATTCACCTTCTGAGTGCTGAGATTACAAGTATGTGTTAGTACTCGCAATTTATGCAGTGCTGGGGATTGAACCCAGGGGCTTTGGGAAGGCTAGGCAAGTATTCTACTGAGCCATATCCTCATCGAGAGTGAACACTTCAAAAAAAACATCACAAAATACTATGGTTGCTGGATAGATGGCTTAGTGGTTAAGGCATTTGCCTGCAAAGCCTAAGGACCCAGGTTCAATTCCCCAGTACCCATGTAAGACAGATACACAAGGTGGTGCATGTGTCTGGAGTTCATTTGCAGTGGCTAGAGACCCTGGTGTGCCCATTCTCTCTCTCTCTACTCTCCCTCTTTCTCCTTCTCTTTCTCTCTCATAAATAAATAAAAATTTAAAAATATTTTTAAAAAGGTGTTTTCCTGCAATCCCAGGTTGACAGAGGTAGGAGGATCTTTAAGGTGAGACTATTCTCCAGTCAGCTCTGGGCCACAGTGAGACCCTACCTTGAAAAACCAAAAAAAAAAAAAAAAAAAAAAATTTTTAAAAAGGTGTTTTCAGTTGACAGCTTGGGTGTGACATAAAGTCAGGCAAGCACACATCTGGAGTTCATTTACAGTGGCAAGAGGCCTTGGTGGACCCATTCTGTCTCTCTCTGTCTACAAAATATTTTTTTATTTTATTTTTATTTATTTATTAGAGACAGAGAGGGGAGAGAAAGAGAGAGAGAGATGGGCATGCCAGGGACTGTGGCCACTGCAAACGAACTCAGACGCATGTGCCACTTTGTGCATCTGGCTTACATGGGACCTGGAGAATCAAACTTGGGTCCTTAGGCTTTCAAGGCAAGCGCCTTAACTGTGACACCATCTCTCCGGCCCATGCAATTTTTATTTATTTATTTATTTATTTACTTAGGTTTTTCGAGGTAGGGTTTCACTCTAGCCCAGGCTGAACCTGGAATTCACTCTGTAGTCTCAGGGTGGCCTCATACTCACAGCGATCCTCCTACCTCTGCCTCCCGAGTGCTGCAATTAAAGGTGTGTGCCACCATACCCGGCTTTGCAAAAAAAAAAAAAAAAAAATATGGGGTTTCGGTAGGGTCTCACTCCAGCTCAGGCTGACCTGGATTCACTATGTAGTCTCAGGGTGGCCTTGAACTCACGGTGATCCTCCTACCTCTGCCTCCTGAGTGCTGGGATTAAAGGCGTGTGCCACTACACCCGGCTCTGCAAAATATTTTTTTAAAAAGTGGTACCAACCATATTTTCTTCATTCGTTATTTGATGAATAACATTGGGTTATTTCTACATTTTGTCTTCCCCTTCTCTCTGTGTAGTATGAGGAGTGTGTGGAGTGTATGCACATGTGTGTGCAAATGAGCATACTCCACGTGCACACCAATGGGGCCATCAGGGCTCCTCTATCACTCTTCTACTTTATTTCCCTGAGTCAGTCTCTCCCTGAGCCCAGAGCTCACGTTTTTCCATTTTCCAGTTACACTGGCTGACCAGAGTCCTGACCATCCGGGTCTTTTCTCTCCTCAGCGCTGGGCTTATAGGCATGCCTGGCTTCTTTTTCATGGGTGTTGAGGACCAAACTCAGGTTCTCATGCTTATGCACCAAGCACTCTTACTTGCTGACTCTTTTCCCCAGACCCCAAGAGAGTTCTTTTCTTTTGTTTGTTTGTTTTTTGTTTTTTCGAGGTAGGGTCTCACTCTAGCTCAGGCTGACCAGGAATTCACTATGTAGTCTCAGGGTGACCTCCAACTCATAGCAATCCTCTTACCTCTGCCTTCCGAGTGCTGGGATTAAAACCATGTGCCACCATGCCTGGTCTTTTTCTTTTTTTTAATATTTGTTTATACATTTGTCTGTATTTGTCTGTGTTGGGAGGGGTGGGAGCGACTGCAAATAAGGCAAATGATGCCCACCCAGCTTTATGTGGGTGGCTAGGGAATTGAACCCCAAGCAGCCCTGCCTTTAACCCCTAAACCATCTCCCCAGCCTGAGTGAATTCTTTTTTTTTTTTTGGTTTTTCGAGGTCTCACTCTAGCCCAAGCTGACCAGGAATTAACTGTGTAGTCTCAGGGTGGCCTCAAACTCACTGCAATCCTCCTACCTCTGCCTCCCAAGTGCTGGGATTAAAGGCATGTACCACAATGTCTGGCTCCAAGAGCGAATTCTTATTTATTTATTTATTTATTTATTTATTTACTTACTTACTTATTTATTTGAGACAGATCAAGGGGGAGAGAGAGAGAAAATGGGTGCGCCAGGGCCTCTAGCCACTGCAGACAAACTCCAGACACGTGCGCCATCATGTGCCTCTGGCTTATGTGGGTCTTAGAGAATCAAACCTGTCCTTAGGCTTCACAGGCAAATGCATTAACCATTAAGCCATCTCTTCAGCCCCTATTTGATCTTTCTGCTTTTGGCCTCTCTCTGATCCATAAGTCAGCCTATTTTTTTTGTGAAAAGGGCTAGATAGTAGATATTTTAGTCTTTGTAGTCTATATAATCTCTGTTCTAAATACTCATCTCTGTCTCCGTAGTGTGGAAATAATCAAACAATTTTCACATAGATGAGTACCTTATATATTCCAATAAAATTTTGTTTGTGTACACTGAAATTTGAATTTCATACAAAATATTATTTTCAATCATTTAAAAATGTTACAACCCAGCTAGAGACGTGGCTTAGCAGTTAAGGCACTTGTCTGAAAAGCCAAAGGACCAAATTTCAATTCCCCAGGACCCACGTAAGCCAGATGCACATGGTGGCACATGCATCTGGACTTCGTTTGCAGCGGCTGGAGGTCCTGACGCACCCATGCACTCATTCTCTCTCTTAATCTGTTTCTCTTTCTACACTTGATCTTAGCCAAAAGGATGAGAAGTGATATCTGCCTCTCTTTCTCTCAAATAAATAAATAAAAATTGAAAAATATTACAACCAGGGACTGGAGGGATGGCTAAATGGTTAAGGCACTTGCTTGCAAAACCTGTCATCCCAGGTTTGATTCCCCAGTACTCAGATAAAGCCAGATGCACAATGTGGTACATGCATCTAGAGTTTGCAGCAGCTGGAGGCCCTGGTGTACCCATTCTGTCTCTCTCTTCTCTCAGTCTCCCTCTGCTTGTGAATAAATAAAAATAAAAATAAATTTAAAAATTACAACCAGGGCTGGAGAGATGGTTTAGCAGTTAAGGTGCTTGCATGCAAAGCCTAAGGACCCAGGTTCGATTTTCCAGGTCCCATGTAAGCCAGATGCACATTGTGGTGCATGCGTCTGGAGTTTGTTTGCAGTGGCTAGAGGCCCTGGAGCGCTCATTCTCTCTCTCCCTCTCCTCCTCTGTCTCTCTCTCCCTTTGTCTCTCTCCCTCCATCTCTTTTTCCCTCTGTCTCAAATAAATAAATAAGTAAAATTACAACCAGCTGGGTGTAGTGGCACATGCCTTTAATCCCAGCACTTTCGGGAGGCAGAGGCGGGAGGATTGCCGGGATTTAAGGCCACCCTGAGACTACATAGTTAATTCCAGGTCAGCCTGGGCCACAGTGAGACCCTACCTTGAAAACCAAAAAAAAAAAAAAAAAAAAAAATTTTTAAAAAGGTGTTTTCCTGCAAAGGTTGACAGCTTGGGTGCTATTCTCCAGTGCTCACATAAAGTCAGACGCACAGAGTGTGACACAAGCACACATCTGGAGTTCATTTACAGTGGCAAGAGGCCTTGGTGGACCCATTCTGTCTCTCTCTGTCTACAAAATATTTTTTTATTTTATTTTTATTTATTTATTAGAGACAGAGAGAGGGAGAGAAAGAGAGAGAGAGAGAATGGGCATGCCAGGGACTGTGGCCACTGCAAACGAACTCCAGACGCATGTGCCACTTTGTGCATCTGGCTTACATGGGACCTGGAGAATCAAACTTGGGTCCTTAGGCTTCGAAGGCAAGCGCCTTAACTGTGACACCATCTCTCCGGCCCATGCAATTTTTATTTATTTATTTATTTATTTACTTAGGTTTTTCGAGGTAGGGTTTCACTCTAGCCCAGGCTGAACCTGGAATTCACTCTGTAGTCTCAGGGTGGCCTCATACTCACAGCGATCCTCCTACCTCTGCCTCCCGAGTGCTGCAATTAAAGGTGTGTGCCACCATACCCGGCTTTGCAAAAAAAAAAAAAATTTGCGGGGGGGTTTCGAGGTAGGGTCTCACTCCAGCTCAGGCTGACCTGGATTCACTATGTAGTCTCAGGGTGGCCTTGAACTCACGGTGATCCTCCTACCTCTGCCTCCTGAGTGCTGGGATTAAAGGCGTGTGCCACTACACCCGGCTCTGCAAAATATTTTTTTAAAAAGTGGTACCAACCATATTTTCTTCATTCGTTATTTGATGAATAACATTGGGTTATTTCTACATTTTGTCTTCCCCTTCTCTCTGTGTAGTATGAGGAGTGTGTGGAGTGTATGCACATGTGTGTGCAAATGAGCATACTCCACGTGCACACCAATGGGGGCATCAGGGCTCCTCTATCACTCTTCTACTTTATTTCCCTGAGTCAGTCTCTCCCTGAGCCCAGAGCTCACGTTTTTCCATTTTCCAGTTACACTGGCTGACCAGAGTCCTGACCATCCGGGTCTTTTCTCTCCTCAGCGCTGGGCTTATAGGCATGCCTGGCTTCTTTTTCATGGGTGTTGAGGACCAAACTCAGGTTCTCATGCTTATGCACCAAGCACTCTTACTTGCTGACTCTTTTCCCCAGACCCCAAGAGAGTTCTTTTCTTTTGTTTGTTTGTTTTTTTTTTTTTTTGAGGTAGGGTCTCACTCTAGCTCAGGCTGACCAGAATTCACTATGTAGTCTCAGGGTGACCTCCAACTCATAGCAATCCTCTTACCTCTGCCTTCCGAGTGCTGGGATTAAAACCATGTGCCACCATGCCTGGTCTTTTTCTTTTTTTTAATATTTGTTTATACATTTGTCTGTATTTGTCTGTGTTGGGAGGGGTGGGAGCGACTGCAAATAAGGCAAATGATGCCCACCCAGCTTTATGTGGGTGGCTAGGGAATTGAACCCCAAGCAGCCCTGCCTTTAACCCCTGAACCATCTCCCCAGCCTGAGTGAATTCTTTTTTTTTTTTTTTTTTTTTTTTTTTGGTTTTTTTTCGTCTCACTCTAGCCCAAGCTGACCAGGAATTAACTGTGTAGTCTCAGGGTGGCCTCAAACTCACTGCAATCCTCCTACCTCTGCCTCCCAAGTGCTGGGATTAAAGGCATGTACCACAATGTCTGGCTCCAAGAGCGAATTCTTATTTATTTATTTATTTATTTATTTATTTACTTACTTACTTATTTATTTGAGACAGATCAAGGGGGAGAGAGAGAGAAAATGGGTGCGCCAGGGCCTCTAGCCACTGCAGACAAACTCCAGACACGTGCGCCATCATGTGCCTCTGGCTTATGTGGGTCTTAGAGAATCAAACCTGTCCTTAGGCTTCACAGGCAAATGCATTAACCATTAAGCCATCTCTTCAGCCCCTATTTGATCTTTCTGCTTTTGGCCTCTCTCTGATCCATAAGTCAGCCTATTTTTTTTGTGAAAAGGGCTAGATAGTAGATATTTTAGTCTTTGTAGTCTATATAATCTCTGTTCTAAATACTCATCTCTGTCTCCGTAGTGTGGAAATAATCAAACAATTTTCACATAGATGAGTACCTTATATATTCCAATAAAATTTTGTTTGTGTACACTGAAATTTGAATTTCATACAAAATATTATTTTCAATCATTTAAAAATGTTACAACCCAGCTAGAGATGTGGCTTAGCAGTTAAGGTACTTGTCTGAAAAGCCAAAGGACCAAATTTCAATTCCCCAGGACCCACGTAAGCCAGATGCACATGGTGGCACATGCATCTGGACTTCGTTTGCAGCGGCTGGAGGTCCTGACGCACCCATGCACTCATTCTCTCTCTTAATCTGTTTCTCTTTCTACACTTGATCTTAGCCAAAAGGACGAGAAGTGATATCTGCCTCTCTTTCTCTCAAATAAATAAATAAAAATTGAAAAATATTACAACCAGGGACTGGAGGGATGGCTAAATGGTTAAGGCACTTGCTTGCAAAACCTGTCATCCCAGGTTTGATTCCCCAGTACTCAGATAAAGCCAGATGCACAATGTGGTACATGCATCTAGAGTTTGCAGCAGCTGGAGGCCCTGGTGTACCCATTCTGTCTCTCTCTCCTCTCAGTCTCCCTCTGCTTGTGAATAAATAAAAATAAAAATAAATTTAAAAATTACAACCAGGGCTGGAGAGATGGTTTAGCAGTTAAGGTGCTTGCCTGCAAAGCCTCAGGACCCAGGTTCGATTTTCCAGGTCCCATGTAAGCCAGATGCACATTGTGGTGCATGCGTCTGGAGTTTGTTTGCAGTGGCTAGAGGCCCTGGAGCGCTCATTCTCTCTCTCCCTCTCCTCCTCTGTCTCTCTCTCCCTTTGTCTCTCTCCCTCCATCTCTTTTTCCCTCTGTCTCAAATAAATAAATAAATAAGTAAAATTACAACCAGCTGGGTGTAGTGGCACATGCCTTTAATCCCAGCACTTGGGAGGGAGAGGTAGGAGGATAGCCATGAGTTAGAGGCCACCCTGAGACTACATAGTGAATTCCAGGTCAGCCTGGGTTAGAGTGAGGTGCTACCTCAAAACAACAACAACAAGTTACAGCCATTTTTGTCTTGTGGACTGTACAGGCCATTGTTCACTCATTCCTTGCTTTAGCCCAGTCCTTCCACAGCATTCCAAAAGGCCATTCAGCCCACTCCTCCTTGCCATCCCTCCCAGGCCTCCTCCTGCACAGGAAAAAAACTCACAAAGCCTGGCAGTGTCTGGGCGCTGCAGCCTCTCTTACTTCATCCTGGGCCTCTCGCCCTCTCTCTTTCTCACCACTCCCTACCCGTTCTATCCTCGTTGCAGAAGGTTAGTCAATGTCCCATTACAGGCTCTGTGTACACATCAGTCCTCGGTCTGTTGCCCAAATGCCCTTCTCAAAGTTCTCTCATTCTCTCTTCACCTCGCTACCTGCTATTTGACAGTTGGATATTTTGGGGAGAGGCTTACACTTTTAGAGAAGTCTTCTCTCACTCTTTCCCAAAGGAAATTATGCTCCACTTATTATTCTCTCACAGCCTTAAATTTTTTTTTTTTTTTTTACAATTCTAGGCCTTGATGTACTAAGCACACACTCTACCACTGAGCTCTAAGCATCCCCCAAGCTCTGCACCATCTTCCCCTTGTCCACTTAAAACATCTATTTCAATCTGTAATTATGTATTCAGACCTTTATTTGATTTTACTGGCAGATTTCATGAGGTCAGGGATCTTGTGTGTTTTCTTCACATTGAGAACTGAGCACTCAGAAGGTGTTTGTCACATGATGGGTGTTCCCGCAGAGCTTGCTAAATGAAGAGACGCTCCACCAGGACTCCTTGGTCACCAGGGCAGACTTCCTGAGTAGAAGTTTCTTAGCAGATGGCAGCTCCCCAGCTCCCTGGGCACCTTCTGTCAGCTTGTGGTACTTTCCAAAGAATCTGCCCTGGGCAAATTCCTGCCACTGGAAATTGCTTTGTATCTGCACTCAGCAGCCTGCTTTGCATTCTCTCTCTGGTGCTCTTTCTCTGCTGTTCTTCCTGAGAAATAGCCTTCCCCACCTAGGGTAACCCCTGTCTATAACTCAGACCAATTTTTTCACCCAAGGTTGCCAGAGAGCTTACAGACTTAGCTGTTAATTCAGGATATTTTACTCAGCTGTCCATCAGGAATGCTGGGGCAATGTCCAGAGGCTGAGAGGCAGCTTTCAGAGGAGTCCAGGCCTGCCTGCAACCTGCTTATTCTAGCTTACCTTCCACAGGGTAACTCCCTCCAGAGGTATCTTTTAAGAGGATAAAGTTGGGGGACTGGAGAGATGGCTTAGTGGTTAATGTGTTTGCCTGCGAAGCCTAAGGACCTAGATTTGACTCCCCAGTACTCACATAAGCTACATGCACAAAGTGGTACATGTGTCTGGAGTTTGTTTGTAGTGGCTAGAGGCCCTGGCATGCCCATTCTCTCTCTCTCTAATAAATACATAAAATAAAATATGTATTTTTAAAACATTTTATTTTTATTTGTTTATTTGAGAGAGAGAAACAGGCAGGTAGAGAGAGAGAGAAGGGGGGGGAATGGGTGTGCCATGGTCTTCAGTGGCTGGAAATGAACTCCAGATACATGTACCACCTTGTGCATCTGGCTTACATAGGTACTAGGGAATTGAACCTGGGTCCTTTGGCTTTGAGGGTAAGTGCCTTAAGCACTAAGGAATCTCTCCAGCCCCAAAATAAAGGTTTTTTTAAAAAAATTATTTATTTATTTATTTATTTTATTTATTTATTTTTTTTGGTTTTTCGAGGTAGGGTCTCACTCTGGCCCAGGCTGACCTGGAATTAACTATGTAGTCTCAGGGTGGCCTTGAACTCACGGTGATCCACCTACCTCTGCCTCCCGAGTGCTGGGATTAAAGGCGTGCACCACCACGCCCGGCTTATTTATTTATTTATTTATTTATTTGAGAGAGAGTGAGAGAGGAAGATGCAGAAAGAAAGGGCATGCCAGGGCCTCCATCCACTGCAAACCAACTCCGGACGCATGCTCCCCCTTGTGCATCTGGCTTATGCGGGTCCCAGGGAATTGAACTGAGGTCTTTAGGCTTTGCAGGCAAATGCCTTAACCACTCAGCCATTTCCCCAGCCCTTTTTTTTTTTTTTTTTTTTAAAGAGGATAAAGGGCTGGAGAGATGGCTTAGTAGTTAAGGTACTTGCCTGCGAGGCCTAAGGACCCAGGATTGATTCCCTAGTACTCACATAAGCTAGATGCACAAGGTGGTGCATGTTTCTGGAGTTGATTTGCAGTGGCTAGAGGCCCATTCTCTCTTTCTCTCTGCCTTTCCCTTTTTCTTTCTTTCTTAAATAAAAGGATAAAGCTTAAAAAAGAGGATAAAGCTGGGCTTGGTGGTAGAGTGTGCTTAGCCTTTGTAAGGTCCTAGGTACCATCTCTAGCACCAACCAGAGAAAATGGGGCAAGCCTGACACAATGGTGAGTCTCTCTAGTCCTAGCTACTCAGGAGAACTGTTTGAGCCTAGGAGTTCAAGGTCAACCTAGGAAACAAAAGGAGACTCACTTTCCATCTAAAGAAAAAAATTAGGGCTGGGTGTGGTGGCTCATGTCTTTAATGCCAGAACTTGGGAGGCAAAGATAGGAGGAGGATCGCTGTGAGTTCAAGGTCAGCCTGAGACCTCATAGTGAATTCCAGGTCAGCCTGGGATAGAGTGAGACCCTACCTTGAAAAAAACAAGCAAAAAATAAAAAATAAAAGGAAAGAAAAGGGCTGGAGAGATGGCTTAGCGGTTAAGGCATTTGCCTGCAAAGCTAAAAGATCCTGGTTCGATTCTCCAGGACCCACGTAAGCCAGATGCCCAAGGGGGCACATGCATCTGGAGTTCGTTTGCAGTGGGTGGAGGCCCTGGCGCGCCCATTCTCTCCCTCCTTCCCTCTCTCTGCCTCTCAAGTAAATAAATAAATAAAATATATTTAGCCGGACATGGTGGCACACTCCTTTAAACCCAGCACTCGGAAAGCAGAGGTAGGAGGATCACTGTGAGTTGAAGGCCAGCCTGCGACTTCATAGTGAATTCCAGGTCAGCTTGAGCTAGAGAGAGACTCTACCTCAAAAACCCAAATATATATATATGATATATATATAAAAATAAAAAGAAAAAAATTAAAATTCAATTCTTTAGGCACACTAGCCAACATCCCAAAGTGCTTAGTAGGCACATATGGCTTCCATGCAGTGGTAGATTTCTACCACTGCAGAAGATTCTATTGGACAGCACTGCTTTAGACCCAGCACTTAGTCACTATCCCCAACCATTTGTCATTTTAATTACAGAATTTGGCCTGATGGCACCTGCATATAATCCCAGAACTTGAAAGGTAGAAGCAGGAGGATCAAGGGATTCAAGGTCAGCCTTAGGTACATATCAAGTTTAAGAACACCTTAGTCTACAGGAGAATCTGTCTTAAAAAACAAACAAGAGCTGGGCCTGGTGTCACACAACTTTAATCCCAGCACTCAGGAGGCAGAGGTAGGAGGATCACTGTGAGTTCAAGGCCAGCCTGAGACTACATAGTGAATTCCAGGTCAGCCTGGGCTAGAGTGAGACCCTACCTTAAAAAAAAAAAAAAAAAAAAACAAAGCAACAGGCTAGAGAGATGGCTTAGCGGTTAAGGTGCTTGCCTGCAAAGCCAAAGGACCCAGGTTCAACTCCCCAGGACCCACATAAACCAGATGCACAAGCATCTGGAATTCGTTTGAAATGGGTGTAGGCCCTGGCTTGCCCATTATCTCTCTCTCTCTCTACCTGCCTATTTCTGTATCTCTCTCTCTCAAATAAATAAATAAATCTCACTTAAAAAAAAACAACAACAACAACAAAAAAAAAGCAAAAACAATCAAACAAGTCTTTAATCCCAGCACTTGGGAGGCTGAGGTAGGAGGACTGCCATGAGTTTGAGGCTATCCTGAGACTATATAGTGAATTCCAGGTCAGCCTGGTCTACAGTGAGACCCTATCTCGAAAAAACAAAACAAAACAAAACAAAATTAATTAATTAATTAAAATATTTACAAAAAGCAAACACAGAATTTACACATAGATATATTCTAACTGTAATTAAAAAAATTTTTATTTTTATTTATTTATTTGAGAGAGAGAGAGAGGTAGAGAGTGTGAGAGAATGTGCACACCAGGGCATCCAGCCACTGTAAAAGAACTCCAGATGCATGTGCCACCTTGTGCATCTGGCTTACGTGGGTCCTGGGGACTTGAACCTGGTCCTTTGGCTTTGCAGGCAAGCACTTTAACTGCTAAGCCATCTCTCCAGCCCCTAATCATAAAATTAAAAATTACGTATTTGCAAGCAGAGGAAGAGAGAAGAGAGATGAGAGAATGGGCATGCCAGGGCCTCCAGCCACTGCAGACAAACCCCAAATGCATGTGCCACTTTGTGCATCTGGCTTTATGTGGGTACTGAGGAATCAAACCCAGGATTGTCAGGCTTAACCTCTGAGCCATCTCTCCAGCCCCTAATTGTAATTTTCTTAAGGTGGTGTGTATGGTGAGCAAGCTTTCTACCACTGAGCTATATGCTTCAGCCCCTCATTGTAAATTTTCTGACATTACAAAAATATCTTTTTTTTTTTTTTTTTTTTTTTTTTTTTTCAAGGTAGGGTCTCGCTCTAGCGCAGGCTGACCTGGAAGTCACTATGTAGTCTCAGGGTGGCCTTGAACTCTTGGCTATCCTCCTACCTCTGCCTCCTGAGTTCTGTGATTAAAGGCATGCACCACCACGCCCGGCTTTGACATTACAAAAATGTCTTTTATTCAAGCCTTCTCCCTTGAGATAGCTACCAAAATCAGTTTGTTTATTTTCTGTATGGATTTCAAGTGTGCTTTGCACTTTCCACTCAACAGGTCATATGAGAAGGAGAATACATATATATCTTTCTTGGGGTGGGAGCATAGCTCAGTGCTAGAGTATTTGCTTAGCATATACAAAACCCTGTGTTTGGTGCCGGGTGTGGTGGCGCAGCCTTTAATCCCAGCACTTGGGAGGCAGAGGCAGGAGGACTGCTGAGTTTGAGGCCAGCCTGGAGCTACAGAGTGAGGTCCAGTCTGGGATAGAGTGAGACCCTACCTCAAAAAAAAAAAAAAAAAAAAAAAGAAAAGAAAAGAAAAGAAAAAGAAAAAGAAAAAAGAATTGTTAAGTCACAAAATCATATGCCAATACCCCTGAGGCTTGGCACACCCTGATGCTTCAGATGCCTCTTCACATGACTAATTCCTATTCCTCAAGCCAAGTGTCATGTCTTGTGGAAGGGGGGGTCATTCCTACCTGTTTTCTCATGGTACTTCTTATGTACATCCCATCATTGTTGTATGCTTATTTTATTTTATTGTTTTATTTATTTATTTTTTTCAAAGTAGGGTCTCACTCTAGTCCAGGCTGACCTGGAATTCACTATGTAGTCTCAGGGTGGCCTCAAACTCATGGCGATCCTCCTACCTCTGCCTCCCGAGTGCTGGGATTAAAGGCGTGCGCCACCATGCCCGGCTAGCGCTCTGTTTTATTAATCTATGTATTCCCAATACCCAGCATAGTATTTAACAAGAGGAAAATTTCTTGTTTTCTTGGCTGGATGAATGAATGAACAAATAAACAAATGAAGGCACAGTGGTTAGGACATTCCAGAAACTCAAGGTGAGTCTGTGAGTGTCCTATAATTTGGCTGTAAACCAATCTGCCACCTTGTCCTGTGAGCCAAACTGCCTCTCCCTAGGGTTCTGTCTTTGGCACTCTGGCTCTGAGTGTCTCATCTTGAACCATTCAGATTGGGGATGGTACAGATAGAGCTCTGGCCATAGGGCATAAAAATCTGAGCCCCAGGGGTGGCATTAGCTGGAGGTTGGGTTTCCAAGGGCATTCCCATGTCCTTTCACCCCAAAGCTCCATCTACTCTGTTCTTGGTTGTGCCCCTCCCCCTCAGTTCCTTAGGGGCAACTAACATCAGCTGCAACTCTGGTGCTTTCTGCTTCCAGATTTGAACCCAAGGGAAGCCAGATGTTTTCCACTCCATGTTCCCTCCTCCCTGTGAGCTGACCAACAGCTCTGTTTTCTGAATCTTATTCCCCAGCTTCCTCACATCCCAGAGCCTGGCTGCCAAGTATTTTTAACGAGGTTTTAATAGGTAGCATTTTGTAATTAATTTCATTCTTGCATTTTCACAGTTACTGTCTAGGTGCCTAAAGGCCCTCAGGCGCTAGGTGGGATGTTAACTGATTTAAAATAACACTAAACACTATGACTGTCATTAGATATTTCCTTAGCTCCTCTCATTTGCAGTTGTTTTACAATCATTAATTAGCTAAGGCACATGGCCCAGTGGAAGGTCAGCCGGGTTACCTGTAAGGTTTTATAAAGGCAGAAACAGATAAGGAGAGATTTGTCCAAAAGAGAGTGGGTGTTGAAGCTGGTTTCAGAAGCCACATCCTTAGCTTTTCCGATCCACACTCACATTAACATTTTGTCACACATGGCTGGAGTCCTCAGGCCAAAGGTGGCATATCTTAGGTGGCAGGAAGGTGTCATGGGGAGGCCGTTTCACGTTCTCATGACAGCCCTTTGCACCTGATGTTACCCCATTCATTCGCTGCGGGCCTCCTTTTCTTTTCGTGAGCGGACTCAACTCATCAATGATTACTCCCAGATTTAGAAACAACATGATTTTGCTATTTTTAAAGCTGTCTTTTAAAAATCCGCGCGCACGTCCCCAGCCCTCCTTGGGGAGTGATGGGGGCTGGGTTGGAAGAGTACGTGCTGGAAAGGGAACCGCGAGGCCTGCGGCTTCCCAGGGCGCGCGCCCTCCCCCTGGGGACTCGGTCCTTGGGGCGAGTCCCAGGCTTTCCAAGGTCCAGTTTGCTGTGCCAGGATCCTTCGGGCACCCTGAGGCCTGGGACCCCCTTCTGCCCCCTCTATTCCGCGCTCCCTCTCGTCTCCTGGGCACAGGGCAGTGCCCTCCGTGGGTCGCCTGAACTAGGAGGGAGAGGGAGTGGCGGAGAAACCAAGCAGGTGGCGATTAGGTCAGCCTCGGAACATTCCTGGACCGCTTCAGTGGATATAAATAACCGACCGACGGGCTCAGAAAACTCCCGAGGGGCTGGGGAAGAGAGAGGTGTGAGGGAGAAGGGATTTCTTTAGGGGCGGGGTGGCCTCGTGGCGATCTGGAAAAATCTCCACTGCCAAAGGAGGTGACGAGACGAAGGGATTTCAGAATGAATCAAAGTACAGACTTTGGGACTAAGCACGCAGGGTGGGAGGAGCTCGTGTTTTTTTTTTTTTTTTTTTTTTTTGATCCCCTCCCAGTCCCAGGCCTGGAACCTGGAGCCCCAGAGCAGCCGACCGGCAAGTTCTCCGAGGTTCACGTTCTGCCATCTGCACATTGGCATCCTAATGCTCACACGGGCGGGGGGCGGTGGAGAGCCTCCCCTCGCCCCCAGCTAGCTGCAAGATAGCTGTGCTCAGCGAAGAATGTGAAGCAGTGTCGCCCTCACCCCCGCGCGCCCCCGTCCAGGGGGTGCCCGTGCAGGTTCCCGCTGCCTCCCTGCAAAGGTCCGAGCGGGGCAGCGCTGAAATTCACTTCCCCGCATGCAGGATCACAGCCCAGGGCCAGTACCCCCCGAGCCGCCGGGCGGGCGCCGGGATGCCTTGCAGTCCCAGCCGTCGCTAGCCGCTGCGGTTGGGGCCGCGCGGAGAGGGCGGGGCCGGGGGCAGGGCTTCCCGGGGGGAGGGCTCCCGAGCACTCCGGGAGGCGGCGGCCGGGACCCGGGAGTGATAGGACTCGAGACCGAGCGTGACCAGATCCCCCCCACCCACCCACCGAGGGGCCCAGGGAGGACGCGGTGAGTGCCCTGGAGGAGGGGACGCTTAGGGACGCGACGGCGGAGTCGGGGCTCTAGCTCGCCCCCTACTCCAAGTTTGCCGTGGCACCCACCGGCTCCCGCTCCGGGAGACCCCCTCGGCTTAGCGTGGGTACGGAAGGGCTGCGGGAGCCCAGGGGCCATCTCATCTCCCGCGCCAACTCGGCGATTCCTCAGGCCAGCTAGGGGCTTTGGGACGTGCGGGTTGGAGAACCTGGCCATCTCCTGGGGGCCCCCTCTAGGGTCTCAAATTGGCTTCGTTGCGCCCATTCCGGGGCCTTACTCCTCGGCGTCCCTTCGCCCACTTGGAGGGAGCCTTGGTTCTTGGGGCGGCCGCCTCGCGCCACCATCTGGAGTCCACCGTGGGGCTGGCCCAGGCCGGGGCGCCCCCTTCCCCTCCACCGCGACCGACTAAGCCCCATCCCCCCACCCCCAGCAAGACCAAGTTCAACAAGTTTGGCCAAGTAGCTTCCATGGCTGGGCCTGGTCCTGCCTCTCCGCGTGGGTTCCGCGGGCTCCTAGTAGTTCAGCGCCTGGCTGCATGAGTTGGGAGAGGGGGTTGTCGAGGGGCTCGGTCTGTAAAGGTTGAAGCCAGAGTCTCGCCAGCCCGCTGGGTTCCGAGTTTTGGTGTGCAGGTACTCGAGTTTGGAGTGCGTCATCGGGGAGCAGGGCACCTCAGCCGGCAGGTCGGGTTTCCAAAAGTGCCCCTTTGTTATGCCCCTCCCTGGCCCTGCCTCCTCCTCTTTTCACTGTGTCTCCCCCTCCCCCAGCCTCTGAGACTGCTGGGTGTGGGCACCAGCCTCATGGGTTTAAGTGCCCCTCACTGGAACAGCAAACTGCCCTCTCCCATGCCCTGAAATCCTAGGGCTACCGGCTGGCTGGCTGGGAGGGGCTGCTGGTGAAGAAGCCCTTGGGCGCAGCCTGTGACTCAGGACATAGAGTTGGGTAGGGCAGGGTGGCCCTGCTTCCTCTCAGATCCTAGGAAGGGTAGGGTTGGGGGCTAGCGTGTGTGTGGGGAGGGAAGGTCTCTTTGGGCCTCAGGTTGAGAATGTGGGTTCTTTCCCACCTTGGCCCCAGCAGCTGAAAGGAGACCCTGCCATGGCCCAGATTTTTTTTTTTTTTTTCTCTAGGCCCTGTAGGTGGAGACCCTGGGCTGTCAGATCTTTACTACCTGCTGTCTGAACTCTTGCGGGTGGTGCAGATTTGGGTCTCTGCTAATCAGGCGGCTCAAGGTGCAAGCGCTTCTTGACAGGGACCAAGGTGCCAGGCCTACCCCCACAACTAAGATGAAACTGGGGTGCGGGGCCTGGCTGTGCCTGGGGCTCAGCTCGTGTTTGCTCTATGAGGCCCGAGGGAGCTGTGCCAGCCCTGCACACACAGCCTGCTCTGTTCTGGGGCCAGAGAGAGGGAATGGGTGGGGGGCAGCTCTCCTGGGAGCAAGGAGCAGGGAGGCTGGAGCAGGCAGGGGCCCCAGGCCCTGACAGCTCACTGGGATAGCTACAAAGGCTGGGTGATTTATTGCTGCTGTTCTCTTTCTCCCCATCTGGCTGGCAAAACCAAGTGGGACAAGACTTAAGAGAAAAGAAGGTGAAGAGCTGGTTGGGTTGTGGTGGGGCAGTTGTTCTATGCCCAGGCACCTTCAGGCCTATACCCCAGTGGGGTCTGCAGGGAAAAGCTTGGGCTGTCCCTCTTGCCAGAAGGGCTTTCTCAGGGCTCCTACAGCCAGCTGATTTCCTGCTCTTCAGATGGAACATCATTCCTTTCCTTTCCTTCTTTTTTGTGTCCTCAAGCATGATAAGCAATGCTCTACCACTGAGCTGCATTTCCAGCTGCTTTTTAAAAATAATATTTTATTTTTATTTATTTATTTGAGAGAGAGGCAGAGAGAGATAATGGGTACGCCAGAGCCTCCAGCTGCTGCAAACAACTCCAGATGCAGACGCTACCTTGTGCATCTGGCTTACAAGGGTCCTAGGGAATTGAACTATGGTCCTTTGGTTTTGTAGGCAAGCGCCTTAACCGCTAAGCCATTTCTCCAGCTGTTTGTTTTCTTATTTAGCTAATTATCACTGATCAGTGCCTGGGGAAACAAACTGAAACTGCAGAAGTCTGTTAGTGACTGGGTCAATACCATCACAGTCCATGGGAGGTATGGTGGGACTTGGGTCACAGAACTATGGGAATTCGGAGGATGGAGGTATCAGGGAGTGACTGTGGAGAGGATGCCTCCATTGGAGTTTTTGTTTTTTTATTTTTCTTTTTTGGTGTTTCGAGGTAGGGTCTTACTCTAGCCCAGGCTGACCTGGAATTCACTATGTAGTCTCTGGGTGGCCTAGAACTCATGGTGATCCTCCTACCTCTGCCTCCCATGTGCTGGGATTTAAGGTGTACACCACCATACCCTGTTCCATTTGACTTTTGAGGGTGAATTCAAAGTTTGGAGTGATCACTGTAACAAAGCCCTCCTGGCTGCACTCGCCCTTGGAGATTTTCTATGGGCCATGAGTCATTCGTCACTGGGGACAGCTGAGACCCTGCTCAGGGGCAGGAGAGGAGTGGCTGCATACCAGTGTGTCCGCAAGGTGGTGACTTCGGGGTTGGAATTCACCTTGCCCTCCTCTGTGGTTATTCTGACTAAGTTTGCTGTTTCTCCATGATGCCCCACTCTGGGCTTTTTTTTTTATTAAAAGATTTTATTTATTTATTTATTTGAGAGAGAGAGAGAGAGAGAGAGAGAGAGAGAGAATGGGCATGCTAGGGCCTCTAGCCACTGCAAAAGAACTCCAGATGCATGCACCACCATGTGCTGCTGGCTTATGTGGGACAGAGAGTTGAACCTGGGTCCTTAAGCTTCGCAGGCAAGCACCTTAACCGCTAAGCCATCTCTTTAGCCCCCTATTCTGGGCTTTTTTTTTTTTTTTTTTTCAATTTTTCTTTATTTATTTGAGAGAGAGAAATAGGCAGGGAGAGAGAGAATAGGCATGCCAGGGCCTCCAGCCACTGCAAACGAACTCCAGATGCGTGCACCCCCCTATACATCTGGCTTATGTGGGTCCTGGGGAATTGAACCTTGGTCCTTTGGCTTTGCAAGCAAGTGCCTTAACCACTAAGTCATTCTCCATCCCCACTCTGTTTTTTTTTTTTTTGTTTTGTTTTGTTTTGTTTTTTGAGGTAGGGTCTCATTCTGGTCCAGGCTGATCTGGAATTCACTATGTAGTCTCAGGGTGGCCTTGAACTCATGGCGATCCACCTACCTCTGCCTCCTGAGTGTGTGCCACCATGCCCAGCATTTTTTTTTTTTTTTTTTTCGAGGTAGGGTCTCACTGTAGCTTAGACTGACCTGGAATTCACTATGTAGTCTCAGGGTGGCCTTGAACTCATGGTGATGCTCCTACCTCTGCCTCCTGAGTGCTGGGATTAAAGGTGTGCGCCACCACACCTGCATTTTGTTTTATTTTTATTTATTTATTTGAGAATGACAGATAAAGAGGGAGAATGGGCACACCAGTGCATCCAGCCACAGCAAACAAACTCCAGATGCATGTGCCACCTTGTGCATTTGGCTTACGTGGGTTCTGGGGAATCGAGTCTCGAACTGGAGTCGTTAGGCTTCACAGGCAAGTGCTTAACCACTAAGCCATCTCTCCAGCCCCTCACTCTGGGCTTTTTTTTTTTCCAAAGATTTTATTTTTATTTATTTATTTATTTATTAGAGACAGAGAGAGGGAAAGAGAGAGGGAGAGTGAGAATGGGCGCGGCAGGGCCTCCAGCCACTGCAAATGAACTCCAGACATGTGCGCCCCCTTGTTCATCTGGCTTATGTGGGACCTGGAGAATCGGACCAGGGTCCTTAGGCTTCGCAGGCAAATGCCTTAACCCCTAAGCCATCTCTCCAGCCCCTCACTCTGGGCTTTTTAAAGGCAGAACAGAGTTACCTGTTATCCCAGGGCCATTTAGGACCTTTTTGGATTTTTTTTGTTTTGTTTTTTCAAGGTAAGGTCTCACTGTAGCCCAGGTCAACTGGCCTTGAACTCACAGTGATCCTCCTACCTCAGCCTCCTGAGTGCTGGGATTAAAGGTGTGCACCACCATGCCCTGCCCAGGACCTTTCTGGATGTGGTGACTGCTGGGTCCCTGGTGTTTCTGGTTATTGCCTGGTTGGAGTCTTACATCAGCTCTAACATGGAACACCTTAGTGCTGAGGCTGCTTTAGGACAGTAGGCTTCCTGGCCAAGACAGGGTTCAGGCCTCCTGGCCCCCTTTCCACTCTGCCCAGCATGGTCAGATACTAAGCAATGGCTGGGCACCCTCAAGTCTTGGTCTGGTCTCCTTTTGGGATCGTCCTGTTGTTAAAGGAGCCCTGGGTAGGCAGAGGTCCTCACCAGCAGTGGGGGAGTGGAGCCTTTTGCCCACCACCCACCCCCGCCTGCCATCTAATCCTCTGCTGGATCCTGTGACCTGCCTGGCATTCTCAGCCAGGAATCTGGTGCTTCTGACAGCAGTTGCTATATTGGGGGAATTGGGCACCGCCCTGGACACTGGAGGCCCCTACTCTTACCCTCTGCCATGCTCTTGTTAACTTCAAGGCAGAGTCAGTGTGGCAGCTTAGAGACTTGGACACCCAGATACCTGAAGTGATCTCAAGACCCCAGGTACAGTGGGGGAAAGGGCTGGGAGGGGTAAACCCAGGGTAAGCAGAAGAGCTTGGAAACTACCAAGTTCTTCCTGGGGACTTCTATCTCCCGACCACTCAGTCTTAGCTCTTGCGGTTCTCTGGGGGCGGGGGAGAGGAGGAAGCAGCGAGGCAAAGCTGTGACTAGCAGAGGGCTTTTGCCTAGCTCCCGAAGTGGAGGTCCGCCTTTCCTATTTACCCACCTGCCTTCCACAGCCCTAAATCCGCCACCATTCTGTGCTGCGGGGACACCATGGCTCCAGAAGAGGACGCTGGAGGGGAGGCCTTAGGGGGCAGTTTCTGGGAGGTGAGCAGCTGGGGCCTGGGTTTGGAGTGTCACTGAGATGCACCCCCCTTCTCTGGGCTCAGCCACCTGTCCAGGGGAGGAGCCTAGCTCTCAGCCCTAGACAGAAAAGGGGCTTCTCCCTGGTAAAGCCACCTCTCTCATATGTCCCCCAGGCTGGCAACTATAGACGGACAGTGCAGCGGGTTGAAGATGGGCACCGACTGTGCGGGGATCTGGTCAGCTGTTTCCAGGAGCGGGCGCGCATTGAGAAGGCCTATGCCCAGCAGCTGGCCGACTGGGCCCGCAAGTGGAGGGGCGCTGTTGAGAAGGGTGAGTCAGCATGCAGGCCTAGCCCTACTAGTAGAGGCTGTGAGGGTAGGACCCTTGGGGCAGCTTCTGCTTAAAGTTTTGTGGTCCTAGGGATGGAACACAAGTCCTCCAACATTCAAGATAAGACAGATCTACACGTCCACCCCTCTATCCATTTTCGAGAGGAGAAACTAGAGGTTCAGAAAGGCTAAGGGATTTGCCTGAAGTCACACACCTGGAAAGAGATAAAGGTGTAGTCCAGGCCTTCTGACTGGGTGGAAAGACTCCAAGCCATAGAGCTTATTTGCAGATTCGAGTTTCACTCTTGGCCCGTTCCTAGCTGTAGTGCTTCAGGAAAGTTAACCTAACTTCTCTGGGCTTCATTTTCCTTGCCTGTTCCATGTTGGTTATGACACTATCCCCATGATAGTGATAGAGGCAAGGATTCATAAGACTGCTCATGTCAGGGCACAGAGTAGGCATTCTGAATGGAGTAGCCACCCATGCTACTGTTCAGCTTTGTACATGCCTCATCTTATTTCTACCTGGCACCCAGAGTGGGACCCAGGAAGAGGGTTCATTTGGGGCAGTACCCCAGCCTGACCCAAGCTCATCCCTCTGCAGGCCCCCAGTATGGCACCCTGGAGAAGGCCTGGCATGCCTTCTTCACGGCAGCTGAGCGTCTGAGCGAGCTGCACCTGGAGGTGCGGGAGAAGCTGCACGGGCCAGACAGTGAGCGGGTGCGCACCTGGCAGCGTGGGGCCTTCCACCGCCCAGTGTTGGGTGGCTTCCGGGAGAGCCGGGCTGCAGAGGATGGCTTCCGCAAGGCCCAGAAGCCCTGGCTAAAGAGGCTGAAGGAGGTGAGGCTGGGATTGGTGGGTATCCAAAGCAGGCCCCCTCCGGGTCTGCACCAGCCAGTGGAGGCGTTTGGGATCTAGAGTTTCCATTGTCGTGTGTGTCAGGTGGAGTCTTCCAAGAAGAGCTACCACACAGCTCGGAAGGATGAGAAGACCGCTCAGACCCGGGAGAGCCACGCAAAGGCAGACAGTGCAGTATCCCAGGAACAGTTGCGGAAACTGCAGGAGCGGGTGGGACGCTGCACCAAGGAGGCAGAGAAGGTATGGGCCAGGGCAAGGCTTTCTGGAGGAAGGTTTCTCCCCAGGTCCCTTTCTGCTCTCCAACATCCTTCCCTCTTGAATTCCCAGTGTCACCCTCTGTCTAGATGCTCATATAAAGAAAGGGGTACTGCATTTCTACTTCCTTCAGGGAGCCACCTTTGATGTCTTCTACTTTATCACATAGTTTGACCCTTTCTAAATATTTTATTTATTCATTTGAAAGAGAGAAAGATGCAGATAGAGAGAAGGAATGGGCACGCCAGGGCCTCAAGCCATTCAAATGAACCCCAGATACATGTACCATCTCATACATCTGGCTTTATGTGGGTACTGGGGAGTCAAACCTGGGTCCTTGGGCTTCACAGGTAAGCTCCTTAACCACTAAGCCATCTCTCCAGCTCTTGCCCAGATTCTTATAGGTACTGTGCCTGAATGTCACTTCCCCTCTTAGGCACTCCGGTCCTTGAGGACAGGAAGCCGGTCTCAGGCCTGCTTGTCCTTGGTGGCTAGTCTAGTCTTGTGGCTGTGCCTGGTGAATACTGGTCCAGTACTGAGTGGAAGGCAGTCTGTTCTCACTGGCTCTGTCTCTCCCTCACAGATGAAAACTCAGTATGAACAGACGCTGGCAGAGCTAAACCGCTACACGCCACGCTACATGGAGGACATGGAACAGGCTTTCGAGAGCTGCCAGGCTGCTGAGCGCCAGCGGCTCCTCTTCTTCAAGGATATGCTGCTCACATTGCACCAGCACCTTGACCTCTCTAGTAGTGACAAGTATGATTTATGGAGTCCCCTCTACCTCCCCTGGGCTCTGGCTGGGCTGATGGCATTAGGGATTCAGGGGCCTGGGACTTGCCTGTCTGATTGAGTGACTTTGGCCACAGGTTCCAGGAACTCCACCGAGACCTGCATCAGGGCATCGAGGCAGCCAGTGATGAAGAGGATCTGCGCTGGTGGCGCAGCACCCATGGACCAGGCATGGCCATGAACTGGCCACAGTTTGAGGCATGTTCTGCAGCGTAGATGGGACTTGGAGATGGGTTAGGCTTGCTGTGGGCTCTGAGAGGAGCCAGAGTTTGGGATGAAGTTGGTGAAGGTGGCCCAGATGGTTCTGCTGCCACCTTAACCATAGCCCAGCCTAACCTTAAGCACTATCCCCACAGGAATGGTCACTGGACACACAGAGAGCCATCATCCGGAAGGAGAAGGGTGGCCGGAGCCCCGATGAGGTTACTCTGACCAGCATTGTGCCCACAAGAGATGGCACTGCACCTCCACCCCAGTCAACAGCATCTCCAGGGTGAGAGATCTGCCCACCTTTCTTCTTTCTTGCTTTTTTCTTTCACACCAGAAGTGAGTTGGAAGTTGATGCCAGACCTAAGGGCTAACTTAGAAGTCATGAAGCTATTGCACAGGGGTTTAGGTTTGCCACACAGTCCCTGTATTCCTTTTTTTTTTTTTTTTTTTTTGTTTGTTTGTTTGTTTTTGAGGAAGGGTCTTGCTCTAGCCCAGGCTGACTGGAATTCACTATGTAGTCTCAGGGTGGCCTTGAACTCACAGCGATCCTCCTACCTCTGCCTCCCAAGGCAGATTAAAGGAGTGTGCCACCACGCCTGGCTCCCTGTATTCCTTCTTGCTTTGGCTGTGCGTCATCTCTGCACAGGAATTGCACCAGAGTTCACAGTTGTAAGTGGCAGAGGTGTGACTGTTCTTTCAGCTCCTTCCTACTCTGCCTCTTTAGCATCCAAGGGGAAGGCCCTTTGCCCTGAGTACTGGGTGAGATCTGTAGCCCAGGGTCTTCCTTGTGCCCTGAGCTGTTCTCTTGTGTCTCTCATTCAGCACTGGGCAGGAGGAGGACTGGTCCGATGAAGAGAATTCCCGGAAGGCTGCCACTGGGGTGCGGGTGCGGGCACTTTATGACTATGCTGGCCAGGAAGCTGATGAGCTGAGCTTCAGAGCAGGTACCTTTGGTGCCTGTTTTTTAGTCCTTGACGGGTTTCAGCCCCTGCCCTACTTGTCTGAACAGTGCGGGGGACCAGGGAAGCCAGAGACTCCTTTATCAAAAAGCCATTTCTCCATCTGTTCAGAGTCCAGCCAGTTGGGGCCTGATTATTGTCTCCCCACGCGTCTGGGATTGGGGTGGTTTGCTGGCTGTGACCTGTCTGAGCTGGGTTTCCTCTAACCAGCAGACCCTTGCGCTACCCTCTTAGTCCTTGACCCAGTTTTGGGACCAGCCTGGTCACTACCATTGGCAGTGACCAATCCTTCTTCCCCCAGGAGAGGAGCTGCTGAAAATGAGCGAGGAGGATGAGCAGGGCTGGTGCCAAGGCCAGTTGCAGAGTGGCCGCATTGGCCTGTATCCTGCCAATTATGTGGAGTGTGTGGGTGCCTGAGCGCCCTGACAGCCCTAATGCAGTGTCTCTCCATCCTCGGCCAGAGCCCAGCCGCTTCTGGACTGTCGGACCTGAGGGCCCTGAACCTTATGCTGCTGCTCTCCTTCTGTCCCTTGGAGGGGGGAGGAAGTCCTGGGGCCCAGGAAGGGGAGGGGCCTGTGCCTAGGAAGGGACTGACAGGGAAGGGCCTACTAAGCCTAGGTTGAGGGCAGGATGGGAGGTTAGAGGGGACAGAGGGCCCAGGGTGCTGAGCCTCCCCAGGAGCAGTTGGGTCTTCCCAGGAGGGGAGGATCCAGTTCCTGAACTGTTTGGAGTTGCTGGGATAGGGTTGAGGTGCGCATAGTTTTGGGCTGGGAGCACCCTCTTTTGTGACTTGTAGTGTGTATTAAACTTGATCAAAAACAAAAACACTGTCAAGCGTTGTGTGAATCTTTTGCATACTCCATCCTTGCACCAGGAAGGAGGCACCGAGGGAAGTTTCCGGGCTGTGTGTGTTATGGGGCTGGGGATGGACAAGGATTTGCCTTTTAGTAGCTGCCTTGGAACTTCAGGTTCCTATCTGAACTGGAAAGGACTTGCAATCAGATTTGCCATGAGCCGGCCACGTCTCCAGACACGTCGATGGAGCTGTTGTGTTCTTGGGACCGATGGGACAAGGAACGCTTGGGAGACTTCATCATTATTCATCAAAGTAACAGAGCTAGGACCATGGCTTCCAGTCCCTCGTCCGCTAGCAACACTCCGCTATGCGAAAGCGCTGGCTGCACGCGCGCGCGTCAAGGAAGTTTGGACCGGCCCCCGAGCCGTCGCCTGGCCCGCCTGCGGATTGGCTGGACGAGAGCGGCGTGTACTCACGCCCCTTGTAGAGCTCGGGCTGCTGACGTCCTGCTTCAGTTCTGCCGCTTTCTCATTGGTCTAGATGGGGCCAAATCACTCCACTCCTCCGCTGCTCGCCGCACTGTCGTGGCTGGCCGGTTGGCCCGCCTTCTCCGCCTCGGATTGGCCCGCTGTGGCACCCGTCGGCCGCGGTTGTGTCTGGGAAGGAGAGAAAATGGCGGCGGAGCCGAGCAAGACCGAGATCCAGACTCTTTTTAAGAGGCTTCGCTCAATTCCAACCAACAAGGTGCTTGGGCAGGAGGGACGCGGGAACTGACTCCAACCGAGTGGGGGGTCTCCTGCCCCCCTGTGGCCTGAAGGCGGGAGGGGCGGAGGGGGAGGTTTTCCTTGGCCTCTCGGGCCTCGACTCGGGGTCTCTGACCACTAGTCCTCGTCGTCTCCGCTCAGGCTTGTTTCGACTGTGGCGCCAAGAGTCCGAGTTGGGCCAGCATCACGTACGGTGTATTTTTGTGCATTGACTGCTCCGGAGTGCATCGCTCCTTGGGCGTCCACCTCAGCTTTATCAGGTGGGTTCCGTGCGGGCGCTGGTCAGCGAGGAGGGGACAGTCCCCCCACTGGGACCGCTCCGAATTCGGGGCTTGGAAGCTCACTGTGGGAGGGAACCGCTTGTGTGGGCTCCTTGCCACAACATCTGGATTGGAAACCCTTCTTTCCTTCATGGTCGTTGTGAGACTCAGCTTAGTTGGGGGTGGGGGGAGTTATTGCACTGACTTTATAGCAGATAGATTGGCCGAATAGGTCTCTAGTGAGTCTGGTTGTCTTTAAGGGAGAACCAAACCTGAGATTTCATCCCTGAGAAGGCGACCTGCTTTCAGATCTGGGGAAATAATTAGTACCCTTTGGGATAGGGGATTGGAGAACAAAGCTTTCAAGCACCGGGCAGAGCAGAGGAAATAGGGCAAGTGACTGGTTGTTTCCTGGTCATTCATAGCAGGCCAAATGACAGGTGTAGTTTTGCTAGGGAAGCATGCCCTGGTATGTGCTGTTGGTGACACATAGCCATTGTACACAGGTCCACAGAGTTGGATTCCAACTGGAACTGGTTGCAGCTGAGGTGTATGCAGGTTGGCGGGAATGCCAATGCGGTAAAGCTTTTACCTTCTTTTTTTTCAATATTTTTTAATTTACTTATTTGAGAGAGGGAGATGAGAAAGAGAGAGAGAGAGAGAGAAAGAATGGGCACACCAGAGACTACCCATTCCAAACGAACTCCAGATGTATGCTCCATCTTGTGCATCTGGCTTACAAGGGTACTGGCGAATCGAACCTGAGGTCCTTTGGCTTTGCCTGCAAATGTCTTAACTGCTAAGCCATCTCTCCAGCCCTTTCCCCATTCTTTTGCCTGCATACTAACTTTTCCTGACTTCCTAGGAAGTTTCTAGGTTTCTTTATCCAGAGTGTTCCTGGCTGTATGATACCACCATATACTGATTTCTAAACTTAGAAAATTGTCATAACTCCCCCCAAAAGGGTTTCAAAGTCAAACTGAACTGGCAAGATGCTCTTAGAAAAAGTTCAGGGAGCCAGGTGTGGTGGCACACGCCTTCAGTTTCAGCACTTGGGAGGCAGCAGGGTTGAATGAAATCAAGGCTTCATTCAGTCCTCTCAGGTATTTTATGAAGGAATTTTGGAGGCATATTACTTCTGTGAAGAACTGCTGCTGTCAGTAGTGCATCATTACATATGAATGATAACCCAGCAGTTTAAGAGTGCCTCCTGTAGCCAATAGTTTTGTTCTGATGAGAGCACTTGTACTTACTCTTGGCTCTGTAGACTGCCTTTTTCCGTCAACATGGATGTATGGCCAATGATGCCAACGCCAAATATAATAGTCGAGCTGCCCAGATGTACCGAGAGAAGATCCGGCAGCTGGCGAGTGCAGCCCTGGCTAGGCATGGCACAGATGTAAGTTGCTGCATTGGGAGTGGTAGGGTAGGGCTATTTAGAACCCCAAATCACAGGGTCTTCTTTCTTTCAGCTTTGGATAGATAACATGAACAATGCTCCCAGTCACTCACCAGAGAAAAAAGAGTCTGATTTCTTCACAGAACACACTCAGGTAAGTACCCACAGGAAACATTTCCCCCAGTTGTTCCTGATAAGTGGTTTATTTATCAAGCCCCCAAATCTTTTGTGATCATGGTATAGATTGCCTTTGCTTAAGTATGATTATTTCAGAGACTATCTGACCCCCCCCCCCCACTTGGTGACTACTGGCTGCTGGGCAGGCCCTGGTGTTTCCTCCACCTGTGAATAGTAGTGTGATGGAATCCTTAAGAATGGACCCTGTGTACTGAGGGGGTGGAGAGGAGAAGCTTGAAGGCTCAGGTCTCAGGAGCCCCAAACAACTTTCCCTAGATTTTCCAGAAAGGAACTGAAGTTGGGGACCTTGTGAAGATTACCTCCACTGTGACTCACCTTTGTGAGGAAGGTCCCCCTCTGTTGACCATGGGCATGAAGTCAATCTCAGTTTGCAACCCTGCTTCTCTACTTGGCACTTCTTTGATGTGGCTAGTCACTTAACCTGTCAAAACTTCATAGGGCCTGTAGTGATAATTCAATCTGTTATGTAGTCCCTAGATTTGTGCTTGGCACATGGTGGGTGTAAGAGTTATTAGTGGTTTTTCAATTAGGGAATGGGCTCTGGCAATAACCAAACAGTTGGGGGAGGGGAGGCTACTGTTTTCCTGCATCTTTCTTCCTTGGTGAATAGTAGCTATAATCTTTTTTTTGGTTTTTCCAGGTAGGGTCTTGCTCTAGCTCAAGCTGACCTGGAATTCAGGTCTCAGGGTGGCCTTGAACTCATGGCAATCCTCCTACCTCTGCCTCCCAAGTGCTGGGATTAAAGGCGTGCGCCACCACGCCCGGCTAGTAGCTATAATCTTATTGCTAACCTCCAGTCTTCTTCATAGCTAGGAGTAGGGTCTTGTACTCCATAGGTACTTCCAGGTTCTTGCTAGCTAGAGGACTCACAGAGGCTTCTGTGATTTTGCCTCTTTTTCAGCCCCCTGCCTGGGACACAACAGTCACTGAGCCTTCAGAGACCCAGCAGCCAGCCCCACCTGCAGAGAGCAGTAACCTGGCACGTGAGTTCATCCTAGATTCTATCCCAGTGCCTTGCCCCTGGGAAGAGCTTTGGGATTGGAAAAGGACTGTTTTAGGAGAGGGGATGCTTCTGCATTCTTGGGTGGAGTAGGATTCATTTCAGTCTCTTGGAGGAAGTGGTGGATATTTATCTTTTTGTGACAAGCTGAGGAAAGCCAGTGACTTATGTCCACAACCTCCCTTAAGGAAGATTGCAGGATATTAGTAAGACCCTCATACCTCACTTCTGTCATTGCATCCATAGAGCCTGAGCATGGACCCAACACCGACCTGCTTGGCACCTCACCCAAAGCCTCTCTGGGTATGACACCTGGCAGGTGTGGGATGGCTGGGAGAGGGTGGGCCTCAAGTGTTTGTTTCAGATCTCTGCTGCCTGATGATGGGGACTAAAGCCACAAGAGACTGAGCACCTGACATCTCTGGAGTGGGGACTGGGATTGAAGTCCTGTTTGCAACATTGACTTCAGTGCTGAGCCCTTTAAGTTGACAAATCTGGGTGGCTGCCTCTTGAGTATGAAGCTGGTGGGGAAGCTAGCATGGATCTGGACACCAGTGCCTGGTACTGGGCAGGGTTGGCCTATCTTGTCCATAATGAGCTCTGGGATAGCTCTGAGCTGCTGATCGTTAGAGTTGATATTGTCTTTTTAAAGCCAGTGTCTGGGCTGTCCAGCTCTTCTACTCTCTTGTCTTTAGAGGCCTTCAGATTTGGTTAGGGTAAATAATCCCTTTGCTGACCTTGGTTTATTTTGTTGACTCTTGGGGGTGGGGCCAGGAAGCCAGCAGAGGGACTGTCTAACTGATCCCATGAGAAGGCTGGCATAGCTTGGTTTGAAGCAGGCTTTGTACAGGGAGCTCTGTAGAAATTCTGGGGTAGGCCTTTGTAAGCCACAAGTCTGTTTCTCCTCCAGAGTCTATGTATCTGTCACCTAAAGGGGCCCCTCCTGCCAGAGGTAACCAGCAGCGGCTTGAGCTTGGTCACTGCTCGCTGGCTTTCTGCTCCAGGGGCTGGCACAGGCTAGTGTTCAGCTGCTGCTCCTGCCTAACAGTCTTCACTGTGGTTCAGGGACATTGTCTCTGGTGCTTCAGAGCTAGGCTCCTGTTGTAGTCTGCTGGATGTCAGTAATCTCTCCTGATTTTGTCTTTGGCTTAAAGGCTCTTGGTTGAAACTGGTAGTGACAGCTTTGCCTTCCCCTGCCTGAAGCTATTTTCTTTAGACATTCTTGTGAAACTGCATGGAATGGACTAAGCCACTGTCTCTGAGCTTCCTTTGTCCTAGCTCATGCCTACCCTCTTTCTCACACAGAACTGAAAAGCTCTATAATTGGCAAGAAGAAGCCAACAGCAGCTAAGAAAGGGGTAGGTGGGGAGAGGCAGAATGGCAGGGTGATTGGGAGTTGAGAGTCAAGACTGCCTGGTTTCCCCTACCGTGTCATGTTCTGGCCATGTGACTGGCAAAGGTACTTGTCTGAACCTCATCTGTGAAAAGGATTTAAAGATACTCATTTTCAGGGGGCTGGGAAGTAAGCAAGATCAAGCACATCTGGTACTTAGTAGAGTGCTGGGCACACAGCAGTCCCTAGTCATCAACTGCCTTCATTCAGTGAGCCCTGGGGGAGGGGGACTTTGTGAGGTAACCTCATACTTAGTTCTAGCAGAACCACCCTTCTCTCTCAGCCCTGTTCATTGGGCTCCTGCTTAGTTGAGAGTAATGCTACAGTGCCCATCCAGGGAGGGAGCTGAGGAAACCTATTGGCAAGGCCCCATGGTACATGGTTCTCTCCCCCAGCTGGGTGCCAAGAAAGGCCTAGGGGCCCAGAAGGTGAGCAACCAGAGCTTCAGCGAGATTGAGCGGCAAGCCCAGGTGGCAGAGAAGCTCCGAGAGCAGCAGGCAGCTGATGCCAAGAAGCAGGCGGAAGAGTCTGTGTGAGTGTTTGCCACAGTATCCCTGGGTTATGTGGCGGTTGGTAGAGGGGTAACATGGGTGGCAGCTTTTGACTGTTCATATTCCCCATAGGGTTGCCTCTATGCGTCTGGCCTACCAGGAGCTCCAGATCGATCGTAAAAAGGAGGAGAAAAAGCTACAGAACCTTGAAGGGAAGAAGCGAGAGCAGGCTGAGAGGTTGGGCATGGGCTTGGTTTCCCGAAGGTGAGACTTAGATCTGGGTGTGGCAAGGAAATGCTATTGTTTTCCTGGGAACTAGTACTGGTCCTACCCAGCAAATCAGGGTTCCTTGCTTAGTCTTCCTTCAAGGCTGAAGAGATGGTTTTGTCTTAAAATTCCTAGTAGAATGGTGGCCCACATTAGTGAATTAGTGCTATTTCATTACATGCTAGGTTGGTGCTTATTAATGAGGCTGCCATGAGCACGTTAAGTTGTGAGACAGTTCTTTATTTTCAAGACCTCCCTGAGAACTTGCAGGGCTTTCAACGTGTATATAGTCCTTGTCTACTAAATGACATGGGTTCGATCATATACTGTCACACCTCAAATGATCCCCACACATTCAAGTGCTCCTGCATTGGTCAGTATGCTTTCTTTTTCAGAACTGCTGGGTTTGTGTTGCTGGGCTTTTCTTAAGTTTAGAAAGATTTGATTTTAGAATATTATAGAGCATACCAGAAGGAAAGAAGGTGAAACTCCTGTCAGTCAGGAGGGATCCTAAGTTGGTAACCTCTGCTGTGGTTTCTTAACAAAAGCAAGTGCTGATCAGGTCTCTGTTGCATTTTGTGTTACACTGTGAGTTACATCTAGAGGTTTCAGTGGTAGATTTTTTTTTTTTTAATTGGAAAATCTGGGAGCTGGGGAGGTAGCTCAGTTAGGAGAGTTTGCCTAATGCCTGAAGATCTAAGTTTGATACCCAGTACCTCCCCCCAAAAAAACAAAAACAACAAAGGGGGGGGCTGGAGAAATGGCTAAATAGTTAAGGCACTTGCCTGCAAAATGTAAGGACTTGAGTTTGATTCCCTAGGGCCCACATAGGAGCCAGGTGCACAAAGTGGAGCATGTGTCTGGAGTTATTTTGCAGTGGCTTGAGGTTCTGGTGTACCTATTTTCTTTGTCTGCCTCTTTCTCTCAAATAAATAAAATTAAATTTAAAAAGCCTAAAAAGGGGGAAAGTCTTAGCTGTGACTAGCCTATATTAAGTGGTGACTGCTCTTTTCAAGGAGGCATGAACTTATTATATGGACCTATTTACTCAGATATGAAAGTAGTTTGTGGGAGGTATTGTTAGATTCTTTGTACAGATGAGAAAATTGAGACTCAAGAGTTATTAAGGGGCTGGAGAATGGCATAGTGGTTAAGGTGCTTGCCTACAAAGCCAAAGAACCCATGTTCGATTCCCCAGAACCCATGTAAGCCAGATGCACAGGGGGTTGCATGCATTTGGTTTACATCGGCTGGAGGCTGTGGTGCACCCCTTCTCTCCCTCTCAAATAAATAAAGGGGAAAAAAAGAGTTATTAAGCAACTTAAAGGCCTACAAACCTAGTAGCTGGTAAAATTTATATTTTGAAAACAAAACTTTCCTTTTTGTCCAGGTTGACTTGGAATTCACTATGTATTCTCAGGCTGGCCTTGAACTCAAGGCAATCTTCCTACCTTTGCCTCCCAAGTGCTGGGATTAAAGGCGTGCGCCACCACATCCTGCTCACAAAACTTTTATTCTAAATTCAGTAATTTTTTATTAATTAATTTATTTATTTGAGAGAGAGAGAATGGGCGCATCAGGACCTCTAGCCACTGCAGACGAACTGCAGATGCATGTACCCCTTGTGCATCTGGCTTACGTGGGTCTTGGAGAATTGAACTGGGATCCTTTGGCTTTGCAGGCAAATGCCTTAACCACTAAGCCATTTCTCCAGCCCTCAGTAATTTTTTTTTTTTTTAGTCATTATGTTCTACTTCTCTGAAAGAAGAAAAGTCTGAGTATTTTCATTTGATCATTTAGACATGGGTTGGTTGTAATATCTTATTCCTTGTCAGTCTGTATGCTGTTAGTGTAATGACAGCTAATAACTGAATCACAAGGTTTTGTTTTGTTTTTTAAATATTTGAGAAAGAGGGGGATGGAGGGAGGGAGGGAGAGAAAAGAAGAGGCAGATAAAGAATGGCATGCCAGGGCCTCTAGCCACTGCAAACAAACCCCATACACATGTGTCACCTTGTGCATCTGGTTTACATGGGTACTGGGGAATCAAATCTGGGTCCCTAGGCTTCACAGGCAAGTACCCTAACTGCTAAGCCATCTCTCCAAACCTCTCCCCCCCCCCTTTATTTTATTTTACCTATTTATTTATTTATTTTGGTTTTTCAAGGTAAGGTCTCGCTCTAGCCCAGGCTGACCTGGAACTCACTCTGTATTCTCAGGGTGGCCTCGAACTCCTGGCAATCCTCCTACCTCTGCCTCTTGAGTGCTGGGATTAAAGGCATAAAGGCATGTGCCACCATGCCCGGTCTCCCCACTTTATTTTTTAAACAGAATTTAAACCTGGCCTACCCATTTTAAAGCCTAATTGCAAAATTTCACTCTTTGGGGTTCTTGGAAGCTATGGTTTTTTTTTTTTTCTTTTCTTTTTTTGAGGTAGTGTCTCACTCTAGCCCAGGCTGACCTAGAATTCACTGTATTTAGTGTCAGGGTAGACTCGAACTCACAGTGATACTCCTACCTCACCCTCTCAAGTGCTGGGAGTAAAAGCATGTGCCACCACACCCAGCTATAGATATATATTTTTAAATTTTATTTATTTATGTGCAAGCAGAGAGAGGGAAAGATAGAAGAGAGAGAGAGAGAGAGGAATGGGCATGCCAGGGCCTCTAACCACTACAAACTCCAGGTGCATGTGCCCCTGTGTATCTGGCTTATGTGGATCCTGGAGAATCAAACTGGGATCCTTTGGCTTTGCAGGCAAACGCCTTAACTGCTAAGCCATCTCTCCAGCCCTAGATATTTTTTAATGAGTTTATTTAAATAAAATTAATCCTAAAAGTGCCTCTGTGGATTCTGACAGAAGTGAGGAGGCATAAAGTGATACTGCCTGCTCATCCCAGGGAATGCTGGTACATCCAGGTCTTGGTGCCTCAGCCAGATTTTGTGCTAAGAAATGTTCTTCCTATTTTATTTTATTATTTTATTTTGCCTTTTTCCTTCATTTATATTTCTATACATTTTTATTTAAGAGAGAGAGAGAGAATGGGCATGCCAGGGCCTATTGCCACTGCAAATGGACTCCAGACATATGCATCACTTTGTGCATCTGGCTTTCTGTGGGTACTGGGGGAGTGAACTTGACTGATAGACTTTGCAAGCAAGTGCCTTTAACCACTGAGCCATCTCCCCATGTATCCTTTTTTTTTGTTTGTTTTTTCATTTTTCGGTTTTTTAAGGTAGGGTCTCACTCTAGCCCAGGCTGACCTGGAATTCGCTATGTAATCTCAGGGTGGCCTCAAACTCATGGCGATCCTCTTAACTTTGCCTCCTGAATGCTGGGATCAAAGGCGTGCACCACCACGCCCAGCCCGTGCTATCCTTTTTGCATGCATGCATCTATTATGTAGTCCATGGTGTAGTAAGGCTAGGAGTTGATGTTAACAAGGGAGGTAGATCGAGTCTGCTAGTACATGCTTGTAATCCCAGCACCTGGGAGGCTGAGGCACTAGGATCTCTAGTCCCAGGTCAGCCTGAGCTACATAGTGGCCAGTCTATGTGAGAAAGAAACAGGATACAGAGAGGGACAGAGTGGAGGGTGGGAGAGAAGAAACTGACTTTTACATGGTATACATTATTAAAACAGGACTGGCCCAGTGCTGGCCCAGACAGGGATGTTGGGGAGGCTGGGAAAGGAGGGTATGGATGGAGTCTGGGGAAGCAGACCCAGCATCTGGGCAGTTTCTCATGAACAGCAAGCTGATAGATGCTTAGCACCAATCTCATGCCTGCTCTACTTTCCTACACAGCTCCATCTCCCACTCTGTATTGTCTGAGATGCAAGTGATCGAGCAGGAAACCCCAGTTAGTGCAAAATCATCCCGGTCGCAGCTGGACTTGTTTGATGATGTTGGAACTTTTGCCTCTGGACCTCCAAAGTAAGGCTGTTGCTGGAGCATAGACTGGACTATTGTGTTCCTTGCCAGGCTTAACGGGACCATTCTGCTATTTCCCTAGGTACAAGGATAACCCCTTTTCCTTGGGAGAAACTTTTGGTTCCCGCTGGGATACTGATGCATCCTGGGGTATGGACAGGGTAGAGGAGAAGGAGCCAGAAGTGACCATCTCAAGCATACGGCCTATTTCAGAAAGGTAGTGTGGACTGGGGTATCACTGTCCTGTAGAACTTTTTGTGGTAGAAATATTATATAGCTACACTATCTAGTATATGTGACTATTAGCTAGCTTTGTGGCTATTAACCCAAAAAAGTAGCTAGTGCTACAAAGGAACTAAATTTTGAGTGTAATTCAATGTAATTTTAGTAAGTATAAATAGCCACACGTGTCTATTATTAGTGCAGGGATCGGCTTTGTTTTGAGCTGTGCTTTATCACAGTGTGGTAGCCTCTTTTGCTTGGCATATATTTTTCTGGTGGGAAAGGACTGATTTTCTGTTCAGTCCTACTATCCCTCTCATGTGTGCCTCTGGTCCTCGTTGTGCTGACTGATTGCAGTGCTGGGATCAAACTGAGGGCTTTGTTCCTGTTAGGCAAATGCTGTGCCACCAGCCACCAAGCTGTACTTCTCACCCCACCCCCTATTTACTTTTTTTTTTTTTTTTTGGTTTTTGAGGTAGGGTCTCACCATCCCACGCGTGCACCACCATGCCTGGCCCCCCCTTATTTACTTTTTAAAACCTCATTTTCTCTTATTCTGGGTAGTGTTCTGTTGATTAAGTTATCTGTAGAACATCATTTTGTAAAATTGAAACATAAATAACCATTTCACAGGGCTGTTGGAAGGATTAAATGTAGTGAAAGTTGTAAAGCCTCTAGCTTTAGAGTCTGCATCTTCAGTGCTGAGTGGCCATGCCTTTTTAGCGAGCATGCTAAAGGAGGTGCCATACCTAATCACAGTAGCAGAGTAGGTATGAACTAGGAAAACGGAGCTGTGTTGACAGATACTGACTAGGATTATTCAGGTAGCAACAGTGACGATGTGGCAGCCTGGTCCTTGATGAAGCTGTAGTGGTTTGGATCATAAGCTTAGAGCTCAAGCCATATTTCCACTGCATTTAATATAAATAATTTAGGCTCTCTGTGATGGGCTAAAGTATGAAGTAGGGAGAGGGAATTCTGGAATCCATATGGAGGGTCTTGGTCAGGGGAGAAGGTCCCTGAGTCCCAAAGCCACAGACAGAATAGGACATGGCAAGCCAAGGCCAAAAGACCATGGCCATTTTTTGTTGTTGTTGTTGTTGTTGTTGTTGTTTTTGTTTTGTTTTTTGAGGTACAGTCTCGCTCTAGCTGAGGCTGACCTGGATTCACTATATAGTTTCAGGGTGGCCTTGAACTCACAGCAATCCCAGTGCTGGGATTAAAGGTGTATACCCAGCTTCCCCCCCCTCCCCCAAGGTAGAGTTTCACTCTAGTCCAGGCTGATCTGGAATTCACTGTGTAGTCTCAGGGTGGTCTCGAACTCATGGTGATCCTCCTACCTCTGCCTCCTGAGTGCTGGGATTAAAGTTGTGCGCCACCATGCCTGACTTAAGGTATCACTTTTTCAAACCTCTGAACTCTCTTTCCCCTGATGATGGGAAGGATCAGAGATGTTGTACATTGGCCCCAACAGAGCTACAACCCGGAGGGATGTGGAGAGTCGGAGCTCAGGCCTTGAATCCAGTGAAGCACGTCAGAAGTTTGCAGGAGCCAAAGCCATTTCATCTGACATGTTCTTTGGGCGAGAGGTGGATGCTGAGGTGAGTGGAATTGGCTACATGGCAGCAGCAGGTACATGAGCTTCCTCATAGCTTGGCCAAAATCTTTGATCATTGGCAGAAAGATTCCCCAGATCTTGCCTTTCCTTTCCCTCCTTCTTTCAATGCCATTTATTTATTTATTTATTTATTTATTTATTTATTTATTTATTTATTTGCTTGCAAGCCAGGAGAGAGAAGAAAGAGAATGAGCATGCCAGGGCCTCCAGCTACTGCAAACTCCAGATGCTTGTGCCACTTTGTGCATTTGGTTTACATGGTTACTGGGGAATCAAACTCAGGTCATTAGCCTTTGCAGGCAAGCACCTTAACTGCAGAACCATCTCTCCAATCTCAGTTCTTGCCTTTTCTTAACACAGTATGAAGCCAGGTCTCGGCTACAGCAGCTCTCAGGCAGCAGTGCCATCAGCTCTTCAGACCTCTTTGGGGACATGGATGGAGCTCATGGAGGAGGTAGGGCCTCAGTGAGGTGGCACTATCAAGACCTGTGAGCAAACCTGGAGGACCCTACTAGCTGGGGAGGGCTCCTGAAGGGCTCTCAATCACCCTTTTCCTTACTTTCACAGGAAGTGTATCTTTGGGGAATGTGCTTCCTACAGCCGACATTGCCCAGTTTAAGCAGGGTGTCAAGTCTGTGGCAGGCAAGATGGCTGTGCTGGCCAATGGTGTGATGAATTCTTTGCAGGTGAGGCTGGGCTGCTGGACCAGGGGAAGAGGTCTAAAGAGTAGCGTGTGGAGATTTGCCTTCTACTGCACTCAGACACTGCTTCTGGGTAGCCACTGGCAGCCTTAAGGAGAGCAAGCATCTGCTTGCCTTTGTCCTAGCCCTGTACTGTGCTGGCCCTCTCCCTTAGGTGATACTGCGTCTTTACTGATTTGTCCAAGCTTGTCACCTCTGCTGTTGTTTCTCTTCCCTCCTGGCTTCAGTTAGATGTAGGGGGGTCTTCCCCCTTGATGAGTGCCTTCTACCTATGGGGGGACCTCAGTTCTGCTGTGGGTGTGTTGGAGAGGCAGTGTGCATACTGGGAAGCTCTTGCAGGTTACAGACTGACTTTGTTTTTTTCTTCTCCCTGCTCCCAGGATCGCTATGGTTCATACTGATCCAGTCTCCGTGGCTCAGGCTTGTGGTGGTGACAGCAAGAATCCCATGATTCCCAGGCTGGGGACGCTTGCCTTGTGGAACTGGGGATTTGTTAACTTTCTGCGTGTGGTGTGTGAATGGGGTGGCCTTGGAGGATCTTGAGTGAGAGGAATGGTCAACATCAGCACTTGTCCTCCACCTGTGGATTAAGCCTCTTTCCTCATCCCCCAGCACCCTCTCCTCTATGCTAATGTTCTCTCCAGTCTTGCCCCAAAGCTGCTGCTCACTTGGCCTGCTGCACTTCAAGTGAGGGGATTCTCTTGGGATGGCTTATTCAGGGTTCAGCTCTTCCCCAAGTAGGGAAGACATAAGGCTTTTGTGGGCTCTAGTATCCTTCTAGGTGGTCTGGGGGCTTGGGCCTCCACCCTCTGGAGACAGGGGAGGCCTACTAAGTGTTGAGCTGTAGATCAGCCCTCAGGGAGAGGTTCTGGACTTGCCACTGCTCTTGTTGCTGCCAGTGGCCTCTTAGTGCCAGGAGAAGATAGGGTAGGAGAAGGACCTTGGTGCCTTAATAAGGGCTAGAACCTTTACCTGGCACCTTTGGGATCAGCGTGGAGACTGTAGTGATCTTCCCATGTCATCACCATCACTTGGAAGCTGACCTCTACTAGGTGTCTAAGAGGCCTTCCCCGCTGTTACTGTTGGCCACGGTACCTTCTGTCCTTGCCTGAGAATCTCTGCCTGCTTGGGGTCTCATCTGCTCTGTGTCCTAACTGGACGCTGTGAACCTGCTATTGACTGTGGAAACTGAGGCCATGAGAGACAGAAGCAGGCCCCTGGGGCTCAGCTTTCATCCTCTCCATCATCCTGGGCTTAGGGGGCCTGGATAGCACCTCATCAGAGAGCTTGAGGGACCTGCACCTGCGGGTCCCACCCTCTGGCAGCTGGGCCACACACTGTGTCATCCTTGGTGCCATCTTCCCCTGCCATGCTGGCAGTCTGGGCCCAACCCTACCTGTGGATTGCAGGTTGGGCTCCCAAGCAACACAGACCACTCTTCCCTCATCCCTCCCCCAGAGGGACATGACTTTCTTTCAGGACTGTTTGTATTGGAACAAAGTGGTGTCAAAATAAAGCCCCCACGGGGCCCTGTGGGTCAGTGTCCTCTCCATCCTGCCTCCCTGCCCAGTGCGGCCCTTCGCTCACTCTCTGGGTTCCCACCGATACAGGTTGGGCGTTGGTGCCAAAGCTGAGGGCACTCTCTCCAGGGCCTCCAGCTTGTCTCTTCTCTGAAAGCCAAAGACCCCTGGCTCCTTGCCCCTGTGCTGCCGCGGGGTCCGGTACAGCCTCGACCTCACCACCCTGTTGCACGTGGAGGAAAGAGGTGGTGTTAGTTGGCTCTTTAGTTCATCTGCAGAACCTTAAGGTTGAGGGCAGTGAGCCACCGTGGCAATCTGTACCTCACCACAGCAGGAGGCAGGACTGGGAATATGTTTTTCATCAGAGTTGAGATTTTATGTATGTATGTATGTAATTTTTTTTTTTTTTTTTTTGATATAGTGTTTTCCTGTGTACCTCAGATTGGCCTTCAACTCCTATGTAGCTGATGCTGGCCTTATACTTGGCACTCGTCCTGTCTCACCCTCCCAAGTATTGGGATTATTGGCTTGTGCTATATTTCCTGGCCTGAAAAAAATACTTGATTCAGACTTAAATGAGACCCTTTTATATTCCAGAAGGATGGCTATGTCTGTGTATAAGTTTTTGGCTTGGCCCAGCCCTTTCCATACAGTATGCCTCTGCCCTTTAGAGTCCTCTGGTATAGTTAGAAATCATAGGTCTGGGCAGCAAGGGAGTTAAAAAAGGACAGGTAGAGGACAGCCAAAGAGAGCTCCAAGCCAGTGCTTTCCCATGTGGTGTAGCTTCAGCTCTGGAATCATTCTGAGTGTAAATGCATGTTTCTGGATCCCATTTCAAGCTGGTAGCATGCGGTTCAAGCTGTTTGCATTGTTAGCAGCTTTCCCTGTCATTCTGCAGTACAATATGATCCCAGAATCCTTTTGGAAGCCACCTGTAATAATCTAGTGGCTGGTCTTCATAGAAAGGTGCCCAGGAAGATACATATCCAGTAGTGGTGGCTTTGGCCTCCAATGGGGTGCCCTTTGCTTGGGGCTCTGGGTGAGTTTTGCTTTATGGAGGACTTCCCACTCCACTCAAGAAAGATGAAGACCACCTGCCTTACCTTCAAGTCTTAGGAAGCTCACACCCATTAGGGCTGTTTGGTGTGTAGCTGTGCTAATTTGGGGCCGGGCTTGGCAAATATTTAATGAAAGCCTGGCTAGAAGGCTCTGCATCTCTAGCCCTTTGTGGCCAGGGACTTGGAAATGGGAACCTGGCCTTGAATCAAAATTTGAGATGTTTCTGAAGGTCATTCCAGTGGTGTACATCTCTCTACAGGAAGCAGCCTCTTTCACTGGGGGTGGGTCCTAGCTACAGTGACCCACAAGTCCCACCTCCCATCTAGCCGGAGCCCAAGCCCAGACTCACCCTCTGTTCCCTCAGCCTACTTGGCTTTAGACTCACCACTTACCAGACACAAGGGACTTTTATTTTCAGGTTTAACTATTTGACACACAAGTTACAAAGCAGATTTTTGAAAGTGAAATTCTTGCCCATCCCCCTCTCCATTATCCCTGTTGTTAGTGGATTTCTCTAGCGGCAGGCCACAGTTTTTGCCTTTGACCACACAAAGCCAGCGCTGTTATTCTAGCTCTCCCTTTCTGGAACTATTAGGCTGACCAAAAGGGCAGGAAGGGCTGCCAGCAAGAGTAAGGTCGGTCTCCTTCCCAGTTACGAAGTAGCCTCAGGATAGCCTCTCAGCTTAGGGCTGACAGGCCCAGGGAGTAGGAGCTATGAAATTTGTAGGGTTGTGGTTTGCAGGTCTTGCCTGAGGCTGTTCTCCAACAGATGGCAGCACAGCAAGATGCTGAACGGGGAAGCAAGGGCAGGGTGCGAACAAGGTACTGGACACAGGCAGGTCCCCCCTTCAGAGTCCTCAAGTCTCGGACTCATCTGTCTCTTCAGTGGAACCATCGCTCTCTGCATCCATTTTACGGGAGTGATGGAGGGGTCTCCATGGGGAGCCAACCCGGGAAGAGGTCCGGGAAGGGAGACAGCTGGGCTCTGAAGTGACATTGAGCAGGCCTGGAACTTGAGCCAGCCTGAGGGAGGGAAAAACCCCAGGACAATGAGCTGGCTTCTGTCAAAGAGCAGGGCAGCCATTCTCACATGGGTGGTGGGTGGGGGGTAGTGTTCTTATGTGTGTAGAGGCCAAGTGTCAACATTCGGTGTCTTCCTCAGTTACACTCCACTGTATTTTTGAGACATGGTCTCAGCCTGCAGCATACTCATAGGGCTAGAGTAATTAGCCAGCAAGCTCCAGTGATCTTTCTGTCTCTGTCTCCCCGGCCGAGGATTCCAAATGCTCCACAGGGTACCTGGCTAGGGCAAACACACTAGAAGCAGCGATCTCCCCAGCCTACCACCTGACTCTTTCATGAACAAACTCCCAAAGACTGGGTACCTTTGTTCTCTGTTGACACCAAGCCCATCCCTGACCAATGCGGGGAGGAGGGGGTTACAGGTAAGTGCTGTTGTCACCCACAATGGGACACAGTCACATCTGACAGGTTGGGCTCCCACAAGGGGGCAGCATCTTCCCACTTGACACTTACAGCCGTTCCAGCTCCTCATCCATGGCTGGGTCATGCATCAGGTCCCCTTTGTCAGGCAAAGCTCCTGGGAGGCAGGGATATGAGGTGTAGTCACAAAACAACCCGAGGGCCCCTTGGCCATGCAGCAGCAGATACCCTTGTACCCCTCTTCTTCATGTCTGCCTAGTTACTGGCCCTGGAGGGGCTGATATAAATGACTGAGGACTGCTAAAGAAGCCAAAATCCAGGTGAGGGACAGGAGGAAGTCTTGAGTGACACTACAAATTTAGTGAATCATTCTGAACCAGAGAGGGCAAATAAAGACTTCCCAAGCAAAGTGATCTCTCTCTCTTTTTTTTTTTTTTTTTTGAGGTAGGGTCTCGCTGTAGCCCAAGCTGATCTGGAATTCACTATGTAGTCTCAGGTTGGCCTCAAACTCACAGCAATCCTACCTCTGTCTCCAAGGTGCTGGGACTAAAGATGTGTGCCACCACGCCTGGCAAGGTGATCTTTTCCAGTTTGTGAGCTGCTACTAAGGGTTTGGTTACTGAGGCTCTAGGTGTTAAACTAAAAGGGATATGATCCAGGTTAACCCTAAGGGTTAGACATTATCCAGGTGTGTCTCAAGTTGGGGTGATGTTTGGAGACATGTTAAAAATTGCTATTTCTAGATTCTGTCCTCAGGTCTGGTACTGTACTCTTTCTGGGTGGGTTTCCTTAGCTAAAAAGGGATTGGCTGATGCTGTTATTGGGAAAAATAAGAGGAGTTCCTAAGGAGCTGTTCTCAGTGGATGGGAAGGAAAGGCTGAGTGCTTCCCATAGCTCCCAGAAAATCCTGGCAGGAGATGTGTGTGTATGGTAAAAACATAAAACCTCTTAACAGTACCTGGGCCACTGTGGTGGGCATTTAGCAAATGTTAACTTTCCTTCCCTTGATCTCATCTCCTTAACTGGCAAAGGGAAGGAATGCTGTGTGTCTCTTTGAGACCTCTTGAGGAGAAAAACAAATAGTAATCTTAAAACTCCAGCAGGGGCTTAGCGGTTAAAAGGCTTGCCTGCAAAGCACAAGGACCCAGGTTCGATTCTCTAGGTCCCACATAAGCCAGATGCATCTGGAGTTCGTTTGCAGTGGCTGAAAGCCCTGGAATGCCCATTCTCAGTCTCTTTCTCCTTCTCTCTGTCTCAAATAAATAAATAAATAAATAAATAAATAAATAAATAAAATATTTAAAAAAACCTCTAGCTGGAGTGGCAGCTTCCTGGCTCATCCTGTAGAGAGCAGTGGGTGTGGGGGAGGGGCAACCAGTGAGGATAAAAGGGCAGGCAGGAAAACTGGGCCAGTGCAGACTTCCTCCACTTCCCCCTCTCTTTCAGATTAATCAGATATCTTTTTTTCTAAACTGGGAACAAATACCTTCCAGGCATACCTCTGCTCTGTTTTTAACTGAGATTTAGGTCTCTTTGATGTTTAATTTCCAGAGCCACCGGGTAGAGAGCCCTGAGTCTGCCCAACCTATAAGTCACTCCCCAGAGCAGAACCAGGGACTCTATGGGGAGGGGAGGGGCTGAGCCAGCCGCCTCAGCACCTGCTTCATTCATGTTGGGGCAGGGCCTGGGGAAGGAGGCTGTTCCTTGCAAGGGAATGTGTGTGAGAGGCTGACTTGGGCTGTGCACACTGCAGCTCTCCAGAACTAAGAGGTCAATGCAAGGGCTTGGAAGATGGCTCAGTGGTTAAAGGTATTTGCTTACAAAGCTTGCAGGCCAGGGTTCAATCCCTAAGCCACCCACATAAACCAGCCAAAAAAAGTGGCAAGAGTTAGCAGCAAGAGGTCCTGGTGTGCCCTCCCACTTATATGCGCAAGTAAATAAGTATATTTTTAAAAATGTCAATGCAGGCTCGCCAGTTCAGGCGCTTACTTGCAAAGCATAATGGCCTGGGTTCGATCCCCCAGTACCCACGTAAAGCCAGATTTATGCACTAAGTGGCACATGTGTCTGTGCCACTTTACAGTGGCAGGAGTTCCTTAGCAGTGGCAGAAGGCCCTGGTGTACCCATTCTCACTCCCGTACTTCCCCCCTCCTCTCTCTCTCCTCCCTTGCAAATTAGAAAAAAAAAGTGAATGCATCCTGGCGTTGTGGTGCACACCTTTAATCCCAGCAGACCTAGGAGGATCACTGACTTCGAGACTAGCCTGGGACTATAGAATGAGTTCCAGGTCAGCCTGGACTAGAGTGAGACTACCTCAAAAACCAAAACAACAACAAAGAAAAGTCAGTGAAGAGCTGGGCATCGTCCTACCCCCATTAGGCCATGTGTGCTGGTAGAGGCCAGCTGCTACCTGTGTTGTGGGGGTGGGTGGGTGGGTGGAAGAAGCTAGTCTCAGTGAGCTCTGCTTACCCAGTGCTTGGTTGATTCCATGATGCTTTGACAGGGCCACAAGGAATCCATAGAAAGTCAGCCTCTGGACGTTGCTCAGGATCTCTTTGACAAGTGCTGGAGGAGGGCAGCTAAAGGAAGCACATAAACGCCAGACTCAGAGACTAGCAAATCTGCATGCCATCTTTTCATCCACATCTTCAGGCTTAGCTGGCTTCAAGCATTGCTGGAGCCCTACAGCCTGGAGGAGGACGGGAGGTCTCAAGGAGCAAGACTCCACATGAAATCAAGGACTGTACTAACTGGTATTTTGTCTTGTTGGGTTCTTTTCTTTTTTCGAGGCAAGCCCAATAGACTGGCTTCTTTGCTTTGTTTTGTTTTGTTTTTAGAGGTAGGGTCTCACTAGCTCAGGCTAACCTGGAATTCACTATGTAGTCTCAGGGTGGCCTCGAACTCACAGCGATCCTCCTACCTCTGCCTCCCGAGTGCTGGGATTAAAGGCATGTATGTGCCACCATGCCTGGCTCTTTTTTTTTTAATTTTAAAAAATTTTTAAAATTTATTTATTAGCAATAGACAGAAAAATGAGAAAAATAGAGAGAGATTGGGCGCACAGGGTCCAGCCACTACAAACGAACTCCAAATGCATGCACCCCCTTGTGTATCTGGCTTATGTGGGTCCTGGGGAATTGAGCCTTGAACCAGGGTCTTTAGGCTTCACATGCAAGTGCTTAACCACTGAACCATCTCTCCAGCCCTCTTTTTTTTTAATGCGAGAGCAAGAGAGAGAGAGAGAGAGAATTGGTGTGCCAGGGCCTCTAGTCACTGCAATCAAACTCCAGATGCATGCACCACCTTGTGTGCATGTGCAACCTTTGGGTGCTTGCATCACTTTATATGTCTGGCTTATGTGGGACCTGGAGAATAGAACATGGGTCCTTAGGCTTCACAGGCAAATGCCTGTTGAGCTTGTTGGGTTTTGCACTAGGGATGAAATATGCTAGGCATCCCCATCTCCCTAGCTAATGCTTATACAAGTGGAATTGGACAGAACTACTAGTGACAACCTTCTTGGCTGAAGGCTGTGTTCCTAAGGGGACTGTGCCACACAGGGCAGCTTAACCTTCTCTTTCTGTGGGTAAATTTGGAACAGTGAATGCTCTTTCAGCTTAAGAAGTCAAGACTAGTCTGTTCCATGGTAAGCTGGTCTTGCCCAGGTGAAGGTGCTATGTTCTAGCAAATGCCTTAACCACTAAGCCATTTCTCCAGCCCCAGGTGCTATGTTGTTCTAAGTGGGCCAACTGGAAAGCCTTTCAGCTGCAACATGCTTTTTGGGAGCAAATGGCTCTGTCCTAATTTCAATCATGGTCAGCCTGGGCTATAGAAGCCTTCTCTGGACCAATTAGAATAACTTGCTAGATCGGGAGTGGTGGTGCACACCTTTAATCCCAGCACTTGGGAGGCAGAGGTAGGAGGATCACCATGAGTTCAAGGCTAGAAACTTGTACCCAGACCAGCAGCCTGAGATCCCTGGAGCAGAGGTGGAGTCAGTGTACCCATTTCCCACCTGTACTTGTGCCGATCACACAGGTTTTCCAGGCACTGGTAGAACAGTGATGCTTCCACTCCTTCCAGCATGCCAGCCTCGCCCAAGGCAGGTCGCTGACGGTGTTGCCCACTGGATGACGTTGGCACAATCACTGTATTGGGGTTCTTGCCTGACAGCAGGTCCTGATAGATGGCAGCCACACTGTCCAGGAATTCTGGAACCATGCGAATAGGAAGACAAAGTTTAGTCAAGGAACACCTATTTGTCCCTTCACTATGTCCTCCCTTCTCTGTAGCTCCATCCAGCCATAGTGCAGATACCTCAAAACCTGGTCTGACTGCAGCCCTCAACAGACATGACACCCACATCTGCTTCAGCTCAAATGTGCTTTCCTGGGGCAGTTGTTCCTACACTAGGTGAGAGCGCCCTCAATGCATACCTGTCCTTTAAAAACATTATTTATTTATCTATCTGTCTATTTATTTATTTATTTTAAATATTTTATTATTTATTTATTTGAGAGAGATAAAGAAATAGGCAGAGAGAGAGAGAGAGAGAGAATGGGTGCGCCAGGGCCTCCAGCCACTGCAAACGAACTCCAGATGCATGCTCCCCCTTGTGCATCTGGCTTACATGGGTCCTGGAGAATCGAGCCTCGAACCGGGGTCCTTAGGCTTCATAGGCAAGTGTTTAACCGCTAAGCCATCTCTCCAGCCCAATCTATTTATTTATTAAAGACAGAGAGAATGGGTGTTCCAGGGCCTCCAGCCACTGCAAACTCCAGACACATGTACCACCTTGTGTATCTGGTTTATGTGGGTACTGGGGAATCAAATCTGGGTCCTTAGGATTCACCAGCAAGCGCCTTAACCACTAAGCCTCTCTCCAACCTCCCTGTCCTTTTTGTAGCACTTATCCAATGACAAGTTTGGTATGTAATGATTAGTTCTATCTCCTTGCTGGAATGTAAGATTCTCGCAAAAAAAAAAAAAAAAAAAAAAAAATAGGGGTCATGATCTGTTGATATCTCCTGTCTTGGAACCTAGTACTGTGCTGGTGCATATTAAATGCTACAAGTCTATTTTTCTTGCAAAAGCAAATGTGTGCATGTTTTCACTAGTAAGCCCCATCTTGTGAGGCCAGTTGCCTAATGAAAGTATGTTGGAGGCTGAAGGTGCTACATTGTTATTGCCTAGCCTGCTTCTCTTTACGTTGTACTCAATAAATGGAAGTACGAAGCAAGAAGAATAAAAAAAGAGGAAGGGAGGGAAGAAGTAAATGTGAGGAAATGGGGATACCAGTGAGGAAGAAAGACTGCAAGCTGCTAATTTATGTGAAATTGCAGAATTTTGTAGCTGCAGCATTGTTAGTAACCAGTGACTTATGCCCATTTCATCTCTCTTCTTAAAAAATTTAAGAGCCAGGTGTGGTGGCGCACGCCTTTAATCCCAGCACTCGGGAGGCAGAGGTAGGAGGATCACTGAGAGTTCGAGGCCACCCTGAGACTACATATTTAATTCCAGGTCAGCCTGGGCCAGATTGAGACCCTACCTCGAAAAACCAAAAAAATAAAAATAAAAATAAAAAAAATAATAAAAAAAATTTTTGTTAATTTATTTTATTTATTTGAGAGAGAAAGAAGCAGAGAGAGAGAGAGAATATGTGCACGCCAGGGCCTCCAGCCACTGCAAATGAACTCCAGATGCATGCGCCACCTTGTGCATCTGTCTTATGTGGGTCCTGGGGAATTAAACCCAGGTCCTTTGGCTTCCCAGGCAAATGCCTTAACTGTTAAGCCATCTCTCCAGTCCCCCATTTCACCTCTTTAAACACACTGCAGTGTAGTAGCCCAAGAAGCCTGCCCAGTCCTTCCAGGTGTGCTGTGAGAAGTCTGGTAAGTAGTGTGGGGTTGGAGTTGGCGTCTCCTGAACATGGCTTCTTTTTCCGTAGGGTCCAAGAGCTTCAGAGGAACAAGAAATAGATGCCTGGTGCTACTAGGAAAAGATGGCAGGACCCTAGGCTCTAGCTCTTGCCTGAACAGCCCTTGGGCTGACAGCAAGTAAACAGAACAAGGTGCCTAAATGAGGCCAGAGCTGGCTGGAACCACCCGCTGGCAGGAAGGCCATCTCCAGGCTCCAATGACAGCCTTCTATTTATTGGAAAAGCCCTTTTTACAATTTTCTTTATGGATACAGTAATTTCTAAACCCCACATTCAATCTGATGTTGCTTTGTGTGCATTTGTACTTATTCATCTATTTTTATTCCATCTGATTTCAGAAAGGACTTAGGGGTGCAGCTGGTATGAATTGGGGAGCAGAGTGGAAGTGTGAGATAGAACTGATATGTATTATTGTTCTTTTTTTCATTTTAAATTTTTAAAATTTATTTAAGAGAGAGAGGAAAAGGGAGATACAGACAAAGAGAATGGGTGCGCTAGGGTCTCCATCAGCTGCAAACAAACTCCAGACGCATGTGCCCCTTTCTGCAGCTGGCTTATGTGGGTCCTGGGGAATTGAACAGGGGTCCCTAGGCTTCACAGGAAAATGCCTTAACTGCTAAGCCATTTCCTCAGTCCTGTATTATTGTTCTTTAAGAGGTAGGGCCCTTGTTATATTGCCTAGGTTGGCCTTTTTTTTTCAGGCTCAAGCCATCCTCGTGTCTCAGTCTCTGAGTAACTCAGACTACAGTGTTCATCACTTCAGCCAGCTGGGTGTGTGTTCATTAAAAGCTATGAGACCAGGTGTGGTGGTGCATACCTTTAATCTCAGCGCTTGGGAGGCAGAGGTAGGAGGATCGCTGTGAGTTCAAGGCTACCCTGAGATAGCATAGTGAATTCCAGGCACGTCAGCCTAGGCTAGATGGAGACCCTACCTTGAAAAACAAACAAACAAAACAAAAGCTGTGAGTGTGGTAGAATGTATGTCTTTTGTGACCAACGGCCAAGGAAATGGCTAAGAGCACTGGCTTTGGAGTCAGCCTTCAGTTCAAGCCTGGTCTTCATCTCTGTGGAGTTGTGTGACTTGGGCTACTTAGTTCTGTAATCTTACCTCTTAGGGCTGTTGAAAGGATTAAAATCCTTAGTACTATGACTGAGACATACTAAGTTTTCAATAAGGAACGAATACTATGGATGCTACTATTGTTATCACGTAAATGACTTCGTTACACTGATGATTGGAAACTTTTTTCCATTCACTGTATCAGGAAGTTAAGGAAGTAGGCACCACAGATTGAATCTTGTGATCACCAAAGCAAATTAGACATCCGGTTAGAGGCCCTTGGGGAAGCATGCCCCACAAGGAAGTGGGGAAGGGAAAGATGTGTGCCAGGTACACAGATGGGAGGAAGGACAGGGTAGGAAAGGGAGACATGATCTCAGACAGGAGCCACATGGGGCCCAAAACCTTCTCACCTGAATAGTAAAACTGGATTTGGAAGGCAAAAAGGAAATCTGAAAAAGACATCAAGCAGTCCATGGCATCGTCCATGAGCACGATCCTGAGGGGAGAGAGACTATGAGAAACAGAATGTGGTTATGTGTGCTTGAGAAGAGAGAGATCGAACTGCATGAGTGAGCTGTTTCTGGGCCTCCAGTCTCCCCTCGGGCAGCGGCACATTTTGGAGAACAAGTTCCTCCCAGTCACCTTACTTCTCCATCAGTTGGCCTCTGCTACTGACCTGGACTGAGCACATTGCACCACAAGCTGACTTCCAGTTCAGTCTCAGTGGCACCAGCTAGTGGATGAAGCATGGGCAGAGAGGAGCAGGGTTGAGGCAGCAAAGACAGAGTACAATTGTAACACAGCCAAGATTTCTTTTCATATACTTAAGCAGTAAATCCTTTCATTCTGCACTGAGGACCGTTAAGTTCAGAATAAATACAGCTGATCAGAAAAGGCACAAAAGAACAGCCAAGAGGTTTAAAGAGGTCTTGGCAAGTGGCACTGAGATTTAATAAGGTACCAAATGGCCAGAACAGTGACAGGCACCTCTACCCTGGGATGGGGGAAGAAAGGGCAACTCTGCACTTTGACTTTCTTTCTTTCTTTCTTTCTTTCTCTCTCTCTCTCTCTCTCTCTTTCTTTCTTTCTTTCTTTCTTTCTTTCTTTCTTTCTTTCTTTCTTCCCTTCTTCTTCCTCCTTCCCTCCCTCCCTCCCTCTCTCTCTCTCTCTCTTTCTTTCCTTCTTTCTTTCGAGGTAGGGTCTCACTCTAGCCCAGACCTGGAACTCACTCTGTAATCCCAGGCTGTCCTCAAACTCACAGTGATCCTTCTGCCTCAGCCTCCCTGAGTGCTGGGATTAAAGTGTATACTACCATGCGCCTGCAACTTTGCACTTAGAGAAGGTCAGAGAACAAACACACCATCACCTGGGATGTCTTGGAGGCCACTCCTCACAGTGAGTACCTCCTGGTCTTTTCCTGACTCTACTCCCTCCCATTGAGGAGTAACCCATTTAATGAGCAAGGAAATCAGACCAAGGTCAAGGGGACAGGAAGAGAAGGAAATTAGCACTAGGCTCCATCTGTGTGCCAGGAAGGGTGACAACTTCTTTACTGGGATGGAGCTGGGGTTCTGATCTGTTTCTGATTGGGCCCTTCTGGTTTTATCTTTTTTAATTTTAATTTTTATTTTTTATCTTTGAGAGATTTGAGAGAGGAGGGCAGATTGAGAGAATGGGTGTGCCAGGTCCTCTAGCCACTGCAAACAAACTCCAGACGCATGTGCTACTTTGTGTATCTGGTATTTTGGGACTTGAACCTGGGTCCTTAGGCTTCACAGGCAAGTGTCTTAACCACTAAGCCATCTCTGTAGCCCTTTTTTTGTTTGCTATTTTAAGCTGTTTTGTTCTCATGTCTTTTCTAAATCCTACTTCCTTGAGTCAGAGAGTTCCCAAATTGGCAGCTGGACCAGACTGAGAAAGGGCAAGCATTGCTCACTTCTGGGGAAGGGACTCTGTGGAGACTGCAATGTGAATGATGCCCCTGCCTTGGAATTGAGCGAGGCCTTGGTTTCGGATCTCTTGGAAGAGAGAAAAAGGTTACTAGCTCATCTTTAGTTGTAATAATAGGAATAGAAACAGGGACCATTTACTGAGCACCCTGCTCTATTTGTGTATATCCATTAAGTTTTATCCCATAGTACTCTGTGAGGTTGGTCTTACTATTGACATTTTGCAGGTAAAGGGTTTTACATCCCAAAGGAATCAGCTTGCCAAAGGCACACACACAGCCTGTGAATTTGCATGATTGCGCCGCCAAGCACTTTCATTAGCTCAACACTGCTTCTTTTTGGTATTTCTAGGTAGGGTCTCCCTCTAGCTCAGGCTGACCTGGAATTCACTACGTAGTTTTAGGCTGGCCTTGAACTCATCATGGTGATCCTACCTCTGCCTCCAAGTGTTGGGATTAAAGGTGTGCACCACAACACCCGGCTTCACACTGCTTCATTTAAAACAGAATGGAACACTAGCATTTTATTTTTTAGTTTCTGGGGATAATCTGCTTTGTCTTTTTTCCATCCATATCTTAGGCTCTGCTTTTTCATGTTTCTAGGGCAGAAAGAAAGCTGCCTCCACCACCAGGGTACAACATTAAAATTCCTGCCGAAAAACAAAATTTAGGTGAATAGGAAGAAGCAATACTGCCAAGGGCCACAGGAGGGCGCGCTAGTCCCTCAGTGGTTGGGGTTGGAGGAGGAGAAAGGGCAGCACCATAAACTAACGAGAGAATTTAAGCAGGCTAAAGGAAGAGAGAAGAGAGAGGACAATGAAGCAGACAGAACTGGGTTAGCAAAGATCTTACACTGTGGAGGAAGAGGCTCTCCTGGGTGCACCAAGGGAGGAAGGGTCACTAGCATCTCTGGAGGAGAGAAGCCTTGAGACCTTGTCTTTCTGTTCCACTCCCATGACAGCAAGTGTTCTAATGGCCTAAAATTAATGACCTGAGGAGAGCATCAGGCCGAGAGAATTCCCTTCTCAGGAAACCTTTGTAGCCTTGGAAAAAGATGAGAGCTTCTCTCTTCGGTTACCCTGGAACTACTACTCCTTGCTTGCAATCATTATTTATTGTTCTTTGTTCATTTGTCACACTGTGGTTTAACTAAAATACCATAAAATTCACCTGTTAAAACTATATATAACAGTTTTCATGTATTTAAAACTTTGCAATCATTCCTACTGCCCAATTCCAGAAGTTACCCCCCTTTGTAATTTTTACTCATCAGCAGGCTCCTAACACAGCCCCTGCCTGCCCAGGCTCTGGAACAGATCCCTGCTCAGCCCGTCTCTGGGCTGTGAGCTGGGAGAGCTTCCTCCCAAAACCACACTAAGGCAAAGCTAGGTACTCTCCTAGCCTCAGAACTGACCCCAGTTTGTCAGAGGCACTTTTAGATTTGAACATTGGTCCTTCCTTTTTTTTTTTTGTTCTTAGCTTCAGGTTTTATTTAAGAGCTGTCTATTCATTTCTCTATCTATCCTGCTGTGTAGCCAGACACTGGTGGCTCCCTGCATATACCTGGGAGAGTTCCTTCTTCCTCCAGTGAGAGTCTTTAGGAACTGGCAGCTCTATGGAGGAAGTAGTGATCATTAATCTCAGTACAGTAGTATTTGTGGCCCAGAAGTAGCACTTCCAGGTCTTAAGGAACTGCTGGAAGCCATTGTCTAGCAGGAACTTATTTTCTTGTTGCTTCCATAACCAATGCTGGGCACCAAGACCTGGTCTTTGAATCTTTTCTGCAGCCTGTTGTCAGTACCTTGGTTTCTACAACTGCAATAATTACTTTCTTGTAGCTGTCACCAAAACTTGACAAGAAGCAACTTAAGGTTCATTTCAGTGTACAGTTTGAGGTTACAGTCCATGATGGTGGAAAAAGCATGGTGGCAGGAGCTTGAGGCAGCTGGTCACATTTAGTCTTCGATGAGGAAGCAGAGTGATGAATGCTGGTGCTTAGCTCACTTCCTTTTTTTTTTTTTTTTTTTTTGGTTTTTCAAGGTAGGGTCTCAATCTGGTCCAGGCTGACCTGGAATTAACTATGTAGTCTCAGGGTGGCCTTGAACTCATGGCAATCCTCCTACCTCTGCCTCCCAAGTGCTGGGATTAAAGGTGTGTGCCACCACACCCAGTTTACCACCTTTTATTCTTTTAAAATTTTATTTTGTAGTGTGTATTTTATTTTATTGTGTAGTGATAGAGAGGTCAGAGGTTGATGTTAGGTGTCTTCCTCAATCATGCTTCATCTTATGTTTTCAAATACTTTAAAAATATTTTCTTTTTATTTGAGAGAGAGAGAGAGAAAGAGGGGGGAGAAATAATGAGAATGGGCATACTTGGGTCTGCAGCCACTGCAAAGGAACTCCAGAGATATGTACCACATTGTGCATCGGGCTTATGCAGATCCTGGGGAATTGAACCTGGGTCCTTTGGCTTTGCAGGCAAGCACCTTAACTGCTAAGCCATCTCTCTAGCCTATTTATTTATTTATTTATTTATTTATTTATTTATTTATTTATTTATTTATTTATTTATTTTTGGCTTTCTAAGGTAGGGTCTTGCTCTAGCCCAGGCTGACCTGGAATTCACTATGTAGTCTCAGGGTGGCCTCGAACTCATGGCGATCCTCCTACCTCTGCCTCCGGAGTGCTGGGATTGAAGGTGTGTGCCACCACGCCCAGCTTCTCTAGCCCTTTTAAATACTTTTTTTTTTTTTTTTTTTGGTTTTTGAGGTAAGGTCTCGCTCTAGCCCAGGCTGACCTGGAACTCACTCTGTATTCTCAGGGTGGCCTCGAACTCCTGGCAATCCTCCTACCTCTGCCTCCCAAGTGCTGGGATTAAAGGCATGCACCACCATGCCTGGCCCTTTTAAATACTTTTATTTGAGAGCAAGACAGAGAGAAAAAGGCAGAGTATGCATATGCCAGGGCCTCTTGTCACTGCAAATTAACACCACTTACGCCAGTTTGTGTATATGGTGTTAAGTGGGTCGTGGAAAAATTGAACCCTGAGCAGCAGGCTTTACAAGAAAGCACCTTTAACCACTGAGCTATCTCCCCAGGCCACACACACACACACAATTTGCAAGCAGAGAGAGTGAGAAAGAGAGAAAGAATGGACACACCAGGGCCTCTAGCCACTGAAAAACAAACTCCAGATGCTTGTTCCATTTTGTGCATCTGGTTTTACATGTGTACTGGGGAATTGAACCCAGGTTGTTAGGCTTTGCAGGCAAGTGCTTTAACTGTCTTTCCATCCCCCATCTTATTTTTTTGAGAGTCTTTCACTGAATTTGGAGCTGATTTGGCTAAACTAGCTAGCCTGCAAACCCCAGGGCCCTTTTTTTTTTTTTTTTTTTTTGCCTCTTCAGCACTGCAGCTGCAAATATGCTGCAACACCTGACTTATACTTAGGTGCTAGAGATCTGAACTCAGGTCCTCATTCTTCCACAACCACTTTAGTGAACAAGTTATAGCCCAGCACTTGTAACCTTATTTCTTGCCTGTTTTCTTTTTGCTCTCTTTCTGTGTGTGTGTGTGTGGGGGGGTATAGTGCCCCATATGCAGTCAGTAAGGGTGTAAATGGCCAGAAGGGCCATTGGTGTCTTGCTCCATGGCTCTTCTGCTTGGTTGGTCTTTTGCTTTTTAAATTTTTAAATTTTTTTTTTTTTTTTTTTTTTTTGGTTTTTCGAGGTAGGGTCTCACTCTGGTTCAGGCTGACCTGGAATTCACTCTGTAGTCTCAGGGTGGCCTTGAACTCACTGCGATCCTCCTACCTCTGCCTCCCAAGTGCTGGGATTAAAGGTGTGCGCCACCATGCTCTGTGTCTTTTGCTGTTTTGAGCTGGAGTCTCTTTACTGATTCTGGCACTTGTGGGGCTCAGTTGATTCTCTGGTCTTTGCTTCCCTGTGGGACTGGGATTACAGGCCAATGTGACTACACTCAGCTGTTTATGTGGGATCTGGAGATTTGAATTCTGGAGATCTCAGTACCCCTCATGCTTGCATAGAAAGTGCTCTTAACCATTGAACCATCTCTCTGGCCCTCACTTTTTGATTTTATTATTTATTTATCTGCATATGTGTCTGTGTATATGGGTGCAAATGAATGCCCATCAGACTTTACCATGGGCTAGGCTGGGGAATCAAACTCAACCCAGCAGGCTTTGCAAGCAAGTGTCTTTAATTGCTAAACCATCTCCCCAGCTTCTGTTTTTTTTTTTTTTTTTCAAGTTAGGGTCTCACTTTAGCCCAGGCTGACCTGGAATTCACTCTGTAGTCCCAATGTGGCTTGAACTTACAGCGATCCTCCTACCTCTGCCTCCTGAGTGCTGGAATTAAAGGTGTGCACCACCACCCAGGCTTGTTGGTGTGTTTTTTATTTTTATTTATTTGAGAGAGTAGGAGAGAGAGAGAGACAGAGACAGAGAATGGGCACACCAAGGCCTTCTGTCACTGTAAGGGAACTCCAGACACATGTACCACTTTGTGCATCTGGCTTTACATGGGTACTAGGGACTCAAACCTGGGCTGTCCTGTTTTGTAAGCAAGGGTCTTTAACCACTGAGCCATCTCTCCAGATCTCCTGCCCTTTCCTCTGTTGGTACTTTTGAATTGAGTATCCATACTATGGTTGGAAAATCTTTTGAAAACATAAATTTGGCAGGGCATGATGGCACATACCTGCAATCCCAGGACTTTGGAGGTAGAGGAAGGAGAATCAGGAGTGGAAGGTCAGCCTGGAATACATGAAACCCTGTCTCAAAAAATAAAGAAAACACAAAAAGCAAATTTGGCCATGCTACCATGCTAATTGAGCCTTTCCTCAGCTCCTTGGAGGCCACAGGCAGCATCCTCTCTGTATTCTGGCCACACTTATCCTTCAGTCCTTCCCCAGGCCTTCCTACTTCAGGCCTCAGCCTAGCCAGTCCCTCTACTTTTTCTCCATTTCAGGGCAGTCTGTTGTGAGAGATGAATGCACCCTCCTTAACCCTGACAGATCAGGACTCCCTGATACTGCTTCTTTCTACAGATTTTTTGTTTGTTTGTTTTCAGTGCTGGGGATTGAATCTAGGGCCTTGTGCTGCTATGCATGCACTCTACCTCTAAGCTATATCCTCAGCTCCCTTCCTGTAGTTCTCTGAGACTTTTTTACACTATTCACATCTTTTGCTCCAGGACCTCAAGATAGAGCACATCTCTCTGCTTGTTCTTGGACTTCAGGGTCCAGCATGGTACCTGGTACATCACAGACCCTCACTCAATAAACACAGCTAAATGAAGGAATACATGAACAGGAGGAAAAGCCACATTGTCCTTTTCTTTTCATGGCCAGATGACACCCACACTACACTTGGCTCTGGATAGCCATTTGGAGGAATCAATCTGAGTCGTGGAGAGAGAATAAGAGCAGTGGAAGTCTAAAACGTGACAGCAGACAAACAGCATCATTAGGTCCTCTGGATTGGTAGAAGACAGGAGATGGCTGAGACCCAATTCTCGGGGGATTGCCTCTAAGGAAGATGTCATGGGGATCTAGAACTGTCCTAAGAGACGTATCCAAGCTGCCTGGCTCTGGGATTGTGGCTGACTTGTGAAGGGGAGCTGCTTGTTGCTGGGGATGCTCATGTAGAAGCTGAAAGGCTCATCTTTCCCACGAGCTTCTGCTAGCCCTGTCAGAGTGCCAGCCATCCCAGGAATAGGTGGAACCACCAGCTTCTCCTGTTTTAGTGCTGGTTCAAAGAGAGGAAGAATTGGCTTTCTAGAGGAGGTGGTTGCAGAAGGTTCTACAAGACTGATGGAAAAGGTGTTTTTCAAAACACCATATGCAGGGGAGACTCAAGAGATTCAAAACTCATCAATGCCAGGCAAGGTGGTATACACCTTTAATCCCAGCACTTGGGAGGCAGAGGTAGGATGATCACTGAATTCAAGGCTACTCTGAGACTACACAGTGAATTCCAGGTCAGCCTGGGCTAGAGTGAGACTCTACCTTGAAAAACCAAAAAATTAAAAAACAAAAACAAAAACAAAAAAACTCATCAAAGTGCTGAGAACAAGTGACAATTAAGTGCTCAACACTGAATGAAACATCTCTGTTGCACCCTCCAAGGCCCAGGCAACACTGCAGGGAGGGGACAGAAAGAATGTAAGAGCCAGAGGATGGGGAGGAGTGCACTGGAACACTGAACTCTAGACATGATGTGGCCACTGTATGATGAGGCCATTGACCTCACAGTGACTGCTGTATAATACGGAGGGGCCCATCAACATTCCATCATGAATGGTAGAAGACCACATGAGGTCCCCATCCCTCCTGAGGAATTATTGGCAGTTAATAGTTGCTGGGAGAGCCGGGTGTGGTGGCACACGCCTTTAATCCCAGCATTCGGGAGGCAGAGGTAGGATGATCACCATGAGTTCAAGGCCACCCTGAGACTACATAGTTAATTCCAGGTCTGCCTGAGCTAGAGTGAGACCCTACCTCGAAAAACCAAAAGCAAACAAGCAAACAAACAAACAAAAAATAGTTGTAGGGAGAGTGAGGGATATTTTCTTCAGTGGTGTCACCACTGGTAAGTTGCACATGCTCTGATAAATAATTCCCTATTTATGCTCAGGCAATCCTAACTAAACTTGGTGGAACACACACACACTAAAGCAGAAGAGGGATTATTTGGGAAGAAAGGGAGAGGGTGAGAAGAGGAGGCAAGAGAAGGTAAGAGGAGGGGATTATGTGAAGAAAAATAAAACAAAACCTCCACCATATATAGTTGGGCATAGTGGCATGGCATGCACCTGTAATCTTAGCACTCCTGAAGCTAAAGCAGGAGAATTGAGAGTTCAAGGCTAGCCTGAGACTCTGTCTCAAAACAAAACAAAAGGGCTGGAGAGATGGCTTAGTGGTTAAGGTGCTTGCTTATGAAGCCAAAGGACCTAGGTTCGATTCCCCCAGGACCCACGTAAGCCAGATGCACAAGGTGGCCATGTGTCTCAAGTTTGTTTGCAGCGGCTGAAGGCCCTGGCACACCCATTCTCTTTCTATCTGCCTCTTTCTCTCAAATAACATTTTATTTTATTTTATTTTACTTTATTTTATTTAGTGTTTTGAGGCAGGGTTTCACTCTTGCCCAGGCTGACCTGGAATTCACTATGTATTCTCAGGTTAGCCTCAAACTCACAGCAGTCCTCCTACCTCAGCCTCCCAAGTGCTGGGATTAAAGGCGTGTGCCACTACGCCTGGCTCTCAAATAATTTTTTTTTTTTAATTTAAAAACAAGCCAGGTGTGGTGGTGTATGCCTTTAATCCCAGCACTTGGGAGGCAGAGGTAGGAGGATAGCCAAGAGTTCGAGGCCACCCTGAGACTACATAGTGAATTCCAGGTCAGTCTGAACTAGAGTGAAACCCTACCTCAAAAAAAAAAAAAAAAAAAAAAAAACAGAAAAAAAAAAAGAAAAACAAAATTAAGAACAATCTGGAAAGGATTATACTTAGTGAGGTAACCCAGGCCCAGAAAGCCCAATGTCACATGTTCTCTTTCATATGTGGATCCTAGCTACAAATGATTGGACTTCTATGTGAGTAGGAATAAAACTCAGTAGCAGAAGCCAATAAGCTAGAAAGGGGATATAAAGGGAATAGAAAGGGAGGGGGGACTTAATAGGATGGTATTGTATATATTTAAGTAGAAGAACAGATTAATGGGGGTGAAAAGGCCTAAGCGAGCTCAGGGGAAAGGATTGAGTAAAGTAAAGGTGGAGGGAGGGCTAATCAAAATCTAAGAGGATAGAAGAAATAAGTCATATGGAAACCTACTTTTTTTTTTTTTTTTTTCCAGGGAGGGTCTCACTCTAGCTCAGGCTGACCTGAAATTCACTATCTCAGGGTGGCCTTGAACTCATGTCAATCCTCCTACCACTACCTCCCGAGTGCTGGGATTAAAGATGTGCGCCACCACGCCCAGCTTGGAAACCTACTTTTTTGGACAATGGCACACCTAGAAGCCATAGATTGTTACTAGAAAATTTTCAGTTCCAGGGATGGGATACCTTCCAGTGAGTTGTTAGCCAGCGAGGTCACAGATACCCCCAAAACATTACAGGCCATTGCTGAGGCCCTTGGTTTCCCACCAGGAATAGATGGTAAGACCCTATTTCTGAAGACTACACATACTTGGGCTGCAAGGTCACTGAGAAATCCTGTTGGAGCTAAGCAGAAAGCCTCCTCCAAGTGGACCAGCTGACAGAAAGCTGGAAAAAACTACATTGCATGCAGTTCAATGGGGGAGAGAGAAATCACCAGTGAAGATACTCAACAGTGGACACTGTAAGCCTTAAATTTGGCCAGCCAGGCCAAATAAGCCAACAGGTGCAATAGTGGCAGGTATGTTATGGGGGAAACCAATCACTTTCTAATTAGACTGGAGTCTGGTTCCATGGGAGGGAATACATCCCTGATACTAAAAACCTACAAGTAGTCATGAGCCCTAGGGGTGTAAAGTCTGCTGGTGTCTGACTTAATTGTATATAGTATGCTCACCAAACTGCCCAGTAAGCACTTCTCTTAATGTGTATGTATGTATATATACATACATACATATATATATTAAAATATTTTATTATTATTTTGAGAGAGAGAGGGAGAGAATGGGCATGCCAGGCCTCCAGCCACTGCAAACGAACTCCAGATGCATGCACCCCCTTGTGCATCTGGCTTACGTGGGTCCTGGAGAGTCAAACTGGGATCCTTTGGCTTTGCAGGCAAATGCCTTAACCGCTAAGCCATCTCTTCAGCCCCATACCCATATAATAGTGCTACTCTCACTTTTGGTTAGAGAAGCTTCTCTTTTCAGATGGTGGTGACCTTGGGATGACTTAGAAGGCACCGTGGTGCTGAGGAGAAGTGACAGAGGAGTGCTCAGCACTGAAATATCTCTATCACTCCTTCCAAGGCTCAGGGTCCATTGCAGAAGAGGTGGCGTAGAGAATGTAAGAGACAAAGGAAGGGTAGGACTCCTTACAATGTGCTCCAGACACAAACTGGCCTGGCTGACAGTACCTATACAAGTAGTGGCTGACACTACCTACACAAGACCATCATGATAGGAAGAAAAGATGATGACATCAAAATAAAAGAGAGACTGATTGAGAGGGGGAGAGGATATGATGGAGAGTGGAGTTTCAAAGGGGGAAGAGGGGGAGGAAGGGAATTACCATGGGATATTGTCTACAATTATGGAAGTTGTCAATAAAAAAATCTAAAAATTTTAAAAACTAAAGATAAAACACGCTGGGCATGGTGGCGCACGCCTTTAATCCCAGCACTCGGGAGGCAGAGGTAGGATCACCGTGAGTTTGAGGCCACCCTGAGACTAATTCCAGGTCAGCCTGGACCAGAGTGAGAGCCTACCTTGAAAAACCAAACCAAAACAAACAAACAAACAAACAAAGGACAAAACACAAATACCACATGTACCACTGTCCATCTCCAAACAAATGATCTGACCCCTGAAAGTTCTAGGCATCTTCATCTTGCTCTGAATCTCAGCAAAACTATAGGAAAGGCAGGCAAGAAGCTATGCACCTACCTTTGTCTTCTGAGACAGGGACAGGCTTAGGTTGTAGGTGAAATAAAATTTGTCACCCCCAGAGTGCTCCAGAAAGGACCTTCCTGGAGGCGAGGTCATCCATGTATACTATTTTCCAATGGATGGCAGTTGGCTCAATGCCCCTCCTGCCAGAGGCCTTTTGCTAATGTGCCAGCTGCTTCTGACACCTGGACGAGCCTGAAGCCCTTGCTTTGAAGTGGAGCCAACAGAAAACTGCTGCCAACAAGAGTCTGTGCAAATCTATTGGATCATGGAGGGATCCTTGCAGGCCATGCCTCTGGACTAGAGAGAAGGCTTTTGGGAGAGAAATAAAGGCACTTCAGTTCAGGCTGGCTCTGAGCAGAACCATGTGTAGGGTGGAGTCCTGGGCAGGCAACTGAGATGAAGAAAGAGCACTTGGCAGGGTCCGAGCTAATCCCAGGAGTGCTGGCAGCTCTCTCCCTCCTTTGCTGAATTATAACAGCTGGGATAGGCTAGCTGGCTGGGAGGTGAGTGCGTGCCAGGAGGCAATAACTTCCAACCCAAACCTACTGACTTGCCAATCTCCTCTGCACCCATGAGGGTCAGTCTCCCAGGCCTAGAGGCATGAACTGGGTCCTCCTCGAAACTCTGGGTTAGCCAACTCTGAGATAAGTTCTAGTTCTACCACTCACTGGCCAAATACCTTTTCTAACTGTGCCTCAGTTTCCTCATAAAAAGAGAGGAGATACTCATAGTTCTTATGTCAAAGGATGCCTGAGCAATGCAATGTGATGATGTACTTTGCATAATGCCCACTAGTCACTCAAGGTAAATGTTAGCTGCTGTCAGTGTGAGGACTCTGGGGTAAGGTGCTGGAAGAGTCCAAATTAGCAAATAAAAGCAGCTCAGAGGAAGTAAGTCCTGCCAGCTTTCAGCCTGACATGGCTGCCAGGAGGAAGCTGGCTGTTTAATTCTGAGTCCACTTTTGGGGACACTAACCCTCAGCCAGGGTCAGGACGAAGAGCCACTTTGTATAACCGGATTTCTCGGTAGCAGTCACGTGATTCTTGTACTTCATGGAGATAGCTGAAGTATGTATTTGGGCCAACAGGGCACCTTGGTAGGTTGTTTAATGTCAGAACCATGACAGTGGGGCAGTGATGAAACCATAAAGGGCCACCTGTCCCAGGTCGTGGAGACTTCTGGGGAGATGTCCTGGGGCACCTCTCTTTCGGACAGTGTGGGAGGCATGCTTGAACTGCACTCATTGCCTAAATCCGGGTCTTCAAATGGTAGGGATGTCTAGGTTACTATTTCCCCTGGTTACCAGCCTGCACCTCTAGGGCACCCCAAACCCTACCTGTCCTTTAGTGCCTGATAAGTTTGACCCAGAGGCTGTGGGCAATGTTAATAATATTAGTAATTATTAGGAGCTTATTCTGTCAGTGCTGCACATGTCATAACTCCATGTCATCTTAACCCTGTGAGGTAAGCCCAGTGAGTGCATTTACTAGAACACAGAGGAACGACAAACAAACAAACAAACAAAGAAAAAACAAGGGCTGGAGAGATGCCTCAGTGGTTAAGATACTTGGTTATAAAACCTAAACACCCAACCAGTAATCATGTAAAGCCAGGTGCACAAAGTGGTACATGCACCTGCAGTTCGTTTGCAGTGGCTAGAGGCCATGGAGTGCCCATTCTGTCTCTCTCTCTCTCCCTCTCTGCTTGCAAATAAATAAATTAATTAACCAAGATTACAAGCTAGAAATGACAGAGCTATAATTCAAATTCAAGTATTTCTGACTCTGACCACAGGTCTTTGGCCAACTTTATTCACCTGCTGGCTGAGAAAGGGAGCTCCATGATATCCATTGGCAAAATAAACCTTCCTGCTGGGGTCTCTGTCTCCCTGCTGTCTTGCTGCTGGCTATGCTAGCAAGTGCTTTTAGCAGGGCTAGAGGCTCAGGCACTGGATGCACTGGTTCCCTGCAGACAGTTTAAGGCTGAGGCATTATCTGGGAACCTCCTGAGCTTAATAACAGGTAGACTGCTTCACAGGTTTGGGGAGAGTAAAGACCTAAATCCAAGCTGCAGCATGAAAGCCCTTCCTTCCCTCCATTCCTTCCTTTTACTCCTTAGGCCTTTCATTCCATGTTCTTATGGATGGAAAACCCAACTACTTTGCCCACTGTTTCCCCCCACCCCTCACTGCTCTGTTGTCTACCCAAATCCTCAAACTCTCAGATGACTACAGAAAATAACAACACCTATATCCCTTGCTTCAATTTTTTAAAACTTTTATTTTTTTTATTTGAGAGAGAGAGAGAGAGAGAAAATGGGCATGCCAGGGTCTCTAGCCACTGCAAACAAACTCCAGATGCATGTGCCACTTTATGGATCTGGCTTACATGGATCCTGGGGAAGCGAACCTAGGTTCTTTGGCTTTGTAGGCAAGTGCCTTAACCGCTAAGCCATCTCTCCAGTCTAATATATAAATGAGAGAGAGAGAGGTGGGGGAGGGGAGAGAATGAATGGACATGACGGGGCTTTTAAATCCCTGCAAACAAATTCCAGATGCATGTGCCACCTAGAACATCTGGCTTACATGGGTCCTGGGTAATTGAACCTGGGTCCTTAGGTTTTGCAGGCAGGCGCCTTTAACCTCTAAGCCATCTCTCCAGTCCTCTTGTTTCAATTTTAACAAGCTTTGTTTTATTTTGTTTTGAGATAAGGTCTCATGTAGTCCAGGCTGGCCTCAAATTTGATACTTGTTTACAGCTGGTCTTGAACTCCTACCTCGACCTCCCAAGTCCTGAGATCATAGTTGTATATCACCACACCCAGCTAAGAAATTTTAAGTTGAGAAAGTTCTAGAGAGTAACTTGTTGATTGGTCTTGAAACTAAAAAATAAATAAATAAAATTCTGGACCCTATTACATAACAATTACACTCTTTTAGTCTCTGACTTGTCTTTCACTTTATTTTTTCTTTTGAGATTGGGTTTTGCTATATCGCCCAGGCTGGCCCCAAACTCCTGAGCTCAAGTGAATCTCCTTCCACAGCTTCCCAAATAGCTAGGACTTCTAGCATGTGCCACTGACTTCAATTTTTTTGTAGGGTTGGTGCTGAGGATTGAACTCAGCACCTCGTGCATGCCAAGCATATGTTCTGCCCATGTATTTCCAGCTCCTTAACTTTATATCTTTTGTTTAATAGAACACTTAAATTCTGAATTCTTAGGACCAGTAGTTAGCATTTGACATTTTTACTGTTGTGGCCAGGGTTCAAGTCACCACTAGGAAATGTTTGTTTCCTTGTAGGTAATTTTTCCTCTTTCTAGGGCAACAGCCAATTCAGAGCAAGGATTTCTTTTCCTTTTCCTTTTCCTTTTCCTTTTCCTTTTCCTTTTCCTTTTCCTTTTCCTTCCCTTTCCTTCCCTTCCCTTCCTTTCTTTTCTTTTCTTTTTTAGTTTTTTGAGGTAGGGTCTCACTCTAGCTCAGGCTGACCTGGAATTCACTCTGTACTCTCAGGGTGGCCTCGAACAAATGGCGATCCTCCTATCTCTGCCTCCCGAGTGCTGGGATTAAAGGCGTGTGCCACCACGCCCAGATTTCTTTCTTTTTTTTAAAAAAGATTTTATTTATTTATATAAGAGAGAGAGAGAGAGAGAGAGTGAGAGAGAAAGAGGCAGATAGAGAGAGAGAGGGGGGCATACCAGGGCTTCCGGCCACTGCAAACGAACTCCAGATGCATGCGCTACCTTGTGCATCTGGCTTACGTGGTTACTAAGGAATCAAGCCTTGAACTGAGGTCCTTAGGCTTCACAGGCAAGCACTTAACCATTAAGCCATCTCTCCAGCCTGAGAGCAAGGATTTCTTGCTCACTGCTCCATCCTCAGCACCTGAATGCTGCCTGGATGACTGAGCACAATTTTGTTTCATGTTAATTGGATTCATTTCACCCATTGGGCTTGGGCTTTTTACGTCACATTTAAAATCCTTTTGCTCCCCATAGAAATATTTCCCTTTATTTTCTTTAAAGGTATTTCTAAATATGTTACAAAGTAGGAATTGTTTTTTAGGGGGCCTTGGGATGAAACCCAGGGCCTCATGCATGCCAGGCAGTGCTCTACAACTGAGTTACATCCCCACCCAGCACAAAATCTAATTATTTTTTTTCCTGTGAGGGTAACTACTTCCTTACCACTTACTGAATCATCCCTTTTCCATCTGCTCTGTATCACTACCATTTTTACATATCAAGTTTTAAAAATGCATGAGACACCGGGTGTGGGGTGCATGCCTTTAATCCCAGCATTTGGGAGCCAGAGGTAGGAGGATTGCTGTGAGTTAGAGGCCGGGCTAAGATTACATAGTGAATCCCAGGTCAGCCTGGGCTAGAGCGAGACTACTTTAAACCTGCCACCACCCCTCCATTGTGCATTCTTACTCTGGTATCATACTATCATAATCACAGAACATCTGACATCTCACAGGGCACATTCATCTCCTCTCAATTTTCCTCAGGGAAGAGCCTTCCATGTCTCATGGTTTGGTTGGTTCTCCTGTCTTTTTTTTTTTTTTTTTTTTTTTGCAAGGTAGGGTCTCACTCTGGTCCAGGCTGACCTGGAATTAATTATGTAGTCTCAGGGTGGCCTCGATTTCTCGGCAATCCTCCTACCTCTGCTTCCCGAGTGCTGGGATTAAAGGCGTGCGCCACCACGCCCGGCTTCTCCTGTCTTTTTTAAAGTTTAATTTAATTTTATTTATTTGAAAGAGAGAAAGATGCAGATAGAGTGAGAGAGAGAGAGAATGGGCACACCAGGGCCTCTAGCCACTGCAAACGAACTCCAGATGCATGTGCCACCTTGTGCACCTGTGGGTACTGAGGAATAGAATCCATGAAGTCAGGTTTTGCAAGCAAGTGCTTTGAACCACTAAGCCGTCTTTCCAGCCCTGTGACTACATAATTAAAAAAAAATAGGGCTTTGGAAGGTATGTGAGTGGAAAGGTAACAAGACCTGAGGAGATAAACTACCCCTTGCACTTCAGCCAAACCACAGCTGAAACCAAGAGGCATGGGAAGACCAGCAAGAGTGCTGCTTCCATGGTGAACCTGTTAATTGGTACCAGTGTGAAGGAGACAGATCCTGAGGATACTCAACCCCTACCAAAGCACAGATCCAGAGGCTCCTAAGAGCTCATCACTGAAGTAGACTTAAAATTCACCACCACGGCTCAAGGAAGTTTGAAGAAGAGGGGGTAGAAAGATTGTAAGAGCCACAGGTTGAGACAGCATACCCAGAGGCATTCCTTCCCCTCAAAATTACTGACTACTGCTCCCACAACACATAACCCACAACTCCAAAGGGAATACCTGCAACCCCACTGAGGAGGGTCCCCAGCAGAATGGAGGCAGGTATGAGGGAAAAGAGAGTACCAACACATGATGTATACATACAAAATATTTTTTTGGGGGGGGGAGAGACAGAAAGAGGAAGAGGAAGACAGATAGAGATGGGCATGCCAGCAGCCTCTCAGCTGCTGCGAATGAAATCCAGATGTGTTCGCCCCTTTGTGGTCAAGTGCGGCATTGTGCCCCTTTTGCATCTGGCTAAACATGGGACCTGGAGATTGGAACCAGCGTTCTTAGGCTTAGGAGGCAGGCGCCTTAACAGCTAAGCCATCTCTCCAGCTCCATACAAAATATTTTGATAATAATAATAATTTTAAAATGGCAAAAAAGCCGGGCGTGGTGGCACACACCTTTAATCCCAGCACTCGGGAGGCAGAGGTAGGAGGATCGCTGTGAGTCTGAGGCCACCCTGAGACTAAATGGTAAATTCCAGGTCAGCCTGAGCTAGAGTGAGACCGTACCTCAAAAAACCAATAGAAGAAGAAAAAAGGCAAAAAATAGTTAAGCCAGGTGTGGTGGTGCACACCTTTAATTCCAGCACTTGAGAGGCAGAAGTAGGAGGACTGCCATGAGTTTGAGGCCACCCTGAGACTGCATAGTGAATTCCAAGTCAGCCTGGGACAGAGTGAGACCCTACCTCAAAAAACCAAACAATACAGGGAGGGGAATGGTCTAAGCAAGGCCATGGGAAGAGAACGCGTAAAAGAAGGGCAGGGGGAGGGTCAATTTAAATTCAAGATATTGTGAATAAGACTTATGTAAATATACTTTTTTGAATAATGGCACATCTAGAAGCTGTAGATTGTTACTAGAAAATTTTTTGTATGTAAGTATAGAAGGTGTCAATAAAAAAATTAATAATTAAAAAATACACTTAAAAAAAACCAAACAAAAAGCTGGGCATGGTGGTGCACACCTTTAATCCCAGCACTCGGGAGGCAGAGGTAGGAGAATCGCCAAGAGTTCAAGGCCACCCTGAGAGTACATAGTTAACTCCAGGTCAGCCTGGGCCAGAGTGAGACCCTACCTCAAAAACCAAAAACCAAAAAAAAAAAAAAAAACCAATAATAATAAATAAATAAATACAAGTAACTTGGGGCTGGAGAGATGGCTCAGTAGTTAAGGTGCTTGCCTGCAAAGCCTAATGACCTGGGTTCAATACCCCAGTGCCCATGTAAAGCCAGATGCACAAAATGGTGTGTGCATCTGGAGCTTGTTTGCAGTGGCTAGTGGCCCTGGTTTGCCCATTCTCTCTGTTTGCAAATAAAATAAGAAAATAAATAATGTATTTAAAAAATGGGTAATTTGGAGGGGCTGGCTATGAGGCAGGTATTTTATATGGATTATCTCAAACATCATCATCATTATTATTAATTATCTTATTATCTATTAGCCTCTACAGGCAAGTGCAGGCTTTCCAGGCAAGCGATTTAATTGCTGAGCCATTGCTCTAGCCCTGTTGTTTGCTTTTTGAGACAGGGTAAGACCCATGCTTGCTTGTAACTCACTATGTAATCCAGGTTGGCCTGGAACTCACAGCAATCTTCCTGCCTCAGCCTCCCAATGGTTGAAATAACAATGTACCTGGAAAAGTTAAATAACTTGGTTCAGGTCACAAATTAGTTGGTAAAAGAATTGGTATTTTAATCCAAGGCTGTGTGACTTTAGTGCCCGAGTCCTTCACCATCAGGCTATACTGTAGCATTGTGACACAGGGACAAGCTAAAAAGTGACTTTCTTGAAATGAGTAACTTATGCCTACAACATTTCCTTATGAGTTAATGTGCTTTCTAAAGCACTGTGAGTATTCATAACACAAGGGGAACAACAGAGCCTTCCTTATTACATACACATTACTCACTAAAGGCACTGGTCTTCGAGGGAGAAGTTCGTATTTCAGATGACACAAGAGAAGAATGTAACCAATTTAATCCAACCAATTGTGAAGTGCCAGAAGAAGCCCAGTAGGCAACACTTTAAGTCTGTGGTTCTTGAAGTGTGGTTCCCAGGCTAGCAGCATCATTTATAATTTGTGTGTGTGTGTGTGTGTGTGTGTGTGTGTGTGTGGTTTTGCGAGGTAGAGTTTCACTCTAGCTTAGGCTGACCTGGAATTCACTATGTAGTCTCAGGATGGCCTTGAACTCCTCCTACCTCTGCCTCCCAAGTGCTGGGATTAAAGGAGTGCGCCACCATGCCCGGACATTTACAATTTTTTTTTTTTTTTTTTGAGAGAGACACAGAGAGGGAGAGGAAGACAGATAGAGATGGGCGTGTCAGCAGCCTCTCAGCCCCTGTGAACGAAATCCAGATGCGTGCGCCCCCTTGTGGTCAAGTGCAGCATTGCGTCCTTGTGTCACTGCATTTGGCTAACCGTGGGACCTGGAGATTGGAACTGCTGGAGATTGGAACCAGTGTTCTTAGGCTTAGGAGGCAGGCGCCTTAACCCCTAAGCCATCTCTCCAGCCCTACAAATTTTTAAAGAAATATGAATCGGGCTGGAGAGATGGCTTAGCAGTTAAGCGCTTGCCTGTGAAGCCTAAGGACTCTGGTTTGAAGCTCGATTCCCCAGTACCCATGTAAGCCAGATGCATTTGGAGTTTGTTTGCAGTGGCTTGAGGCCCTGGCGTGCCCATTCACTCCCTCTCTCTCTCTGCCTCTTTCCCTCTTTGTCTGTTACTCTCAAATAAAAAAATAAATAATTTTTAAAAAGAAAAAAGAAATATGAATCTTTGGTGTTCCACCCAGACCTCGTGATTTCAGGGAGGCCTGTCATGTGGAGTTTGATGAGCCCTGCAGGTGATTCTGCTGTGTGCTCCAGTTGGAGGAACACTGCTTTCAAACTAGAGCCTCCTAGTCCTGTATCACTTGGGCTTCCAATGGTTTACAGGAATGATGGCCCTGTTGCGCTAGCTGGGAGAAGGCCTGTCACCATAGGCCAACCACAAGCAGTTTTTATTGATGTTTTTGTTGTATATTATCTTAAGTGTTGTGAAGAAAAAAAGGTCAGAAGGCATTTATATTTACCTTTTTTTTTTTTTTTTTGTAGAGTCTCACTGTAGCCCAGGCTAACTTGGAAATCACAGCAATCCTCCTACCCCTGCCTCCTGAGTGCTAAAGGCATATGCCACCATGCCCGGCAGTCCATTTACTTTCTTAAAAATCTGGCAATAGGGCTGGAGAGATGGCTTAGCAGTTAAGGTGTTTGCCTGCAAAGCCAAAGGATCCCAATTCAAATCTCCTGTACCCATGTAAGCCAGATGCACAAGGGGGTGCATGCATCTGGAATTCCTTTGCAGTGGCTGGAAGCCCTGGCTTGCTCATTCTCTCTCAAATAAATAAATAAAAATGTTTTTAAAAAATCTGGAAATAATGATAATACCAATATTATCCTATCAGTAAACACTTTTATTTCATTATTATTTTAATGTTATTTTTATTTATTTATTAGAGACAGAAAGAGTGAGAGTGAGAGAATGGGCATGTCAGGGCCTCTAGCCACTGCAAACGAACTCCAGACGCATGTGCCACCATGTATATCTGATTTACATGGGACCTACAGAATTGAACCTGGGTCCTTAGGCTTCGCAGGCAAGTGCCTTAACTCCTAAGCCATCTCTTCACCCCTTATTTCATTATTTTTGAGTCAGGATCTTGTTTGGCCCAGGCTAGTCTTGAAATATTTTTTTATTTTTTTTTAAAAAGAGGTAGGGTTTCACTCTAGCCCAGGCTGACCTGGAATTCACTGTGGAGTCTCAGGGTGACCTTGAATTCTCAGTAATTCTCCTACCTCTGCTTCCCAAGTGTTGGGATTAAAAGCGTATGCCACCATGCCCATTTTTTTGTTGTTGTTGTTGTTGTTGTTTGTTTGTTTTCCGAGGTAGGAAAACTTTTAGCCCAGACTGACCTGGAATTCACTATGAAGTCTCAGGGTGGCATCAAACTCACAACAATCCTCCTACCTCTGCCTCCTGAGTGCTGGGATTAAAGGTGTGCGCCGCCAGGCCTGGCTTAGTCTTGAAATCTTGATCCTATTCCCTTAACTTCCCAATTACTGGTATTAATTATAGGCATGTACCACTACATTTGGTTCAGTTATTATGATCATTAATATAGTTATATTATTTTTTAAAAATATATTTTAAATATATTTTTAAAATATTAATTTTTATTTATTCATTTGAGAGAGAAAGAGGCAGAGTGAGGGAGAGAGAGCAAATGGGTACATCAGGGCATCGAGTCACTGTAGACAAACTCCAGACACACGCGCCACCTTGTGCATCAGGTTCTGGGGAATTGAATCTGGCTCCTTTGGCTTTGCAGGCAAGCCTTAAGAGCTAATCCATCTCTCCACCTCTTTTTATGAGGTAGGGTTTCGCTCTAGCTCAGGCTGACCTGGAATTCACTATGTAGTCTCAGGGTGGCCTTGAACTCATGGCAATCCTCCTACCTCTGCCTCCCAAGTACTGAGATTAAAGGTGTGCGCCACCATACCTGGCTCTCCAGCCCATTTTAAAAAAAAAAAAAAAAATTTATTTATTTGCAAGGAGAGAGAAAAGCAAGAGAATGGGTACACCAGGTTCTCTAGCCATTGCAAACAAACTCAGATGCATGCACCATTTTGTACATCTGGCTTTATATGGGTACCGGGGAATCAAACCCAAGCTGTCATGCTTTGCAGGCAAGTGTCTTAACTGCTGAGCCATCTCTTCAGCCCTATTATTTTTATTATTATTATTATTATTTTGTGTGTGTACATGCATATAAATGTAAGGACCAGAGGACAACTGTGGGTTTTGTTCCTCAGGTACTTCCACCTTTTAAAACTTTTTTTAGAAGCCAGGAGTGGTGGTGCACACCCTTAATCTCAGCACTTGGGAGGCAGAGGTAGGAGGATCACTGTGAGTTGGAGGCCAGGTGAGTTCAAGGCCAGCCTGACACTACATAATGAATACCAGGTCAGCCTGGGCTAAAGTGAGACCCTACCTTGAAAAACCAATAAATAAATAAATAAATAAATAAATAAATAAATTAATTAAAAGTATATATATATTTAGGGCTGGGAGATGACTCAGTGGATAAGGTGCTTGCCTATAAAGCTTAATGACTTGTTTGATTTCCTACTACACAGGTAAAAGCAAGATGCACAAAGTGGCACACGCTTCTGAAGTTTGTTCCGTGGTACACCCATTCTCTCTCTGCCAGGAGTGCTGGCCCACACCTTTAATTCCAGAACTTGAGGAGCTGAAGTAGGAGGACCGCTGTGAGTTTGAGGCCAGCCTGAGAAGACTACATAGTGACTTCTAGGTCAGCCTGGGCTACAGCAAGACTCTATCTTGAAAAAAAGCAAAAGATTTATTTACTTGCATGTTTGCGCATGTGTGCATGCATGTGTGTGTGTGTTTATGTGTATTCATGTGTATGTGTGCATGCCAGGGTCTCTTATTGCTGCTAATGAATGCCTGTCTGGCTTCCTATGGGTGGCTGGGGAATTGAGCCTGGGCTGGCAGGCTTCTCAAAGCAATCTCTCTAGCCCTCCAGCCCTGTTTACCTTTTTTGAGGCAGGGTCTCTCATTGGCTTGGAACTTGCCCTTTAAGGTAGAATGGCTAGCCAGTGAGCCTGGGGAATTCCCCTGTTTCTGTCTCCTCAGTGCTGGGATTATAAGAGCACATCACCATTACCGTGGTTGGCTTTTTTCCCCCTAATATTTTATTTATTTATTTCAGAGAGAGAGAGAGAGGGAGGGAGAATATATGGGTGTGCCATGGCCTTTTGCCACTGCAAACAAACTCCAAATGCATATGCTATTTTGTACATCTGGCTTTGTGTGGGTGCTGCAGAACTGAACCCAGGCTAGCAGGCTTTGCAAGCAAGCACTTTTAACTACTGGGCCCTCTTCTTAGCCATTGCCACTGCTTTTAAAATGAGTTCTGGGGATTGAACTCAGGTTTTCATGCTTAGAAGGCAAATACTTTACCAACTGAGTTATCTCGCTAGCCTGAATGTTGAAATCTCACAAAAATCTTCTGGTTAGTTATTATTATCCCTGTTTTACAGACATGGAAACAGGGTTAGTCATCCAGTTAATAGGGCCCAGGTGGAATGTATATCCAGATCTTTCTAACATGATGCCCGTGCTCTTTCCTCTAGGTCACTATGGACGCTGCTAGTATAACATGTATTACACATTTACTCTGTTCAAGGTCCTATTTTAAGCACATTACAGACCTCTATTCCTTCAGTTATCAGTTGCCATTTTTTTGCCTCTCAGCCCTGGAACCCAGATGTTTTGTGGTCAAGTGCAGCATTGCGTCCTTGTGTCACTGCATTTGGCTAACCGTGGGACCTGGAGATTGGAACTGCTGGAGATTGGAACCAGTGTTCTTAGGCTTAGGAGGCAGGCGCCTTAACCCCTAAGCCATCTCTCCAGCCCTACAAATTTTTAAAGAAATATGAATCGGGCTGGAGAGATGGCTTAGCAGTTAAGCGCTTGCCTGTGAAGCCTAAGGACTCTGGTTTGAAGCTCGATTCCCCAGTACCCATGTAAGCCAGATGCATCTGGAGTTTGTTTGCAGTGGCTTGAGGCCCTGGCGTGCCCATTCACTCCCTCTCTCTCTCTGCCTCTTTCCCTCTTTGTCTGTTACTCTCAAATAAAAAAATAAATAATTTTTAAAAAGAAAAAAGAAATATGAATCTTTGGTGTTCCACCCAGACCTCGTGATTTCAGGGAGGCCTGTCATGTGGAGTTTGATGAGCCCTGCAAGTGATTCTGCTGTGTGCTCCAGTTGGAGGAACACTGCTTTCAAACTAGAGCCTCCTAGTCCTGTATCACTTGGGCTTCCAATGGTTTACAGGAATGATGGCCCTGTTGCGCTAGCTGGGAGAAGGCCTGTCACCATAGGCCAACCACAAGCAGTTTTTATTGATGTTTTTGTTGTATATTATCTTAAGTGTTGTGAAGAAAAAAAGGTCAGAAGGCATTTATATTTACCTTTTTTTTTTTTTTTTTGAGGTAGAGTCTCACTGTAGCCCAGGCTAACTTGGAAATCACAGCAATCCTCCTACCCCTGCCTCCTGAGTGCTAAAGGCATATGCCACCATGCCCGGCAGTCCATTTACTTTCTTAAAAATCTGGCAATAGGGCTGGAGAGATGGCTTAGCAGTTAAGGTGTTTGCCTGCAAAGCCAAAGGATCCCAATTCAAATCTCCTGTACCCATGTAAGCCAGATGCACAAGGGGGTGCATGCATCTGGAATTCCTTTGCAGTGGCTGGAAGCCCTGGCTTGCTCATTCTCTCTCAAATAAATAAATAAAAATGTTTTTAAAAAATCTGGAAATAATGATAATACCAATATTATCCTATCAGTAAACACTTTTATTTCATTATTATTTTAATGTTATTTTTATTTATTTATTAGAGACAGAAAGAGTGAGAGTGAGAGAATGGGCATGTCAGGGCCTCTAGCCACTGCAAACGAACTCCAGACGCATGTGCCACCATGTATATCTGATTTACATGGGACCTACAGAATTGAACCTGGGTCCTTAGGCTTCGCAGGCAAGTGCCTTAACTCCTAAGCCATCTCTTCACCCCTTATTTCATTATTTTTGAGTCAGGATCTTGTTTGGCCCAGGCTAGTCTTGAAATATTTTTTTATTTTTTTTTAAAAAGAGGTAGGGTTTCACTCTAGCCCAGGCTGACCTGGAATTCACTGTGGAGTCTCAGGGTGACCTTGAATTCTCAGTAATTCTCCTACCTCTGCTTCCCAAGTGTTGGGATTAAAAGCGTATGCCACCATGCCCATTTTTTTGTTGTTGTTGTTGTTGTTTTTGTTTGTTTTCCGAGGTAGGAAAACTTTTAGCCCAGACTGACCTGGAATTCACTATGAAGTCTCAGGGTGGCATCAAACTCACAACAATCCTCCTACCTCTGCCTCCTGAGTGCTGGGATTAAAGGTGTGCGCCGCCAGGCCTGGCTTAGTCTTGAAATCTTGATCCTATTCCCTTAACTTCCCAATTACTGGTATTAATTATAGGCATGTACCACTACATTTGGTTCAGTTATTATGATCATTAATATAGTTATATTATTTTTTAAAAATATATTTTAAATATATTTTTAAAATATTAATTTTTATTTATTCATTTGAGAGAGAAAGAGGCAGAGTGAGGGAGAGAGAGCAAATGGGTACATCAGGGCATCGAGTCACTGTAGACAAACTCCAGACACACGCGCCACCTTGTGCATCAGGTTCTGGGGAATTGAATCTGGCTCCTTTGGCTTTGCAGGCAAGCCTTAAGAGCTAATCCATCTCTCCACCTCTTTTTTATGAGGTAGGGTTTCGCTCTAGCTCAGGCTGACCTGGAATTCACTATGTAGTCTCAGGGTGGCCTTGAACTCATGGCAATCCTCCTACCTCTGCCTCCCAAGTACTGAGATTAAAGGTGTGCGCCACCATACCTGGCTCTCCAGCCCATTTTAAAAAAAATTTATTTATTTGCAAGGAGAGAGAGAAAGCAAGAGAATGGGTACACCAGGTTCTCTAGCCATTGCAAACAAACTCCAGATGCATGCACCATTTTGTACATCTGGCTTTATATGGGTACCGGGGAATCAAACCCAAGCTGTCATGCTTTGCAGGCAAGTGTCTTAACTGCTGAGCCATCTCTTCAGCCCTATTATTTTTATTATTATTATTATTATTTTGTGTGTGTACATGCATATAAATGTAAGGACCAGAGGACAACTGTGGGTTTTGTTCCTCAGGTACTTCCACCTTTTAAAAACTTTTTTTTAGAAGCCAGGAGTGGTGGTGCACACCCTTAATCTCAGCACTTGGGAGGCAGAGGTAGGAGGATCACTGTGAGTTGGAGGCCAGGTGAGTTCAAGGCCAGCCTGACACTACATAATGAATACCAGGTCAGCCTGGGCTAAAGTGAGACCCTACCTTGAAAAACCAATAAATAAATAAATAAATAAATAAATAAATAAATAAATAAATAAATAAATTAAAAGTATATATATATTTAGGGCTGGGAGATGACTCAGTGGATAAGGTGCTTGCCTATAAAGCTTAATGACTTGTTTGATTTCCTACTACACAGGTAAAAGCAAGATGCACAAAGTGGCACACGCTTCTGAAGTTTGTTCCGTGGTACACCCATTCTCTCTCTGCCAGGAGTGCTGGCCCACACCTTTAATTCCAGAACTTGAGGAGCTGAAGTAGGAGGACCGCTGTGAGTTTGAGGCCAGCCTGAGAAGACTACATAGTGACTTCTAGGTCAGCCTGGGCTACAGCAAGACTCTATCTTGAAAAAAAGCAAAAGATTTATTTACTTGCATGTTTGCGCATGTGTGCATGCATGTGTGTGTGTGTTTATGTGTATTCATGTGTATGTGTGCATGCCAGGGTCTCTTATTGCTGCTAATGAATGCCTGTCTGGCTTCCTATGGGTGGCTGGGGAATTGAGCCTGGGCTGGCAGGCTTCGCAAGCAATCTCTCTAGCCCTCCAGCCCTGTTTACCTTTTTTGAGGCAGGGTCTCTCATTGGCTTGGAACTTGCCCTTTAAGGTAGAATGGCTAGCCAGTGAGCCTGGGGAATTCCCCTGTTTCTGTCTCCTCAGTGCTGGGATTATAAGAGCACATCACCATTACCGTGGTTGGCTTTTTTCCCCCTAATATTTTATTTATTTATTTCAGAGAGAGAGAGAGAGGGAGGGAGAATATATGGGTGTGCCATGGCCTTTTGCCACTGCAAACAAACTCCAAATGCATATGCTATTTTGTACATCTGGCTTTGTGTGGGTGCTGCAGAACTGAACCCAGGCTAGCAGGCTTTGCAAGCAAGCACTTTTAACTACTGGGCCCTCTTCTTAGCCATTGCCACTGCTTTTAAAATGAGTTCTGGGGATTGAACTCAGGTTTTCATGCTTAGAAGGCAAATACTTTACCAACTGAGTTATCTCGCTAGCCTGAATGTTGAAATCTCACAAAAATCTTCTGGTTAGTTATTATTATCCCTGTTTTACAGACATGGAAACAGGGTTAGTCATCCAGTTAATAGGGCCCAGGTGGAATGTATATCCAGATCTTTCTAACATGATGCCCGTGCTCTTTCCTCTAGGTCACTATGGACGCTGCTAGTATAACATGTATTACACATTTACTCTGTTCAAGGTCCTATTTTAAGCACATTACAGACCTCTATTCCTTCAGTTATCAGTTGCCATTTTTTTTTGAGAGAGAGACACAGAGAAAGAGAGAGAGAGGGAGAGGAAGACAGATAGAGATGGGCGTGCCAGCAGCCTCTCAGATGCTGCAAACAAAATCCAGATGCATGTGCCCCCTTGTGGTCAAGTGCGGCATTGCGCCCTTGCATCACTTTGCATCTGGCTAAACGTGGGACCTGGAGATTGGAACTGGCGTTCTTAGGCTTAGGAGGCAGGCGCCTTAACCACTAAGCCATCTCTCCAGCCCTCAGTTGCCATTTTAAAAAATGAGGACAGTGAGACTCATAGAAATAAGTTTCTCAAGGAAACAAGCTCATGAGTCAAGAAGTCTGGCTCTCAGCCGGGCGTGGTGGTGCACGCCTTGAATCCCAGCACTCAGGAGGCAGAAGTAGGAGGATTGCCGTGAGTTTGAGGCCACCCTGAGACTAAATGGTAAATTCCAGGTCAGCCTGAGTTAGAGTGAGACCCTACCTTGAAAAACCAAAAAAAAAAAAAAAAAAAAAAAAAAAAAAAAAAGTCTGGCTCCAATCACACACTTGTTTTTTCAGGGTTGGGGATTGAACTCACACATGCTCAGCAAGGGCCTTAGCCATCAGGAAATCTTCCTAGCTTGAAGGATGGTAAGAGGGAGATGCTATGGTGACCATTTAGGAGTTCAGTTACCTAACTTCTCCAGGAGCTGCAGGAATGATGAGGTGGAGGGGCCTCTGGCTGGGCTGCTGTTGTAGAGTGCTGGCTCTTTCCTTTCCTGTGCTTCTAGCTCACTCACACCTGCTGCCCCAGGGCCTGGCCAGGAAGCTCACAGCCCATAAGGCAGGCACGTGTGGAGATGCCATGCCATGCTCAAGCTCTGGTTTACAGCTGCCTGTGGATTACATTCCTTCACACACACATCATAGACTGGAGCCTCCTACAGCCTGTCCCCAGACCTCAGGGCCTTGACTAAGTGAGCCTGGCAGAGGGATGGGTGGAGGCAGTTCCTCTTCTAGCAAGAGTTAGTTTTGCAGGCTTAACCACTCACATTTGTGATTTTGGTCAGATGCTTGGGCAATGTGTGAAGAAGTTGGAATACTGACTGTCAGGACAAAATGAGGATAGGTTTAAACAATCATGAAATCTATAATTTTCCTATTCACACAATCAACTGGCATGGAATAGGGAAAGAATGACATTGAGGAGGTGAAGCTAACAGAGAAGCTCAAGTACCACGCATAGGGAGGAAACAAACTTCCCTTAATGCTAAATTCATCTCTAACTTTGTAGCCAGCCCACTGTGGGTTTCCTCAGGCCCCCTCTTCCTCCTCCTCTCTTTTTCTTTTTATTATGGGGACTGAATATAGGACCTTAAGATGTGAGGCAAAGTGCTCCACTACTCAGCTACAGTCTCGGCCCAAGGTCCTCTGTCATTTATATTTGCCATTCCTATAATTCCCTTGCACTGGTATTGACATGACTGGCTATGATGTTTCCTCTCCCTCTTCTCATCACAGAGGAGCATTCTAGTAGCCTCTCTCTACTGATAATTGTACTTAGTATATTCATACCTTGCCATTAAGAGTTTTAGGGGCTGGAGAGATGGCTCAGTGGTTAAGGTGCTTGCCTGCAAAACCTAATAACCAGGGTTTGATTCACCAAAACCCATGTAAAGCCAGATGCACAATGTGGTGCATGTATCTGGAGTTTGTTTGCAGTGGCTAGAGGTCCTGGAGTACCCATTCTCTCTCTCTCTGTTTGCAAACAAATAAAATCTCATTAAAAAAAAAAAGAGAGAGATGGGGCTGGAGAGATGGCTTAGTGGTTAAGGCGCCTGCCTGCTAAGCCGAAGAACCCGGTTCCAATCTCCAGGTCCCATGTTTAGCCAGATGCAAAGCAAGGCAAGGGCGCAAATGCTGCACTTGCCCACAAAGGGGTGCACACATCTGGATTTCATTCACAGCAGCTGAGAGACTGCTGGCGCGCCCATCTCTATCTGTCTCCCTCTCCCTCTCTCTGTCTCTCTCCAAAAATAAAAAAAGTTAAAAAAAGAAGAGTAGTGTTAGAGGTTCCTAATCACACACTAGCCTAGTAGTGCTTATACAAATCAGATTGCTTAGAACTGGAGAGGTGGGTGGCTCACTTTCATAAACTCACCATCTATCATCAGGAAAGGAGCACAGTGGCTATACTGAAATGACAGAAATTAAGGTGGTACAGCACAAGTGGTGGTAGGCAATGACTTGAACCCAAGTGATCCTCTTTTTAAAATTATATTTTGTGGGCTGGAGAGATGACTTAACGGTTAAGGTGCTTGCCTGCAAAGCCAAAGGACCCAGGTTGGATTCCCTAGGACCCACGTAACGCCAAGTGCACAAGGTGGTGCATGCATCTGGAGTTCATTTGTTGGCTGCAGGCCCTGACATGCCCATTCTCTCTCTATATCTGCCTTTCTCTCTCTCTCAAATAAAATAAATAAAATTATAAAAGTTATGTGTGTGCATATGCATGTATAATTGAGTGTGCACATGGCACAGCATGTAACTGAGGTCAGTCCTCTGCCTGTCCACCTCATCTGAGACAGTCTCTCACTCTGGATCCTCTCTCTGCTGCTGTTTCTACTTCCCATCTTGTCATCAGTGTCAGTGTGCTGGAATTTCAGAAGCCCATCACAGCTTCCAGCTTTTTACAATGAAGTCTGAGGATTGAACTTGGGTACTCCAGCTTAAGTGGCAAGTGCTTTATCCATGAGCCATTTCTTTAGCCTCAAGTGATCTACTTTTAAATGTTATTCTATAAGGGACAGGAACTAATACTTATTTGTGACTATGAAATTAGCACTCAAGAAATATTTGATGAAATAAAAGTACTGACTTGAGCTACAACATGGGTGAGCCTTAAAAACTCTGTGCTAAGTGAAAGAAACCAGTCATAGAGGATCATACATTATAAATTCCATTTATTTGAGATGTATTCTTTTTATCTTTAAATATTTTATTTACTTATTGAGAGAGAGAGAGAGAGAGAGAATGGGCACGCCAGGGCCTCTAGCCCCTGCAAATGAATTCTAGATGCATGTGCCACCTTGTGCCTCTGGCTTACGTATGTCCTGGAGAATCGAACTTGGCTCCTTAGGCTTCATAGGTCCTCTCTCCAGACCCTCATTTTAAATTTATTTTTATTTTTATTTTTGGTTTTTTGAGGTAGGGTCTCACTCTAGCCCAGGCTAACCTGGAATTCACTATGTGGTCTCAGGCTGGCCTCAAATTCACAGCGATTCTTTTCCCTCTGCCTCCCAAGTGTTGGGTCTAAAGGTATACGCCACCAAACTCAGCTCCATTTTTTAAAAAATTTAATTTAATTTTTTTAATTTGAGAAATAGAGAATGGGTGCACCAGTGGCCTCTCAGCCACTGTGAATGACTCCAGACGTGTGCACCCCCTTGTGTGCATGTGTGACATTGTGTGCTTGTGTCACTTTTGTGTCTGGCTAAACGTGGGACCTGGAGAATCGAAGGAATTCTTTTTTTTTTTTAAACTTTTATTTTTATTTATTTATTAGAGACAGAGAGAGAGACAGGCAGGGGGTGAGAATGGGCACACCAGGGCCTCTAGCCACTGCAAACGAACTCCAGATGCATATGGCACCATGTGCATCTGGCTTACCTGGGACCTGGAGAATCGAACCTGGGTCCTTAGGCTTCGCAGGCAAACGCCTTAACCACTAAGCCATCTCTCCAGCCCAGAATCGAAGGAATTCTTAACCACTAAGCCATGTTCCCAGCCCCCATTTTTTATTTTTGAGACAGGATTTCATTATTATTATATATTTTTATTGTTATATTATTGTAGCCAAGCTGGCCTTGAACTCAATGATCCTTATGCCTCAGCCTCTCAAGTGCTAGAATTATGTGTGCACCATCATACCTGATGAATTCCTTTTATGTGAAATGCCCAGAATAGGCAAGTCTATAGAGACAGAAAATAGATTAGTGGTTCTAGGACTGGGAGGATAGGGTGTATTGGAGAGTAATGGCTAAGGAGTGCAGGATTTTTTTTTAGGGTAAGGAAAATGTTCTAAAATTGACTGTGATAATAAATGCACAGTTCTGAAACTATACTAAAAACTGCAGAAATTTACCTTAAATGGGCGAAGTATATGGTAAGTGAATTGTATCCCCCCAAAAAAGTATCAAAAAAGAAATATTTTGCCAGGCGTGATGGTATACAACTTTAATTCCAGCACTTGGGAGGCTGAGGTAGGAGGATTGCTGTGAGTTTGAGGCCACCCTGAGACTGATTCCAGATCATCCTGAGCTAGAATGAGATACTACCTCAAAAAACAAAAAGCAAAAATAAGCCAGGGGCTGGAGAGATGGCTTAGCGCTTAAATGCTTGCCTGTGAAGCTGAAGGACCCCGATTCAAGGCTTGATTCTCCAGAACCCACGTAAACCAGATGAACAAGGGGGCGCACTCATCTGGAGTTCGTTTGCAGTGGCTGGAGGCCATGGCGTGCCCATTCTCTCTCTCCCTACCTGCCTATTTCTGTCTGTCTCTCTCAAATAAATAAATAAATAAAATATTTTTTTAAAAAAGCTGGGCGTGGTGGCGCACACCTTTAATCCCAGCACTCAGGAGGCAGAGGTAGGAGGATCGTCCTGAGTTCGAGGCCACCCTGAGATCACAGAGTGAATTCCAGGTCAGCCTGGGCCAGAGTGAGACCCTACCTCGAAAAAAAAAAGAAGAGAAATATTTTAAACCAGGCATGGTGGTGTATGCTTTTAATCTCAGCACTTGGAAGACAGAGGTAGGAGGATCACTGTGAGTCTGAGGCCATCCTGGGTCTACAGAGTGAGTTCCAGGTCAGTTTGGGCTAGAGTGAGACGTTACCTCAAAAAAAAAACCCAAAAAACAAAAAGTGGGCTAGAGAGATGGTTCAGTGGTTAAGGTACTTGTCTGCAAAGCCTAAGGACCCAGGTTCAACTCATCAGTACCCATGTAAGCATAAGGTGGCACATGCATCTAGAGTTCATTTGCAGTGGCTGGAGGCCCTGGTGTGCCCATTCTCTCCCTCTCTGTCTCTTTTTCTCTCTCTCTCTCTCAAATAAATGAATAAAATGTTAAAAAGTTGTTGAATATCTGCATATAAGAAGTTGCTGATTCAAAGACCCAGGCATGGTGGCACATGTCTTTAATCCCAGCACTCAGGAGGCAGAGGTAGGAGGATCGTCCTGAGTTCGAGGCCACCCTGAGACCACATAGTGAATTCCAGGTCAGCCTGGGCTACAGTGAGACCCTACCTCAAAAAAACAAAACAAAACAAAACAAAACAAAACAAAACAAGTTGCTGATTCTTGTTCTAGTAAATTTGACCCATGTAAAATGTCAGCCAAGAATGTGCACTCATGCATTTATTTACACATTCATTCAGCAAACATGCATGCAGTATCAAGCATGTATCTAGGCATGATGCTAAATGATAAGGACTCAGAGGGACTTGGTAGCAAATAAACCTTGGATAGATCCTGCTTGCTCTCTTACAGCGTACACATTTATATATAAGATTCTCCCCTCTCCCTTTCCCTCTTCCCTGCCCTCCCCACCTCTCCCCTCCCCTCCCCTCCCTTTTTCTCCTCTTCCCTTCTTCTTGTCTGATATTCAGGTCTCACTATGTAGCTCAGGCTGACCTTGGACTTGTGACCCCCCTGTCTCAGCTTTTTTTTTTTTTTTTTTTTTTTTGAGGTAGGGTCTTACTCTAGTCCAGGCTGACCTGGAATTCATTCTGTATTCTCAGGGTGGCCTGGAATGCACAGCAGTCCTCCTACCTCTGCCTCCTGAGTGCTGGGATTAAAGGCGTGTGCCACCATGCCCGGCCTGTCTCAGCTTTTTGTGTAGTGGGATTATAGATATTTGCTACCAGGCCTGAGTCCTTTTCTTTCTTTTTTTTTAAAAAATTAATTAATTAGAAAAAAATTAATTAATTAGGGCTGGAGAGATGGCTTAGTGGTTAAGGCACATGCCTGCAAAGCCTAAGGACCCAGGTTCGATTCTCCAGGTCCCACGTAAACCAGATGCACATGCATCTGGAGTTCGTTTGCAGTGGCTAGAAGCCCTTGTGTGCCCATTCTCACTCTCTCCCTCCCTCTCTCTCTCTGATTGCAATAAATAAATAAAAATAAAATAAAATAAATAATTTTTTTGGTTTTTGAGGTAAAGTCTTACTCTAGCCCAGGCTGACCTGGCACTGACTCTATAGTCCCAGGCTAGCCTTGAAGTCTTTAAGGAACTCACAGCAATCCTCCACCTCTGCCTCCTGAGTGCTGGGATTAAAGGCATGCACCCTTTTCTTTATTTAGGTATTCTCTAGATAATACTTTTTGTTGTTGTTTGTTTGTTTTTGTTTGTTTTTGAGGTAGGGTCTCACTCTAGTCCAGGCTGACCTGGAACACGCAAAGTAGTCCCAGGCTGGCCTCGAAGTCTTTAAAAGGATGCATTTCCCCTCTGAACTCTTGAATTGAGTCTTTTATTCTTTTTTGGTGTGTATATGTATGTGTTCATGTTAATGTGTGTGAGTTGGGTGTGCATGCAGCACGGCACACATGTGGAGGTCAGAGGACAGCTTCTGATGATGGTAGTGGTCGCCTTCCACCTTGTTTGAGGCAGGGTCTTTTTTCACTGGGCTGAGTTCACCAGGCTAGTCGCCTGCAAGCTCCCAGGCAGTTCTCCTGTCTTGGCCTCTCCTCTTGCTGTAGGCACACTGGGATTACAGACATTAGTACTACGGTGTCAGGCTGAACGTGAATTCTCCTCAGCCCTGGACTTGCATCTTCTAAGTCAGTGGAGGCACGCTTGTTCCTTTCAGGAGGAGGAAGGTAATTCTTGGTTCAGTTGAACAAACCATGGATCAGAACTTATGCAGCATACAGAGGAAGGAGCATGACGAGGCTGAGAGTGAAGTTGTTCACTTGAACCCAACTCAGCTTCAACTCATGCTTCTGTAACTTATAAGTGATCAGTAAACTTGGGCAACACAGTTAACATCTTTGTGCTGCAGTTTCTTCTTCAGTTAACTGTGAAGTAACTGTTTTCGTGAGGATTAAGTGATATAGTTGAGATAAGTAAACTTAAACAATGAAAGCAGGTCTGTTCATTTTGATTTATGGAAGCTGGACACTTCAGAAAATGAGATTTTGTTATGCTTGTATTTGCCATCCTTTCTCAGATTTGTATTAAATGAGTACATTTTAGCTTACGTACATTCTAACTACTTCATTTAGTTAAACAATGTGAATGGTAGTAAAGTCAGACAGAAATTCGGGGTTCCTGACTGTCTTTCCCAGTCTGGGTTCTGTTCAGTCTTCTTTTAGTCCACATGACAGTATCAGCCCTCCCCCAGTGGGTTTATCCACTCCACACCTTTCCAGTCCCTGCCTCAACATTCTTCATCACAAGTTACTCTTAGCCCTCTTTCCTCAGAATATCCTCTAGGGTGTGCGTGTCTTCATCTCACCACCCTCTGACTCTATCTCAGACACTGAGGCTCCCCACAGAAACCACAAAGGATCATTCCGTTTCCCTTAGGAAATGCAGAAAGTATTATGCTTCAGGGACAATCCCAAGTAGAACCTTCTCTGAAGGCCATTTGTTCCCTTAATGTCTTTTCCCCTTGTGTGCTGTCAGGCTTCTCTGGGAAGCTCAGGCCCTCAGAGCACACAGTTATCTTCAAGAGTCTACAACACGTACCTGGCTGCTTTCTGTGTGAGCTCCAGTGGGAAATCTGGGCACAGTAACTGCAGTAAACAGTGGTATTCCCTCATGGTCAGCAGATCTGAAGGGCAAGGGAGAGGAGTACATTAAGACTCTGCAGTTCAAGTCACTGACCTCTCTTTGGTTATTTCATGGGCTTCAGACCCAGTCTTGTTAGAGATGCTTGTTGAAAGGCGAGTCAATATTAATGGGTAAGATTTTAAAACTGATAACTCTACCAAGCCTTCTGTGGGGAAAGGCACCCAGAATAATGGCATTTGGATTAGTATGAGAACTGGTCAGGTGAGGAGAGGAAACCAGAGAGGCACCTTCATCAGCCCTCTTAGCCTGTTTTTTCCTGACTAAAAATCCTGGTGAATGAGTCATGCCAAAGCTGGTGAGGTCTGTTGAAATTCTCTGGAATGGGAACATTTACCACCACATGCCCAAAGACTGTCCGCAAAGTATCTGGAGGCAGCACCAAGGCAAACAGCCTTGCACGGATGAGGGAGAGGAGTATATAGAATACAACCCGCAGGCCTTATTATGCTGTCAGGCAGGATTGCAGCAGGCTGACTTCTTTGGATGCCTGCACACAGATCTGGCCATCCTATTATAAGATGCCAAGACAAAGTCCAAGATACACAATCAAGGCAACCAAACAATTCCAATACTAGAAGCAGTGCTGTGGGACAGAAGAGCCAGGAGGTTCTGTGGTCCAGATCTGCCAAAGAGGCAATTGTCAGAGAGCCTGAAGGTATCTCAAGGGAGAAGAAAGACACTGGATGCTTAAACATGAGTTTGTTAGTTGTGTTGCAGCTAAAGAGATTCTGGATTAGCCAGGCAGCAGATATTTACAGCAGTTCCCATGTACCACAGCATTTCAAATATGGGAGGCATGCCCATGGTCAGGCAAGAGCAATCTACCACCAGCCACCCTAAGTGGAAGGAGGGAAACAGAGGGCATGGCTACATAGGGGAATGGAGATGGTGATCACATCTGGGCACTGGGTTTCTCTGGACCTAAGTTAGTCCAAGCCACAAGAATGCAGAGCTCCTGGCCTTGCTCATTTGGTTGATGCTATTCCAACACAAACCCCCCAAATCTCTAGGGACAGTCCTGGGTTCCTAGTACTTTTTCATCAAAGCTCACCTCAAGGTGGGGGCAGAGAGTTAAACTAACCACAGTGCCAAAGGCCAGACTCAGTGTCAATGTAGGTCAAGGGATCAAGATAACTTTTGCGGTCTTGGTCTTGGCCATAATGGAGTATGCCCTCTCCTTACTTGCCTGACCTCTGACACAGCCTGGAAGGTAATAGCTGGGGTGAGGAGTAGGACAGGTGAAGGGAAAGGAGAAAAGCCACTGAATCTAATGAGTGTCTACTTCATTCTTTGCACTGTTTTTTATTTATTTAAAATATTTTATTTATTTATTTATGTGTGTGTGTGGGGGGGAGAGAGAATAAGAGAGAGAGAGAGGGAATAGGCATTCCAGGGCCTCTTGACACTACAACTAAACTCCAGATGAATGCACAACTTTGTGCATCTGGCTTTACATGGGTACTTGGGAATTGAACCCAGGACCATCAGGCCTTGCCAAGCAAGCGACTTTAACTGCTAGACCATCTCCCCAGCCCTTTGTTTTTGTTTTGAGGCAGTTTCACTCTAGCCCAGTCTAACTTGGAACTCATTCTGTAGTCCAGGCTGGCCTTGAACTCATGGCAATATCCTAGCTCAGCCTCTTGAGTGCTGGGATTATAGGTGTATGCCACTATGTCTGGCTGACATCAAGTAAATACAAGAAAGTTCTGTCTTTGAATCATCAAGTGATTTTATAGGGTAAACTCTGGTGAGTATATCTGATGCCATTCTTGGGAATTGCAGAAGAATTCACATTTCTCTCCTAGAAAATAACCTTGGGATTTAAACTTTTTATTTTATTTTATTTTTATTTTTTTGGAGACACACATACACACACACAGAGAGAGAGAGAGGGAGAGGAAGACAGAGATGGGCGCGCCAGCAGTGTCTCAGCTGCTGCGAACAAAATCCAGATATGTGCGCCCCCTTTGTGGTCAAGTGTGGCATTGCGCCCTTGCATCACTTTGCATCTGGCTAAACGTGGGACCTGGAGATTGGAACCGCTGGAGATTGGAACCAGTGTTCTTAGGCTTAGGAGGCAGGTGCCTTAACCCCTAAGCCATCTCTCCAGCCCAACCTTGGGATTTTAAATAGAGCAAAAGGGCAAAGGAAACTGAGAAGGAGAATGTTCCATGAAAGGGATGGAAGAAGGGAGGAAGGGGAAGACAGAGAGAGAAAGAGAGAAGAGCTACATAATATCCACACCTAATAATCGAATAAAGACACTGCAAGGAATGGGTTTTAGCCTTCTGGTTTCTAGAACTGAGGACCTGTTTAGATTCTTTTTGGTGTTTTTGTTTTTATTTTTATTTCATTATTTGAGAGAGACAGATAGAAAGAAGCAGATAGATAGAGAATGGGCACACCAGGGCTATTGGCCACTGTAAACAAACTTCAGACACATGCGTCACCTTGTGCATCTGGCTTACATGGGTACTGTGGAACTGAACCTGGGTCCTTAGGCTTCACAGGTAAGCACCTTAACTGTTGAACCATCTCTCCAGCCCTTGCTTTTGTTTTTGTTTCTGTGGTGGTGCTGGGGGTGGAACCTAGACATGCTAGGCAAGTGTTCTACTATATCCCCAGTACCCTTTTAGGTTTTTAGGATTTTTTTTGGGGGGGGGTGTGCATGCATGTGCATGCTTGTGTGTGTGTGAATGTAGGCAGACATAGACCATAGTGTCTGTGTGTAGATCAGATGACAACGTTGGGTGTCAGTCCATGACTTCCACCTTGTTTGAGGCAGCATCTCTTTTTTTAAAAAATAAATATTTTAAACTTTATTTGTTTGAGACAGTGAGAGAAAGGCACATAGAGAGAGAGAATGGGCACACCAGGGCCTTCAGCCACTGCAAACGAACTCCAGACACATGTGCCACCTTGTGCATCTGGCTTACGTGCGTCCTGGGGGATTGCATCTGGGTCCTTTGCTTTGCAGGCAAACATCTTAACCACTAAGCCATCTCTCCACGAGGCAGCATCTCTTGTTCACTACTGAGTTCACTAGGCTAGCTGACCCATGAGCTTCTGGGTGATTCTCCTGTCTCCACCTCTCATCTTGCCATAGGTGCTCTGTGAGAGTAGCAACAAGATATCTGTAGGGGATAATTATCCTGGGGATGTGGGGATATGGCATGGCAAGTAGAAGAACTTATCACAAAATCAGACTGCACCCTACTGGCTCTGCTTCGAATCTTGGCTCTGCAATTCAGGTATACTTTGGGCAAACTGCTTAGTCATTGTCCATCTCAGCTTCTCTCCTATACAATGAGGATGATAATACTTTTCTAGATTGAAGCTAATTTAAAAGACATGCGGATCCGGGTGTGGTGGTGCACACCTTTAATCCCAGCACTTGGGAGGCAGAGGTTGGAGAACTACCATGAGTTCAAGGCCATCCTGAGACTACATGGTGAATCCAGGTCAGCCTGAGCTACAGTGAGACCCTACCTTGAAAAAAATAAATAAATAAAATAAAATTAAATTTTAAAAAAAGATGCAGTCTATTTAGCAAAATGTCTAGAACACAGTAACACCAAGCATTGGGAGTTGACTTGGTTTTGTTTTAAAATTCTGGGGGCAAAGACAGGAGAGGAGAGTAGAAGAGGGAGGTGTTTTTTTCTTCTACATTTGAATGCTTTAATCTATAAGTATGCTGCCTGGGCAAACTCATTTCTAAATACTCTTCTGCTGGATGCATTCACTGGGCATCCCCATGTGCCTTGTGCATTCCAAGCACAGTATTATAGGGATGTGCAAGCCACAGAGCAGAACTTGCTAGGCTCACACTCACTCGGGCATTTGTTAACTGCAAATACTGCCGTGTATGCTGGGCTTTGGCTCTTAGAGCTCTCTCCAAGATTTCAAAGGGCTTCCCGACAGCCTTTTGTGCTGCAGGCATAACAGTAATGAGAATGAATAGTCTTTGAGCTCTGTGCTCAGGACCTGAATTAGTGTACTTAACCTTCACAGCAACCTCATGAAGTAGACTCCATTATTCTGGTCCCATTTCACAGATAAGGACATGGGAGCTTAGAGGATGCAAAAACCTATGAATAAGGAAGAGAGCCCAGAGTCTGGGGGACAGGAAGAGAACTTGTCTTCCCAGAGCAAGATCCCAGGCTGGGTAGAGGGGGGGGAGGAAGGGGCTAGAGGGGCTTAATGAAAACTCTACCTGCTGATGTTTCTGATCATGTACTGTGCACCAGACCCTGTTCTTCCTCCTCCTTCCCATTGTTTCCTTCTCCTCTTCCTCCTCTTCTTTTGAGCCAGGATCTTACTCTTAGCACAGACTGGCCTTGAACTTAGAGTGATACTTCTACCTCTGCAGCCTGAGTTCTGGAGTTATTCATATGAACCACCATATATAGCCAATTTTCACCATTTAAAAATATTTATTTGCACCGGATGTGGTGGTGCACGCCTTTAATCCCAGCACTTGGGAGGCAGAGGTAGGAGGTGTATGTGAGTTTGCACACACATACACATGCACATGAGAGAGGGAGAGAGGGAATGGGCCTATCAAAGACCTCTTGCTGCTCCAAACAAACTCCAGCTATATGTGCCACTTTGTGCATCTGGCTTTATGTGGTTACTAGGAAATCGAGCTCTGGTCATCAGGCTTTGCAAGCAAGTACCTTTAGCCACTGAGCAATCTCCCCAATCTTCACTATCTTTATTTTACTTATTTTTTGTTGTCTTTTGCTTTTTTAATATATATTTTATTTATTTATTTGAGAGAGAGAAAGAGAGGGAGAGAATGGGTACGCCAGGGTCTTCAGCCACTGAAAACAAATTCCAGATGCATGTGCCCCCTTGTGCATCTGGCTTACATGGGTCCTGGAGAGTCAAACCAGTATCCTTTGGCTTCGCAGGCAAATGCCTTAAATGCTGAGCCATCTCTCCAGCTCAGTCTTACTATCTTTATCCCCATTTCCCAGACACCAGACTGCACCTGCACAGAAGTAAACTGGAATCCAAACCTAGGTTGCAGCTCCAGAGTTTACCCAGCTGACACTTCAGCACCTTGATCTGATCAGCCCAATATGAGAAGGCTTAGGAACTTGGTTTGTCCTCCAAAGTACAGTAACTAACTAGCTCCAGGTGAACTGGATCAAGGAGACAATCCTTGTGAATCAGAATTTTTAGTGTAAGAAAGTGAGGCTGAAAAGTTCTAATTACTGCTGACAGGAAACACTCAAGCCCTGCTTAGCAGCTGGAGCTGGACAGGCTGAGCCTGGCAGGGGAAGATGCCTGCAGCAAGTAGGACATCTGTGCTGCTGGCTGCATTGGGTTCTGGCCCCACCCACCACCAGCCACTCAGCACCCTGCAGGTGCAGAGAAGGTAAGTGGTGTGTACCAACAGATGCTTCTCTAAAGGAATCCCCCCACATTAGGAGAGCTCAGCCAGCAGCTCCTGAAAGTTCAAAGACAAAGACTGTCATATAAGATTTCCACAAATTGGCACTTCTCTGTGTGGGGGTGGTCAGAGCTGTTAAAACTCTCTTTGATATCTTCTAATGGTCTCACCAACTAGGTACCTAGCTCAGGGCCAGAGAGGCTTTCCACCTTGATCCTATCATCTGCAGAGGCAGCACAGCATCCTGGCACAGACATTATAGTGCCTGGGTCCAAATTCTATCTTTGTCACTGACCTCCAATTACTTGCTTAACAGCTCATGCCTCAGTTTCCCCACATATAAAAATGTCTATATAGATATTCGAGTTGTGAGTAAATGTGAAGTACATAGACAGACCAGTGCCTAGCCCATCATAATTTTTCTATTAGATTCCTCTGACTGTTTCAGAAAGAAACTCTGGTTCTGAGAGTCTACTTTCTCAAGGAAGCAGTTGGTTAGAGAATGAAGCTTCAGCTGGGTGTGGTGGTGCACGCCTTTAATCCCAGCACTTGGGAGGCAGAGGTAGGAGGATCACTGTGAGTTCAAGGCCACACTGAAACCACATAGTGAATTCCAGGTCAGTCTGGACTAGAGCAAGACCCTACCTTGGAAAAGAAAAAAAGGACAGAACTTCAGACCCAAGATTATCTGGCTCCAGGAACTCTGAGAGTTCCACCTTAGCAGGTGGGATCCAGCTGGTTTGTGGAGGCCTTAACTTCTGATGATAGGATTGTGGGCAGGTGACTGACACACTGCAGTTATGTTAAATATACAGATACCCTTCAGGTGGGCCAAACTGAACCAGGCAGGACAGTTGTATTGGTGCTAAACTTAGACTTTGTAATCAAATGACCTGATTTCAAAACCTGGCTCCATTACCTGCCATCAGTAGCACTTGGACAAGTTATTCAACTTCAATGAACTGTGGTTTCTTTGTATGCACAACTGCCAGGCATGGTTGTGCACGTCTTTAATCTCAGCACTCAGGAGGCAGAGGGAGGAGGATCACTGTGAGTTCAAGGCAACCCTGAGACTACATAGTGACTTCCAGGTCAGCCTGGGTTAGACAGAGACCCTACTTTGAAAGAGCTAAATAAATAAATAAATTTTTTAAAAGTGTATATAACCACACTAATGGGATTGTTATAAAAAATCAAAAAAGTAACATATATAAGGTCCTTTTATCAGAAATTTAACAAAGTGATCAATCAATGGTAGTACTGATTTAGAATTAACTGATTTAAATGTTAAGTCCTGAGATTGAGACTCAGCATAACAGCTAACATATCATAGTAATTATGTGAATGAATGAATAAAAACATGCATTACATAATAACACTAAGTCAAAGTTCACAGGGACAAAGTTCTAGTGACTGTGTGGACACCAAGATGGGAAATGTACAGGCACAGAAGGCATTTCTGTAAGTGGGTGTGCAAGAGAAGCCAGGAGTTGTAGAGCTGAAGATGGGGTTGGGGAGATGGCTCAGAGGTTAATGGCACTTGTCTGAAAATAGGGCTGGGGAGATGGTTCAGCAGTTAAATGGCTCTTGTCTACAAAGCCTGCTAGCTCATCAGTTCTCCAGTCCCAACATAAAGCCAGGTGCACAAAGTAGTGTATGCATCTGGAGTTTGTTTGCATTAGCAAGAGGCCCTGGCACACCTATCCTCTCTCTGCTCTTAAATAAATAAGAGCTAAGAAATGGTAAATTTCTTATTTGGTAGACACTACAACTCTCAGTAAATGATGACAGGTGTGCCACAGTGCATGGACCGGCTCACCCTTAGAACCTTCTCACAAACTGCTCAATTTGGTCAATTTGAATATTTTCATAGGATGAATCACTACTTTTACTAAGAAAACCAGAGGAAGCTTAGTCTTCATTTCACAGAAGTACACCTTACCAGAGGGAGGTGGTAGGAGATTATGATCATGGTATATTGTCTATATGTATGGAAGTTCTTAATCAAAAGTTAAAGCTAAACCAGATGTGGTGGTGCACGCCTTTAATCCCAGTGCTTGGGAGGCAGAGGTAGGAGGATCGCCATGAGTTTGAGGCCACCCTGAGACTACATACTTAATTCCAGGTCAGCCTGAGCTAGAGTGAGACCCTACCTCAAAAAACCAAAAAAAAAAAAAAAAAAAAAGTTAAAGCTAGGCATGGTGGCACACACCTTTAATCACAGCACTCAGGAGGCAGACACAGGGGGATTTCTCTGAGTTTGAGGCCAGCCTGGGCTAAAGAGAGGCCCTACTTCGAAAAAAACCAAAAACGAGTTAAAAGAAAAAAAAATTGCCTTCTGTTGCTACAACTCTAGCATGAATACTACTATAGCACCCAGATTCAAAATACCCTTTGATTGGTCAGGTGTACCTTGATCCTAGAGAGTAAAAGATGAAGTGATTTTAGCCAAGAAAACTCATCTAGTCCCAGAAATGATTGATACCCAATGTAGTCAAGGACTAACTTGGTCTAATTTGTAGGAAAAGAAAGATGGCTTTTCTACATCTGGTCTGCCTTTTTGTTGTGGAAATTTCTGCCTCTGAAGCTCTGTGGGGGCAGCTTAGTCATTTCTACATCCTCCTTTATAGACCACCATGTGTGTCCACAACATTTGCTCACAAAACCCATGGTGGCATGTAGTTTAGAGTCAGGGCCTGGAAAACTGTGTCTCTGCTAGGGTCAGGATGCCATCACTACAGACCAGCAGAGGAGTGCCAGGCAGAAAGACTTGGGGCATATCTCTGTCCCTTACTCTAAGAAGACCTCCCCTGAGTTAAGGATTTTTAGCTCCCAAAGTGTGGGGATACAATAGAGTTCAGTCAGGACTCATTAGCGTGGGTTCCATGTGTGTCAGCTGGTTCAGGATAAGGGTTGGAGATAATGAAATACTACCAAGCCATGGGAAACCCAGAGGACTGGATGACCTCTTATTGGTTGGCTGTATGATTTCAATAGAAACTACCACAGCAGCCAGAGAACACCGCAGCTTATGAGTGTACTCTCCAATTTTCAGTTGGAATTGTTTTTATGTTCCTTTATGCAGGGGTTGTGAAGGCCCATTCTAGATGACACTCACCCGTGGCCAGACTGCTCTGCCAAGAGATGCTCGGAAGGCCATGGGTAGTTCGGGACATGACCACACCACCCTTCCCATCCCTAGGGCACGGAGGCTTTGTTACCAGGCCACAGCTGAGTAAATACTTCTTGGTGCTACTCTGCAGAGGAGGGGACTGGAAGTGAGGAAGAGGGGAGCAGGGGAAGGAGGAAGGCAAGGCATCTTGCTGCTTTACTCTCATGGAGCACTTGGTACATGAATTACAGGAAGATTGCTCCTATCCTAAAGGCTATGTTGCTGTCAAGCCCAGCCCAGAAGAGGAGCAGTCTGTGTTCTTAAATTTGAAGTTCTTTGGCAGTACTGTTGTTTTATATTATCAATGGAGGGAAATGATAATTAGTTCTCCAAGGGGAAATGATCCTATAAAAAGAATGAGAAGCAATTGCTTCCAGCTTTACTATCTGTGGCGTAAAGTGCTTGGGCCATTATTGACACTATCCTTTGCTAACTTGTAACTCCCCAGAGCATCTTTAGTGTGTTTAAACAGGGGCAGAAAGCCAACCTCTTTAGATTTATAATTTACTACGAATAAGCCAAGCACCCAGTGATAAATTTAGTTATCCTGTTTCTTTGGCCAGTATATATATGTTCTTAGGTAATGTGTTAAATCAGGGTAATAATTTTATGGCAGTGTCTAAAATGAACAAAACTTCCTAGGAACTGTGTATATCAGTTACAGATGTAAAGAAATGTGGCCATTTCCAATTAGGGAACATACATGACACATCATGGAAGTTTTCTCAGGCTTGTAGGCTAACCTTGGCCATCCCTAACCACCACCAGGAGCCTGAACTCTAAGGGCTAGGATGTAGCTCAATTGCTAGAAGGCTTGCCTTTGTGCAAGGTTTGACTCCCAGTCAAGTGGAGTGATGGTGCATGACTGTAATCCTAGCATTGGGGAGGTGGAGGCAGAAAGACCAGAAGTTCAAGGTCATTCTGAGGTAAACAGTAACTCCAAGGCCAGGATCCATTAGACCTTGTCACAACATAAAAATCTTCTATACTACATCAGATTCTTAGGTTACTTCCTGTGTTCTGGGCCTCAGATGGGCTCTTTTGAGAGATGGCTGTTTTGAGATTGGAGGAAGCCACTGTCTGAGGAGGCTTGGATGACGTGAACACAGTGCATAAACCTAGGATGGGCAGCATATGGCATTGTGGAAGAAGGCATTAGTGCCAGGGGGAAAGCAAGCAATGGAACTAGCTACTCTGGCAGGGCTCCCATCATTGAGGAAATTGCAGGTACTCTTGGGCAGCAGTGCATGGAACAGGATCTGGGTACCCTAAGCTCCCAGAGGGTCCATCAGGGATGTCACACAAGCCCAGCATTCACCCATCACTCACAGGCTCAGGAAGCTCACCAAGTACTGGTGGTTCATGTTTTGTTTGGAAATAGGATAGCGTTTACCTTTTCAGACAGATGCTGCAGAAGCAAGGTGGAATTAATTCTCCAGAACCAAGCAGGTACTTTTGCATGCCTATGACCCATTCCTGCTCTTATGTAAATAGAAATGGTTCGAATTGCTGAGATAAAACACCTGACCAAAAGCAGCTGATAGGAGGAAAGATTTTATTTTGGTTTACAGACTCAAGGAGAAGCTTCATGATGGCAGGGGAAAGTATGGCATGAGCAGAGGCTGAACATTACCTTGTCACAGCAGGAGGAAAACAGCAGCAAGAGAGTGTGCTGACTTTGGCAAGGGGAAGCTAACTATAACGCCCAAAGCCTGCCCTAACAACACACTTCCTCCAGCAAGCCTCCATCTTGCACATTGTCATCAGCTAGAGACAAGCCCTTCTTTTAACTTAAAAAAATTATTTAGTTAGGTGTGATGGTGCACGCCTTTAATCCCAAGCATTGGGAGGCAGAGGTAGGAGGCTCACTGTGAGTTCAAGGCTACCATGAGACTACATAGTGAATTCCAGGTCAGCCTAGACTAGAGTGAGATCTTACCTTGAAAAACAAAAACAAACAAAAAAAAAAAAGTGTGCCTCTTGCTGCTACAAACAAACATCAAATGCTTATCCCACTTTATGCATCTGGCTTACATGGATGGCCAGGAATTGAATCCAGACCAGCAGGCTTTGCAAACAACTGCCTTTAGCCACTAAGCTATCTTCCCAGCCCCCTTTTGACTTAAAAAAAAAATTATTTATTTAAGGGAGAAAGAAAGCTGGGCAAGGTGGTACACACCTTTAATGCCAGCACTCGGCAGGCAGAGGTAGGAGGATCACCAGGAGTTCAAGGCCACCCTAGCCCGGGCTAGGGTGAGTGAGACCCTACCTTGAAAAGCCAAAAAAAAAAAAAAAAAAATGGTTTTTCAAGGTAGGGTCTCACTCTAGCTCAGGCTGACCTGGAATTCACTGTGTAGTCTCAGGGTGGCCTTGAACTCATGGCAATCCTACCTCTGCCTCCTGAGTACTGGGATTAAAGGTGTGTGCCACCACGCCTGGCCAAAATATATATATATATATATTTTATTTCAGAGAAAGAGACAATGAGAGAGAGAGAGAGAGAGAGAGGGAGAAAGAGAAAGAAAGGGAGAGAATGGGTGTACTAGGGCCTTTAGCTACTGTAAATGAACTCCAGACACATGCACCACCTTGTGCATCTATCTGGCTTTATGTATTGGTGAATCATACCAGGTCCTTAGGCTTTGCAGGCAAGCACCTTAACTGCTGAGCCATCTCTTCAGCTCCTCTTTTAACTTTTTTTTTTGTAGAGCTGGGAATTGAACCAATGACCTCATGCATGCTAGGCAAGAACCCTACTGAGCTACACCACCAGCCCTTTTTAAAAACATATATTTTTATTTATTTGCAAGCAGAAAGAGATAGCGAGAAGAGAGACAGAAAGAATGGGTGCGCCACAGCCTCCAGATGCTGCAATGAACTCTAGATGCATGTGCCACTTTGTGCATCTGGCTTTATGTAGGTACTGAGGAATTGAACCTAGGTCATTAGGCTTTGCAGGCAAATGCATTAACTGCTAAGCCATCTTTCCAGCCCTCTTTTATTTATTTATTTTTATTTTTGAGGTAGGGTTTCACTCTAGCCCAGGTTGACCTGGAACTCACTACATAGTCTCAGGGTGGCCTCAAACTCACAGGGATCCTCCTACTTCTGCCTCCTGAGTGCTGGGATTAAGGTCATGCGCCACCACACCCAGCTTTCCAGCCCTCTTTTAATTTTTTTTTTTTTTTGGCAAGGGAGGTCATAAGCCTTTGGGGTGTAAAGCCTGCTCTTATTTGGCTAAATGCATATAGTATGCTCACCAAACTGCCCTGTAAGCACTATACTTAATGTTCATATTCATATATTAATGCTACTCTCACTTTTCAGATGGCAGTGACCACTGGGATGACCCCAAAGGCAACATAGTGTTGAGAAGAAGTGATGGAGGAGCCACACCCTCCAAAGTTCTATCAAACCCTCCAAAGCTCAGGGTCATTGCGGAAGAGGTGATGTAAAGAATGTAAGAGCCAAAGGAAGGGTAGGACTGCTTACAATATAATCGTCCAGATAGAAATTGGCCCTCATAATAGGAGGAAAAGATGATGACATCAAAATAAAAGAGAGACTAATGGAGAAAAGGAGGGGATATGATGGGGAGTGGAGTTGTGAAGGGGAAAGTGGGGAAGGGGAGGGAATTATCATGGTTTATTGTCTGTAAATATATAAGTTGTCAATAAAAAATTATACATTAGCCGGGCGTAGTGGTGCACGCCTTTAATCCCAGCACTTGGGAGGCAGAGGTAGGAGGATTGCCGTGAGTTCGAGGCCACCCTGAGACTACATAGTTAATTCCAGGTCAGCCTGGAACAGAGTGAGACCCTACCTCAAAAAACCAAAAAAAAAAAAAAAATTTATACATTAAAAATATATTTTATTTATTTACTTGAGAGAGAGAGAGAGAGAATGCGTACTGTAAATAAACTCCAGATGACCGGGCATGGTGGTGCACACCTTAAATCCCAGCACTTTGGAGGCAGAGGTAGGAGGATCACCATGAGTTCAAGGCCACTCTGAGACTACAGGTCAACCTGGGCTAGAGTGAGACCCTACCTTGAAAAACAAACAAACAAACAGCACATGGGCCACCTTGTACATCTGGTTTATGTAGTTACTGGGGAATTGAACCTGGGTCTTTAGGCTTCATAGGCAAGCACCTTATCCGCTAAGCCATTTCTCCAGCCCCTAAATTTTTTTGTTTTTGTTTTGACTTTTAAGGTAGGGTCTCACTCTTTAGCCCAGGCTGACCTAGAATTCACTATGTAGTCTCAGGGTGTCCTCAAACTCATAGTGATTCACCTACCTCTGCCTCTTGAGTACTGGGATTAAAGGCATGAACCACCATGCCTGGCTCAGCCCCTAAAACTTTAAAATTTTTTTTTCTTTTTTTACTTGAGAGACAGAGGCAGATAAACAGAGAGAATGAGTGCACCAAGGCCTCCAGCCACTGCAAACAAACTCCAGATGCATGCATTCCCTTGTGCATGTGGCTTACATGGGTACTGGGGAATCAAAACTGGGTCTTTTGCAGGCAAGTGTTTTAACAGCTAAGACATTTCTCTATCCCTCTTTTAAATTAAAAAAATATGTTATTTATTATTTTGGGGGGGGGTGTGAGGGAGAGAGAATGGGTATGCCAGGACCTTTAAACACTACAAATGAACTCCAGTTGCATATACCACCATGGCTTACATAGATTCTGGGGATCAAACTTGGGTCCTTAGGCTTCACAGGCAAGCACCTTAACCACTAAGCCATCTTTCTAGCCCTTAACTATTTTTTTAAAATTTTTTTTCTGAGGTAGGGTCTCTAGCTCAGGCTGACCTGGTATTCACTATGTAGTCTCAGGGTAGCCTCGAACTCACGGTGATCCTCCTACCTCTGCCTCCCGAGTGCTGGGATTAAAGGCATGCACCACCACGCCCAGCCTCTTAACTTTTTAAAAATATATTTTATTTATTTATTTATTTATTTATTTATTTATTTATTTATTTGAGAGAGAGAAAGAGGGGGAGAGAGAGAACGCCAGGGCCTCCAGCCACTGCAAATGAACTCCAGATGCAAGCACCCCCTCATGCATCTGGCTTACTTGGGTCTTGGAGAATTGAACTAGGATTCTTTGGCTTTGCAGGCAAATGCCTTAACTGCTAAGCCATCTCTCCAGCCCTTAAATTTTACTTTTTTTTTTTATTATTTGAGAGAGACAGAGAGAGACAAAGAGAGAGAGAGGAAGAGGCAGAGAATGGACGCGCCAGGGCCTCTCAGCTGCTGTGAACAGATTCCAGATGTGTGTGCCCCCTTTTGTGCATGTACGACATTGCGTACTTGTGTCACTTTTGCGTCTGGCTAAATGTGGGACCTGGAGATTTGAACAAGCATTCTTAGGCTTTGCAGGCAGGCGGCTTAACCACTAAACCATCTCTCCGGCCCTTTAACTTTTTTTTAAAAACATTATTTATTTATTTGCAAGGAGAGAGAAGAGAGACACAGAGAGAGATAATGGGCACACCAGGGTCTCCCATCTCTGCAAACGAATTCTAGATGCATACACCACTTTGTGCATCCAGGCTGACCTGGATTTCACTCTGTAGTTGCAGGATGGCCTCAAACTCTGGTGATCCTCCTGCCTCTGTCTCCTGAGTGCTGAGATTAAAGGCGAGTGCCTGGCTGTTTTTTTTTTTTTTTTTTTCAATGTTTCCCTTAACAGGTTATAAGACAAATACTAAGTTTACCTGGGCTTTAAAAAGGTATTTCCTTTGCCCTACTTGAATGGCCAATAAGGACATAAGTCCAATTGGCAAAGTGAAAGGGGGTATCCAGTCCCTCTATTAACTTGTTTTTTAATTTCTTTTTTTGGTTTTTCAAGGTAGGGTCTCTCTCCAGCTCAGGCTTACCTGAAATTCACTATGTAGTCTCAGACTTGGACTCATGACCATCCTCCTATCTCTGCCTTGCCAGTGCTGGGATTAAAGGTATGTGCCACCACACCTGTCTCTTTTATTTTTTTAAAATTTTTATTTATTTGAGAGGGAGAAAGAGGGAGGAAGAAGGTAGAGAAAGAAAATGGGCGTGCCAGGGCCTTCAGCCGCTATAAACGAACTCCAGACACATGTGCCACCTTGTGCATCTAGGGAATTGAACCTGGGTCTTTTGGCTTTGCAGGCAAGTGCCTTAACAGCTAAACCATCTCTCAAGCCCTCTTTTTTTTTTTTTTTTTTTAACTGAGAAGATTTGAATTATTATCATTTTTTAATTTTTTTAAATTTATTTTATTTGAGAGCAACAGACAGACAAAGAAAGAAGCAGGGAGAGAGAGAGAGAGAATGGGTACGCCAGGGTCTCCAGCCACTGCAAGCAAACTCCAGATGCATGCGCCACCTTGTGCATCTGGCTTACGTGAGTCCTGGGAATCAAGCCTTGAACCAGGGTCCTTAGGCTTCACAGGCATGCGCTTAACTGCTAAGTCATCTCCCAGGCCCCTCTCCAGCCCTCTTTTAACATTTTATTGACAACTTCCATACATGTATACAATGTACCATGATCATAAGCCCCTCCTACTACTCCCCTTTATCCCTCCCTTTCCTACCCCCTCTACTAAATTCCTTCTTTCCATCTAGTCCATGTCATTTTCCCCCTTCTATTATGCAGCTTTTGTGTAGGTAGTGTCAGCCACTGTGAGGTCATGAATGCCACAGACACTTTGTATCTGGAAGACAATATTGCAAAGCACTCCTCCCCTTCCTTTGGCTCTTGCATTTCATATATCATAAATAAAATTAAAGCCTTTATACCTGACTTTCTCTTCAACAGCCCTAACCCTAGCTAGAAATGATAGGGAGGGAAAGCCTAAAGCACCTCTTTAAAGCTCAGTTGGAGGACCAGAGAGGTGGCTTAGTGGTTAAGACGCTTGCCTGTGAAGCGTAAAGACTCATATTTGACTCCCCAGTACACAAGGTGGTGCTTGCATCTGGAGTTTGTTTACAGTGGCTAGAGGCCCTGGTGCACCCCCCCCCTGCCTCTTTCTCTCACTCAGATAAATAAAATAATTTTTTTTTTATCTCAGCTGGAGTGGGGCGTGGTGGCTCATGCCTTTAATCCCAGCACTTGGGAGGCCAAGATAGGAAGATCACCATGAGTTTGAGACCACCCTGAGACTATAGAGTGACTTCCAGGTCAGCCTGGGCTAGAGAGAGACCCTACTTGGCAAAACAAAACAAAACAAAAAACTCAGCTGGGGACTGGAGAGATGACTCAGCAGCTAAGGGGCTTGCCTGTAAAGCCTAAAGATCTGGGTTCAATTCTCCAGTACCCACATAAAATCAGATGCACAAAGAAAGTGGCACATGTGTCTGGAGTTCATTTGCAGTGGCTAGAGGTCCTGGCACGGCCATTCTCTCTGTCTGTCTTCTTCTATCTCTCCCTGCCTACATATAAATAAAAATACTAAAAAATTCAGCTGGACATGGAGGTGCACATGTGCAATCCCAGCACAATGGAGACTGAGTCAGAAGGATTACAAGTTCAAAGCCAGCCTGGGCTTACAGAATGAGATCATGTTTCAAAGACACTAGCAACAACTCCAAAGCTTTACCACGGACAGGCTAAATACCACTAGCCCAATTCCTGATTGGGTCTGACCGAATGTGATAGTTAAGCATGCAAGCTCCTGAATCAGCCAACTCAGGTCCAAATCCTAGCTCCTTACTAACTGCCAAGTGACACTGAGCAAGCCAATTAGAAATGAGAGTGAATAATAATCATATTATTCATGACATCAGGAGCATGAATAATGACAGTCCTAATTATGGAGTGTTTTTGAGAGGATTAAAAGGGATGATTTAAAAAGAGAGAGAAAGGTGGCAAGTGAACATGCTTGCTGGGCATATGTGCTGTATAGGCACAGGAAGCAGAGGTGGGATGGCACTGCCTAACAAAAGGCAAATTCATTCTCAGCTTAGGCTGCTGAGGCTAAACCAGTCTCACTCCCTATCTCATGATTATTTTATTATGCCTTTGTTCTTTATTGATGAGTAACAGATTTCTTGCCTAAGGCAGGTGCACACCATTTTCCTTGGTAGCCAAAGCACTGCCAATCCTCTCTCATTTCACTTCCTGGTGCTGATAGCTCATATGTGTAGAGACTGTATGTATCATTATAGCAACCATTTTCATATGCATTATCTCTTTGACCCCTGAAAGAACAATGTGGGACAGGGAGAGGATCATAGTGTCATCTCCCCTCCCTTTTGTAGTGCTTGGGAGAGAACAGGGCCTTACATATGTGAAGCAAACCCCTTATCCCTTATATCCCCAACCCCCACCCCCATTTTTTTTTGTAGACAAGGAACAGCAAGGGAACAAAAATCACTGCATAAATAGTAGTGTCAGGATAAAATCAAGCTTCTCACTTGTGGGCAGGGCCTCTTCTTTTTTAGTACACATGCTATTTCCCTATGATCCCCTTGGGTTTTTGGCCATAGGCCCCTGGGAACAAATACTGCTTTTCTTTTATTGGTGAAAACTAGCTAAACACAGTGAATTTATTTAATGAGAGCTCAGTAAACAGTAGCTGCAGCTGTTATTATTATTGCTGTTATTACTTTTTACATCTGCCATTAGCTAGCCCATCTCCTTCAGTCATCTTTCTCATAGGCTGGCTCCAGTGTCCATTTTAATTTAACTGTCCCTCAAAATAAACCTTTAAAATATTTCATTTTCATTTATTTATTTATTTGACAGAGAGCGGGAGAGAGAGAGAGAGAGAGAGAGAGAGAGAGGGAGAGAGAGAGAGAATGTGCACGCCAGGGCCTCCAGCCATTGCAAAGGAACTCCAGACATGTGCACCACCTTGTGCATCTGGCTAATGTGGGTCCTAGGGAATTGAACCTGGGTCCTTTGACTTTGCAGGCAAACACCTTAACCTCTAAGTCATCCCTCTGATCTTATCTATTTTAAGTGACCTGCTAATGCTTATAAGAAAACAGAGAATAAATAACAAAATTTATAAACATTTTAAGTCACTGTAAGCCTGCATCTGCAATTTTTTGCATCTTTAATTTTTTCATTTTTTTAAAACTATTTGTTTGAGAGAGAGAAAAAGAGAGAGAATGGGGGTGCTGGGGCCTCAGCCACTGCAAACAAACTCCAGATGCATGCACCATGTGCATCTGGCTTATGTGGGTCCTGGGAAATCGAACCTGGGTCCCTAGGCTTTGCAGGCAAGCACCTTAACTGCTAAGCCATCTCTCCAGCCCTGCATCTACAATTTTAATAGGACTAGATAGACACAGATTAGCAAGAAAAGACTTTATTTAGTTACACACACACACTTTTTTTTTTTTTTTGAGATAGGGTCTCACTCTAGCCCAGGCTGACCTGGAATTCACTATTAGTCTCAGGGTGGTCTCCAACTCACAGTGATTCTACCTCTACCTCCCACCTCTGCCTTCCTAGTGCTGGGATTAAAGGCATGCGCCACCACTCCTGGCCATCTTTTTATCTTTTCTTTTTTCTGTTTGGATTTTTAAAAAATATATTTTAAAAAGATTTAATTTTTATTTATTTATTAGAGACAGAAAGAGGGAGGGGGGAGAGAGAGAGAGAATGGGCATACCATGGGACTTTTAGCCACTGCAAACGAACTCCAGACGCAAGCACTACCAGGTGCATCTGGCTTATGTGGGACCTGGAAAATCGAATCGGGGTCCTTAGGCTTCACAGGCCTTAACCATTAAGTCATCTCTCCAGCATTCTGTTTGGATTTTTGAGGTAGAGTCTTAATCTAACCCAGTTTGACCTGGAACTCACTCTATAGTCTCAGGCCGGCCTCGAACTCAGTGTTCCTCCTAAATCTGCCTCCTGAGCATTGGAATTAAAGGCGTGTGCCACCATACTGGCTCACACACATACTTTGAACTACCTTTTCCTTTCTACTTTAAAATAAAGCTGACAGGGTAGAATTTTATAAGCTATCAGCAACACTGATGAGGACTTCAAGAAGTAGACCACAAAGAACAAAAGTTAAGAAGTTATTCCCTTGAGCTGTCCACTGTCTAAAACAGTCATGGAATAAACAAGAAGTGGGCCAGAGTATGCATTTGATTTGCTTAGGATGCATTTTCTTTCTCTTCTAAATAAATATAAACAGAAGCAGTGGCTAGTGGGATTACTCACGGAGGGCAGCTAAACCAAGACAGTCTAAAAATAAAACAACCTAGGTTCTCTGGTTCTTCATGGAGGAGCAAGTAAGGGGAGGTTGATGCTAACATTTCTAAAGAACTCAACCTGCTCTCCAGTCAGAATCCACGTGCTTCTACCAATAATGATAGATTCATAGCTGCCCATCCTCTAAAAAGCAGACAGAAACAGAAAGAGCAGTGACTAGGAAGATGGCTGAATAGGGATAAACATATATCTCTTCAGATGAATCCTCCTGTGTCTTAGCTGCTGTTTCCTACCTTTTGTGGGCATATGCAATGTACTATGTACATAATTATATGTGTATTATGAGGGGAAGAGGCAGCTAGAGGAGGAAGGGTGTCTGACTCTAGGGACCGATGGGAAAGGAAATTGATGTTAGCAGTTACAGCTCCTAAAAGCAATAATCAACTTTCATTTTTTTTTCCAGGTAGAGTCTCCCCCTAACCCAGGCTGACCTGGAAGTCACTATGTAGTCTCAGGCTGGCCTCGAACTCACAGTGATCCTCCTACTTCTGCCTCCCAGGTGCTGGGATTAAAGGTGTGCACCACCACACCTGGCTTAACTTTATTTTAAAATATTTTATTTATTTATTTTTATTATTTTTTGGAGAGAGACACACAGAGAGAGAGAGAGAGACAGAGAGAGAGAGGAAGACAGAAATGGGCGCGCCAGCAGTGTTTCAGCTGCTGCGAACGAAATCCAGATGTGCGCGCCCCCTTGTGGTCAAGTGCAGCATTGCGCCCTTGCGTCACTTTGCATCTGGCTAAACGTGGGACCTGGAGATTGGAACCGCTGGAGATTGGAACCAGTGTTCTTAGGGTTAGGAGGCAGGCGCCTTAACCCCTAAGCCATCTCTCCAGCCCAAAATATTTTATTTTTATTTATTTATTTGCGTGTGTGTGAGAAAGAAAGAGAGGAGAGAATGGGCACACCAGGGCCTCCAGCCACTGCGAACGAACTCCAGATGCGAGTGCCACCTTGTGCATCTGGTTTATATGGGTCCTGGGTTATCAAACTGAGGTCCTTTGGCTTTGAAGCAAGTGCCTTAACCGCTAAGCCATCTCTCCAGCCCTTAACTTTGTTTTTTTTTTTTTTTTGTTTTTCGAGGTAGAGTCTCACTCTAGCTCAGGCTGACCAGGCATTCACTATGTAGTCTCAGGGTGGCCTCAAACTCACGGTGATTCTCCTACTCTGCCTCCCAAGTGCTGGGATTAAAGGCGGGTGCCACCATGCCCAACCAACTTTGTTTTTTTTTTAAGGTAGAGATTTCTTGATAAAGGATCCTTTGCATGTAATGTCTTAATAAATAATAAAAAAAAGTAAGCCAGATGTGGTGGCACACGCCTTTAGTCCCAGCACTTGGGAGGCAGAGGTAGGAGGTAGGAGGTAGGAGGATCACCGTGAGTTCGAGGCCACCCTGAGACTGCATAGTGAATTTCAGGTCAGCCTGGGCTAGAGTGAAACCCTACTTTGAAAAAAAAAAGGAATTTAAGAGCCAGGACGGGCATGGTGGTGCACACCTTTAATCCCAGCACTTGGGAGGCAGAGATAGGAGGATTGCCATGAGTTCAAGGCCACCCTGAGAATACAGAGTGAATTTCAGATCAGCCTGGGCTAGACCGAGACCCGACCTCAGAAAACCAAAAAAAAAAAAAAAAAAAAAGAATGTAAGAGCCAAAGGAAGGGTAGGACTCCTTACAACGTGCTCCTCCAGACACAAAATGGCCTGGATATCCATGACCTCACAGTGCCTGACACTACCTACACAAGACCATTCTAATAGGAGGAAAAGATCATGACATCAAAATAAAAGAAAGACTGACTGAGAGGGGGAGGGGATATGATGGAGAGTGGCGTTTCAAAGGGGAAAGTGGGGGGGGGATTACCATGGGATATTGTCTACAATTATGGAAGTTGTCAATAAAAAATGGAAAAAAATAAAACTGGAATGACACAGAGACGATTAGCATGGTCTCTGCACAAGCATGACATGCAAATTTGTGAAGTATTCCAAATAAAAATAAAAAGGAAGCCAGGTGTGGTGGCGCAGAGGTAGAAGGATTGCTGTGAGTTTGAGGCCACCCTGAGACTACTTAATGAATTCTAGGTCAGGCTGGGCTACAGCAAGACCCTACCTTGAAAAACCTCACACATACACACACAGGAAAATACGTCTGGTCAAATGGGGCAAGGTGTTTGCTTATTTTTTCTATAGCCCTATAATATCTGTAATAATGATAAACTGTAACAGATTAAAAATAAAGCAAAACAAACAGTAACAAAAAGAATGGGCTCGGGACACTGCTTGCCTTGAACACATGAGGCTCTGGTTTTGATCCCCTACACTGCAAAATAAATAAGAAAACCCATGATGATTGAAAAGGAGATCAAAATGTCTTCTTTCTTCCCTTTCTCTCTCCCTCTCTCTCTCCCTCTCTTTCTCCTTACTTTTCTCCCTCCTTTCCTTTCCTTTTCTTTCCTTTCCTTTTGATAGAGTCTTGCTGTATAGCTCAGGCTGGTCTTGGAACTCATGATCCTCCTGATTCTGCATTCCAAGCCTAGGATTATAGGTGTGTACCATCATGCCCAGTGCCTTGCATCTTTTTTTTTTCTTCAAGGTAGGGTCTCACTCCAGCCCAGGCTAACCTGGAATTCACTCTGTCGTCTCAGGGTGGCCTTGAACTCATGGTAATCCCCCTACCTCTGCCTCTCAAGTGCTGGGATTAAAGGCATGCACCACCACACCCGGCGCCTTGCATCTTTTTGTAAAAACTAGAAGATCTGGAAATATTAGACCAGCTTTTTTTGTTTGTTTGTTTGTTTTGAGGTAGCGTCTATGCCCCTCAATGTAGCTCATGCTGACTTGCAACTCGCTCTGCAATTGTAGGCTGTCCTTGAACTCACAATGATCCTCCTACCTCTGCCTCCTGAGTGCTGGGATTAAAGGTGTGCGCCACCATACCCAGCTAGGCCAGCATTTCTGCATGGCCATAATCAGCTGGAGGTGAGGAGGAGGATGCCCTTGCCAATTTACCACTGAGTGACACAGCTTAAGGTAGCCTCTTTAAGGTGCCTTAAGGTACCTCAAGACTTTGCATTTCAACCCGGATGAGAAATTTCTCTTTTAGAAGCTTCAGTATAAAGAGTTGTTTCATCTGATTAAAATGAGTTGAAGGTGAAAATGAAACAGACTTCATGAGATTAGTGGAAAATTGTTATATACAGTGTGATTTTTCAAAGAAAAATAAAGAAAAGCAAAGCCAGGTGTGGTGGCGCACGCCTTTAATCCCAGCACTTGGGAGGCTGAGGTAGGAGGATCACCGTGAGTTCAAGGCCACCCTGAGACTACATAGTGAATTCCATGTCAGCCTGAGCTAGAGTGAGACTCTACCTTGAAAAACCAAAAAAAAAAAAAAAAAAAAAAAAAAAATAAAGAAAAGCAATATAAGTTTGCATAGGAAAAGGACTGGAACATTACCAAAGAATTAACAATGGTACTTAAGTCTAGGTTTCTGACTATGGGTGATGTGTGCTTTTTTTACAATCAGAAGAATAAAATTTATTTTGGAAAAAGCCACTCAGATCAGATCCACAGTATATAAATACAAAATTTCAAAAGTTCTCAAAGGAAAAAAAGAAGAAGAGAGGTGGAGAAAGAGAGAGAGAGAGAGAGAGAGAGAGAGAGAGAGAGAGAGAGAGGAAGAAAGAGAACCATGTAGAGACTGTCAAGTCTGTAACTTTCTTCAGAAATCTACTTCCATGCCCCTTACTCTTGCTGGCTGTCTTCCCTCTCTAAGTCACTGGATACCACTTAATGATTCCTATACTTTGTTTTGTTCATATTGAAAGAGGGTACAAAGCTGATAATCTTCATTTTTCATTATTTGTAATGCTTTAATTTGTTATATCTTATCACACCCCTTAGTTCTCCCTTATGGGGACAGTCAGGTTCACAGGTGGCACAGTTCAGGCTCACTGCTGGGATAATAAAGTTCTACATATGAGGGTAAAATGAGAGGAGAAACACCTATCAAATCAAGGCATCAACTGGATGCTGTGGTCCATACTTATAGCTGACGAACTCAGGCAGGCAGGAGGATTGAAAGTTCAAAGTCAGCCTGGGCTACCTAGTGAAAAAGTCAAAGCAAAGAACTACATAGTTACAATACTCTCTGTAGATTTCATTCTTCTAATCTGTAGCTATATTTATGGGTGGTTTTTCTTCCTTCCCACAGCACAAGATGACTGCTTCCAGTTGAGAACAGTGTGGCTGAATAGAAGAGAAGGCTTCTGAGACACATGTTGATTATACTCATAGTTTTAATTGAATTGGCCTCTCATTTCTCAGTGCCAGTACAGAACAAAGTAAACTGAGAGAGGAAAGGACCTAGAAAAGGCAGAGGGAGGGACAGCACTGAGAAATTAGGCAAGTACCAGCATTACAGTGCAGATAGGCAGGAAAAAAATACTGAAAAGACAGTCTGGATGAATTAGGGTATATTTCAGTGAGCCCTGAGGCAAAAATGTTTTCTAGCATAGTAAAAGAATTTAAGATTATAAAGATGATGTTTATATTTTGTGGTGGTTTGAATGTAAAATATCTCCCATGGATTCATCTATCTGAATACTTGGTCCCCAGTTGGTGCTGTTCAGGAAGGTTGTGGAACCTTTAGCAAGTGAAGCCTTGCTGCAGGAAGTATATCATGGGGTAGGCATTGAGGTGTTACAGCCCAGCCCTCCTTGCTGTTCTCTCCACTTCTGTTGAGGTGATGATGTGATGCTGGCTGTCTGCTTCTGCCATGCTTTTCTAGCCATGCCAGACTTTATCCTTTGAAACTGTAAGCTAAAATTAAACCCATTTCCTCCCATAAGCTGCTTCTGGTTGGATATTCTGTTCCAGTAGTGAGAAAATGGCTGGTACATATGCCGAGATAAATTAAATTAAAAATTCAGAGAAGGGGCTGGAGTGATGGCTTAGTGGTTAAGGCATTTGAATACAAAACCTAAGGACCTGGGTTAGATTCCCTAGTACCTACATAAAACCACATGCAAAGTGGCACATGTATCTAGAGTTTGTTTGTAGAGATAGAGGCCCTGGTGTGCCCATTCTCTGTCTTTCTCTTTGCAAATAAATAAATGAAAAAAATTTAAAAATCAGAGAAAACCATTGTATGTATATTTGAATATATTTTAAAAATATTTCTGGATCCAAGGAGATGGCTCAGCAGTTAAAGGCACTTGCTCACAAAGCCTGCTGGTCAGGATTCAATTTTCTAATATCCATGTAAGGCCAGATGCACAAAGTTGAGCAAGCATATCTGGCGTTCATTTGCAGTGGCAGGAGACCCTGATGCAACCATACTCGTTCTCTCTGCCCCCAAATAAAGAAATACTCTTTTTTTTTTAGTTTTTCCAGGCAGGATCTCACTCTAGCTGTGACCTTGGAATTCACTATGTAGTCTCAGGGTGGCTTCAAACTCACTGCGATCCTCCTACTTCTGCTTCCCAAGTACTGTGATTAAAGGCATGTATCACCATGTCCGACTAGTACATATTTTTACAAAAATGAAAATAGGCTGGAGAGATTGCTCAGTGGTTAAAGGCACTTTCTTGCAAAGCCTAATAGCCTGAGTTTGATTCCCCAGTACACATGTAAAGCCAGATGCACAAAGTGGCACATACGTCTGGAGTTAGTTTGCAGTGGCAGGAGATCCTGGCATGCCCATACTCTCTCTCTCAAATAAATAAATAAATAAATAAATAAATAAATAAATAAATATTTTAAATATATAAATATTTCAATGGAAATTATATAAAAACAAAAATTATGTATGCAAATATTAACTACAAGACAGTATAATAGAAGGCCATAAAACTGTTGAACTTTTTGGGGCATGTATGTGTGTGGTATGCATGTGTGTCCATGTTCATATGTATGTATGTGGGTGCACCTGTGTGCATACATGTGCATGTAGAGGCCAGAGGTAGATGTTGGGATTAAAGATGTGCACCACCACACCCAGCTCATCTAGTGATCTGTTTTTAAGCAATTTTGTTAAGTACTGTGGAATATGCTCTCATTTGATCCTTCACAGTGGTCTATGAGGTAAACATTTTCTTCCACATTTCCCTTGCAGACACAGAGATGAAGTAGTTTGCCCAGTTACATAATGGGATAGTAGCACATTCAAGCTTCAAATCATGTGTCTGCCCAAGTCTAAAGCACATGTTTTAAGTCATTCTGTCACTTATGGATGGTTGAATTACTACTTGTCTATGTGTCCCATCCCCACCCCTCATTGGAAGTTAGTTTACTTTGTGACTTTATAATTCATGTATGTCTTGGGAATCTTGGCATTACAGATCTGCCTCCTGCTATCAAGCAAAAAAGTAAAATAAAGAAAAGCAATATAAGTTTGCATAGGAAAAGGACTGGAACATTACCAAAGAATTAACAATGGTACTTAAGTCTAGGTTTCTGACTATGGGTGATGTGTGCTTTTTTTACAATCAGAAGAATAAAATTTATTTTGGAAAAAGCCACTCAGATCAGATCCACAGTATATAAATACAAAATTTCAAAAAAAGTTCTCAAAGGAAAAAAGAAGAAGAGAGGTGGAGAAAGAGAGAGAGAGAGAGAGAGAGAGAGAGAGAGGAAGAAAGAGAACCATGTAGAGACTGTCAAGTCTGTAACTTTCTTCAGAAATCTACTTCCATGCCCCTTACTCTTGCTGGCTGTCTTCCCTCTCTAAGTCACTGGATACCACTTAATGATTCCTATACTTTGTTTTGTTCATATTGAAAAGAGGGTACAAAGCTGATAATCTTCATTTTTCATTATTTGTAATGCTTTAATTTGTTATATCTTATCACACCCTTAGTTCTCCCCTTATGGGGACAGTCAGGTTCACAGGGTGGCACAGTTCAGGCTCACTGCTGGGATAATAAAGTTCTACATATGAGGGTAAAATGAGAGGAGAAACACCTATCAAATCAAGGCATCAACTGGATGCTGTGGTCCATACTTATAGCTGACGAACTCAGGCAGGCAGGAGGATTGAAAGTTCAAAGTCAGCCTGGGCTACCTAGTGAAAAAAAGTCAAAGCAAAGAACTACATAGTTACAATACTCTCTGTAGATTTCATTCTTCTAATCTGTAGCTATATTTATGGGTGGTTTTTCTTCCTTCCCACAGCACAAGATGACTGCTTCCAGTTGAGAACAGTGTGGCTGAATAGAAGAGAAGGCTTCTGAGACACATGTTGATTATACTCATAGTTTTAATTGAATTGGCCTCTCATTTCTCAGTGCCAGTACAGAACAAAGTAAACTGAGAGAGAAAGGACCTAGAAAAGGCAGAGGGAGGGACAGCACTGAGAAATTAGGCAAGTACCAGCATTACAGTGCAGATAGGCAGGAAAAAAATACTGAAAAGACAGTCTGGATGAATTAGGGTATATTTCAGTGAGCCCTGAGGCAAAAATGTTTTCTAGCATAGTAAAAGAATTTAAGATTATAAAGATGATGTTTATATTTTGTGGTGGTTTGAATGTAAAATATCTCCCATGGATTCATCTATCTGAATACTTGGTCCCCAGTTGGTGCTGTTCAGGAAGGTTGTGGAACCTTTAGCAAGTGAAGCCTTGCTGCAGGAAGTATATCATGGGGTAGGCATTGAGGTGTTACAGCCCAGCCCTCCTTGCTGTTCTCTCCACTTCTGTTGAGGTGATGATGTGATGCTGGCTGTCTGCTTCTGCCATGCTTTTCTAGCCATGCCAGACTTTATCCTTTGAAACTGTAAGCTAAAATTAAACCCATTTCCTCCCATAAGCTGCTTCTGGTTGGATATTCTGTTCCAGTAGTGAGAAAATGGCTGGTACATATGCCGAGATAAATTAAATTAAAAATTCAGAGAAGGGGCTGGAGTGATGGCTTAGTGGTTAAGGCATTTGAATACAAAACCCTAAGGACCTGGGTTAGATTCCCTAGTACCTACATAAAACCACATGCAAAGTGGCACATGTATCTAGAGTTTGTTTGTAGAGATAGAGGCCCTGGTGTGCCCATTCTCTGTCTTTCTCTTTGCAAATAAATAAATGAAAAAATTTAAAAATCAGAGAAAACCATTGTATGTATATTTGAATATATTTTAAAAATATTTCTGGATCCAAGGAGATGGCTCAGCAGTTAAAGGCACTTGCTCACAAAGCCTGCTGGTCAGGATTCAATTTTCTAATATCCATGTAAGGCCAGATGCACAAAGTTGAGCAAGCATATCTGGCGTTCATTTGCAGTGGCAGGAGACCCTGATGCAACCATACTCGTTCTCTCTGCCCCAAATAAAGAAATACTCTTTTTTTAGTTTTTCCAGGCAGGATCTCACTCTAGCTGTGACCTTGGAATTCACTATGTAGTCTCAGGGTGGCTTCAAACTCACTGCGATCCTCCTACTTCTGCTTCCCAAGTACTGTGATTAAAGGCATGTATCACCATGTCCGACTAGTACATATTTTTACAAAAATGAAAATAGGCTGGAGAGATTGCTCAGTGGTTAAAGGCACTTTCTTGCAAAGCCTAATAGCCTGAGTTTGATTCCCCAGTACACATGTAAAGCCAGATGCACAAAGTGGCACATACGTCTGGAGTTAGTTTGCAGTGGCAGGAGATCCTGGCATGCCCATACTCTCTCTCTCAAAATAAATAAATAAATAAATAAATAAATAAATAAATAAATATTTTAAATATATAAATATTTCAATGGAAATTATATAAAAACAAAAATTATGTATGCAAATATTAACTACAAGACAGTATAATAGAAGGCCATAAAACTGTTGAACTTTTTGGGGCATGTATGTGTGTGGTATGCATGTGTGTGTCCATGTTCATATGTATGTATGTGGGTGCACCTGTGTGCATACATGTGCATGTAGAGGCCAGAGGTAGATGTTGGGATTAAAGATGTGCACCACCACACCCAGCTCATCTAGTGATCTGTTTTTAAGCAATTTTGTTAAGTACTGTGGAATATGCTCTCATTTGATCCTTCACAGTGGTCTATGAGGTAAACATTTTCTTCCACATTTCCCTTGCAGACACAGAGATGAAGTAGTTTGCCCAGTTACATAATGGGATAGTAGCACATTCAAGCTTCAAATCATGTGTCTGCCCAAGTCTAAAGCACATGTTTTAAGTCATTCTGTCACTTATGGATGGTTGAATTACTACTTGTCTATGTGTCCCATCCCCACCCCCTCATTGGAAGTTAGTTTACTTTGTGACTTTATAATTCATGTATGTCTTGGGAATCTTGGCATTACAGATCTGCCTCCTGCTATCAAGCAAATGGTTATTATGTTCTTCTTCTTTTTTTTTTTTTTTTTTTTTTTGAGGTAGGGTCTCACTGTAGCCCAGGCTAACCTGGAATTCACTATGTAGTCTCAGGGTGGCCTTGAACTCACTGTGATCCTCCTACCTCTGCCTCCTGAGTGCTGGGATTAAAGGTGTGAACCACCACGCCCAGCTTGTTTTTGTTTTTTTTTAAAGGTAGGGTCTTGCTCTAGCCCAGACTGACCTGGAATTCACTATGGAGTTTTAGGCTTGCCTCAAACTCATAGCAATCCTTCTACCTCTGCCTCCCAAGTGCTGGGATTAAAGGTATGCACCACCACGCCCAGTTTTATCTTCATTTTATTTTTATTTTTATTTTTTGGGTTTTCAAGGTAAGGTTTCACTCTAGCCCAGGCTAACCTGGAATTTGCTATGTAGTCTCAGGCTGGCCTCAAACTCACAGTGATCCTAACTACCTCTGCTTTCTGAGTGCTGGGATTAAAGATGTGTGCCACCATGCCCGGCTTTTTTTTTTTAATTAAAAAAATTTTTTTATTTTAGAGAGAGAGAAAGAATGAGCATAACTGGACAACCTGGCTTCTTGCCACTGCAAACAAACTCTAGACACATGCACCACTTTGTGCATCTGGCTTTATGTGGGTATGGAGGAATTGAAGCTGGGCCGGCAGGCTTTGTAAGAAAGCGCTTTTGACCAGTGAGCCATCTCTCCAGCCCAAGAATCTATATTTAAACAGAAAGTTAGTTAATGTGATTCAGGATTGACCTTATTGTTGAAATTATTATTTTTTTTTGAGAGAGACAGAGAGAGAGGGAGAGGAAAACAGATAGAGATAGGCACGCCAGCAGCCTCTCAGCTGCTACGAACAAAATCCAGATGCGTGCGCCCACCTTGTGGTCAAGTGCAGCATTGCGCCCTTGTGTCACTTTGCATCTGGCTAAACGTGGGACCTGGAGATTGGAACTGCTGGAGATTGGAACCAGTGTTCTTAGGCTTAGGAGGCAGGCGCCTTAACTGCTAAGCCATCTCTCCAGCCCTATTATTATTATGTTTGAGTTAGTCAATCCTGGTTTCACTCTGACTCCACTACTTGCAAGATGAATGATCTGTGGTGGCATACGCCTTTAATCCCAGCACTTGGGAGGTAGAGGTAGGAGGATTGCTGTGAGTTCAAGGCCACCCTGAGACTACATAGTTAATTCCAGGTCAGCCTGGACCAGAGTGAAACCCTACCTCAAAAAACAAAAAAAAAAAAAAAAAAAAAAGATGAATGATCTGGGGAAATTTAGTTACATGAATTTTTTAAAACTTAATTTTATTATTTGAGAAAGAGAGAAAGGCAGAGTAATAGAGAGAGAGAGAGAAAGATAAAGAAAGAGAGAGGCAGTGCATGCCAGGGCTTCCAGTCACTGCAAACAAACTCCAGAACACCTGTGCCACCTTGTGGGTACTGGGGAATCAAACCTGAGTCAGGCTTTGCAGGCAAGTACCCTAACCAGTAAGCCATCTCTTCATCCCAAAATATTTTTATTTATTTATTTACTTGCAAGCAGAGAGAGATAGGAAGAAAAGAAACATAGCCGCTAGCCGCTGCAAACAAATTTCAGATGCATATACCACTGTGCATCTGGCTTTATGTGGGCACTGGGGAATTGAACCCAGGCTGTTAGGCTTTGCAGGCAAGTACCTTAACTACTGAGCCATCTCTCCAGGTCCTATTTACATGAATTTATTTGTGTGTCTGTTTTAAAAAAAGGTCTTCAGCCAGGAGTGGTGGCACATGCCTTTAATCCCAGAACTCGGGAGGAAGAGGTAGGAGAATCGTTGTGAGTTCAAGACCAGCCTGGGACTACAGGCTGAGTTCTAGGTCTAGAGTGAGACCCTACCTCAAAAAAACTAACCAACCAACCAACCAACCAAACAACGTCTTCACTGTGCATACTCAAAACTCACCAAGGGGTTGGAGAGATGGCTTAGCGGCTAAGGCGCCTGCCTGCTAAGCCTAAGAATGCTGGTTCCAATCTCCAGGTCCCACGTTTAGCCAGATGGAAAGTGAGGCAAGGGTGCAATGCCGCACTTGCCCACAAGGGGGGTGCACGCATCTGGATTTTGTTCACATCAGCTGAGAAAATGCTGGTGCGCCCATTTCTGTCTCCCTCTCCCTCTCCCTCTCTATCTCTCTCTGTCTCTCTCTCCAAAAATAAATAAAAAATAATTAAAAAAAAAAAAAAACTGGAATACTTTGATTCCTTTAAAAAAAAAAACTCACCAAGGGCTGGAGAGATGACTTAGCAGTTGCCTGTGAAGCCTAAAGACCCAGGTTCAATTCCCCAGGACCCAGGTAAGCCAGATGCACAAGGATGTGTATGTGTCTGGAGTTTGTTGCAATAGCTGGAGGCCCTGGTATGCCCATTCTATATGCCTCTTTCTTTCTTTCTTTCTTTCTTTCTTTCTTTCTTTCTTTCTTTCTTTCTTTCTTTCTCTTTCTCTCTCTCTCTCTCTCTCTCTCACACACAAAATGAATGAATGAATGAATAAACAAATAAAATATATTTTTAAAAACTCACCAAAATGATGAGAAGAAATGACAGTGGTGTGTTAAGTGCTAAGTGAAACATTTCAATCATACTCTCCAGGGCTCAGGGGCCATTGCAGAAGAAGTGCCAGAAAAAATATAAGAGCCAAAGGAAGAGGAATAGTGCCTGCAATACTGTCTTCCAGACACAAAGACACCATCGTATTCATGACCTTACAGTGGCTGATGCTACCTATACAAGACCTGCATAATAGAAAGAAAAAAATGCCATCAAAATATAAGACAGAGCTGGAGAAATGGCTTAGCAGTTAAGGCATTTGCCTGCAAAGCCGATGGACCCAAGTTCGATTCCAGGATCCATGTAGGCCAGATGCACAAGGTGGTACATGCGTCTGGAGTTCACTTGCAGCAGCCGGAGGCCCTGGCATGCCCATTCTCTCTCTCTCTTCTCTCTCTCAAATAAATAAATAAAAATAAAATATTGTTTTAAAAATATAAGACAGTAGAATGAAAGAAGAAAAGATTCACTGGAGAGGGGATTCAAAAGGGGGGAAAGAGAGGGTTGTGGGAGGGGATTATGGTCAAGTTGTATTGTCTATGTGTATGGATACTGTTAATAAAAAGTTTTAAATTTTTTTTAAAAAATAAGCTGGGCATGGTGGTACATGCCTTTAGTCCCAGCACTTAGGAAGCAGAAGTAGGAGGATCATCATGAGTTTGAGACCAGCCTGGAATACAGAGTGAGTTCTAGGCCTGCCTGGTCTATAGTGAGATCCTACCTTGAAAAAACAAACACAAAATTTTTTAAAATATATATTTTATTTATTTATTTATTTGAGAGAGAGAAAGAGTCAGAGAGAGAGAGAGAGAGAGAGAGAGAGAGAGAGAGAATGGGCATGCCAGAGCCTCTAGCCACTGCAAATGAACTCCAGATGTATGCGCCCCCTTGTTCTTCTAGCTTACATGGGTCCTGGAGAATTGAACCAGGATCCTTTGGCTTTGCAGGCAAACACCTTAACCATTAAGCCATCTCTCCAGGCCACCCCAAAATATTTTTTGGTATTTTTTTATAAGAGAGAGTGAAAGTGAGATTGAGAATTGAAATGCCAGTGTCTCTATCCACTGTAATCGAACTCCAGACACATGCACCATCTTGTGCACATGTGGGATGTCGAGAGTAGAACAGGGGTCCTTAGGCTTCTCAGGCAAGCTTAACTACTATGCCATCTCTCTAGCCACCATTTTTTAAAAATATTATATTTGCTGAGCTTGGTGGCACATGTCTTCAATCCCAGCACTCAGGAGGCTGAGGTAGGACGACTGCTGTGAGTTCGAAGCCAGCTTGAGACTACATAGTGAATTCCAGGACAGTTTAGGCTAGAGTGAGGCCCTCTCTTGAAAAGCTAAAAAAAAGGGGGGGGGCTGACAGATGGCTTAGTAGTTAAGGTGCATGCCTGCGAAGCCTAAGGACCCAGGTTCAATTCTCCAGGTCTCATGTAAGCCAATACACATGGTGGCACATGCATCTGAAGTTCATTTGCAGTGCCTAGAGGCCCTGGTGTGTCCATTCTCCCTCTTTCTCTCTCCGTCTCAAATAAATAAATGAATAAAAATAAATCTTAAGCCGGGCGTGGTGGCGCACGCCTTTAATCCCAGCACTCAGGAGGCAGAGGTAGGAGGATGGCTGTGAGTTCGAGGCCACCCTGAGATTACATAGTTAATTCCAGGTCAGCCTGGACCAGAGTGAGACCCTACCTCGCAAAACAACAAATAATAATAAAAAAAAAATCTTTAAAAAAAAAGCCACCAAAAAAGCCAGGCGTGGTGGCACATGCCTTTAATCCCAGCACTCAGGAGGCAGAGGTAGGAGGATCACCATGAGTTTGAGGCTGCCCTGAGACTACATAGTGAATTCCAGGTCAGCCTGGGTTAGAGTGAGACCCTACCTTGAAACCCTCCCCTGCCCAAAAATAAATTTATTTATTTATTTATTTACAAGGAGATGGGGTGGGGAGAGAAAGAGAGAGAACACATGCCAAAGCCTCTCACCATTGCAAACAAACTCTAAGTACATGTGCCACTTTGTGCATCTGGTTTCATGTGGGTACTGGGGAATTGAATCTGGGTTGTCAGGTTTTTTGTAGGCAAATGCCTTAACCACTGAGCCATCTCTCCAGCCCCCCTCCAATTAAAAAAAATTATTCATTTATTTGAGAGAGAGAGAGAGAGAGAGATACAGAAAGAGGCAAAGAGAGAGAGACAGAGAATGGGCGCACCAGGGCCTCCAGCCACTGCAAACGAACTTCAGATGCATGCTCCCCCTCGTGCATCTGGCTTACGTGGGTCTTGGGAATCGAGCCTCGAACCAGGGTCTTTAGGCTTCACAGGCAAGCATTTAACCACTAAGCCATCTCTCTAGTCCCCCTCCAATTTTTTAAAAAATACAACAAGGTCTTGAGGCTGGAGATGGCTCAGTGGTTAAAGGCACTTACTGGCAAAGACTGCTAGTATGGGTTCGAATCCCTAGTACCTGTGTAAAGCCAGATACACAACATGGCACATATATTTGGAGTTCATTTGCAGTCAAGCCTTACACTGTAAGTTCAAAGCCAGCCTGGGACTATACAGTGAATTCCAGGTCAGCCTGAGATACAGCAAGATTCTATCTTGAAAAACCACAAAGAAGAAGCCCTTGCATACTCATACTCTTTCTATCTCTCCTTCTCTCAAGTAAATACATAAATAATTAAAAAAAAAAAAAAACATAGGCTGTATATCCATGACCTCGCAGTGCCTGGCACTACCTACACAAGACCATCATAGAAACCGGGCATGGTGGCACATTCCTTTAATCCCAGCACTCGGGAGGCAGAGGTAGGAGGATCACCATGAGTTTGAGGCCTCCCTGAGACTACATAGTTAATTCCAAGTCAGCCTGGGCCAGAGTGAGACCCTACCTCAAAAAAAAAAAAAAAAAAAAAAAAAAAAAAAGGAGTCATAAGACCATCATAATAGGAGGAAAAGAGGACAAAAGAGAGACTAGTTGAGGGTAGTTGAGGGGTATATGATAGAGAGGGGATTTGTAAGGGGGGGAGTGGGGGTGGGGAGGGAATGATCATGCTTTATTGTCTATAATTATGGAAGTTGTCAATGAAAAAGATTTTAAAATATAAAAAATAAAAACAATCTCTAACTTGGGCCAGGCTGGCATTGAACTCACTCTGTAGTCCAGGATGACCTTTAACTTATGGCACTTTTCCTGCCTCAGCCTCCTGAGTTCTGGGATTATAGGTCTGGATCACCATGCCTGGCTACTGAAATCTTTTGAGCTTCAATTCCATCACCTTTAAAATGGAATAATGACAAGCAGGGCATGGTGGTGCACGCCTTTAATCCCAGCATGAAGGAAGCAGAGGTAGGAGGAGTGCTGAGTTCAAGGACACCCTGAGACTACATAGTGAATTCCAGGTTAGCCTGGGCTAGTTTGAGACCCTATCTTGAAAAACCAAAAAAAAAAAAAAGGGATAATGGAAGCAATTACTTCACAGGTGTGTGTGTGTGTGTGTGTGTGTGTGTGTGTGTTTGGTGTGTGTACAATATCAAATACCAGGGTTTCACACATGCTAGGTAAGTCTTCTACCAATGAGCTAAATCCCAGTTTCATCTCACAAGGATTTTGAGAGATCAAAGTTAATAAATTCAACATATATTATAGGATACCCATTATGAACAAGACACTGTTTTTTAGGCCTTTAAGATATATCAGGGAAAAAACAGGCAAGCTCCTTCCCCAATGGTACTAAGATATAATAATGAACAATATGGTAGTTAGTGATGAGCATAATGGAAAAAGGACAGAACTGAGCAAGAAAGCTGGGTGTGAGGTGTAGTGGTGGTACAATTCTATCAAGAAAGCTGGGTGTGAGGTGTAGTGGTGGTACAATTCTATCAAGAAAGCTGGGTGTGAGGTGTAGTGGTGGTACAATTCTATCAAGAAAGCTGGGTGTGAGGTGTAGTGGTGGTACAATTCTATCAAGAAAGCTGGGTGTGAGGTGTAGTGGTGGTACAATTCTATCAAGAAAGCTGGGTGTGAGGTGTAGTGGTGGTATAATTCTATGTAGAATGGTCTAGGTAGGTTTCATGGAGAAAGTGTAAGTGAAGGTTTGAAGGAGATTAAGAAGTAACCAGGATAAACTATTGAGGGAAGCACAAAACAGGCACCTATTAGGCAAAGGAACAGTATAGCAGCCAGTGTGGCTAGAGCAAGGAGAATGAGGAAAGAAATGAGAGATGAAGTTAGAGCAGTAACAAGTGCCAGTTCATGTACAGCATTTTAAGCCTATAAGCAAAGATTAAATGAGATAATCATGTTAAAGTCTTGGAACAGTATTTGGTACATAGTAAAGAAGTAACGAACGCTCTCTCCATATGTATTTATATGATTATCCTCTGGCCTAAGCAGAGCTAGTCTCGAAGGTCAATCTACAGGAATTATAGCACCTTTTGTGTACTTTGGTGGGGTTAGAGAGTCCTTTAACATTTCCAAAAGTATAAAAATCAAATAGATCAAAGGCCTGGGTGACCTCCAGCAGCAAAGAGAAATGGTTAATTCTCTGCAGGTGCTCAGAAAACTGAACTAACAGTGCCATGCAAAGTCAACACTGCATCAATAAAAGACAAGGAAAAAGGGGTGTGGAGGGGGGCTGGGATAAAAGTTGAAACCAACAGAGAAGAGCTGTAAGAGAAAAAGCAACAGAGCGTGGACACATCCCCTAGAGACGTTGAAACCTATCCTAATATCAATGAGACCACAGAGTCATGGCAATAACGAGTACAAACTGCCAGGAATGAGCCAGAAACAAGAATACACTTGTATGGGGGAAAAGCAAATTAAGAGATTCAGGCAAAACTATCCCCTTCCCTCATGGAGCCTCTTTCATCTTTAATATCTCTCTCTCAACACTAGGCACTGATCTTGCCCCAACAAGACAAAGGATAACTTGTTTGGTGAAGGACTTCTGAGGGGACTAGTACCGTGTCTACCAAGCTAACCACAAGGTTCCCTTGCTGTACTGTCTCACAGTGGGCAGCACTAAGGCATATGCCCAGTGTCTTCCATGGCTTCAAAATGGAGGGAAACTCAGGACCTCCAACCTGTGGTTAGGAATGCGGTTTCTTTGGAGATGGGATCAGGCAAGAACATAATAGAGGTTGAATGGAGATACCCAGGCTGGGCTTGAAATGGCTCTAAACTGTGCCAGTTTCTTCTGGCTCCTGCCCTGGAAAAGTCAAAGTTCAGCATTGTCCAGTGGAAGTCTGGATGTGGGCATCCTTTGTGGCTTCAACTATGCCATCTTGGCAAGAAAGTTTGCAGCACATGGTCTATGTAACTCTGACTTAACCTCTCCAATGGCGAGCAGTTTTGTCTGAGTCAGAAGAAATGAAGAGTGACTCAACTCATATGGTCTGACTCAACACATTCAATTTGTAGTTAAAACCATCATTAAAATCAATATAAGAGGCTTGACAGATGACTTAGCAGTTAAGGTATTTGCCTGCAAAGCCAAAGCACCCAGGTTTGATTCCCCACGGCCCACGTAAGCCCAATGCACACAGTGGCACATGCGCCTGGAGTTCATTTGCAGTGACTGGAGGCCCTGGCATGCCGTTTCTCTCTCTCTCTCTCCCAAATAAAAAACATTAAAAATCAATATAAGAAACCTTGTATTTTCATTCTATTTCTCCAGCAGTGTGCCTGTTTGCTTTTCCTATTTCCTGATTACAACCATTTCTACTGTCTTACCTACTGATTCAGAAAATAAATATTGTGCCGGATATGGTGGCACACGCCTTTAATCCCAGCACTCGGGAGGCAGAGGTAAGAGGATCACCAAGAGGCCCCCCCCCCCAAGATAGGGTCTCACTCTAGCCCAGGCTGACCTGGAATTCACTATTTAGTCTCAGGGTGGCCTCCAACTCTTGGCCATCCTCCTACTTCTGCCTCCCAAATGCTGGGATTAAAGGTGTGCACCACCATGCCCAGCTAACTTTTTTATGTTTTAAAAAATATTTTATTTATTTATTTGCAAGGAGAGAAAATAAGACGGAATGCAAATGGGCACACCAGGGCCTCTAGCCACTGAAAACGAACTCCAGACACATGCACCACTTTGTGCATTTGGACGTATGTGGGTACCGAGGAACTGAGCCAGGGTTGTTAGGCTTTGAAGGCATGTACCTTAACTACTGAGCCATCTCTTTCTCCAGCCCTTTTTAAAAAACATTTTAGGGGGCTGGAGATATGGCTTAGCAGTTAAGTGCCTTCAAAGCCTAACAACCCTGGTTCAAGGTTCAATTCCCCAGTACCCGAGTAAGCCAGAGGCACACGGTGGTGCATGCATCTAGAGTTCGTTTGCAGTGGCTGGAGGCCCTGGTGCACCCTTTCTCTCTCTGTGTGTGTCTGTTGCTAATAAATAAATAAGTAAACAAAAAGATATTTTAGAGCCAGGCATGGTGGCACACGCCTTTAATCCCAGCACTTGGGAGGCAGTGACAGGAGAATCACCATGAGTTCAAGGCCACCCTGAGACTACATAGTGAATTCCAGGTCAGCCTGAGCTAGAGTGAGACCCTACCTCAAAAAAAAAAAAAAAATATATATATTTGCATATAGAAAGAGAGCGAGAGGGAAGAGTCCACTTTCATGGTACTTACATTCTAGTGTGTGCAAGTGTGTCAGGGAGATCAAAAATCAAGAAGGAGACAAAATACTTTTAGGAAATGATAGTGGTAATAAGTTAAAAAAAATGGTGTGATATACAGTGAGAGAGGGTAGGACAACATAATATGGGGTGATCAAAGATGACCTTCTTGAGATAGAAGGTATCACTAGAGCTGAAAACTGACCCAAAAGAGAAGGAGGCAGCCATTATAGGCAGGGGAAAGATGGAAAAGCAAGTGTACAGATGGGGAGAAAGGCACCGGCAGTAAGAGTGTTTTGCTTCCCACTTTCTTATTCTGCACATGAATGCTATTTCTCTGTCTTTGGTATGTTGTACTCTGTTAAAGAAATCACTCTATGAGGCCTGGGAGAGGAACAGCATTGAAGGAAACAAAATTCCAAGTCTTAACACTAGAATGACATACTATGATGGGGAGGGGAGGGACCTGGACAGGTACACTGTTCCCGGAGAAGAGATAAGCTAAAGGCTATAGATACACAGTACCCCCAACCCCTATGCTGACACCTTTCACTGCAGAGCTAATTGGCAAACCAGTCCCTGTGAATGACTATGGGACAAGCAAATCACAACACTGTTTCACACATCATCATTTCAAGTCACCCGGCTGACAGGATTTAGCACTCTCTGTCTGGCAACAACCAGCAGTGAAGCAGAGAGAATTCCACTGGATTATCCAAAACATCTGACTCGCAAATGAGGAGTGAGGAGAACATTTTTAAAAAACAACTCCTGAATGGTTCAGTGAGCCAACTCCACACTGAACAGACACACAAACATCCAGCCACCTCTGAGGCAGAAGGTCGCTTTCTCCTGTGTCTCCCTGATCTTCAGAATCCAATTTGTTCTTTTCTTTCTCTCTTTCTCCTTTCTTTCTTTCTTTCTTTCTTTCTTTCTTTCTTTCTTTCTTTCTTTCTTTCTTTTCTTCTTCCTTCCTTTCTTTCTTTCTCTCTCTCTCACTCTCTTTCTTCCTTTCTTTCCTTCCTTCCTTCCTTCTTTCTTTCCCTTCCTTCCTTCCTTCTTTCTTTCCCTTCCTTCCTTCCTTCCTTCCTTCCTTCCTTCCTTCCTTCCTTCCTTCCTTCCTTCCTTCCTTCCTCCCCTCCCCTCCCTCCTCCCTCCCCTCCCCCCCCTCCTCCCTTCTTTCTTTCTTTCTTTCTTTCTTTCTTTCTTTTTCTTTCTTTCTTTTTCTTTCTTTCTTTCTTTGGTTTTTCAAGGTAGGGTCTTGCTCTAGCCCAGGCTGACCTGGAATTCACTTGGCCTTGAACTCACAGTGATCCTCATACCTCTGCCTTCCAAGTGCTGGGATTAAAGGCGTGCACCACCATGCCTGGCTTTTTTTAGAGGCAAGCCTTCACAGGTTCCTGAGTAGAGGGATTACAGGTGTGTTCCTCCATACCAGCTCCTTATTTTTATTGTCAATCACACAGAAGAACTGTCCATATTTATGGAGTAGGGGGTGTGGTCTGATTTAATACATGTATGCAATGTGTTATGATCAAATTTCCATCTATTTATAATTTCTTAGTGTTTTGGGGCCTTGAACTCCTCCCTTTTATTTAAGGATGAAGTTTAAGCTGGGAAGATGGCTCAAGTCTGAGAAGATGGGTTTTTCAGCTCAAGAAGCTGATATTTGCAGCCAGATCTTTCCCTTTACTGAGCGTATCACAGATCTTAGGCTTAGGATGTAGGATTAGAAAGAGTGAATGAAGCCAAATTTCCATCCTGCAAGAAGTAAATAGAGGACTGGAGAGATTGTTTAGTGGTTAAGGCACTTACCTGCAAAGCCAAAGGACCCAGGTTCAATTCCCCAGCACTCACGTAAGCCAGATGCACAAGGTGGCACATGTGTCTGGAGGTCATTTGTAGTGGCTGGAGGCCCTAGTGTGCCCATTCTCTTTCTCTACCTCTTCTCTCTCTCTCTCAAATAAGTGAATAAATTATTTAAAAATTATAAAATAAGCTGGGCATGGTGGTGCATGCCTCCTTTAGGAGGCAGAGGTAGGAGGATCACTGAGTTCAAGGCCACCCTGAGACTACACAATGAATTGCAGGTCAGCCTGGCCTCGAATGAAACCCTACCTTGAAAAATAAAAATTAATTAATTAATTAATTTTAAAAAAAGAAGTGAATAGAACTGAAGTGCTCCTATCTTGTGGATTACTGGCCTTTGTAATTCTCCTGAAATTCTGAGCCCCTCCCATTCTGGTCCTCTCCTCCAAGTCCTTCTCCCACAGCTGTGAGGGGAAGATTTACTAGATGGAATGTGTTTGCAAAATCTGTTTTGTTCATTGGAACATGTTTATCAAGAATGAAAGAAAAAAAAATCTGTCCCTTCTCACTATTTACTTTTTGGTGACTGCCTTCTGGGATTTGGAACTGGATAAACAGATGGACTTCACGGAAGGAATCAGGCGGAACGCCAGGGTATGTATATATATCTTAGTCTCAGTGTATATATGGCAAATAGCCTTCATCCAAACAGCTGTGCTTGTTTGGGGGGAGGGGACACATGAGGGGACAGCTTCTTCTGGACTCCCACTGCTCCAAGGTGCACCTCCTGGTAGAGCCTGATCGTTTCTAGAGCTCTCAAGAACCTGAACCACTTTGTTTGCTCGACTCTGGCTGTGGCAGTTAAGGGTTGTGCCACATTCAAAACTACTTCCTGTTGTTGGTAGTTATGCATGTGTGCCCATGACATGCTGCGTGTACTGCCTCAGTGCCTTACAAGGCTCTGCAGAGGCGTGACTGTATGCTGCATGTATGTGTACACAGGAGCACATGTGGGTGTGCCAAAAGGCCTGGAGGATGATACTTTCCAAGTCCCAGGAAAAATATAACTTCCAGAGGAAACAGGGTACACTGGCCACTCATGTGCCAGCTTGCTGTTGCTAAAAGGAACTGGGAGGGACTATGGAGAAACAGTTTCCCTCTTAAATTTTTTTTTTTTTTGGGTTTGTTTTACAAGGTAGGATTTCACTCTAGCTCAAACTGTCGTGGAATTCACTCTGTAGTCTCAGGGTGGTCTTGAACTCGCAGTGATCCACCTACTTCTGCCTCGCTAGTGCTGGGATTAAAGGTGTGAGCCACCACGCCTGGCTCCTCTTAATTTTTTATCACCTTCTCCAATAAAAATTTCTATTGCATGGGGTGGGAGTGGAGGAAGTAATTTATAATTCAACATACTTTCATAATTACATACTTTAACTCAAGATCTGAAGAAACTTCATTACATTCCAGGGAAATGTGTGTGTGTGTGTGTGTGTGTATGTGTGTAATATATATTTACACATTTCACAGCATTCAGTTTCCTTCCCACATGGAAAAAAAAACATTTAAACTATTAAAAAATAGCAATTCTGGCCTGGAGAGATGACTCAGTGGTTAAGGAGCTTTACTGAAAAGCCTAATGAATGGGGTTTGATTCCCTCAGTACCTACGGAAAGCTAAATGCACAAAGTGGCACATGAATCTGAACTTTGCACAGACTAGAGGCCCTGGCATGCCCATTCTCTTTCATTCTGTCTCTCTTCTCTCTCTGCTTGAAAATTAATTAATTAATTAAAAAATAAAAAAATGTCTTAAGGGCCTGGAGGAATGGTTTAGTGGTTAAGGTGCTTGCCTGCTTAGCCTAAGGACCCAGGTTCCATTATCTAGTACCCATGTAAGCCAGATGCACAGGTGCATGTTTCTGGAGTTTGTTTGCAGTGGCTGGAGGCCATTGCACGTCCATTTTCTCTCTCTCTCAAATAAATAAATAAATTTAAATTTCAAAAGCCAGGCATGGTAGTTGCACACCTTTTAATCCCAGCACTAGGGAGGCAGAGGCAGGAGGACTGCCATGAATTCAAGGAAACCCTGAGACTACACAGGGAATTCCAGGTCAGCCTGGGCTAGAGGCATACCCTATCTTGAACAACCAAGGGAAAAAAAAAAAAAAAAAAAAAAAAAAAAAATAATGCCCAAACACGAAATTCGTGCCAAACAGAGCCAAGAAGCAACAAACAACTCCCTGAGATAGAATGGACTACATCCCTTAGTATTAGGTACCTCAAAGAAAGAGCATTAAATCATTAGAGTCCAACAGACCAAGGTGCTATAGGTAATGGACCTCATAAAAATGGAATAAAAGGCTGTTTCTGAAAAGGTTCTGCGGACCTTTATGCTGCACTGAGCAAGAGGGATGCTGCCCAGGAAATGAAAGGCCTCAATCGTTCCTCTCCAGTGAGCGAAGCCCAAGAGGAGTGTTCCAGGGAACTCTCCCAAACACTCTTCAATAATACCATCCAGAGCCTTTGATTCAGGGAACATGCTAACGAATAAACAGCCTATTAATCTGAGTTTTCTGGTGTGCCTGGGTATACAAAGCAGCAATGAACTAACTCCTTGGCTCTTGCAAGCATCCCAACTACACACTATCCCTGCTCCACTGCATGGCTCAGCTCCTCCTTCCACCAGTGCATGCAATTTGTCCCTGGAAAGGCTTCAGGGTTTAGGGGTCCTAAGAGTTTCATCTAAGGATGCCCAGATCAAACCCAGGGTATAAAGAATGGAAACAGCATATCCTTGTTTGACCACAAGAAGGCACAACCATGTGACTAGGTTCAAATGAGAACTGTGTGGTAGTGTGACTGAGTGAAGAGACAAAGTCATCAGTCTGCCTCTTTTTGAGCCAAGTTGACAACCCCAGGCCTGGGAAAGGAAGGCCCAGTTTCAATTGCTTCCTAGTGTTGGTTACCTTGGTGGCAGGAGGGCTCCTGCATGGGTGGGCATTGGGTGTCATTCTGTAGAAGCAGTCCTGGCAGTTTTGCTGAAGTAAAATGAATAAATAGGGCCCTGAAGTTTTGAAGAGAAAAAGCGGGAGACAGAAGTAGCCTTTTACCCTCAGATCCTGTCACAGTGAGTTCCTCTTTAGGTGTGGGGGCTGGGGAGATGGCTCAGTCAATAGAATGCTTGTCACAAAAGTATGAGGACCTAAGCAGATCCCCAGAACCCACAGAAATGCCAGGCATGATGGTGCACATTTGTAATCTCAGCACTAAAGAGATGGAGACAAGAGATCTCTGGGGCTTACAGTCTGATGAGTTGGCTCAGTGGTTAAGGAGCTTGCCTGAAAAGGCCAACTACCCAAATTTTATTCCCAGTACCCATGTAAAGCCAGATGCACAAAATGGTGCATGCATCTGGAGTTCATTTGTAGCAGCTGGAGGCCCTGGTGTGCCCATTCATTCTCTGTCTATCTCTCTCTCTCTCTGCTTGCAAATAAATAAATAAAATATTTAAAAAAAGAGATCCCTGGGGATTAATGGCTAAGCTACCCTAGCTGAATCAGTGAGCTTTGGGTTCAGTAAAAGACCCTGTCTCAAAAAATAAGGTGAGGGGGCTGGGAAGATGGTGCAGCAGTTAAAGGCACTTGCTTGCAAAGTCTGCCAGTCGGGTTCAATTCCCCAGTACCCATATGCAAAATGTAGTGCACATGCCTGACATTCATTGGCAGAGGCAAGATGCCTTGGTGTGTGTGTGTGTGTGTGCACATGTGCAAATAAATATATAAATAAAACAAGATGGGGAGTGATTGAGGAGATGCCTGCTGCCAACCTCTGACTTGAATACATACTACACACGCATATGAAGACACACATGCACGCACGCGCACACACACACACACACACACTCAAAGCAAAAAACCCAACAGGTGCTCAGGTTCTCCTTCTGACCTGGAAAGGAACACAGAAAGGCTGACGGCATGAACTTTTAGTAATAAATAGGGACTTGATTGCTGAAACATGGTGATTGAGGTTGGGATCACAGGCTAAGAGCAGCCATGGAGGCCAGCCCACTTTGTGGGCACTGACCTCACACAAGGTGTGTGCCCAATCATAAAAGGAATTGGTGTGACAAAGTGGTACAGTGTCACTGCTACTCAACACACACACACATACACACATACTTTTTGCATGCATGTTGTGGTATAGAGTATGTGTAGTGTGTGCATGTGTTTTTGTAAATGCATGTGCCCTGTGTACCTGTACATGGAGGCCAGAGGAGACCAGCAGTTATCTTCTATCACTCATTCACCATACATACACACTCTCTCTCTTACTTTATGTTAGTTTTTTTTTTTTTTGAGAGAGTCAGAGAGAGAGAGAGAGAGACAAATAGAGAATGGGTGCATCAGAAGCCTCTCAGTCGCTGTGAACAAACTCCAGACATGTGCACCCCCTTGTGGGCAAGTGCAGCATTGAGCTCTTGTGACACTTTGCGTCTGGCTAAATGTGGGACCTGGAGAATCAAACAGGTATTCTTAGGCTTAGCAGGCAGGCACCTTAACTACTAGGCCATCTCTGTAGCCCTTTATTTATTTATTTATTTATTTATTTATTTATTTATTTGAGATGGAGAGAGAGGGAGAGAGAGGGAGAGTGAGAATGGGCATGCCAGGGCCTCTAGCCACTGCAAACAAACTCCAGACGCATTCGCCACCATATGCATCTGGCTTATGTGGGACCTGAAGAATCGATCTGGGGTCCTTAGTCTTCACAGGCATGCACCTTAACCACTAACCCATCTCTCCAGCCCTTATTTTAGTTTTTGGAGGTAGGATCTCACTTTAGCTCAGGCCAACCTGGAACTCACTCTGTAGCTCAGGTTGGCCTTGAACTCACAGCAATCATCCTATCTCAGCTTCCTGAGTACTGGGATTAAAGATGTGAACCATCACACCCAGCTTCACACACACCCTCTTAAGCTCATATCCCTCTGACCCCAAATTTATATACCATGGGAAACACATTTAATGAAAGTTTCCTTTCTAGAAATAATTTCAAAGAGGTGCTTATAAAGTCTTCTGACTTTACTTTCAGAGAACCACTTTGTGGTTAGTCTGCTGACTGGAAAAGAGTGTGCATCTTACAAAAGAGAGCGAAGCAGCACAAAAGCTTATACATTTTATGTGAATGACTGAGATGCCACAAAAATACAGTTACTAAGCATGGGCTTTGAGGTTTTCCTCTTATGCCACTTGTTAGATGTGCTATCACAGACACTACATAAAATCAGTAAGCTTCAACTTCATCTCCAAATTATAGTATTCTCATGGGATCGTTGTAAGGCTTCTATGACATATTAAAACTGTTAAGTACAGTGAGAGATGAAAAATGCTCAACAAACCATAGCTGCACCTAACACTCTAACTCCTCAGCAGTCACACATGGTTCTGCGGGAAGAATCCAAGTACTGGTGTGTGCATGTGCTCCATGTGCTTGCATGCAAAGACCAGAGGCCATGAACTGCATGAAGTAGGAATTGAATTGAATTTATTTTATTTTTTACTAGAGAGAGAGAGACAGACAGACAGAGAGAAAGATGTCTTTATTAAGTTGGGCTTATAAGATCCTTCGGTGTTCCATCAGTACTTTGGAAACAAAAATTTGGGTTTCACGGGTTACTGATTAAAGGGCAATGAGAGATCAAATCCTGGAGCTCTGGGGACCTCATGTTTGACTTGGGAACTGCAGACTGATTTGAAATATTCCCATCCCAGATTCTGGCAGATACAGCCTTCATTCTCTAAGCTTCCACCTGTTGAAACCACAGATGCAATCTGAGTGCAAGGGGGCTTGCAAGCACAGATCTGGTATCAGACAGCCTTTCTGTGCAGCATTCCTGGGGTCATGAAATGACAAACATTCCAACAGGCTGAATCTAACCTTTCCTGCCCTGTAACTGGGGCCTTATGAAACTGCTCCTTGTGGTTAGAGCCTTTGATATCTCTCTTCAAGGCTGAGGTGGACTTCATTAATATTGATATGCTGTAGTTGTTAACCTCATTCAGTGTTTATTTACAACCATTCTTCTCATATGCTAACGAGTGACACTGGGCTCTTCAGATAGAAGGGAGGGAATTGGACTCTCTCTCTGCCAGCATCTCCTTGGCAAACTTCTATCCCCTGAAACAGAAGTTTGCATTGAGGGAATGAGGCCAAAAGGAGGGAATGCAGTAGAGAGAACAAAATGATGTGAAAAGAATGTCTGCAATGTAATGGTGAGGAAAGAAGCCCAGTTGATGGGGCCATGGTGTGACTGAAGTTTGGTGACACCCACTCAGTGGGTGATAAAGAGAAGCTGATGGTGGGGATATAGGGATTGATGAAAAGGACAATATGTTAGATTTTGGAATTGAGGAGAGGTGTGGAGATGAGTGGGCCCATGAGTGTCAAGGAGCTTAAAGGCCTCTCTAGAAATCATTCTGTTTTCGTATGTGATTTAAAGATCTTAATAGGCAGGAAATGGAGTGGATTTCTGTAGGGCAGTTAAATGCCTAGTGCCATTTATCAAATGCTTGGCTTGGAGAAATATTTCTCTAAACATAACTATGTAATGAAGAAACACGGAGAAATAAACATCATTTTTCTTCCTCCAAATAATGGTTAGGTATGTCAAAGAACAGCATGTCTAAACTGGCAAAGAAGAGTTCAGAGATTGGAAAAACTGTACTTTTTTAGAATGACTATTATTTCAGGACTGCTAAGTCTAACAGAACATAGACCTCTTCCAAATTTCAGTGTACAGCAAGTGAAATTTTTCTTTAAAAATATTTATTTATTGAAGGGGGGGATAGGGGAGGAGAATGGGCATGCCAAGGCCTCCAGCCACTGCAAGCAAACTTCAGATGCATGTGCTACTTTGTGCATCTGGCTTACGTGAGTCATGGTGAATCAAACCTGGGTCCTTTGGCTTTCAAGCAAGTGCCTTAACCACTCAGCCATTTCTCCAACCCTTTTTTCCTTTTTAAAATAGATTTTATTTATTTATTTACAGGCAGAGAGAGATAGAGATAGAGTGAGAGAGAGTATGGGCACACAAGGGACAGCAAGAGAATTTTGAGTTGCCTCACCCATTCTAAATGCATGAAAGAATGATATAAGACAGATGGGGATGGGAGGAAAAATGCTTTTGATATATAAATGTTAAAATACTAGCAGTAGCAGCACACTTAAGACTTCTTAAATATTTGATGACAATTCCCTATCTTTTTCTTCCATGCTTCCTACTTTTTTTTTTTTTTTTTTTTTTTGGTTTTTGGAGGTAGGGTCTCACTCTAGCTCAGGCTGACCTGGAATTCACTCTGTAGTCTCAGGGTGGTCTCGAACTGATGGCGATCCTCCTACCTCTGCCTCCTGAGTGCTGGGATTAAAGGCATGCACCACCACGCCTGGCTTCTTCCCACTTTCTATTACTATTTAGACAATTATGCCTGTCCTGCTTGGGGGCCACACCCTCTTTTTTCTCCCAACCTGGCCTCTTTTGTGAAGCACATTGAAGTTCATCCCTACCCTTAAAGTGCCTTTCTGTAAGGCTGAAGAGGCAGGAGAAAGAACCCTGTTATACTAAAGATTTAAACACAGTTTATGTAAGCACAAAGTATTGGTTCTAAAGAGTGGATTTTATATCTGAGTTTGTGGGAAATCACTATCCCTTTGGGTACAAATGTCATCTTATTTTAAGTTTTCTATGAACTAAGCTCCTCTTAGAAGAAAGTAATAATTAATATAATCAATAGCAATTTGCATCAGACCTGACAATCTGCTGCCTGCCTATGCTTAGGGACAAACACCTTTGAAAGACTACAGCAATGTTTCTCAACCTTTTAACATTATCTCTACCCTGGCCTCATTACCTCTTTAGACCTTCTTTGCCTAGTTATCCACCCCTCTATGAAATTTTAATGCCATTGACATTATATATGCTGTGTGCGTGTATGTTTTGTAGCTGGGGGTTTGGTGGTACAGCACTTGGGAAGGTCATCAGTGAGTTCCAGGTGAGTCTGAGTTGAATGAGATCTTGTCTTAAATAATTGAGAGAAGATGAGAGAGGGAGGAAGAGAAACAGAGAGAGTGTGTTCTAAAGGCATTTAAAATGTAAGGTCTGAAAAGCTGAGAGTGGTGGCCCATGTGTATAATAGCAGCACTTAGGAGGATTGCTTTGAGTTCATGGACAGCCTGGGCTACAGAGTGAGGCCCTGACTCCAGAAAAGCACATCATCTGATTTACTGTGTGCTACAATTGAACCTAAAATTCTCCCAAAGCGAACCATCAAACACAATTAAACTTTTGTTCTGATGTTACGAGAGAGAGAGAAAGACATCTTTGTGCCTATCTTGTTAGTGATACTTCTTCCACGGGAGAGAGAAGAGATCAAAACCTTTTTTTCCCCCCAGACTGGGTCTGATCTACCCACAGAATAAATGGCTTACTTCTTGGCAGTGGAATAGTTTTTTACAATAGTCCTATTTGCACACTGGAAGAGGTAATAGGTTGTTAGGCTCCTCAGAGACCCCTAAATACTTTATTCTACAAGTCAACAATATCTTCCCTTGTAAGAGAATTAAGTGGAGTTGAGTTCATTATCTCATTAAATGTCTCCCAACCTTCACAGGAAGATAGTGATTGGTATTGATATTCCCCTTCTGTAGGCAGAGATCTGATGGGTGGATGTTAGGTAGTTTAATTTAGGTCACAGAGTCACATTGCTTCATATAAACATCTTATCTGTCTAATGAAATTTCTAGACCTTGGTCTCTTTTCTGGTTATTACTGTACTACAGGATTATAGTCCTTTGCTAGACAAGATTTTGTAAACTTGCTCTGCCTCTGATTAAGTCTGTCTCTGCCAATACCTTCTCTCTCCATCTAATAGAAGCAAAGCAAAAGGAGGTGCTAAGTGAGTCTAAGAACAGACTGATGGGGAGAAACAGCTCAAGCTATTGTTCCAAAGTTTACTATTTCATAAGCACACTTAGCAATATTAGCTGGATTTGGTGGTGAAGGCCTGTAATCCTACTCGGGATGCTGAGGAAGAAGAATCAAAAATTTAAGACCTGCCTGGATTCAGAGTAAGTTCAAGACAAGACAGGGTAATTTAGTGATAGCCTGTTTCAAAATAAAAAGTGAAAAGGTATCTTTTAGTTGGGAAGAGGAAGGGAAGCAGAGGGAGTAAGAGTGGAAGAGTGGGACAAGAGAAGATAATGGGGGATGAATATGGCAAAATACATTACAAACATGAATGAAAATGTCACAATGAAGCTCATTATTATGTATAATTAATATAAAATAATTTATTGTTTGAGATTTGCAAATCTAAAAAAATATCCAAAGGGATTATTCAACAATTCTATTTCAAAATAATATGATCTAGGCAGCTCCTCAAATTTGCCTGTTCATGAAGATCACTTGGGATGCTTCTTAAAGTGATAGACTCTTGGGGCTATGATGATGGCTCAGTGGTTAAAGGAGCTTGCTTGCAAAGCCTGATGGTCCTGGTTCCATGTTCATTTGTAGCAACAAACGATCCTGGCACACTATCCCCCCCCCAAATACATTTAAATTAATTAATTTAACTTTAAAATTTTATTTATTTATTTGCAAGCAGAGAAGAGAGAGAGAGAGTATGGGCATGCCAGGGCCTCTTGCCACACTGTAAACAGACTCCAGAAGTATGTGCCACTTTGTGCATCTGGCTTTATGTGGGTAATGAGAAATGAACTCAGGCTATCAGCTTTGCATGCAAGCACCTTTAACCACTGATAGGATCTCTGGCTACCTCCCAGATTGGCTCTTTGTTTTCTTCTTAGATCCTCTCAAGCATCTCCTTGCAAGTAACAAATGCAGGGAATGTTTAGTTGTTATGGAGTCGTTAGCTTAACCAAGGGTGAAACTGAAAACACCTTGGCCTCTGCCCATCTGCAGTCCTAAATGGCAGCAACAGAGATGCAACAACCTTGGGTCTGCAATGATGCATTCTACGTTCACAAGAACATCGTCCTGCACCTGTCTTATTTCTGCTTCTCTGCAAGATCACATCCTAGGAACTGCTGTGCAATAACTAGAATAAGAAAATCACTTCGGATTTGAAAGGGTGTAAGAATTTATCCTTTTTAGGAGAGAAATCAGGTTTAATTTTTGACTCAGGGAAACTATAGAAATTTTGTATTTGGCAGGTAGTGGGTGAAAAGGTGCTAGAATACCTAAGAACAATGAAATTAAAAAGGACAAATTCTGCATGATTCCAAGTAGTTTGGTGGAGATTTTCTTTCGTTTGGGAGCCAAATTGCATATCATGTCACCTGACAGGACTGCTGTCAATGGTCTGTAAGCTTCAATCAGCAAGCAAGTATCATTTAAGGCTTTGAAAGGAGAAAAAGTGTGTTTCAAGTTCCTCAAACAATTTACTGCTCCAGTATTTCTAAAAGCCAGGTGTTCCCCCTCTCCCCTTTTTTTTTGCTTTGTGTTTTTTTTCCCTTTTTTTGTTTTTATCACAGATATACTTAGTATAGATACATCATGTGTTGGTACCATGCTTTCCCTTTTCCCTGCCCCCATTCTGTTGGGGGCCCTGCTCAGTGGGGTTGCAGGTATTCCTCATGGAATTGTGGGTTATGCCTTTGACTGGACACCAAAGAAAAGGAAAGCTGCAGAAGCTGGAATTGGACAAGAGAACAAAGTCCACAGACAACATCCTTTCTCATACTGGCAAGTGAAACAAGCTTTACTTGTCATGTCTATTAAACAACTGGCCCAGCTAAATCCCCCTCCATGATTTTAAAGTGTCCCAAAGGCTCTTCAAGCTAAACTAAATAAAGCATGAGAAAGTTCTGAAAAAAGGCAGTGACTAATGTACTGTCTTGGTCATTTCTCCTTAGAAATGTTGCTAATTAGAGTGATGAGTTGAGAAAAAGCAATGTTTAAGTCAAATCAATTAGATAAAATCATCTGTGAGGGCAGGAGATATTGCTTAGCAATTAAGGTGCTTGCCTACAAAGCCCAAGGACCCAGATTCAATTTCCCAGTACACACATAAGCCAGATGCACAAGATGGCACATGCATTTGGAATTCATTTGCAGAGGCTGGAGGCCCTGGCGCACCCATTCTCTCTCTCTCTGTCTCTATCTGCCTTTCCCGCTTTCTCTCTCAAAATACATAAATAAATAAAATATTCTTTAAAAATCATCTGTGAGAATTACCCTTTTATTCCACAATAAAATTATGACTATCTCTTTGCTATTACTAGTCATTAAAAAATATGACCTTTAACAATCTATGAAACTCTGGCTTAGAATCAACTTTTCTTCTCAATTCTTCTTGAATTTCCTTTTTAACATCTTTGTTAAGTGACTATCTAGAAAAGCACTATCCAACAGAATTTTCCATAACGATGTAATTGTTATTTGGTACTGCCAATATGATAGAAGCCACTAGTCATATATATAGCCTGAGAGTGCTTGAAATGGAACTAATATAACTAAGGAACTATGTCTGAATTATATTGAATTAATTGATTTATATTCATAAGGAGAGAGAGAGGGAGATAGAAGATGGCACACCAGGGCTTCCTGCCACTGCAAATAAAGCCCAGAAACATGTGCCACTTTGTGTGTCTGGAAGCTTTCTTCCTGCTGACTGGATGTCATAGTGCTGGAAAGTGCTATGTAGCCTGCTGGAGGAGAAAAACCATCAATGGGTCTTAACTACCAGTGGACCTTGCAAGCTATACAACTGGCCACCCAGGTAAGATGTGCCCACTAGTGCAACAGTGACATGTCTGTTATGAGAGAAAGCTACTGCTCTCTAATCCCATTTGAGGCCTGTTATATGGGAAGGAATTCATTCTTAATACTGAAACCTATTCAAAAGCCTAGGGCTAGGAAGGTCACAAATCCTAAGGGGGAAGCTACTACTGTTGTTTGGCCACATGGATATATTATGCCCACCAAATTTCCCTCTAAATACTTATGTTTATGCATTTATGTCAGTGCTGTTGTCATTTCTGGTGGAGAAGTCTCCCTTTTCAGAAGGCCGTGACTGTTAGGGAGCCTCAAAACTCATCAAAGTACCTAGACAAGGTGACGGTGAGTGCTCAGCACTAAATGAGACATCTCTAACACACTTTCCAATGGCTCCGGGACTATGGCCAAAGTGGTGGCAGACACAATGTAAGAGCCAAAGTTGGGCCTGGTGGCACACACCTTTTAGTCCCAGCACTCAGGACTTGAGATAGGAGGATCGCCATGAGTTCAAAGTCAGCCTGGGCTACACAGTGAGTTCTAGATCAGCCTGGGCTAGAGTGAGACTCTGCCTTGAAAAAACAAAAACAAACAAACAAGCAACAACAAAAAAGATGTAGCCAGGTGTAGTGACCCACGCCTTTAATCCCAGCACTTGGGAGGCAGAAGTAGGAGGATCATCAAGAGTTCAAGGCCACTCTGAGACTACATAGTGAATTCCAGGTCAGCCTGAGCTACAGTGATACCCTAACTCAAAAAACAAAACAAAAAACAAAAAAAAGATTGGGCCCACCAGCAGGTTGGATGGTGGAAGAAGGAAAAACAAAGTCATCAATATAGAAGAGTTTCCAAATAGTGGGAAAGAAGTTGGGGTTAAGTGGAGGGAAAAGTGGATAATGGAGGGTGGTGGGAGGGGGTTATGCAAATTTTTAAAATAGTTTTATTTTATTTAAAAAAAACAAGAAAATTTCTTATATTGCGAAATCTGTTTTCCTAGTAACTTACACCCTCCAGATCTAATTTTGATTTTTTTGTTTTGTTTTGAGCCACATGGAATAAGTAAAGCCTGGTCACAGGCTATATCATCATCAAGTATTTGATGTCAGTAATCATGTTTCACTTCCCTTTTTTTTCAAGGTAGAGTCTCACTCCAGCCCAGGCTAACCTGGAACTCACTCTGTAACTCCAGGCTGGCCTCAAACTCACAGCAATCCTCCTACTTCTGTCTTCTGAGTGCTGAGATTGAAGGTGTGCGCCACCACACCTGGCCATCTTCTTTTCTTTAACACTCTGTTCCTTTAAATGTTCTTCATCATTTGGTCTCAAGTTGCTTCACCAGTAGGGTGTGCTTCAGTTAGCTTAGGTTAATAATGTGGAAATAGCAACTAAGACTTACCAAGACTGGGAAAATGCCAGGCATTATGCATGGCAATTCACACTCATCTCATTTGAGTCCCTTCCCAACCTGTGAGGCTGGTACTGTTAATTTGCCCTGGCTTTACTGATGAGAAAACTTGGGTCTGAGAGCTTAAGGAACTTACTCAAGATCATTCAGCAAAAAAAAAAAAAAAAAAAAAAAAAAAAAAAAAAACCTGCTAAGACTAAAACTAAGTGTATTTTCTAAAACCACTGCTCTTTACCATTCTGCTCAGTTACCTCCTTGTGAAAGCTTAGCACACAAAACTAAATGCTTACTGGAGGGATTCTTTGATTGTGGAATGTAAGCTCCATGTAGGAGTAAGGACTTTGTTGAAATTTGTGTATCTAGCACCAAAACAGTATCTAGCATATAGCAAACACTCAGTAAGATTTTTTGAATGAGGACTGGGGAGATGGCTCAGTGGTTAAAAGCACTTGGTGTGCAAGTCTGATGATTGAAGTTTGGATCCCCAGCGCCTATATAAAGTTGGATGCTAGCAGTGCATCATCTATAGTTCCAATGCACCTATGGTGATGGGAAGTAGAGTCAGAAGAATATTGAAGCTCGTGGGCCCATTTGTCTAGCATTGGCAATGGCAAAACAAGAGAGGCCCTGTCTCAAACAAAGTAGAAGGCAAGGGATGACATCCCAAGATTGTCCTCTAACTTCCAATGTATACCATGGTGTATACACATACTGCCCCCTAAGATTTCTTTTTTTAAAAAAATATTAAATTATTATATTTATTAAGGAAAATATAGAACCAAGGAAAGGCACCCACACAGCTAGAGATCCCATGTGGAGGGCCTGGAAAAACCATGGGAAGAAAAGAGAGAAAAGAAAGTTCAAGGAGCTTCTGCCATGTGGGGAGCTGGAGAGGATAAAGAACCCATATGCAGGGCTGGAGAGATAGCTTAGCGGTTAAGACACTTGCCTGCAAAACCTAAGGACCGAGGTTTAATTCTCCAGGTCCCACATAAGCCAGATGCACATGGTGGCACATGCATCTGGAGTTCGTTTGCAGTGGCTAGAGGCCCTGGCATGCCCATTCTCACTCTCTCTTTCCCTCTCTCTGTCTCTAATAAATAAATAAAAATAAAATCTTTAAAATAATAATAATTAGGGCTGGAGAGGTGGCGTAGCAGTTAAACGCTTGCCTGTGAAGCCTAAGGACCCTGGTTCGAGGCTCAATTCTCCAGGCCCCACATAAGCCAGATGCATAAGGGGGCACATGCATCTGGAGCTCATTTGCAGTGGCTGGAGGCTCTGGCATGCCCATTCTCTCTACCTGCCTATTTCTGTATCTCTCTCTCTCTCTTTTCTCTGTCTCTAATAAATAAATAAAATAAAAATAAAAACTTTCACCTTGGAAACAGATTTTAAAAAATAATAATAATTTAAAAAAAAGAACTCATGTGCAGAGTAAGAGCTAAGGGCCCTCCCCTCTGCTCAACCCAGCTGGGCCTGGGCCAAGTCAGCCCAGGCCCAGATGAGGGGAAAAAACTCACCCACACTGGAAGTTCCCAAGTAGTCATAGAGCCTGCCCTCCCCTTGCAAAGGTATTTATAACCACACACAAGATTTCTCAAATGAAATAATAAAGCAAACACCTTTTTTCATTATGTCCTTGATTCATGTGTTAAGTTAAAAGCTAATTTAGTTTCTGCTAGATACTAATACTCAGCTTAAATCTTTTGGAATTGTATGGTTAAGGTCCATGCTATTATGCCTTTCTTTCTTGTCCTTTTTTTTTTTTTTTTTTTAAAGTTTTTCGAGGGAGGGTCTTGCTCTAACCCAGGCTGACCTGGAATTCACTATGTAGTCTCAGGCTGGCCTCAAACCTACAACAATCCTCCTACTTCTACCTCCTGAGTGCTGGGATTAAAGGCATATACCACCACACCTGGCTTGACCAAATTTTTCAGTTGAGTGTATTTCCAACTTTTTTTTTTTTTTTTTTTTTTTTTGTGGTCCTTAGGGTCAAACCCAGGGCTAGGCAAGCACTCTTCCTCCTCTACACCCTTACTCCTTGAACTCAATTTAATTTACACATATTACCTTTATATTTTCCCATTTGATTTGTAAAATGAGCCTTTTGCTTAAGCCCTAAACATGTGTGATATAATAAAGAGGTAAGAGTTACCCACAATCAACAGATTAAATTCTCCTTGAGTGTCAGCCTCCTTGAGCATCACTTCTCATGACACTCATGTGTATTCCTTAGTTATTCACTCATCTGTTTATTCAACAAATATTTACTAAGTCCTATACGACAGGAGCCATTCTCAATGAACAAAAGAGACCCAACCCTTGCCCCTATGGAGTTTACAAACTAGTGCAGGAGGGTCAGGCCAAACACAAGCTAAAGTAGTCAAGGTCACAGAGAACAAAATAATAGAAGGCTGTTTCCAGATTCAAAGAAACTAGAGACCTAACCAATAACAATGTGTGAACCTTGATTGGCTCTTGGGTCAGCAAACGAATAGCTATTAAATGTAGTTGGGAACAACTGAAGATACTATAATTTGTTAAGTGAGGTTATAAAATAAGCATCAGTTTTCCAAATGTGATAATAACACTGGGGTTATGAAGGTGAATAAGACAATGTCCTTTTTATTTTTTCAAATGTTTTACTTTTTATTTATATTTTAAAAAGATTTTTATTTATTTATTAGAGACAGAGAGAGGAGAGACACACATACACACAGAGAGAAAGAGAGAGAGAGAGAGAGAGAGATGGGTGTACCAGGGCTTCTAGCACACCACTGTGTGCATCTGGCTTACATGGGACCTGGAGAATCGAACCTGGGTTCTTAGGCTTCATAGGCAAGGGTCTTAACCACTAAGCCATCTCTCCAGCCCATAATGTTTTATTTTTATTTATTTATTTGAGATAGAGAAATAGAGATAGATAGATGAGAAAGAGAGAATGACTGGGCACGCCAGGCCTTCTAGCCATTGCAAACCAAGCCCAGATGCATGTGCTACCATGTATATCTGGCTTATGTGGGTACTGGGGAAGTGAACCTGGGTTCTTTGACGTCATAGGCAAGCACCTTAACTGCTAAGCCATGTCTCCAGCCCCCTTTTTCTTAAGAGATAAAGAGGTGTGCCATAATTCCTGTAAAAGCATAGCTATACAACTCAGGTGATACACAGTATTTCCGGGGACTGAGTCTACCTACATTTTATGTAAATCAGTCCAACGGACATACATAATGAGTTTGAGATAAGCCTGATTAAATAAGACCCTGTCTCAAAAACAAACAAACAAAAAGTTCGACTGCTATCTTGGTGAAATACCAGAGACAGTGTGTCAGACACTAGCCCAAGGACATGTCTAGTGTTTAATGCAAATCAAAACACTAATAAATTAACCAGTCTAAGGTACAAGGAAAACTTCAATTCAGTGATCTAATTCAAGTGGCCCAGTAAATTATTTGTATACCTAAGGTGAGATAGTTCTTATGCTTTTATTTACAATGAACATTAAATAATTCTTGAGGCTAATGAAAGACATGACATTTATACATGATACTACATACTGAATTCCAGGTCAACCTGGACTAGAGTGAAACCCTACTTCGAAAAAACAAAATAAATAAATAAAAATATAATACATAAATAATAAGGAGCTGGAGAGATGGTTCAGCAGTTAAAGCACTTGCCTGCAAAGCCTAACAATCCAGGATTCCCCAGTACCCATGTAAAGGCAGATGCACAATGTGGCACATACATTTGGAGTTCCGTTTGCAGTGGCTAGAGGCCTTGGTGTACCCATTCTCTCTCACTCTGTCTGTCCCTCTCTGCTTGCAAATAAATAAATAAAATATAAAAGATAGGGGACATCTGGGTAAGATGGTGGCCTAGGAGCCATGCCAAACCAGCCCAGGGTAGAAAAAGAAGCAGAAAAATAGCAAAATAGATTCTTCTACCAAAACATAAAGATGTATAATTATCAAATATGCAGAGAAGCAGGAGAGACTAAGATCTTCCAGAAAGAAAGAAACCGGCCAGAAACCAAACGATGTGCCTGTGACCCTGGTCCATGTGCCCTCCCCTGTGGCCGGCCAGTGCAGAGCTGCAGGAGCAGAAACCAGGTGGAGAGATTTACCACTCACATCAGCCTCCTCACAAGCTCAAGAAACCTGAAGGGGAGGACAATGGGGACCAACTGAGAAGCTATGGTACAACGCCAGCCACTCTGCGAAGTCTCCCATCCCCCAACCAGCAGTGCTACAGCCAATCACCGAAGAACTCATTAAGTGCCCAACCCCACAGGCCATCCAGCACAGCTGATCAGAACACCAGATCCACAGTGCAAGACAGAAGGATTGAGGTGGGCACTCAACATTGGTAAGATTGGAAGCCATCCCAAAAGGTTGCTATCCTAATATCTCACAGGGTAGATTTCAAACCAACATTAGAGCAGAAAGATAAGGAAGGTCACTTAATATTAATTAAAGGACCACTCCAACAGGAGGACAACACAATCCTAAACATATATGCACCTAACATGGGGGCTCCCAATTTCATCAAACACTACTAGAACTAAGGTCACAGATAACACCAAACACAGTTGTATTGGGTGACTTCAACACCCCACTCTAATGAATTGACAGATCATCCTGGCCAAAACAACAACAACAACAAAAAAAAAAAAAAAAAAAAAACAGAGAAGCATTTGGATTAAATGAGATCATAGAATGAATGGACATAACAGATATCTACAGAACATTTTACCCAAATGCTGCAGAATACACATTCTTTTCAGCAGCACATGGAATATTCTCTTAAAATAGACCACATATTAGGACACAAAGCAAATCTTAACAAATACAGGAATTTTGAAGTAATTCCTTGTGCTCTATCTGATCACAATGGGATCAAACTACAAATCAACAGCCAAAAAGGCTATAGAGCATACACAAAACCACGGAAAGTAAACAATACACTACTAAATGATGGCTGGGTCAATGAAGAAATCAGGAAGGAAATAAAAAAATTCATAGAATCAATGACAATGAGAACACAAATACCAAAACCTTTGAGACACAATGAAGGCAGTCCTAAGAGGGAAATTTATAGCTTTAAGTGCCTATATTAAGAAATGAGAGGGGCTGGAGAGATGGCTTAGTGGTTAAGGCATTTGCCTGCAAAGCCAAAGGACCCCAGTTCGATTCTCCAGGACCCACATAAGCCAGATGCACAAGGGGGCGTATGCATCTGGGGTTTGTTTGCACTGGTTGCATGCCCTGGTGCACCCATTCTCTCCCTCCCTCTCTGCCTCTTTCTCTCAAATAAATAAATTAATTAAATTAAATTAAAAATAAATAAAAGAAATTAGAAAGGCTGCAAGTAAACAACTTAATACTTCACCTTAAGGCCTTGGAAAAAGAAGAACAAGGCAAACCAAAAATCAATAGAGAGGAAGAAATAATAAAGATCAGGGCAGAAATTAATGAAATAGAAACCAAAAAAGCAATCCAAAAATCAATAAAACAAAGAGTTTGTTCTTTGAAAGAACAAGATTGATAAACCCTTAGCAAATATGACCAGAAGAAGAGACACAAATTAATAAAATTAGAGATGAAAAAGGCACCATTATAATAGATAACAAAGAAATTTAGAAAATCTTAAAGGAGGGCTGGAGAGATGGCTTAGCGGTTGAGCACTTGCCTGTGAAGCCTGAGGACCCCGGTTCAAGGCTCGATTGCCCAGTACCCATGTAAGCCAGATGCACAAGGTGGCACATGCATCTGGAGTTCATTTGCAATGGCTAGAGGCCCTGGTGCATCCATTCTCACCCTCTCTCTCTCTCCACCTCTTTTTCTGTCACTCTCAAATAAATAAATTAAAATAAAAAAATATTTTAAAAAAGAAAATCTTAAGGACATACTTTAAGAACATATACTCCACTAAGTTTGACAATCTGAAAGAAATAGATGATTTCCTTGATTTATATGACCTACCAGAATTAAATCAAGGTAAGACTAACCACTTAAATAGACCTATAACAAGTACAGAGAGCCAAGCAATTATAAAAAATCTCCCAACTAAAAAAAGTCCAGGCCCAGATGGATTCACTGGTGAATTTTATCAGACCTTCACTAAAGAATTAACACCAATGTTTCTCAAACTTTTCCATGAAATAGAAGGAAGGAACTCTACCAAACTCCTTCTACGAAGCCAGCATCACCCTGATACCAAGACCAGACAAAGAACAAAAAAGAAAATTACAGCAATTAAGGTGCTTGCCTGCAAAGCCAAAGGACCCAAGTTCGATTCCCCAGGACACATGTAAGCCAGATGCACAAGGTGGCACGTGTATCTGGAGTTCATTTACAGTGGCTAGATGCCCTGGTACATCCAGTCTTTCTCTCTTCCTCTGTCTCTCTCTCCCCCTCTCTGCCTCTCTCTCTCTCAAATAAATAAATAAAAATTAAAAAGAAAAAAATTACAGACCAATCTCCCTCATGAACACAGATGCAAAAATTCTCAACAAAATATTAGCAAACAGAATACAAGAATATATCAGAAAGATCATTCACCCCAACCAAGTAGGCTATATCCCAGAGATGCAGGGATGGTTCAATATATGCAAATCAATATATGTAATACACTATATAAATGGACTAAAGGACAAAAATCACATGATCATCTCAACAGATGCAGAAAAGGCATCTCACAAAATCCAACATCCCTTCATGATAAAAGTCCTACAGAAACTGGGGATGAAGGAACATATCTCAACATAATAGAGGCTATTTATGATGAACCTACAACAAACATAACACTTAATGGGGAAAAACTTGAAACTTTTCCACTAAAATCAGGAATAAGACAAGGGGTCCACTGTCCCCACTTTTATTTAATATATACTGGATTTACCATATGACCCAGCTATACCACTCCTGGGCATATATCCTAAGGACTTGTCTCACTACCTTAGAGATACTTGCACATCCATGTTTATTGCTACTCTATTCACAATAGCCAAGAAATGGAACCAGCCTAGATGCCTCTCTTACTGATGAGTGGATAATGAAGATGTGGAATTCTATTCAGCAGTAAAAAAAAAAAAATTAAAGTATGAAATTTGTAGGGAAATGGATGGACCTGGAAAGGATTATATTTAGTGAGGTAACCCAGGCTCAGAAAGCCAAGCATGTTCTCTCTCCTATGTGGATCCTAGCTACAAATGTTTGGATTTGTATGTGAGTAGGAATAAAATTCAGTAGCAGAGGCCAGTAAGCTAGAAAGGGGAATAGAAGGGAGGGAGAGGGGGTACTTAAGGGAATGGTATTGTATATATGTAAGTAGAAGAACAGATTACTAGGGGTGGAAAGGCCTAAGTGAGGTCAGGGGAAGAGATTGAGTAAAGAAAAGGTGTGGGGGGGAGTGTTAATCAAAATCTAAGAGGGTATGATTAAGTCATATGGAAACCTACTTTTTTGAACAGTGGCACACCCAGAAACAATAGATTGTTACTAGAAAATTTTGTGTCAGGGATGAGATACCTTCCAGTGAGTTGCTGGCCAGAGAGTTCCCTGATGCTCCCCAAAACATTATAGGCCATTGCCAAAGCTCTTGCTTTCCCACCAGGAATAGAGAGTAAGACCCTATTGCTGAAGACTCCATATACTTGGGCTACAAGGTCACTGAGAAATCCTGCTGGGGCTGAGCTAAAAACCTCCTCCATGTAGACCAGCTGACAGAAAGCTGGAAAAAAAAACAAAAAACCATGTTGCATGCAGCTCCATGGGAGAGAGTGAATTCACCAGTAGAGATAAACTGTAGTGGACACTGCAAGCCTTAAATTTGGCCAGCTAGGCCAAATGAGCCAACAGGTGCAATGGTGGCATGTCTGTTGTGGGGAAAACCAACTGCTCTGTAACTGGACTGGAAGCCAGCTCCATGGGAGGGAATACATGTCTGATACTGAAAACCTATGAAGGGGGAAGTCATGAGCCCTAGGTGTGTAATGTCTACTGGTGTCTGCCTAAATGTACATATTATGCTTACCAAACTGCCTGGTAAGCACTTCTCATAATGTTCATACCCATTTATTGGTGCTGCTCTCTCACTTTTGGTTAGAGAAGCTTCTCTTTTCAGATGGTGGGGACCTTGGGATGACTTAGAAGGCACCATAGCACTAAGAAGTGACAGAGGAGTGTTCAGCACTGAAACATCTCTATCACACCTTCCAAGGCTCAGGGTCCATGGCAGAAGAGGTGGCAGAAAGAGTATAAGAGCCAGAAGAAGGGTAAGACTCCTTACAATGTGCTCTTCCAGACACAAAATGGCCTGGATATCCATGACCTCACAGTGCCTGACACTACCTACACAAGACTATCATAATAGGAGGAAAAGATGATGACATAAAAAAATATAAGAGAGATTGATTGGGGGGGTTATGATGGAGAGTAGAGTTGTGAAAGGGAATGTGATGGGGGAGAGGGATTACCATGGCTTATTGTATATAATTATGGAAGTTGTTAATAATATATATATTGATAAGAAAAACTTCCTAGGGCTAGAGAGATGGCTTAGCAGTTAAGGCACTTGCCTGTGAAGCCTAAGGACCCAGGTTAGACTCCCTAGTATCCACGTAAGTCAGATGCACAAGGGGGCACAAGCGTCTGGATTTTGTTTGCAGTGGCTAGAGGCCCTGGTGTGCCCATTCTCTCTTTCTCTATCTGCCTCTTTCTCTCTCTCTCAAATAAACAATAAAATAAAATATTTTAAAATTTTTTCTAAAAAGAAAACAAAATCAATTTTTGGATTTTCTTCCTTTTTCGTATTTTTATTTATTTGTGGAAGAGAGAAAAAGAGATTGACAGAGAGGAGAGAGGGGAGGAAGGAGGGGCAGGCCAGGACCTCTCACCACAGCAAACACACTAGACACATGCACCACTTTGTGCCCCTGACTTTATATGGGTACTGTGGGATCAAACCCAGGTCGACAGACTTTGCAAGCATCTTTTTTAAAAAAGTTTTATTTTATTTTATTTATTTATTTGAGGGGAGCATAGAGAGAGAAAGAGAGAGAGTGAATGGACACGCCACGCCCTCCAGCCACTGCAAATGAACTCCAGACACATGCGCCACCTTGTTCATCTGGCTTATGTGGGTCCTGGGGAATTGAACCAAGGTTATTTGGCTTTGCAGGCAAGGGCCTTAACTGCTAAGTCATCTCTCTAGCCCCAAGCAAGTGTCTTTAACTACTAGGCCATCTCTCCAGCCCAATTTTTGGACTTTCATTCAATCAGGGGTAGAGCACTTACCTAGTTTGTGTGAGGCCCTAGTTTGATCCCTAGCAATGAATAAAGGAAATTCATGTAATTGGTACATCCATTTTAGGTAAACCTAAAGTGTTACTTAAATTAATTTTACTAAATAGTGCAAAACATATAAACCATGAGTTTTTCTTATCTCACCACATTGGCTTTATAGGAAGGACCATATTACTAGGTGTATAGTAGAAATAGGATAATAGCAATAGTCATTTATGGAGCACTGTCCCAGTACTTTCCATAATGTGGCGAATTTTAGAATATGTCCACAAAATTCTAAAATACTTCCTTACCTTCAAGACACAGATCCTAATTCCTTTCTCTCAAGTATGAGCTAAAATTAGTGAATAACTTTCTTCTAATAAATAGAATAAAGGAATGTGACAATGGAGTCTAGGTCATACAAAGCATTGTTGGCTTCCTGTTTTTCTCTCTTTCCCTTTCTATTTTCCCCAACTGGGTCTTGAGCCTCTCTCTGTTGGCCAGGCTGGTCTTGGAGTCTTGGACTCAAATAATTCTCCTGAGGGGGCCGCCACAGTACTGGGATTATAGGCATGGACCACTGTCCAAGCTCAAAATCTTATTTTAGCCTTTTGCTTGGTGGTGCACACCTTTAATCTCGGCACTCAAGGAGGCAGAGGTAGGAGGATCACTGTGAGTTCAAGGCTACCCTGAGACTACATAGTGAATTGCAGGTCAGCCTGGGCTAGAGCAAGACTCTACCTCAAAAAACCAAAAATAAATAAATAAATAAATAAATAAATAAATAAATAAATAAATAAATAAATAAATTCCCTTATTATGCAAATAATGGTTAAGAAAGAAAGTGGCTGGCTGAAAACATAGTCCAGAATTACACTTCTAGACCTTTAGCATGTCAAGGACCCATTGGGTATGATTGTTCAATCAGTTACATGCTATCTAGCCTGTATTTCTTCTGCTCATTCACACATACACAAATACTCATACATATGCACACATGCCACATACACATGCAAACACACAAAGAAACAAAGTACTGGGCTGGTGAGATGGCTTAGTGGCTAAGGCTCTTGCCTGCGAAGCCTAAGGACCCAGGTTTGCTTTTCCAGGTCTCACATTAGCCAGATGCACATAGTGGCACATGCATCTGGAGTTTGCAGTGGCTAGAGGCCCTGGCATGCCCATTCTCTCTCTCTCTGTACCTCTGTATCTAATAAATAAATAAATCGATTAAAAATTTTTAAAAAGAAAGAAACAAAGTACTGACATATGTTACAACATGGATAAAACCTTGGGATTAAATGAAGGAAATCAGCCCAGGAGAGCCTGTATTGTATAATTCCAGCTGTGAAATATCCAGAATAGGCATTATCTTCACAGACAGAAAGTAGAGTAGTGGTTAAACAGGGTTGGGAGTTGGTAAGTGTAAAGAAAAGGGAATTGCAAAATACGAAAACAAATCAAATGAAATCTTTTATGACATTTTCTCCTGATATATTAATTTATAGATAAATTAAGAAACACTGACTGATTTTCAGTCTTGCTATCTAAGAAGAATATGACATTCCTTTCTATCTGCGTACTTTTTTTTTTTTTCTTTCGGTTTTTCAAGGTAGGGTTTCACTCTAGCCCAGGCTGACCTGGAATTAACTATGTAGTGTCAGGGTAGCCTCAAACTCACGGTGATCCTCCTACCTCTGCCTCCCGAGTGCTGGGATTAAAGGCGCGCGCCACCACGCCTGGCTTGTGTACATTTTCTGTTGGGGTTTTCAGTAGTCTTTTAAAGGTCTCTTTATATTTTTCTTGCAGGTTCTTGCTAGGTTTATTCTAGGTATGTTGTTCTTGTCTTTCCTTTGGAGAGGAGATCTGACCATATTGTCCAGGCCAGACTTTTACTAGTGATATTCCTGCCCAGCAGCCTTGCAAACAGCAGGGATTACAAACATGTGCCAGGCCCAGCTATTTTATCCACTTTTACTGTTAAAAACGGGGTCTTTTTCTCTTGTATGATGATATACAATCTATTCTCTGGGCTGGAGATATGGCTTAGGGGTTAAGATGCTTGCCTGTGAAGCCTAAGGACCCAGGTTTGATTTCCTAGTATCCATGTAAGCCAGATACACAAGGTGTTGCATGCATTTGGAGTTCATTTACAGTGGCTGGGAACCCTGGTGCACCCATTCTTTCTATCTGCCTCTTTCTCTCTCAAATAAATAAAAAAATAAAAATTTTTTAAAATGAAAAACAGCTGGGCATGGTGGTGTCCGCCTTTAATCCCAGCACTTGGGAGGCAGAGGTAGGAGAGGATCATTGTGAGTTCAAGGCCACCCTGAGATTACATAGTGAGGTCCAGGTCAGCCTGAGCTAGAGCGAGACCCTACCTTGGAAAAGAAAATCTATTTTCTTTTTTGGTTTTTTGAGGTACGGTCTTGCTCTAACCCAGGCTGACCTGGAATTCACTATGTAGTCTCTGGGTGGCTTTGAACTCACAGTGTTCCTCCTATCTCTTCTTCCCAAGTGCTGGGATTAAAGGCATACACCACCATGCCTGGCCTAAAATCTATTATTTTAAAAATAATTTATTGATCTTAATATATTTTGACAACCTACTTTGCTGAATTTTAATATTTATAAAAGATTTCAATTTGATTATTTTGGGCATTTCAGGTAAATTCAATAATATAATTTCCTTTTCTCCTTTCAAGCTTTTATGTCCCAGTTCTTTCACCTACCCAGGCACTGGTTGTAACCTTCAGAAAATGTAAATAAGGGCAGCATGTAGTCAACAGTGAAATTGTTTTTACAATTATATTTAAATATTCTATCTTATATTTCCTCCTTCTAAAAGATGAAAATAACTTGAAGGTAAATCTAAGATTTAAAATTTTAAATCAAAGATTTAAAATAGGACTGGAGAGATGGCTTAGCGGTTAAGGGGTTTGCTTGTGAAACCAAAGGATCCCGATTCGATTCTCCAGGACCCATGTATGCCAGATGCACAAGGGGCACATACATCTGGAGTTCTTTTGAGTGGCTAGAGGCCCTGGCAAGCCCATCCTCTCTCTGTCTACTTCTCTTTATCTCTCTTTCTGCTTGAAAATAAATAAATAAAAATTTTAAAAAATTTAAAATATACATGATGATATATATTTGGTACATAAGAAAAATTACATTAAAAAGGCTTCCATGTTAGGAAAAACCCAGGATATTTAAAAAAGTATATTCATAATCTGTATATACAAAGAAAACAATGAACAGAAAATACTAGATATAATTGCAAGTATTTTATTTTATTTTTATTTATGTATTTGAGAGAGAGAGAGAGAATGGGCATGTCAGGACCTTCAGCTGCTGCAAATGAACTCCAGACATGTGCTACCATATGCATCTGGCTTATGTGAGTCCTGGGGAATCAAACCTGGGTCCTCTGGCTTTGCAGGCAAGCGCCTTACCCACTAAGCCATTTCTCCAGCCCAATTAGCAAGTATTTTGATGGTGAGTGCTATGGGTGGTGGGTTTATGAATGATTACTATACTTCATTACATGTTTTTTTATTATTTATTTTGAGAAAGAGAAAATGGGCACACCAGGGCCTTCAGCTACTGTGAACAAACTCCAGATGCATGTGCCCCCTTGTGCACATATGCCCCCTTGTGTACATGTGCGATATTGTGTACCTGCGTCACTGTGCATATGGCTACATGGGATCTGGAGATTCAAACATGAGTTTAGGCTTTGCAGGCAAGCGCCTTTATTGCTAAGCCATCTCTCCAGCCCCATTACACTTTTTATACTAAGCAAACGTTTCTTTGGTGATCAGAAAAACAAATAAATAGGAGAAATGAAATGAATCAAGGATACTGTCCTTTTGACTGAGCTTATGTTTTGGTGCTTGAAATCCCTATAGCCATGCTCTCTTGACTCAGGCCAGTTTTGTGATCTACTTTATCTATGTCTTCCATCTGGCTTGGGAGCCTTCAGTGTAATCCCACATGATGTCACTTCTCTTTTGCTTTTCTTTTATCTGAATCCAGATGTCTTCCAATATGATCCACCTCCTCAGATTTGTGTCTAGATATCCATGCAGCTATAGATCATTTTGATTCCAAAATGCCTTGCTTCTCTTAAATCTCTTAAGTATATGTCTTTCTTCTGTCCCATGATTCTTCTCCTAAGACCTTTGAATGACCCAGACTGAAATATCCCATAAGGGGAACTGTTTTCTGCTAATCCTGAACACTAGCTTTCCTTGAACAAACATCTTCTAAAGGTTTTGAACCCTAGGATGTCTCTTAAGGAACTACAAGGAAATGCTATCCCAGCCAAGATAATGATTAATACAACTTTGGGAAATAGAACATTCTTGAAGGAAGTCCCGAAATCATTCTGATTGGTTTTATTACTAATCTGCTCTATTCAACTTCAACTGAATGCTCATGTCCACTGGGTAATGAACTCTTATTTCTTTTTTGATTTTGCATCACTCTTCTAGCAGACAGTTCAGACATTTTCCTTCTCAGATTCCAAAAAGGACTCAATGTTCAGCCACCACCTCCCAGCAGATGCCTTCTGCTTTTTAAAAATATTTTTATTCATTTGCAAGGGAGATGATGGGTGTGCCAAGGTAAGCTATGCAAGAAGCACCTTTAATTGCTGAGTTATCCCCAGCCTACCCACAATCTTGTTTTATCGGGAAGACCGAACTATTGCATTGTCTAAGCCCTTCAACTTCCTTCCTCTACAGCTTTCAAGTTCTCTGTATCTTCATTTTTCTCTTAAAGTAAAAATAGCAAAAACCACAAGTTTTGTCATTACCATTCTCTTTCATTTTGTTTGTGTGTGTGTGTGTGTGTGTGTGTGTGTACATCAGAGTTTCTTTCTGATGCAAATGAATGCCACCTGGCTTTATGAGGGTCACTGCGGAATTGATCCAGGATAGCAGGCTTTGCAAGCAAGTGCGTTTAACCATGGAACTGTCTTACCAGTCCCTCTTTCAGGAAAGCACCTTAGCCACTGAGCCATCTCTCCAGCCCCAGCCCTCCTTCATCATATTTTTTCTCTTATCTATTCACATGATTTAACTATCATCTGCATTTCTCCTTCCAATCTCTGTATAAGTCTAGAATCCCTGATGGATAAGTTCCCTGAGACTACATAGTGAATTCCAAGTCAGCCCGAGATAAAGTGAAACCCTACCTCAAAAAACCCCAAAACTCCCCAAAACAGAATGTGCCTCCAATTCAGTTCAGGTAACTCTCCTGGGACAGAGAAGGGACTGGCCTTGATGCTTAGAGTCAGGTAAAGAAACTGGGAGATTGATATAATCCTTATAAAAATTTTCAACAAGGGTTGGAGAGATGGCTTAGCGGTTAAGGCATTCACCTGTGAAGCCAAAGGACCCAGGCTCAATTCCCCAGGACCCACATAAGCCAAATGCACACGGAAAACATGCATCTGGAGTTTGTTTGCAGTGGCTAGAGGCTCTGGTGTGCCCATTCTCTCTCTGTCTGTCTCTCTTCTCTCTCTGCTTGCAAATAAATAAATGAATTAAAAAATAAATTAATTAAAAACTATTTTCAACAAATTCTCTTGTTCTTAGTTCCCTTTACCGCTAATTTCACTACCTGGCACTTTTTTTTTTTTTTTTTTTTTGAGGCAGGGTTTCACTGTTGTCCAGGCTGACTTGGAACTTACTCTGTAGTCCCAGACTAGCCTCAAACTCACAATGATCCTCTCGTATCTCTGCCCCCAAGTACTGGGATTAAAGGCATACAGGCTTAAGGTATGGTGACACCAAGCTGCTTTTCTTTTTTTCTTTTTCTTTTCCTTTTTTTTTTTTTTTTTTTTTGCGAGGTAGGGTCTCACTCTGATCCAGGCTGACCTGGAATTAACCATGTAGTCTCAGAGTGGCCTTGAACTCACAGAGATCCTCCTACCTCTGTCTCCCGAGTGCTGGGATTAAAGGCGTGCGCCACCACACCTGGCCCTTTTTTTTTTTTTTTTTTTTTTTTTTTTTTTTTTTTTTTTTTTTTGCAAGAGAGCAAAAGCAAGAGAGAGAGAATTGGCATGCCAGGGCCTCAGCCATTATAATCGAACTCCAGATACATGTGCTACCTTGTGTGCATGTGTGACCCTGCACACTTGAGTCATCTTGTGCAGCTGGCTTACATGGGAATTGGAGAGTTGAACATGGGTCCTTAGGCTTCGTAGGCAAGTGCCTTAACAACTAAGCCATCTCTCCAGCCCTGTTTTTGTTTTGTTTTATTTTATTTTATTTCATTTTCAATCCCTTTAATTAGGTGCCCTGAGGAGCAAGCAGAATGGTAAGCAGGGGGTAAGGAAGATGGCACTTCTTGAGCCCCACTTAGCAACTGCTCAGTCATCCTCTGGCAATTGGATCTTGCTAGGGTCAAAGAAGATAAGAATCCATGATGGGGAGGCCATTGGCTTCTCAGTATATCACAAGCCTCCCAGCTTCCCAACAGGCCCACTCATGCATCCTGTAGTCAAGCAGTAAGCCAGAAAGGCAGTTCCAAAGACAAGGATGATGGAAAAGCCAAAGAAGACAACTCACATATTCCAAATATCCAACACAGGGTCCTTATAACCATGAGAGTCTGGGTTCTTCTCATGGAGATGTTTTAGTCCCCGGGATCTGGGTCTTCCTGCCAGATCATGGTCAGTTCTGGCGTCTCTTCCTGCCATTGTGGCTGGGGCAACCACAGCCCTGGCTGAGCTCGATTCCCAGCGAGCGCTGGCAGCTCTCACATCCCCACTGCTGCCAAAAAGCAGCGAAGGCACAAACTTAACAGACAGTGCTGCAAGTTCCAATTTTTAACCTCTTTTAAACCACTGTAACACAGTAGGTACCTTTCCTTTAGCAAGCAGTCACCAGTTGTCTCTGTTACATCAGTGCATAGCTTATACTATTGTCTGTGTACCTTCTACAATCTGGATGGCACCCACATTTGTCATCATTTCTTTTCTTCTTCCCACCTCCCTTTTTTGTTTTTCGAGGTAGGATCATACTGTAGCCCAGGCTGACCTGGCACTCACTCTCAAACTCACAGTGATCCTCCTACCTCTGCCTCCTAAATTCTGGGATTATAGACTTGAGTTGTCACACCTCTTTCTTCTTTTCCTTCATTCTTTCTTTTCTCTTTCTCTCTCTCTCTCCTTCCTTTCTTCCTTCCATTCTTTTCTTCCTCCCTCCCTAGCTTCCTTCCTCCTTTCTTCCCTCATTTCCTCTCCCTCCCTCTCTCCTTCCTTCTTTCTCTTCATCCTTCCATTTATATTTATTTATTTATTTATTTATTTATTTATTTATTTATTTATTTATGAGAGAGAGAGAAGAGAGACAGATAAAGAGCAAGCAAATGGGACTGCCAGGGCCCTCAGCCACTGCAAATGAACTCCAGATACATGCACCACCTTGTTCATCTGGGGAATTGAACCTTGGTCCTGAGGCTTTGCAGGCAAGTGCCTTAACCATTAAGCCACTTCATCAGCCCATAGGGTCTTACGTAGCCAAAGGAGCTGAGGATGACCTTGACCTCTTGATTCTCCAGCTGCCAATTTCCAACTGTTGGGATTATAGGCCTGTGCCACCAGACCTGCTTTCTTGTTTTCTTTGTCCTTTTGCTGTTTCATCTGTTTTCCTCCTTTTTAATAATTTTAGCGTGGTCTACAGGTAGAGCAAATAACACATTTTTGACTTGTGGCCTGTAACTGTTTATATGTCTGTTTTCTTTCAAAACTAGACTGTTTTAACAACAATCATATTCTCCTTATATTTTTGTTTGTTTGTTTGTTTTTTCAAGGTAGGGTTTCGCTCTAGTCCAGGCTGACCTGGAATTCACTATGTATTCTCAGGGTGGCCTCGAACTGATGGTGATCCTCCTACCTCTGCCTCCCGAGTGCTGGGATCAAAGACGTGTGCCACCAAGCCCGGCCATCTCCTTATCTTTTCTATACCAGCACCTAGACCAACCTCAGGCACTGAGGAAACATTCAACAATCAGCGCTCAGCAAGTGAACAGATGAATGAACATGCTGAGTTCTTTGCATGCTTTTCATCTAGCACGGTGCTTTGAACATTAAAGCATTTCATAAGTATACAAATTCAAATCCAAAAGCTTTATGGTTGACTTTCAAATATATGGTTCTCAGAAAGACTTGTTTTACATAAATAGCTTACATGGCTGCAGGATAGGGTGTGTATTATAAACTTATTATAGTTAAGTTGTCCAAGAGAATGCTAGAAGACTCCACTATTTGAAAAATCTCAATCTTAATGTATTTTTAATTTTTCTCTTTTTTTTTGTTTTCCTTCTCTTACCCTGCTTTTTTTTTTTTTAAATAATTATTTATTGAGAGAATGAGAGAGAGAAAAGATGGGCACACCAGAGCCTCTAGCCATTGCAAACAAAGTCCAGACACATGTGCATCTGGCTTATGTGAGTCCTGAGGAATCAAACAATGGTCCTTAGGCTTTGCAGGCAAATGATTTAACCACTAAGCAATCTTTCTAGGCCCTGTGTTTTTAAAAAATATTTATTTATTTGTGTTTGTGAGAGAAAGAGGCAAAGAGAGAGACACAGAGAGACAGAGGATAGCACTGTAAATGAACTCCAGATGCATGTGCCACCTTGTGCATCTGCCTTACATGGGTCCTGGGGAATAGAACCTGAGTTTCTTCTGCAGACCCTTAACCGCTAAGCCATCTCTCCAGCACATGTCACTTTGATTTAGCAATTCCTCAGCTGATGGCACAGAGGCTGATTTTAACATTTGGCTATTGTGAATAGTGCTGCAGGAAGCATGGGTGTGTAGATGTTTATATTGTCTGCTGCTTCTGCTGCCTTCAATCTCTTCAGGTATAATATGGCTGGACCACAGGATTATATGGCAATTCCTTCTCTGTGTTTATGTGTGTGTGTACAAGTATGTGTGTATACATATGTGTAGAAGCCAAAGGACATCTTCAGGTATCTTTCCTCAAGTGTTGTCTACCTTTTTTTTTTTTTTTTTTTTTTTTTTTTTGAGAGACAGAGAGAGAAAGGGAGAGGAAGACAGAGAATGGGCACACCAGTGGCCTCTCAGAACTCCACATGTGTGCAACCCCCTTGTGGGCAAGTGTGGCATTGTGCCCTTGCGTCACTTTGCATCTGGCTAAACGTGGGACCTGGAGATTAGAACCTGTGTTCTTAGGCTTAGCAGACAGGCACCTTAACCGCTAAGCCATCTCTCCAGCCCTGTTTTTGGTTTTTCAAGGTAGGGTTTCACTCTAATCCAGGCTGACCTGGAATTCACTATGTAGTGTCAGGGTGGCCTCAAACTCACAGCCATCTTACCACCTCTGCCTCCTGAGTGCTGGGATTAAAGGCATGTGCCACCACGCCCCATCTTGTTTTTGCTTTTCAAGATATGGTCTCACTCAGGCTGACCTGGAATTCACTATGGAGTCTCAGGGTGGCCTCTAATTCACAGTGATCCTCTTACCTCTGCCTCCCAAGTGCTGGGATTAAAAGTGTGTGCCACCACACCTGGCTTATCTTTTTTTTTTTTTTTTTTTTGAGGTAGGGTCTTGCTGTAGCCCAGGCTGACCTGGAATTCACTATTCAGCCTCAGGATGGCCTTGAACTTACAAAGATCCAGCTATGTCTGCCTCCAAGTGCTGGGATTAAAGGTGTGTACCACCAATCCTGTCTTGTCTACCTTTTTTTGAGAGTGTCTTTCATTGGCCTCAAACTTGCCAAGGCTAGAGTAGCTCACCAGCAAGCCCCATACTCCTGTTTTCCCTCCCCAGCACTGGGATTACAGGCACATACCATCATGCTGGCTTTTTTTTTTTTTTTTTTTACATGAGTTCTGGGGCTCAAACTCAGGTCCTCATGCTTACAAAGTAAGCACTTTACCAAGAGAGCTATCTCCTCAGCCTTTATATAGTAGTTGTACTTTTATATTGTTCTGGCTTATTATGTTTTAAGGTAGGGTCTCATGTAGCCCAGGCTGGTCTCAAATTTACTATGTACCTGAGGATGGCCCTAAACACTGAAGTGATTCTCTTTGCCTCCACCTCCTAATGCTTGTGCCAACATGCCTACCTTCTAAATTTGTTTTCTTAATATTTTATTTTTATATCTATTTACTTTTATATTTTTATTTATTTACTTGAGAGAGAGAAAGAAACAGATAGAGAGAGAGAGAGAGAGAGAGAGAGAGAGAGAGAGAGAGAGAAATGGGTGTGCCAGGGCACCTAGCCACTGCAAATAAATTCCAGACACATGTGCCACCTTGTACATCTGGCTTATGTGGGTACTAAGGAATCAAACTTGGGTCTTTAGGTTTCACAGGCATGTGCCTTAACTGCTAAGCCATCTCTCCAGCCCTTTATTTCACTGAGAAAGAGAGAGAGAGAGAGGTAGGAGTAAGCAGATAAGAGAGAAATGGGCATGGCAAGGCCTCCAGCCACTGCAAATGTGCTCCAGAAGCATGTGCCACCTTGTGCATCTGACTTATGTGGGTACTGGGGAATCGAACCTGGGTCCTTAGGCTTCACAGGCAAGTGCCTTAACCACTAAGCAATTTCTTTAGTCTCTATATTTCTATATTTTGTTTGTTTATTTATTTGAAAGAGAGAGAGAGAGAGAGGAAGAGAGGAAGGTAGATAGGGAGAGAAAGAGAATGGGCACATCAGGGCCTCCAGCCACTGGAAATGAGCTCCAGACCATGTGCCACCTTGTGCATCTGGCTTACATAGGCTCTAGGGAATCGAACCTGGGTCCTTAGGCTTTGCACGCAAGTGCCTTAACCACTAAGCCATCTCTCTAGCCCTAGTTTGTTTTTTTGAGGAACCTCCAAACTGATATTTTTTTAATTTGAGAGAGAGAGAGAGACAGACAGACAGACAGACAGAGACAGAGAGGAAGAGGCAGAGAGAGAATGGGCGCACCAGGGCCTTTTAAGGTGCTGTGAATGAACTCCAGACACATGGGTGACATTGCACACTTGCATCCCTTTTGTGTCTGGCTAAACGTGGGACCTGGAGATTTGAACAAGCGTTCTTAGGCTTCATAGGCAGGCTCCTTAACCACTAAGCCATCTCTCCAGCCCTCCATACTGATTTTCATAGTGACTTACTAATATACATTCCCAGTAGTGTTTCTTCACTCTGGTCCCTGAATCCTTGCCAGCCTTTTTTGTATTCTTTTATTTTTATTTATTTATTTGAGAGGCAGGGGGGGGAGAGAATGGGCATGCCAGGGCGTCCAGCCTCTGCAAATGAACCCAGACACATGCACCCCCTTGTGGGTCCTGGAGAATCGAACCTGGGTCCTTTGGCTACATGGGCGAGCGCCTTAACTGCTAAGCCATTTTTCCAGCCCCTATATTTGGTTTTTTGAGGAACCTACATACTGATTTTAGTATTGGCTATACTAATATACATTCACTCCAGTCCCTAAATCCTTGCCAGCATTTTTTGTATTATTATTATTATTATTTATTATTATTATTATTATTATTATTATTATTATTTTGGTTTTTCCAGGTAGGGTTTCACTGTAGCCTAAGCTCTCATGCTGACCTGGAATTCACTATGTAGTCTCAGAGTGGCCTCGAACTCTTGTTTATCCTCCGGCCTCTGTCTTCCAAGTGCTGAGATTAAAGGTGTGCACCACCATGCCCAGCTTGTATTTTTTAAAAAATATTTTGTATATATTTTATTTATTTGAGAGAGAGGGAGAGAGAGAGAGGAAGAGAGGAAGAGGCATATACATAGAGAGAGAATGGGCACACTAGAGCCTCCAGCCACTGCAAATGAACTCCAGATGCAAGCACCACCTTGTGTATCTGGCTTACACATGGGTACTGAAGAATCGGACCTGGGTCCTTGGGCTTTGAGGGCAAGTGCCTTAACCACTAAGCCACCTCTCCAGCCCAGCTTGTATTCTTTTTTTTTTTTCGAGGTAGGGTTTCACTCTAGTCCAGGCTGACCTGGAATTTGCTATGTAGTCTCAAGGTGACCTTTAACTCACAGTGATCCTCTTACCTCTGTCTACCCAGTGCTGGGATTAAATGCGTGTGCCACCAAGCCTGGCTCTCCTTTTTTTTCTTTTCTTTTCTTTTTTTCTTTCTTTTCTTTTTTTTTTTTTTTTTTTTTTTTTTTTGGTTTTTCGAGGTAGGGTCTCACTCTGGTTCAGGCTGACCTGGAATTAACTATGTAGTCTCAGAGTGACCTCGAACTCAGCAGTCCTCCTACCTCTGCCTCCCGAGTGCTGGGATTAAAGGCGTGTGCCACCATACCTGGCTCTTTTCTTTTCTTTTCTTTTCTTTTCTTTTCTTTTCTTTTCTTTTCTTTTCTTTTCTTTTCTTTTCTTTTCTGTTCTTTTCAAGGCAGGATTTTACTCTAGTCCAGACTAACCTGGAGCTCACTCTGTGGCCCAGACTGGCCTTGAACTCACAGAGATCCTCCTCCCTCAACCCCCTGAGTGCTAAGATTATATGTGTGGACCACTTATATGCCTGGCTCTTTTTCATCTTTTTTTTTCTGGTGCACATGTATGTGTGTAGGGGTGTTTGGTATGTGTAATATGTACTATATACCTGTGTGTGTATCAATGTGTGCTCCATGCACATGTGTGCAGAGGCCAGAGGAGAATATTGGGTGTCTCTCTCTTATCACTCATCCACATATTTCCTTTAGATAGGGATGGCAAGTGCTCTTAGCTGCTCTTACAGCCTAAGCTAGCCAGTAACTCACTATGTACTCCAGGCTGTCCTTAAACTCATGATCCTTTTGTCTCCACCTCCCAAGTGCTGGGAGACAGGAACACACTACCAAGTTTGCCTTACATAACCATCTTTTCTATACTTCAGAGCTCTTAGCACCCCTAAGGCATATAACAGATACTCATATAATTTTCTTTCTGAACTGGAGATGTAGCTCAATTAGTAGAGTGCTTGCCTAATATGCACAAGGACCTGGGTTCAATTCCCAGCATCCAGTAAAAAGGGTGTGATAGTGGACACTTGTAATCCTTGCACTTGGGAAGTGGAGGAAGAAGCTCAAATGTTCAAGACCAGGCTGATCTGGAATTCGCTATATAGTCTTAGGGTGGCCTAGAGCTCACGGCAATCCTCCTACCACTGCTTCTGCTGGGATTAAAGGTGTGCACCACCATACCCAGCTTATATCCAAGGAACTTTTAGCCAATGTTAGCCTGAGATATGTTCTAAAAATTGGGCTTATTTTTCAGATTACTGATTCTGTAGCTATCAAACCCATTTTCATTGTAATGTTATTAAAAACATTTAGTCATTTATCTATTTGTAAAGGGCCGGGCATGGTGGCACACACACCTTTAATCCAAGCACTCGGGAGGCAGAGGTAGGAGGATCGCCAAGAGTTCAAGGTCAGCCTGAGACTATATAGTGAATTTCAGGTCAGCCTGAGCTACAGTGAGACCTTACCTCGAAAAACAAACAAACAAAAAACAAACAAAAGAATATTAATCACCTGGTAACCTTTCCTTCCCTTCTTTTTCCTTCCCTTTCCTTCCCTCCCTCCCTCCCTCTTTCTTTCTTTCTTTCTTTCTTTCTTTCTTTCTTTCTTTCTTTTTTTTCCTTCCTTCCTCCCTCTTTCTTGTTGCTTGGGACTGCACCTGAGGCCTTGCACAGTGCTCTACCATTGAACTGTGCTTCTCAGCCTAGTCACCATGTAAACAATATAATCCACTCTACTCTTTGTAATTGTGCCTGAGCTTTCTTCTTCTTCTTCTTTTTAAGTTATTTATTAGAGAAAGAGGGAGAGAGAGAGAGAGAATTGACGTACCAGGGCCTCATGCCATTGCAAAAGAACTCTAGGCACATGCACCACATTGTGCATCTGGCTTTCATGGGTACTGGGAAACTGAACCAGTGCCAGCGGGTTTAGCAAGCAAGTACCTTTAACTGCTGAGCCATCTCCCCAGACCCTTTCCTGAGCTTTCAATTCTTATATTCCTCCTGTAAGAGACCAAGAAGGTTCTCATTCTCAGATGTCAGTCCCACCTTGAACTCACAGAGATCCTCCTCATTGGAATCAGTGTCACAGTAGATCCTATGTGGTATAATTTGTTCATTATTGGGAACTAGTAATTTAAAGTTCCAAAAGGCCTTCTGCATCCTGTGTATCCAGAGAAACAGCTTGCAGCCCTTCTCATCCATCTCCACCCCAGGCCAGATGAGAGGTGTTTTTTTTTTTTTTTTTTTGGTTTTTTTATTTTGGTCCAGGCTGACCTGGAATTAACTATGTAGTCTCAGGGTGGCCTCGACTCAGTGATCCTCCTACCTCTGCCTCCCGAGCTGGGGCTAAAGAGAGGTATTTTTTTAAAGATTTTTTTTATTTTGATTTATTTATTAGAGACAGAGAGAGAGGGAGAGAGAGAATGGGTGCGCCAGGGCCTCTAGCCACTGCAAAGGAACTCCAGATGCATGTGGCCCCTTGTGCATCTGGCTTACGTGGGACCTGGAGAATCGAACCGGGCTCCTTAGGCTTCATAGGCAAATGCCTTAACCGCTAAGCCATCTCTCAAGCCCCCCCCCTTTTTTTTGAGGTAGGGTTTCACTCTAGTCCAGACTGACTTGGAATTCACCATGTAGTCTCAGGGTGGCCTTGAACTCACAGTGATCCTCCTACCTCAGCCTCCCAAATGCTGGGATTAAAGGCATGTGCCACTACGCCCGGCCTCAGATTAAAGTTTCCAGAAGTGTTCTTAAAATCAGGGCAAGGGGAAAAGAACAGGGTAGAGAATCACTTACGACAACAGCCAGCTTCAAAGAATTCAGTGTGCTGGGAACAGCAGCCAACTGGGTGCGACTGGCTGCGCCTTGCACCAAAGCCAAAGAACAAACACGAAGGGCAAGGGAATTAAGGAGATTCTTGAAGTGACTTCCCAGGAGGAATCTCTAACCAGCCACACCCAGGCTCTTCATCTTAGTAAAGAACTTAACAAAACTCCAAATGGGGTTAGCTGAGTCCCTGCAGGAACCTCCCCCACAAAGCAGGGGATTTCTTCCTTACTGCAGCTACATGCAACTTCCCAAACCCAAACTTGCCTGCAGGCTAAGCGTGTGCTCTCCCCAAGTCACGGCATGTTTATCACAAGACAACAAACAAACAGCTCACGAGGCCCTTCCCCATTTCCTGGCAGCAGAAGAGAGCAGCTGTCTCCTGGTTGTACTGGGGTTTGGCCTTTTAAAAATAATTTAAAATGTTTCTAGTAGAAACCCTATTTTTTGTCTATACTTGATGGTTAAATTCCTTCCAAGACAGGCTGAACTGATTGGAAATGGATATAAATAAACATGGCCCAGCAGGCATTCATTAATTTATTTGCACAGTATTTACTGAGCACATACAAAAGTAAAATGCAGAATGGGGATTCAGAAATAAAATATGCATTCTGTGAGCTGATAATTATCACAGTGATAAAGCCACAGAGTTTGATGGAGCAGAATTATGTGCTGGGATTACTGGGTACCTTATTCACTATCCAGTTAAGTTTCTTCAATACTGAAGAAGTATATTCTCTGTTTTACAGATAAGAAAACCAAGGCTTGGAAAAATTAACTTGTCCATGGTCACAAAGATATAGCCAATAGGGCTGGGAGAAATGGCAGTTAAGGTGCATGCCTGAGAAGCCTTAGGACCCAGGTTCCATTCGCCAGGTCCCAAGTAATCCAGATGCACGTAGTGGCGCATGTGTCTGGAGTTCGTTTGCAATGACTAGAGGCCCTGGAGTGCCCATTCTCACTCACTATCTCTCCCTCCCTCTGTCTGTCTCAAATAAATAAATAAATAAATAAATAAATAAATAAATAAATAAATAAAAATAAATAAATCTTAAAAAAATAAAAAAGACATAGCCAATAAAAGGACACTTGAACATGGGGCCACTTGACTCTCCAGTCCTCTTCAGTACCTCACTCAGAGGTCAACAAAAGCTTACTATTTACAAACTTACAGACTAGATGGGGTGGTAGGAAAGTCATTAAAACTCTTACATGACTTTTTAATTTTTTCTTTTAATCCTCTAAGTTAGGAAAGATGTATTTGTTTGTCAGTACATAATGGGGGTGGGCACAAGGAGGGAAGTAAGAAGCACAAAGACTATTAGATTTTTATTTGAGGTGGGACTATTTGAGGATGAGATAGAGAATGATAGACATTGGTACGGGGGAAATAGTGGACCAGGGGCAAGCATGTTTGGGGAAAGTGGGTGTTTTTGTGTGGCCAGAGTATGGCTGAAAAGGCTGGGGTGGGATCGTAAGAGACCTAAAAAGTAGTCATGGGATTCATCTTTCATTAGTGGAGTGATAAGCCAGGGCTTCATTGTAGAGAATTGATTTGCAAAAGATCTTACAGAAGCCAGGTGTGATGGTGCATACCTATAATCTCAGCATATAAGCAGCAAAAGCTGGAGGATCACTAGTTTAAGGCTAGCCCAGGCCACACAGCAAGCTCTTGTCTCAAAAATAAGCAAAATATGCAGGGCATGTGGTGCATGTCTATAAAACCAGCACTCAGGGTGGAAGTGGAGGCAGGAAGGATCTTAAGTTTGAGGCCAGCCTAGGCTACAGTATGAGAATGTCTCAAAGAACAAAAACAAAGCAGAAATAAATGATTAAACTATGGGGGTTGGGAGATGGCTCAGTGGTTAAAGGCACTGCTTGCAAAGCCTGATGGCCCAAGTTCAATTTGCCAGTACCCACGTAAAGTTGGATGCACAAAATGGCACATGTATCTGGAGTTTGTTTCCAATGGCAAGAGATCCTGGCATGCCTATTCCCTATCCCACCCCCTCTCTCTATGTATCTGTCTGCTTACAAATAAATAAATGAATAAAAATTAGAAAATGAGCCAGGCATGGTGGCACACACCTTTAATCCCAGCACCTGGGAGAGGCAGAGGTAGGAGGATCTCCATGAATTTGAGGCCAGACTGAGACCATATAGTGAATTCCAGGTCATGGGCTAGAGTAAGACCCTACTTTGAAAATAAAACAAAGATTAAAATAAAGAATCTTAGATTGGAGAGATGGCTTAGTGGTTAAGGCACTTGCCTGTGAAGCCTATGAATGCATGTTCAAATCTCCAGGTCCCATATAGCCAGATGCACAGAGATGCAAACATGCAATGTTGCACATGCATAAAAGGGGGCACACATGTCTGGAGTTTGCAGCAGCTGAAGGCCCTGGCATGTCCATTCTCTCTCTCTTTCTTTGCATCTTTCTTTCTCTCTCTCTCTCTTAAAATAAATAAATTTAAAAAGAACATAAAATAATCTTTCAGCAGTTTTCAAGCATTTTTTTTTTCGAGGTAGGGTTTCACTCTGGCCCAGGCTGACCTGGAATTAACTATGTAGTCTCAGGGTGGCCTCGAACTCATGGTGATCCTCCTACCTCTGCCTCCTGAGTTCTGGGATTAAAGGTGTGCACCACCACGTGCAGCACATTTTTTTTAAATGCTTGGGCCCAGCCTAAAGATTCTGACTAACTTGCTCTGGATATCAATATTTTTTTAAATACCTTATTTATTTATTTATTTGAGAGAGAGAGGAGGGAGAGAGGGAGAGAGAGAGAGAGAGAGAAAATGGGCACACTAGAGCTTCCAGCCATTGCAAACAAACTCCAGAAGCATGCACCACCTAATGCATCTGGCTTACATGGGTACTGGGGAATTGAATCTGGGTCCTTAGGCTTCACAGGCAAGCGTCTTAACCACTAAGCCATCTCTCCACCCTGGATATCAATATTTAAAAAAAAAAAAAAACAAAAAAACACTCTCCTTAAGCAATCTTAGCATGCAACCAGGGTTGAAATCACTTATGTGGTACAAGGACTGAAGCAAAGAAAAAAGTTAAAAGCTGCTCATGATCATGAATATCACCTGAAATATTTATTAAACAATGAGTTCCCAGGTCTGTTGCTATGATAGAGCAGACTTGAGAGGGATGAAGGAATATCTCTTTAGCAGCCTATGATGTCTAATTAGGTTCTAAATAAGGACTGTAAATTAGGGTCAGGTGGTGGCAGTGGGAATGAACAGTATGTTTTAATGCCAAGCTAAATAAAACTGGAAAAGATTAAATTTTCAACACTATTTATACTTGCTTTTATAAAGTTCCAGCTTAAAACCAACCAAAACAATCACATTTGAGTATGGTTCATTAAATTGACAACTTCAACCTAAGTTGGTTTTTAAAATTTTTTTTTAAATTTATTTATTAGAGACAAAGAGGGAGGGAGAGAGAGAGAGAAAGAGAGAGTGAGAACAGGCATGACAGGGCCTCTAGCCACTGCAAGCGAAATCCAGATGCATGTGCCAGCATGTGCATCTGTCTTACGTGGGACCTGGAGAATTGAACCTAGGTCCTTAGGCTTCACAGGCATGCACCTTAACCGCGAAGTCATCTCTCCAGCCCCTAAGTTGGTTTTATTTTGATTCATAGTATATAAACTCAATTTAGTCATTTGCTTTTGATTCTAACAGAACCATGAGACTAAGATTTCAGAAGTCTAAAAGGTATTGTTTCATTTCTGGTAGATCTCCTTTAGATAATGGGTTTAAACAGCATTGCATGTTAAAGCCTCAAGTCAGTTTAATATTTTTTTCAAGGTAGGGTCTCGCTCTAGCCCAGGCTGACCTGGAATTCACTATGTAGTCTTAGGCTGGCCTTGAACTCACAGCAATCCTCCTACCTTTGCCTCCCAAGCGCAGGGATTAAAGGTGTGCCACCACCATGGCTGGCTGTCAGTTTAATTTTAAAAATATTTTTATTTATTTATTTGCAAGCAGAAAGAGAAGAAAAGAGACATACAGAATGGGCACACCAGGGCCCCCAGCTGCTGGAAACAAACTCCAGATTCATGTGCCACATTGTGCATCTGGCTTTATATGGGTATTGAGGAATCAAACCTGGGTCATTAGGCTTTGCAAGCAAGTACCTTAACTGCTGAGCCATCTCTCCAGCTCCCATAAAAATATTTTTTAAATATAAAAAAGGGCTGGAGGTTAAGGCACTTGTCCCTAGTACCCATGTAAGCCAGATACACAAGGTAGTGCATGTGTCTGGAGTTCGTTTGCAGTGGCTGATGCACCCATTCTCTCCCTGTCTCTCTCTCTCTCTCCCCCTCCTTATTTGTCCGTTTTTCTCTCTCAAAATAAATAAAATATTAAAAAACAAAAACAAAGAAAGTGGGGCTGGGAAGATTGCTCAGTGATTAAACATACTTGCTTTTGAAAGCCTGACTGTTGAGATTCAATTCCCCACTACCCACATAAAGCCAGATGGACAATGTGGCACATGAATCTGGAATTTGTTTCCAGCAGCTGGGGGCCCTGGTGTGCCCATTCTGTATGTCTCTTTTCTTCACAAAGTGGCACATGCACCTACAGTTTGTTTGCAGTGGCAAGAAGCCCTAGTGCACTCATTCTCTCTCTTTTCCTCTCTCTACTTGCAAATAAATAATAAATAAAACATATTTACAAAAAAAGGAAGTGGAGTAACAGTTGTTTGTTTTTTAATCTTGAAGTCAGGTAAAACAGAACTTGAAAATAAAGAACTAAAGCCAGGCATAGTGGCTCATGACTTTAATCCCAGCACTTGGGAGACTGAGGTAGGTGGACTGCTTTGAGTTCAGGAAAAAAAATAAATAAAGCCTCCAAAAAAACATGTGGAAAAAAAAGTATATGTTCTATAGTAGTTGTAAATGACTTTCTCTTCAACTGTAAGACAATGAAAGAATACAGAAAATCACAAACAACTGTAATGCATTATATGCCTTTGCTATGATTATATTTTGGGCTACGAAATTATACATGCATCTCAGAGACTAAATAGCATTCATTCACAGCACAGTGTGATTATGACAAGAGTACTGAACTGAGAGTCAGAGGCCTGGACTTAGACTTGAGTCTACTATTAACTGCCTGGGAGATCTTGGCCTTGGTTTTTAACATCTATACTTAGGGTTGAAGTAAATCAGTTTTTAGACTATGTTCCTCCACAGAAACATACAGTTTTACAGAAGAACCTACCAAAGTTCTATAAATGTGTAATTTAATTTCTCATGAAAAACCTCTTTCTTGGGCTGGAGAGATGGCTTAGTAGTTAAGGAGATTGCCAGCAAAGGTAAAGGACCCAGTTCAATTCTCCAGTACCCATGTAAAGCCAGATGCACAAAGTGGCATATGTATCTAGAGTTTGTTTGCAGTGTCTAGATGTCCTGGCACATTCATTCTCTCTTTTTCTATCTGCCTTTCTCCCTCTCTCTCTCTCTCTCAAATAAATAAATAAATAAATTAATTAATTAAAAGATATTAAAAAAAAAACTCTTTCCTTAAAATTTACATGGCTAAGGGTAGAGGGTAGAGCCCAGAGGTAGAAGTTTGCCTAAGTATGTATGGAACCCAGTACCCAAGCACCACCAAACAAACAAAGCAAATTTAATTTAGCTTGGTGTAGTGTGATAATACCTAGAGTCCCAATTAGCAGGAGGCCAATATGGAAGGATCACTTGAACCCAGGAGTTCAGGGTCAGCCTCAGCCTGACCCTGGAAAGACCATGTCACAAAATAAGCAGAACAAAGAGGTTATAAATAAGTTATATGGAAACCTACTTTTCTGGACAATGGTACACTCAGAAGCAATAGATTGTTACTAGAAAATTTTTAGTGCCAGGGATGGAATACTTTCCAGTGAGTTGTTGGCCAGGGAGGTCACAGATACCCCCAAAACATTATAGGCCATTGCCAAGGCCTTTGGTTTCCCACCAGGAATAGATGGTAAAACCTTATTGCTGAAGACTCTACATACTTGGGCTGCAAAGTCACTGAGAAATCCTGCTGGAGCTGAGCTGAAAGTGTCCTCCATGTGGACCAGCTGACAGAAAGCTATGCTGCATGCAGTTTAATGGGAGAGAGAAAACACCAGTGAAGATACTCAACAGTAAACACTGCAAGCTTTAAATTTGGTCAGCCAGGCCAAATGAACCAATGGGTGCAATAGTGGCATGTCTGTTATGGGGAAAACCAAACAGCCTCTAATTGGACTGGAGGCCTGCTCCATGAGAGGGAATATATCCCCGATACTGAAAAACTACAACAGGGGTAGTCATGAACCCTAGGGGTGTAATGTCTGTTGGTGTCTGGCTAAATGTATATACTATGCTCACCAAACTGCCCAGTAAGCACTTCTCTTAATGTCCATACCCATATATTAATGCTCCTCTCCCTTTTGGTTAGAGAAGCTTCTCTTTTCAGATGGTGGTGACCTTGGCATGACTCAGAAGGTACCATAGTGCTGGGAAGTGACAGAGGAGTGATCAGCACTGAAACATCTCAAACCCACCTTCCAAGGCTCAGGGTCCATTGCAGAAGAGGTGGCAGAAAGAATGTAAGAGCCAAAGGAAGAGTAGGACTCCTTACAACATGCTCCTCCAGACACAAAATGGCCTGGATATCCATGACCTCACAGTGCCTGATACTACCTACACAAGACCATCATAATACGAGGAAAAAATGATATCAAAATTAAAAGACAGACTGATTGAGAGGGGGAAGGGATATGATAGACAGTGGAGTTTCAAAGGGGAAAGTGGGGGGAGGGAAGGAAGTACCATAGGATATTGTCTACAATTAAGGAAGTTGTCAATAAAAATAAATAAATAAATAAATAAATAAATAAATAAATAAATAAATAAATACATACATGAAATTTAAGGGTAAAAAAAGAAGAACAAAATATGATATATATCCACAATGAGATATTATTCAGCCCTAAGAAGAATTAAATTCTGATACATATTACAACATAAATGAATTTTGAAACCATAAATCATAATGCTAAATGAAATAAACCAGCCACAAAAGGATAATTATTGTACAATAATACATACATGACATACCTAGGAGACCCAACATTAGGACTGAAGTAGGATGGGTTTCAGGGTATAGGAAGAAGAGGAAATTTCAGAAAGTCACTGTTTAAGGAGTAAAGTCTCAGTTTTGTTTTTATTTTATTTTACTTATTTTATATTTATTATTATTATTATTATTTTTTTTTTTTGCTTTTTTTTTCGAGGTAGGGTCTCACTCTAGTCCGGGCTGACCTGAATTCACTATGTAGTCTCAGGGTGGCCTTGAACTCTCAGTGATCTTCCTACCTCTGCCTCCCAAGTGCTGGGATTAAAGGCATGCGCCACCACACCTGGTTAAAGTCTCAGTTTTGTAAGATAGGAAGAGGTCTGGAGCTGGATGGTAGTAATGGATACAATGTGAATATGTTTAATACCACAGAACTACATACTTAAATATAATGGTCAAAATGGTAAATGTTGGGCTCAGTTGGAAGAGTGCTTGTCCAGCATGCATGAGACACTGGTTCAATCCCAGCACTGCATAAAGCAGTCATGGGGGTGCACACCTGTAATCCCAGTACTAGGAATGGCTACACAGCAAATATGAGGCCAGCCTGAGATACATGGGACCCTGTCTCAAAAAAAAAAAAAAAGGGTAAATGTTACATGTACTTTACTACACTAAAAAGAAAAATATATGTTTTAAAAACACAGACCTGAGGCCGGGCGTGGTGGCGCACGCCTTTAATCCCAGCACTCGGGAGGCAGAGGTAGGAGGATCGCTGTGAGTTCAAGGCCACCCTGAGAGTACATAGTTAATTCCAGGACAGCCTGGGCCAGAGTGAGACCCTACCTCGAAAAACCAAAAAAAAAAAAACAAAAAAAAAAACAGACCTGGTTTCAAGATGACATTTTTTCTAAGAACTCATTTAATTCTAAAATTAAGACACTCTTTATTTCTCTTTATAATAAAGAGAAAAAGAAAGAGGATCTAGTTGAGGAATAAGCTCCTGTCTCCCTATGTTCTAAATTAAGAGTGTAATTCTGCCCTTTAGTGATTATTCATGGACCAAAAAGCTCTAGCAATAGTAGCAAGCGTAAATGCTATAGAGGCCAGGAAGTATAAGCAGGTGAAGTAGGGCAGCTGGGATAGGGCTAAATTTGAAGCCGCATGCCCTCACTAACCAGGGCAGCTGCATCTTCACCCAGCAGACTTTCTGTAGGAATGTGGGCATGGTGTTGGGAGGGCTTTCTATTCTTCAAATGAAAGTGGAACTGAGATTTTAAAAAATTTTTACTTATTATGTATTTACTTGCAAGGGTGTGAGAAAGAGAGCAAGTAAAAAAGAAAGTGTATGTGGGATACACACCAGGGCCTCTTGCTGCAGCCAACAAACTCCAAACACATGCCTCACTTTGTGTGTATATGTACTTGGGTACTGGGGACTTGAATTCAGGTTGTTAAGCTTTACTGGTAAGCGCCTTAGCCACTGAGCAATCTCTCCAGCCTCAACTTTATTCTTTTAAACACTTTTCTGCCTTTTAATTGTTTGATTGGCAGAGAAAGACGAACCAACGCCTCCAGACTATATCACTAAAACTAAAAAATTTATATTTATTAGAAAAGGAATGCTAGAGGGTCCTAACTCAGAAGAGAAAGGCAGTCATGGAGCAGGTCCAGTTAAGGAGCTGACCTTTAAACTAAGATCTGAAAGGATGAAGGGAGGTTAATAACCTAAGGGTATTACTGAGAAGGCTGACAAGGTTGGAGTAGGAATGGAGGTGGTGACAAAAGCATTATAGGAATGATTGTACAACATTTGTGACTTGTGTGATAGCCCCAAATAAGTGAAACTGAAAAAAAAAATCAACTAGAAGGAAAGATTAAGTTACTGAAGATAGGAAGGTAAAAAATTTGAAGGCACATAAATGATCCATTTTTTCCTGAAGAAATAGTTTTGAAAATGAGAAAATGAAAATGAAATTTGGGAACTAAATAAACTGGGAAATAGAGAACAGGAACTCAAGATGTTTGTTGTCTGTGCCAGGTTTCTAGGAAAAAATGAGGGCGGGAGAATCCTGGGTGGAGCAATTATTAAGAAAAGCCAGGCCAAGAGCTTTATCTGTGCCTACATTGTCTGCATTTTCCTTTGAGAGCACTTCATACAACATAATATTAGATAGTTTAGAAAAAGTACTACTTTAAAAAAATCGCCGGGTGTGGTGGTATACACCTTTAGTCCCAGCACTCAGAAGGCAGAGGTAGGAGGATTGCTGTGAGTTCAAGGCCACCCTGAGACTACAAAGTGAATTCAATCAGCCTGGGCTAGGGTAAGACCCTACCTTGAAACCCCCCCCCCCAAATCATCTACTCAGGTGTCACTAAATGTCATTAATTCTGGTATCTAGAATATAGGTTCCAGAAAAGCAGGGATTATTGTCAGCTTTCTGACTGTTAGACCACAAACACCATGAATAAGAATTTCTGCCTAACCCAAACACTGCTTCACCACCTGCAACTGATACATAAATGCTTGCAAAATGAATATACCTACACTGTGAAGATAAAACTTGGGAATTGAGAATAACATGTAAAATGTGAAGGGTGAGGAGGGAAAAAGTAAGGAGGAATGAAACTGACAATATTTTTGTTATTTTTTACATACATACAAACATGAAAACACATAATTTTTTAAAAAATTTATTTATTTGTGAAAGCGAGAAAGAAAGAGGTAGAGGGGAAGAGAGAGAGAGAGAGAGAATGGGCATGCCAGGGCCTCCAACCACTGCAAATGAACTCCAGACGCATGTGCCCCCTTGTGCATCTGGCTTACGTGGGTCCTAGAGAATTGAACCTGGGTCCTTTGGCTTTGCAGGCAAACACCCTAACTACTAAGCCATCTCTCTAGCCCGAAAACACATAATTTTGAGATAGAGTCTCCATATAACCTAGCCTTGCCTTGAACTCACATAGACTTTTTTTTTCTTCAGACATTCACAAAGCCCTTTATAAACCTGTGGTATATGTATTCAGACAGTTAACAGAGTTCTTTAAACCATGAACTTTGATAGACCCTATTGGGGGAAGCTACTGCTGTTGTTTGGCTAAATGTGCCTATCTAAGGTTTATTCTCACCTTTGGTCAGAGAAACTACTTTTTGCAGATGGTCATGACTACTGGGGAGACTCAAAACTAGTCAAAGTCCTGAGAACAAGTGGCTGTTGAGCACTAGTGCTAAGTGAAACATCTCTACCACACCTTCCAAGGCTCAGGAAACATTGTACAAGAGGAAGCAGAAAGAATCTAAGAGTCAGGAGATGGGGAGGAGCATTCTGAAATGCTTGTCTTTTGGAAATGATATGGCTGTTGCATTCATGACCCCTTATCAGCCGTTGCTACCTGTACCAGACCTGCACAATATGGGATCAATCAGCATTTTGACATAGATGATGAATAAGGGGCACACACACAAAGACATCAAAATACAAAAGGTACTAATTAGAAAGAAGATGGGGTTAGTGAAGGAGAGAGGGGCTGGGAGACAACAGAAGGTAATGGGAGGGGCTTATTATCAAAATACATTATCTACCTATTTGAAAATTATTAATAAAATGTTTAAAAACATGGACTTTGTGAACACTTAGGTGTGAATGAGTTATGCTACTTATGCTATGATCAAATACTTGACAAAGCAAATTTGGAATGGTTCATTTTGGCTTATAGTTCAAAGGAGTATAGTCTGTCTTGTCAGGAAAAGCATGGTGGCAGGAACATGAAGCAGCTCATCACACTACAGCTGCAATGTGGAGGCAGAAAGCAATGCTGAAGCTCAACTAACTCTGTCTTATTCCATCAGGATCAGGAGCCTAGACCACAGTTAGGGTGGGTTTTCCCACCTCAGTCATCCTAATCTAGGAAATGCCTCACAGATATACTCAGAGATCTGCCTCCTATTTGATTCTAGATCCAATCAGGTTAACAATCCAGAATATCATACAACACAAGAGGAATGATAAACACACGTAGAGCACCTTCCTCTGGCTGGCACAGAATGGACATTCAGCATTACTTCCTTTTTAAAATTTTTTTTAATATTTTTAATTTGGGGGGGGTTGAGGTAGGGTCTCACTCTAGCTCAGTCTGACCTGGAATTCACTATGGAGTCTCAGGAGTCTCAGGCCTTGAAAACACCACAATTCTCCTTCCTCTGCCTCCTGAGTGCTGAGATTAAAGGTGTGTGCCACTATGCTCAGCTTATTTCCTTTTAATCTGCAATAAAATTAGTTTCCTCCTTAGATGTTAAACAGCAGCCACAATGAGCCTTTCACTATTTCCAAAAGAAACATTATGTCAGGTCCTCACATTTTCAAAAAGCTTGCTTTCAGGCTGGAGAGATGGCTTAGCAGTTAGGGTGTTGCCTGCAAAGCCTAAGGTCTCATGTTTGACTCTCCAGGACCCACATAAGCCAGAGTGATGCAATCACGCAAGGTAACACATGTGCATAAGATGGTGCATACAATTGCAGTTCGATTAGTGGCTACGGGCTCTCTGTCTCTGTGATATTTTTTTGTTTTTGTTGTTTTTTTGAGGTAGGGTCTCATTCTGGCCCAGGCTGACCTGGAATTAACTATGTAGTCTCAGTGTGGCCTTGAACTCACAGCAATCCTCCTACCTCTGCCTCTAGAGTGCTGGGATTAAAGGTGTGCGCTACCATGCCCAGCTGTGATAATTTTTTTAAAAAAGCTTGCTTTCTCATGCTAGCATGTACTCCATATTTGCTTCACAGTGTTCTGCTATTCCATGATATACCCCAACTGTTGTGGGTGGTTCCTACATAGCCTTTCCCCATTTCTGCAGGAAGAACCATTTCCTCCCTTGTCTATTACTGAACCATATACATGGCTCTAATAATCACTTAACCTCCTTGGGAACTATTTGCAGCCTATTTTGTTTCTTCTCATAGAATGCAGACTCCTTGAGGGCAAGTATTGTCATTATACTCATTTATATTTCCAGCATCTCATATGGTGTTGATGGAGAACACATTGAAACAATATGTACTCTGGAGTCAGCCTTCCTGGCTTCTCAGACACTGGCTTTTTATTTTTATTAAGATCACATAATTTATATTAAGTACTTTATAGTTAATATACTTTATATTAAGTATGTGACCTAGAGCAAGTTATTTAACTTTCCAAATCTCAATTTCACTTTCTGTGCCACAGAAATAACGACATCTCCCTCACACAGGACTGTGGTGAGGAAGTGACATAATCAGTGCAGAAATACTTCATGGTGTTACCATTGCAGTGTTCACTACAGATGCTAGACTTTTCGTCTGTGGAAACAGTACTTGGACTATTTGGAAGGCTGAAGCAGGAAGAACTTGAGTTCAAGGTTAGCTCTAGGTTATATGGAGAGTTCAAGGCCAGCCTGGTCAACTTAGCAAGACTGTCTCAAAATAAAAAGTAAAAAAGAGGGCTGGAGATATTGCTCAGTGGAAAAACTTTATTCAGATTTTTCTCATTTTTCATTCATCTCCCAATCATATTTATGTTTTCCTTTATACATATACACATTTGTATGACTTGAAACAACAATTTGCCAGGTATGGTGGCACATGCCTTTAATCCCAGCACTCAGAAGGCAGAGGTAGGAGGACTGCCATGAGTTCGAGGCCACCCTGAGACTACATAGTGACTTCCAGGTCAGCCTGGGCTACAGCAAGACTCACAGAACGTGGGAGGCAGAGGTAGGAGGATCGCCGTGAGTTCAAGGCCACCCTGAGACTACACAGTGAATTCCAGGTCAGCCTGGGCTTGAGTGAGACCCTACCTCGAAAAACCAAAAAAAAAAAAAAAAAAAAAAAAAAAAAAGTGAAGAAAGAAAAAAAGAAAGGAGAAAAGTTTGGAAACAACAACTATGTTAATTCTATCTATTCAACTGTGTTAATTCTATCATCCCTGTCATTTCTAGGTCTCTGTTTTTATTAATTGATCTTCCTCATCATTATAGATTATATTTTCCTGCTTTGTTTAATGTCTTTTCAGTTTTTGTTTGTTTGCTTGTTTTGAGACAGAGTCTCAATCTATATCCCAGGCTGACCTTGCAATCCTCCTGCCTCAGCTTCCCTAATGCTGGGATATCAAGCATGCCAACACCACCATGCCTGACGTAATGCACAGTAATTTTTTACTGGGTGCTAGGCTTTGTGGATTTTAAGTCATTGAGTACTAGATTTTGTTGAATCCTTTTAAAGGATATTGAATTTTATCCTGGTATACAGATGAACCTAAACTTATCATAGAGCTATGTCCCAATGAAGTCATCATGTTGAAAATGTTAAAAGTAAAAAATGCATTTAATAGACTTAGCAACACAGTAAAACACAATACATCACAGAGTACCAGCTATTTACTCTAGTAACCAGGTGGCTGACGAGAGCTATAGCTCATTACTGCTGTCCAGCATAAAAAAGTATCTTACCATATGTTACAATCTGGGGAAAAGTTCAAAAATCAAAATTTGAAGTAGTTTATAGTGAATATGCATCCTTTTCATATCATGATAAAGTCAAAACATCATTAAGGCAAACCATTATAAATTGGGTCTGTCTGTACAGTTAAATTACTTGCAGATTAGATTAACACTTGACTTTTAAGCCTCTGAGACTCTTATCCAGTGAATACCAGGTATATTTTGAGGTCTTTCTACTTTGGTCAAAAAGACCAGTGAATATTCCAGTAATCATTTGGCCTGCTGTTTTCTGGTAGTTCTTTAAATTCACTCATGAGCAGTTTGTAGCCAGAAATTCACAGAGCCCCTTGTAGCTCTAGAGTTCCCTGAGTGAAACTTCTTTCTGGTATTCTGGCCTACAAAGCCTGGCCATCCCAGACTCGCCAAACCCCACTCTCTGCCTCCTTAAGTCAAGAAAACTGCCATGTTCTTTGAAGATCTTTCTCATTACATAATTGCTTAGAAACTGCCTTTCACAGGTGGGGCATGGTAGTGGGCTGGCCTGTAGTCCTAGCACTTGGAAGGTGGAGGCAGGAGGATCAGGAGTTTAAAGTCATCTTTGGCTATATAGTGAGTTTGAGGCCAGGCTATGCTACAATATATAAGACCCTGTAGTAAAACAAACAATAACAAACCTGCCTCCCTGTAGTTGCCACTTCCTACTGATCAGTGTCTGAAAATATTTATTTCAGATAATCTCTTCTTCACAGGTAGAAGAAAAAGTATCTTTCCTTATTTTACTAATTAAAATATAGCAAATAAAGCTGGGCATGATGGCGCATGCCTTTAATCCCAGTACTCAGGAGGCAGAGGTAAGAGGATCATCATGAGTTTGAGGCCACCCTAAGACTACATAGTGAATTCCAGGTAAGCTCTGGGCTACAGTGAGATCCTACCTCAAAAAACCCTAAATAAATAAATAAAATAAATTATATATATATGTAGCAAATATATGTTTCTATTGGTAAAGCACAAAGCCCATAATTAAATTCTAATTGAAAGTAACTGAATAAGATGGACTGGGATATGGCCTGCAAAGTCTACTGTCCCAGAGTCTAGTACCAATGTAAAGCCAGATACACAAAATGGCACATGCATCAGGAGTTTCAGTGGCAAGAGGTCCTGGTGTTTGTCTCTCTCTCTTTCTCCTCCTCTCTCCCCTCACAAATAAATGAAAATATATAAAAAAGAAAATAACTGAATAAGAAATAAGAAACTCTCTTGAAATGATATTCCCAAACAGAAGTGAATATTTGCTTCAAAGGAATTTCAGTCTTTGCTGGACTTGGACTTGGAAAATTCAGATTAATGTTGGGACACTGAAAAAAAAAAAAAAAAACCACCAACGCAAAGAGGTGAATTTTAAAGGCTTTAAAACAAACAAACAAAAAATAGGGGCTGAAGAGATAGCTCAGTGATTAAGGTGCTTGCCTGCAAAGCCTAAGGACCTGGGGTTCATTTCCCCACATAAGCCAGATGCACAAAGTGGTGCATACATCTGGAGTTTGTAGTAGTTAGAGGACTTGACATGCCCATTCACACTCTCAAATAATAAATAAAATAAAATAAAATAAATTTTAAAAATTGAATAGATCTTGTTGCTTCCAAAAGCCTAAAGTTGCCTAGATAGCAAGAGGCTGATTATAGAGCTCATGAGATTATCTAAAATTCAGACACAGGAAAATCAGCACCATTCAGTACTCAGTCATGCAGAAATGACAGTCATCCCGCACTTGCTAAAAGTTGGAATACAATGTATCTTTCTGCAGGTGGCTTCACTTTTAGATGTGTTTTGCTGGAACTCTGTTCTTCCTTTGTTGCCTCCCAGAGGAGTTAGCTTCCTGGCAATAATGCTAAAACATGCTCGCAATGTTCTAAGAGAATTATCTACAGAAAAGCAATATAGTAGCTCCACTGAGCAGGTACTTGGCATTATAATTGAAAAAAAAATGGGGTCTTATTCAGTCTTTTCCCTTCAAGCTTTGCCTCCAAGACCTTTTGCTCATTCTGGATGAAAACTGGGAACTGATATATTCTGGGACTAAAGGTGTTCCAAAGTTTCCTGGAAAAAAAACTGAACTTTAAATTAAAATTATGTAAGGAAAGATTTTAGGATTATCTAGACACAAATGTTAGTTTTTAAGAAATCAGAAACAATTCAGAAGCATAATGACAAATGTCCAATATAAAGTTTAGGTCTTGATTATGGCACAGGAGAATCAGAGAGGACTTGGTAGATGCCTCTCCGCAGCAGCTGGACTGACCATTGGCAGCTGCTATTAGAAAGATTTTTTTTTAAATCTGCTTAGAGTCCACATGTTATATGAATCCCTTGTGAAAGTAAATGAATTCTTAAAGAGGCCCTATTTCTAAATCAGTAAAAAAAATAAGACTATCTGAAGACTGTTTTCCATAGTTATCTCCATATGCTAGACTTCAGAAACCAGCTCTAGCTGTATCTAACATTCGTTAATATAACAGATACTCAATAAGTAGTTTCTGTCTGATTAAGAAACTAAGAAAGAAAAAAAGGGAAATTAAGAAAGAATTGGGAAAGAATCTGATGAAAGAGTACAAACTTCACCTATATACTCATAGTGGCTAGGTATTTGTGTAGAGGTACATTATATTTACATAGAAAGCAAAATAATAGTTTTTCTCATTTAGGTCACTTAAAATAGTCCATCTTCCATTTCTGGTTTTCACTTTCCATTCTACAAAGGAAATAATGCTAGTTCAGTATACTAGATATTTCTTGCATAGTAGAGAACTAGATATGAACATTTCTCTAAAGTTACATGTCCAAGAAACAGTGATTAGAGTAAAAACGGCACATAATTCACACATTGGTTAAGTCTGTGTTCTACCTTTAGCTTTATAAATAACCCACTGTATAATCTGCCTGTAGATCATGCAATTTCATTATTTATAAAATGGGCATAATAATAGCTACATGGTCTATTTTAAATGATCTAATACAATAGTGGGTAGAATGAGTTTTTGCAAGAGGTTTCAGTGGTTATATACAAAGTAGAACATTGATTAGAGCAGGGTAGGGTCTTGTAAATGCAATGAAAGCAGAACACTGTACCTGACCACTCCCTCTAACCTTCCTGCACTAAGTATATAAGCCTTCCAGAAATACTTGTCAATTGTAAGAGGAAATGGTTTAGGCCTTCCCCTCCTATAAGTTAGGATCATTATAGAAATTGGTTTATAAGTAGTTGATACTTATTTGGAAAAACATAATATGAAGATGAGCATATGAATAGGTGCTTAAGAACAGATTGTAAGCCAGGTATGGTGGTGCACACCTTTAATCCCAGCAGAGGTAGGAGGATCGCTGTGAGTTCAAGGTCAACCTGGGACAGATTGAGTTCAGTGTGGGTTAGAGTGACACCCTACTGCAAAAAAAAAAAAAAAAAAAAAAAATAAAAAGTAAATAAAAAGTAAAGGCTTCAGTGTGGAGATTCTAAATCTGAAAAATATGAAAACTCTGAAATAATTTAATCTATTTTAATATTTTAAATGTAAGAATCTTTTGCTACTTTTAGTTATTTTATTTTTTGTTTGTTTTTTGTTTTTCCAGGTAGGATTTTGTTCTAGTCCAGGCTAACCTGGAATTCACTATGTAATCTCAGGGTGGCCTCAAACTCATGGCAATTCTCTTACCTCTGCCTCCCAAGTGTTGGGATTAAAGGTGTGTACCACCATGTCTGTCTTATTTTTTTTTTAGTTTTTGTTTGTTTGTTTTTGTTTTGTTTTTCAAGGTAGGGTCTCCCTCTAGCTCAGGCTGACCTGGAATTCACTATGTAATTTCAGGCTGGCCTCGAACTCACAGTGATCCTCCTACCTCTGCCTGCCGAGTGCTGGGATTAAAGGCGTGCGCCACCATGCCCAGCTTTTTTTAGTTTTTGCAAGGTAGCGTCTCGCTGTAGCCCATGCTGACCTGGAATTCAGTATGTAGTCTCAGAGTGGCCTCGAACTCATAGCAATCCTCCTACCTCTGCCTCCCAAGTTCTGGGATTAAAGGTGTGCCAAGCCCAGCTGTCTTTTGCTACTTTTAAAAATTCATTTACTTGGGGCTGGACAGATGGCTCAGCAGTTAATGATGTCTGCTTGCAAAGCCTAACAACCCAAGTTTGAGTCCCCAGAACCCATGTAAAACCAGACGCACAAGGTGGCACATGCATCTGGAGTTCATTTTCATTGGCAAGAGGCCCTGGCATGCCCATACTCTCACTTTCTCCCTCTCTCTCTCTCCCTCTTTTTTTCTGACTCAAATAAATATATATAAATATTTTTAAAAATTCATTTACTTATTTGGTGTGTGTGTGTGTGTGTGTGTGCAAATACACCTGTATAAGTCAGAGAACAACTTTGGGCTAGTCTTTGTATTCTACCTTGTTTGAGACAGGGTATTTCATTGTTCACCCCTGCATTTGCCAGCCTCCCTGGTTCATGAGCTTCCATATCCATTTCCTGCCTCACTGTAGTTACACTGGGATCACAATTGCTAGTGTTACAGCATCTGGGTTTTATTTGGGTTCTGGGGGTTTGAACTCTGGTACTCACATTTTAACATGCTTTCCTCACTAAACTTAAGCATTTCTAGGTTTAGATTTGTAGCTACAGACATGTAGCTCTTCCTTTTCCTTGAACATTTATTTCAATGTGGTTTTGTACTAAGGGGTGGGAAAGCCCAAGGAGAAGGGAAGAGATAGTGAAATGGCCAGTTGGTAGATCATATAAATAAATAAATATATATATATATATAGTTTTGTTTGTTTTTGTTTTTTGAGGTAGGGTCTCACTCTAGCTCAGGCTGACCTGGAATTCACTATGTAGTTTCAGGGCGGCCTTGAACTCATGGCAATCCACCTACCTCTGCCTTCCAAGTGCTGGAATTAAAGGCGTGCACCACCATGCTTATGCTTGGCTCATTTAAAATATTTTTGAGGGGGCTGGAAAGATGGCTTAGCAGTTAAGGCGCTTGCCTATGAAGCCAAAGGACCCAGGTTCAATTCCCCAGTACCAATGTAAGCCAGATGCCCAAGGGGGCGCATGTGTCTGGTTTGCAGTGACTGGAGGCCCTGGCGCGCCCATTCTCTCTGTGCCTGTTTCTCTTCTATCTCTGTCTCTCTCTGTTTGCAAATAAAATTTAAAAAAATAGCTGTGTGTGCTGGTGCATGCCTTTGATCCCAGCACTCAGGAGGCAGAGGTAATAGGATCGCCGTGACTTTGAGGCCACCCTGAGACTACATAGTTAATTCCAGGTCAGCCTGGACCAGAGTGAGACCCTACCTCAAAAAACCAAAAAAATAAAAAATTAAAAAAATATATTTTTGAGCCAGGCAATGGTGACACACACCTTTAATCCCAGCACTTGGGAGGCAGAGGTAGGAGGATCACCGTGAGTTAAGGCCACCCTGTGATTACATAGTGAATTCTAGGTCAGCATTGCCTACAGCGAGACCCTACCTTGAAAAGCCAAAAAAAAAAAAATTAAAATATTTTCACATGTACACATGAAACTCACTGTTTTGCATAGGCATTATTCATGACATTCCAAAAACAATTACAATAGTAAGATAAAAGATTACTGATCAAAGTTTGCTAAAGAGATGTAATAAGAATGAAAAATTTTGACATATTGAAAGAATCACCAAAAAGTAACACAGTGACACAAAATAAACACATACTATTGAAGAATGGTGTCAGCATGGATGGGGAAAGGTGAGTGTGGTAGTTTAAATGTGAATGTATGCCCCCCCCCCATAGCCTCAGGTCTAGTATAAACATCTATGAAAGTATCAAAACTAAAAAAGGGTAGTGAGTTGTTGGCCAGGGAGGTCCCTGAATACCCCCAAAACATTACAAGCCATCACCAAAGCTCTTGATTTCCCACCAGAAATAGATGGTAAGACCCTATTGTTGAAGATTCCACATGCTTGGACTGTAGGTCACTGAGAAATCAAGGGGAGCTGAGCTAAAAATCTCCCTGTGGACCAGCTGACAGAAAGCTGGAAAAAGCTACACTGCATGCAGCCCTATGAGAGAGAGAAATCATCAATGATGATGAACAACAGTGGACATTGCAAGCCATAAGATTGGCCAGCTAGGCCAAATCTGCCAACTGGTACAATAGTGGCATGTCTGTTATGGTGGAAACCAACTGCTCTCTAATTGGACTGGAGGCCTGTTCCATGGAAGGAAAACATGCCTGATACTGAAAACCTAGTCAAAGCCTATGGTGTAGGAGGTCATGAGCCCTAGGGAAGTAATGACTGCTATTATCTGGTTAAATGCATATATTATGCCCACCAAACTGCCCTGTAAGCACTTTTCTTAACATTCATATCTGTATTTTATTGCTACTCTCACTTTTGGTAAGAGAAGCTTCTCTTTTCAGATGGCGATGACCACTAGAATGATCCAAAAGTCATCATAGTGCTGAGAAGTGACAGAGGAGTGCTCAGCACTGAAAAATCTCTATCACACCTTCCAAGGCTCAGGGTCCATTGCGAAAGAAAGAATTTAAGACCCAAAGGAAGGACAGGACTGCTTACAATGCACTCTTCCAGATACAAAATGGCCTGGAAATCCATGATCTCGCAGTGCCTGGCACTATCTATACAAGATCTTCATAGTAGTAGGAAAAAAGAGAGACAAATTGAGAAGGGGAGAGGATATGATGGAGGGTGGATTTGTGAGGGGGAGAATAGGGGTTTGGAGGGAATTATCATGGTTTATTGCCTATAATTATGGAAGCTGTCAATAAAAAAGTTTTTTTTTTTTTTTTTAAGTAGTGCCAGTTTACTTGCTTGATACTGGTTTGACATAAACCTTGAAACTGTAAAAAACACAAATCTTAAAAGTACAACAGAATTAAATGCTATAAAAGGATAAATACCTGTATTTACATCACTTATTCCTGGTACGTTTATTTGCCAAAAGCAAGAATGCTGAAGCCAAGTTGTAGGGGCATTAATCTGGGCCCAGCATTTACTAGACAACTTTCCAAGTTACTTAAACCTCTAATTCTGTTTCATTATTTATAAAATGGGGATTATAGCACTTACCAAGTAGAGCAATGGTGAACATTAAGTGAGTTACTATCCTTACCTAAAGTGTTCAAAGATGTATGTACTTGGTTCTTAATAGTATTATTAATGAGATTTCTGACATTAGCAATATTTCTGACAACACAGATACCTCCTCAAAAGTAAGGTATTTCAGGCTGGAGAGATGGCTTAGTGGTTAAGGCACTTGCCTGCAAAGCCAAAGGACCCAGGTTTGATTCCCCAGGACCCACATAAGCCAGTTGCACAAGGGGGCGCATGCATCTGGAATTCGTTTGCAGTGGCTGTAGGCCCTGGTACACCCATTCTCTCCCTCTCTCTCTCTCTCTCACACACACACTCTCTCTCTCCTTGCTTATTTCTATATCTCTCTCAAATAATAATAAAAAAAGGTAAGGTATTTCAAAAGTCTTGAACAGCATGCATTCAACAGTATGTATAGAAACATAAGAAAGACAGGTGTTAAGAAAGAAAGAAAGAAAGAAAGAAAGAAAGAAAGAAAGAAAGAAAGAAAGAAAGAAAGAAAGAAAGAGAGAGAAAGAGAGAGGGGGAAGGCAGGAAGGAAGGGAAGAAGGGAGGGAGGCTTGGAGAGAGAATAGGGAAATATGTTAACATAAATAAATAAATAGAGAAGACTTACCACCATTTTTGCCTACAGTTCGGAAACACCTCCAGAAGGCCCTTAGAAACGATGCTCTGTTGTGAGGTGTGGCTTGGATGAAGCTGAATTCTCGAAAGAGAATATGAGTGCCTTGGCATACACTGTTAAAACTGCAAAGAGAAAATGACGAAAACATCATTACATGACATTCAGAAGTCTGGAATCAGAATGAAAATTAAAAACCAGATAGAAACATGGTCAAAACACAACTCTGAACTACACATTAGTTGGAGCCCTACTCTGGGGAAGTCTCTTCACATACCATACCCTTCTGAAAACTCCTATTATCCAACTCCTCTGGTGCTCTCCTTCTACATTATACCCTGAGGCAGTTGCATTGGTCATAGAGCATGGTTGTGTTTACCTAGGACCAATAACTTTTTGGAGAATACGCCTTCACCTCCTTGGGTACTCCAAAAGCCTTGAATAAGGATTAATTTCCTAAAGATATTCTTTCTGCATCACCCTTCACTTGTGTCAGCTGCTATAAGGATGACATGGCTAACAAAGACATAATTGGATTGTTACTCTACTTTGGGTGTGGTACTGCATACCCTTCTAACATAACCACAGAGACCAGACCTATGTGTTGAAGGATATAAAAAATTCCAAACAGAGTTGTAGAAATATCTTAGTGGTTAAGGCACTTGCTTGCAAAGCCAAAGGACCCAAGTTTGATTCCACAGGACCCACATAAGCCAGATGCATAAGTTTGTCTGGAGTTTGTTTGCAGTGGCTGGAGGACCTGGCACACCCATTCTCTCTCTCTCTCTTTCATAAATAAATAAATAAATAATTAATTAAAATAAAAATCCCAAACAGAATACTAAAGGGAGAAGAACAAGAGTAGAAAGAGAGTAACTAAGAATATTGAAGCAAAGCCCCAAGGCCCGAGTGAATTATTGCTTAAACTGGGCCAGGCATGGAGAAAAAAAAGTACATTCTGCTGTCTTTGGGTCTTCTTGCCAAAGAAGTAAAGGCTGTAGAGCCTGGAGTAATCTAAAAATGAAAATTCCATAGAATAATAGCCAATTATCCAACAATCATCCCTACCACAGGTAGATTTTAGGTTCCAAAAAAAAAAAAAAAACCCTCCTGGATTCCCTGACAAATCAATCATGAATCAGGGAAGCATGTTAATCTTTGGGAGAGGCAGACATTAAGCTGAAGATAGCAAGCACTGGAGGGAATAGTAGGAATTCCAAATGCCAGTTTTCATTTGTAAACCATTTAAAAGAGGGTTGAAGATCTCTGCAATGAATGAAGACAATCTCAGGAGCCATTGATTGCATTTCTCTTGTCACAGATGAGCCTAGGTGGGGATTGTCCACACAGAATATGCCACCATTTAGGATAAGATCAGCCTCTCCCTGCTAATATTAACACTGCTATAATGAATAAGCAAATTGCATCCTCCTCTTTTCTCACGGAAAACTACCACAGAAGTCTACCTTTAATATACCATAAGGAAGTCAGAACAACAAAGGATCATGCAAGAAGAAGCTTGTAAAGTTATGAAAGTGTTCATCGCCCATGTAGTTTATGGCATTATAGTGCCATTGCTGTCTGACACAAGGAAAATGAAAAAACACAACAAATGAGCTATCACAGGAACAGGGGCAGACTATATTTTCAGCAGATGAAGTCTAAGATGATAACACTGAAGCCTGTTTATGAAGCTATCTGGAGAAGAAGTAGTTTCAAAGTATGCTTGATACCCCTTATCTAGGTCATAGTCTAAGGTATAAGGGAGCTAACAGCAGTGAAATTATATTCTTAGTATAGTTCTAAACATCACCTCAAATGCCACATTTTGTGTAGTCTTTTCCCTATTCTATCCCTCAGGCCCAATTCCCATCACATCTCATTCATGATTCTAACGGTACTCACATTTTGCTTTCTTGTTTATAAAGTTACTAAACTCCTTTCCTCTACTAGCCTACATGTTCTACAAAATAGGCAAAGGTATATGCATCTTTGTCTCTACTGTGCCACCCAACACAGAAATACTCCATTTATGTCTGTGGCAATTAGTTCAGAAAAGTAAGAAAAAGTACTTTTTTTTTTTTTCTCCAAAGTAGGGTCTCGTTCTAGCCCAGGCTGACCTGGAATTCACTAAGTAGTCTCAGGGTGGCCTTGAACTCACGGTGATCCTCCTACCTCTGCCTCCCAAATGCTAGGATTAAAGGCATGTGCCACCATGCCCGCCTTAAGAAAAAGTACTTTGAAAGAAAGAAACAAACTAACAAAAACAAAATCTTGGACTCAAGAGATGGCTTAGTAGTTAAGCACTTGCCTGTGAAGCCTAAGGACTGCAGTTCAAGGCTCGACTCCCCAGGACCCATGTAAGCCAGATGCAAAAGGAGGCGCATGCATCTGGAGTTCATTTGCAGAGGGGCTGGAGGCCCTGGTGTGCCCATTCTCTCTCTATCTATTTGCCTCTTTCTCTCTGTGTCACTCTCAAATAAAAAAAAATCTTTGCCAGGTATGGTGGCACACACCTTTAATCCCAGCACTCAGGAAGCAGAGGTAGGAGGATCACCGTGAGTTCAAGGCCACCCTGAGACTACATAGGGAATTCCAGGTCAGCCTGTGCTAGAGTGAGACCCTGCATTGGGAAAAAGAAAAAAAAGGGTGGAAAGATTGTAAGAGCCATAGGTTGAGACATAATGCCCAGAGACATTCCCTCCCCCAAAAAATAACTGATTGCTGCTCTCACAGTGCATAACACACAACCCCATAGAGAATACTTGCAACCCCACTAAGGAGGGTCCTCTAAGGAATGGGGGCAGGGAACCAACACATGATGTATCCATACAAAATATGTTGTTAATAATAATAATTTTTAAAAAGTAAAAAGAAGAGCTGGGAATGGAGGCACACGTCTTTTAATCCCAGCACTTGGGAGGCAGAGGTAGGAAGATCATAGTCAGTTCAAGGTCACTCTGAGAATATATAGTTAATTCCAGGTCAGCCCAGGCCAGAGTGAGACCCTACCTTGAAAAGCCAAAAAAGAAAAGTAAAAAGAAAAAGTAGGTAATAAAAGTAGGTAATGCCAGGCAGAATGATCTATTCAGCAAGGCACATTGGAAATATCAAAAAAAATCTGTATTTCAGGAGGCTGGTTAAGTGGTTAAGTGGTTAGTGGTTAAGGCATCTGCCTGCAAAGCCAAAGGACCCAGGTTCAATTCCCCAGAACCCACATTAGCCAGATGCACAAGGGGGCAAATATGTCTGAAGTTCGTTTGCAGTGGCTAGAGGCCCTGGTGTGCCCATTCTCTCTCTCTCTTTCTCTGTCAAATAAATAAGTAAAAATAATTTTTAAAAAATCTGTATTTCATAGGGCCGGGCATGGTGGCGCACGCCTTTAATCCCAGCACTCAGGAGGCAGAGGTAGGAGGATTGCCATGAGTTCGAGGCCACCCTGAGACTACATAGTGAATTCCAGGTCAGCCTGAGCCAGAGTGAGACCCCTACCTCAAAAACCAAAAAAAAAAAAAAAAATATATATATATATATATACACATCTGTATTTCAGGGCTGGAGAGATGGCTTAGCAGTTTAAGATGCTTGCCTGCACAAAGCCCTAAGGACCCAGGTTTGAGTCCCCAGTACCCATGTAAGCCAGCTGCACAAGGTGGGCCATGAGTCTAGAGTTCATTTGCAGTGGTTAGAGGCCCTGGCATGTTCATTCTCCACACACACCCCCGACCCACTCTCTTAAATAAATAAATAAATATTTTTTTAAAAAAGAAGAAAATCTGGCCGGGCTTGGTGGCACACACCTTTAATCCCAGCACTCGGGAGACAGAGGTAGGAGGATCGCCGTGAGTCAAGGCCACCCTGAGATTACATAGTTAATTCCAGGTGAGCTTGGGCCAGAGTGAGACCCTATCTCAAAAAACCAAAAAAGAAGAAGAAGAAGAAGAAGAAGAGGAGGAGGAGGAGGAGGAGGAGGAGGAGGAAGAGGGAGAAGAAAAGAAAATCTGTATTTCATAACATTTTTTTAAAGTTCATGACTGGGCTGGAGAGATGGCTTAGTGGTTAAGCGCTTGCCTGTGAAGCCTAAGGACCCCGGTTCAAGGCTCGATTCCCCAGGACCCACATAAACCAGATGTACAAGGAGGCGCATGCATCTGGAGTTCGTTTGCAGTGGCTGGAGGACCTGGCGTGCCCATTCTCTCTCTTCATCCATGCCTATTTCTCTCTCAAATAAATAAAGCTCATGACTTTGATCTGAACAAAACAACAGCAGCTCCAGGTTCAATAAGAGACTCTGTCTCAAGGAAACAATGTGAAAAAGCAATAGAAGAGGACATGTGACATTCTTCTCTGGCATCTGTACACATGCACATCTGCATGTGCATACACTATACATCACAAACACACACACACCATATACAACAAATACATACTAAAAATTTTTTTCTGGGCTGGAGAGATGGCTTAGTGGTTAAAGCACTTGCCTGCAAAGCCTAATGACCCAGGTTCAATTCCCCAGTACCCATATACACCAGATGCATAAGGTGGTGCATACATCTGGAGTTCTTTTGCCCTATCATGCCCATTTTCTCTCAAAATAAAATAAATAAATAAAATATTAAAAAAAGAAAACAGGGCTGGAGCGATGGCTTAGTGGTTAAGGCGCCTGCCTGCTAAGCCTAAGAACCCGCTTCCAATCTCCAGGTCCCACGTTTAGCCAGATGCAAAGAGACGCAAGGGCGCAAACGCATCTGGATTTCGTTCACAGCAGCTGAGAGACTGCTGGCACACCCATCTCTATCTGTCTTACTCTCCCTCTCTCTCTGTCTCTCTCCAAAAATAAAAAACAAAAATAAATAAAACAATTATCCTGACCTCCATACATATACCATGACAAGTGAGCATCTGCACTCACACAGATCATACAGCATATACACATGCACATACACACACACACACACACACACACACACACACACAAAAAGCCAAGGTAGTCTGGTGGCTCTTGCCACCAGTGGATTTTAAACATCCAGTTTGTGCAGTTGGCACTATGCATGGCATCACATTACAACCCCTTGACTAAGATTAGAGAAATGGCAGTCTTTTTACTGTACATGTTTTCTACTCTTTTTAGCCCAGGCTGACCTGGAATTCACTCTCTATTCTCAGGGTGGCGTTGAACTCACAGCACTCCTCCTACCTCTGCCTTCCAAGTGCTGGGATTAAAAGCATGCACCACCACACCCAGCTGTTTTCTACTCTTATAGAAACAGTAGTTTAATTAAAGAAAACAGACTTTTCTAGTATTATTCCTCAGACATAAATTCAAATTAGTACATCTTTATATTGTTTTAGAATATTTTATTTAATTTAATCAATTTATTTATTTTGGTTTTATGAGGTAGGGTCTTGCTCTAGCCCAGGCTGACCTGGAATTCACTATGTAGTCTCAGAGTGGCTTTGAACTCATAGTGATCCTCCTATCTCTGCCTCCCAAGTGCTGAGATTAAAAACATGTGCCACCATGCCCAGCGTCAAAGAGGTTTTTTCTTTTAATTTGAGAGAGAGAGAGAGAGAGAGAGAGAATGGGTGCACCAGCAGCCTCTCAGCCACTGTGAACAATCTCCAAACGTATGCGCCCCTTTGTGCGCATGTGTGACATTGCACTTGCATCACTTTTGCATCTGGCTAAATGTGGGACCTGGAGTTTTGAACAGGTGTTCTTAGGCTTCACAGGTAGGCGCCTTAACTGCTAAGCCATCTCTCTAGCCCCAAAGAGGTTTTTTTAAAGTTATTTTTATTTATTTGAAAGAGAGAGAAAAAGAGGGAATGAGATAGTATGGGAGCAAACATGAGCATGCCAGGGCCTACTGCCATTGCAAATGAACTCCAGACACATGAGCTACTTTGCGCATCTGGCTTTACATGGGTATTAGGGAACTGAACCTGGGCCAGCCAGACTTTATAAGCAAGTGCTTTTAATTGCTGAGTCATCTCTCCAACCCCAAAAGAGTAGCAATTTCTTAGCTGGGCATGGTGGTGCATGCCTTTAATCCCAGCACTCAGGAGGCAGAGGTAAGAGGATTTCCATGAGTTCAAGGCCACCCTGAGATCACATAGTGAATTCCAGGTTAGCCTGGGTTAGAGTGAGACCCTACCTTGAAAAAACAAACAAAAAGGCACAATTTCTTTATGATTTATTATCAGTAAATGCTTGATTTGTATACCTATTTTGTATTCTTGTATACTTGGGGTTATATAAGAACTTCTCAGGCAAAAAAGGAGCCACAAGTAGAAAGTTTAAGAAACCCTGCTTTAAAGAACATATATGTTTTTGCTTCATTTTGTGTTCTTTACTTCCCAATTTTTATTTTTTTAAATAATTACCATTTATTTAACTCATTGAGGATCTCAAACATGTATATTGGGTTTACTAGCTATCATTGGCATTCCTCATGTAGTTCGTAATTTCAGTGTACAGGCTCATGGTAAGTGGGAGTACCTCTCTCATGGAAATAAACTCTAGCCTAGACCAGGTCTTATACTGGATGACTTGAGGTTCTTCCTGATGTTATGATGACATCATAGAGACTATCACTGAATCCCTGTGTAGCATAGACCACTAAGCGACTTAAATGTCACTAAGAAGAGTCTTCCATTTTTATTTATTTTATTTGCAAGCAGGGAAAAACAAAGAGATATGAGGGAGAGAGAGAGAGAGATGGAGAGAATGGGTGAACCAGAGCTCTAGCCACTGTAAATGAACTCCAGATGCCCATACCATTTTGTGTATTTGGCTTTATGTGAGTACTAGGGAATCAAACCCAGGTCATTAGGCTTTGCAGGTAAGTGCCTTAACTGCTGAGCCATTTCTCCAGCCCCAGTTATTTATTTATTTATTTATTTATTTATTTATTTATTTATTTATTGTTTTTTTGAGGTAGGGTCTCAGTCTCACTCTAGCCTAGGCTGACCTGGAATTTACTATGTGGTCTCAGGGAGGCCTTGAACTCACGGTGATCCTCTTACCTCTGCCTCTGCCTCCCGAGTGCTGGGATTAAAGGTGTGTACCATCACGCCTGGCTAATTCTTTCATTTTTTAAGTTATTGTGTTTTTCCTTAAAGACTAGAGTTTTGTTCTGTAAAAAGTTGGCAAACTGAAGGTATATTGATTGTTCTTCTATAAATTTGTCCCCTGAATTAGCAACTCTTAGATTTTTTTTTTTTTGGTTTTTTTTTTTTTTTTTGGCTTTTGTTTTGTTTTTTTTTTCGAGGTAGGGTCTCACTCTGGTCTAGGCTGACCTGTAGTCTCAGGGTGGCCTCGAACTCTCAGCCATCCTCCTACCTCTGCCTCCTGAGTGCTGGGATTAAAGGCGTGAGCCACCACGCCCGGCTTAGATTTGTTGTTTTCTTTCTTGTGAAATTCAAAGGAAGCCTAAAGCTCTTAAATGTTTTCTTTTCACTGCCTAATATATTACAGCATTTGGCAGTGCTAACTTGATGAGAGAAATGAAGGGGCAAGGCAGTCTTGATCTTTGTTGCAGTACCCTGAAGTAATTTAGACAACATACTTGAACTCATACCAGCTGTTTCTGACAGTGCTACAAAAATGTTTCTACACATAAGTTTGACAGCAGTACTTCTAAGGAACTTCTTCCCTGTTTCCCTGATGTTATCATTCCATGTTCAAACCTGCAGTACACCCTACTACACAAAAACGTGAAGATGATCCTCTATACAAGGAAAGTTTTGACGAAGTATGTTTTAATATATAGTATGTTTGGAATGAGCTTCTGCCCACAGATATGAATCAGGTAAGCTGTTGGGTTGCCTGACCACAGGTTTTCTGAAACCATGAAGAAATTAGTCTAAGTGGCCTAGAACACAGAGACCTGCCACACTGCAGGTGAGCTTAGAATTTTCTTCGCCTTCTCACTGCCAACACTGGCTCAATTACAAATAACATAACCAAGAACTCTGGCTTCTAAAAATTTTCAAAATTTTAGAAGAAATTTAACAAGGACTATAAGTGGAGAATTGGGCTACCATTATAATGATTGGGATTTGTAATTTCTACAAGTGAGTGTGTGTGTGTTTATCTCACCTTATCAGTTGACTTTTTTTTTTTTTTTTGTGGTTTTTCGAGGTAGGGTCTCACTCTAGCTAAGGCTGACCTGAAATTCACTCTGTAATCTCAGGGTGGCCTTGAACTCACGGTGATCCTCCTACCTCTGCCTCTGGAGTGCTGGGATTAAAGGCGTGCGCTACCACACCCGGCTATATCAATTGACTTTAACATTAGCCTTTTTTAAATCTAAGTAAACATCAGTAGCAGAGCTAGTTTTCAGAACATGATATCACTGAGATCATATTTTACTGTATTATGAAGAGAAAAACTCATGAGATAGCCTCACAGATATAACAGTTATGGAAGCTCCTACAAGGTGAAGAAGCATACATAATATTGCAGTTTCTTTCCCTGGTCATTCACCAAATGCTGTCACCAGATCTCATTAAAAACTCTTCCTAAAATAGAAGTGGAATAGAGAACTTGTCCTAAACAGGCCTGTTGCTAAGGGAAGAGGAGAATGTTTCCAAACAAGTTAGCCACCATATAATCTCCCCACAGGAAGGTGAGGACAAAGGACCTAGCTTCTCACAGGCTGCTTCTCTGAAAGTAAACTGTCCCCTACTGAATCTTTGTTTACAATATACTCAAATTCCTGCCAGAGTTTTTCTTTTCTTTTTTAATTTATTTTTTGGTATGTATGAGTGTGTTCATGTGTGTGAATGCAGGACCACATGTGCCGCAGCATAAGTGTGTGGAGATCAGAGGACAACTTTTAGTCAGTCTTCTCCTTCTACCTCCTTTGAGGAAGGGTCTCTCATTTGTTGTTCACTGCTGTGCTCACCAGGCTAGCAGGTCTGTGAGCTTCCAGGAAATGTTCCTGTCTCTGACTCCTATCTAGCTGTCAGTTTGCTGCAATTACAGAAGCCCAACATGGCTTTTGAGGTTCCAAACTCAGGTACTCAGGCTTCCTCAGCAAGTATTTTGTCCACTGGGCAATCTCCAAAGCCCTAATTTTCTTTCTTTTTCCTTTTTTTTTTTTTTTTTAAACAGGATCTCACTGTGCAGTTCAGAATGTTCTTGAATTGTCAGTTCTGCTGCCTCGGCTTCCTTAGTGCTAGAATTACAAGTGTGCAACACACACCCACTTGTCACAGTTTAAAATAAAGATTCAAACTCCTTTCTGAAGTCCTCAAACTTATGCTGTCAGCCAACCATGCTACAGTAAGTCCCATCTATCTACCCCTTCAGCTCCTTACCTGCTGCATGTGAGCAGAGAAACAAGATGATGCAGTATCATCTGCTTTAGCATGCAGCTTTAAATATAAAGCAACATTTCATCTATAAAGCTGGTTATCAAGGCCAGTAGAAACATGGAAGTACAAGCACCTCAGCTGGAAAATTTATACAAAGTACTGTGTGTGGGGGGAGCAGGAGGTATTGTATCTCACTCTTTGAGCATATTAAAAATTTAAAGCACAAAAAGACAGTGTGGTAATTCAGAAATGCTTTTCACATGATATTTTTAAAATAAAAATATAAACTGCCACAAATCTCTGGTTTGCTTTATTCTTGCAAGGTCTCTAAGAGAGCTCTTGGTAACAGTACTTCCATGAACTTGCCCAATTTCACTTGACATTCAAAGTAATTGTACTTCCATACTTTATCTGGGGGGAAACATCTTCTAATCTTATAGAAAAAGTTTCTGGACCAAGACAGTTTCTGTAATACCAGACCTCACAGCTGCTTTTGTCTGTTTTCCTAACAGATCTCCTATGTTTAAAATACTTTTATTTACTTATTTAAAACAGTGAATATCAAACCGAGTATGGTGGCGCATGCCTTTAATCCCAGCACTCTGGAGGCAGAAGTAGGAGGATCACCATGAGTTCGAGACCAGCCTGGGACCACATAGTGAATTCCAGGTTAGCCTGAGTGAGACCCTACCTCGGAAAAACAAACAAACAAACAAACAAACAAACAAAAACAGTGAATATGGGCATGGTAATGCTAATGCCTCTTGCTGCTGCAGGAAAAACTCCAGATGCATGTACCACTTTGTGTATCTGGTTTGGGGTGTGTACTAGGAAATCAAACCTGGGCCAGCAAGCTTTGCAAGCAGATGCTTTTAACCTCTGAGTCCTCTCTCTAGTCTTTCACCTAGTTTTCACGTAATTTCTTTTTGCTATCTGTCTTCTTTAACTTCTTCAGTTTCATATTCACTTCTTTTTTGGTTTTACCAACCATTGAACATCTATTCTTTTTTTGTTTGTTTGTTTGTTTGTTTGTTTGTTTGTTTTTCGAGGTAGGGTCTCACCACTCTGGCCCAGGATGACCTGGAATTAACTTTGTAGTCTCAGGGTGGCCTTGAACTCACAACAATCCTCCCACCTCTGCCTCCCGAGTGCTGGGATTAAAGGCGTACACGACCAAGTCCGGCCTGAACATCTATACTTTGTGCTGTGCTAAAAAACTTTTCTTCTATGGATGTACTAGAGATCAAGTTCTAGGGCCCCAAGCATGCTGGAAAAGCTCTCGACCACTAAGATATATCCTGTGCCCCTAAAAAACAGGATCTCATATATAGACCAAGCCAAGCAGAGGCCTGGAATTTGAAATCCTACTGCCTCATTATCCCAAGTGCTGGGATACGTGTGTGTGTGCCACCATATCCAGCCTTCCTAAACATCTGAGGGTAGATTTCATTCTATTATTTTTTGTATGTGTGTATTCATGCTTGTGTGTGTATGTACACATACAGTATGAAACATCTCTATCTCACCCTCCTAGGCTCAGGAAACACTGCAGAAGAGGGGACAGAAAGAAGGTACAAGCCAGGGGGTGTAGAGGAAGATTTTGGGAAACAATTCTCTAGACCTAAAATGACTAGTACATTCTTGACCTCATAGTGGCTACTGGCTGTCACCTCTACAAGACATGCACAATATTGAGCATTTCAATATTTTGACATGGAGGATGGAAAAAAAAGACACACGAAAATAGAAGAAGGACTATATGGAAAGAAGAGGGATTCAGTAGAACAAGGACAGGCAGGGAGGAACAAAACAAAGTAATTAATGTGAGGGGATTATGACCAAATTACAGTATGTTCATATATAAAAATCCTATATAAACATGGTTAAACTGGGACTGAGGAGAAGGCTTTTTGGTTAAAGGCACTTGCTTGCAAAGCTTTTTGGCTCAGGTTCAATTCTCCAGTGCCCACATAAAGCCAAATGCACAATGGTAGGCCCTTAGTATGGCCAAATCTCACCACTTCCTAGCTGTATGACCTTGGACCTGAAATGTGACCACTTTGTATCCCAATTACTTTTGTCTATGAAATAGTGATAATCAGAATGTTTACAATATGAGGCTGCAAAGTTTAAATGTGTTAATTCATATTGTATTATGGCTTACCCATTCACTGAATGTTACTTATTATAATTACTGTTATGCAAAAAATTATGAAAGTGGATTTTGGGTATTTTTCTAAAAATATTAGTCCTAGAAAGCCAATAACTTCCAGAGGATAGAAAGAATGGCTGGTTTTAAGAGATATTTTTATTTTATAATCTCTTATATATTTAAGATGTACAAGAGATAACAGTTTTGGGCAAGATTTGACTGGAAGTAATTTTCTTCAGAAGACCCAGTATAAAATGAGATGGACAGATGTCTAATTGCTTCACAATGGATTTTTTTTCTTTCTAAAATATGGAAGACCTACTATTTACAAAGTGACACATGTTATTTATAAAATATAAATAGAAGACCTTTTCCTTTTAGAAAAGTTCTCATCCTGTAGACCAAGTTGGCCTGGAACTTATGGTAATCCTCTTGTCTTAGCCTCCTGAGTAATAGGATTAAGGTGAAACCCACCACATCTGGCTTTGGAAGGAGCTTTTTGTTTGTTTTAAGGTATGTGTATCTGGTGTGTTTATGTGTGTGTGTGTGGTGTGTATGCATGGTATGTATGGTGTGGCCCCGCATATGCCTGCCTACAGTAGGTGGTTGGGGGGGAATGGTTCCCTCCTTCACTCTTCCACCCAGTCTTATTTTGAGCTGGGGTCTTTTATTAAAAATATTTTTACCTGGCGTGATGGTGCACGCCTTTAATCCCAGCACTGGGGAGGCAGAGGTAGGAGGATCGCTGTGAGTTCGAGGCCACCCTGAGACACATAGTTAATTCCATGTCAGCCTGGGCCAGAGTGAGACCCTACCTTGAAAAACAAAAACAAACAAACAAACAAAATATTTTTTTTTCTTTTTTTTAAGCCGGGCGTGGTGGCGCACAACTTTAATCCCAGCACTCGGGAGGGAGAGGTGTGAATTCCAGGTCAGCCTGAGCTAGAGTGAGACCCTACCTTGAAAAACCAAAAAATATATATATTTTTTAAGCTGGGCATGGTGGCACACGCCTTTAATCCCAGTACTCAGGAGGCAGAGCTAGGAGGATCGCCATGAGTTCAAGGCCACCCTGAGATTACATAGTGAATTTTAAGTCAGCCTGGGCTTCAGAGAGACCCTACCTTGAAAAACAAAACAAAACAAAACTATATATATATATATATATATATATATATATATATATATATATTATTTACATGAGAGAGAGAAAGAGACAGAAGGAGTATGAGTAGCCAACTCCAGATATTTGTGCCATTTTGTGTATTTGGCTTTATGTGTGTACTAGGGAATCAAACCTGGGCTGGCAGGCTTTGCAAGCAAGTGCCTTTAACCACTGAGCCATCTCCCTAGCCCTGAGCCAGATTCTCTGTATTATTCTGGAGCTTGTGGGGCTCTGATGATTCTTGGGTTTCTGCTCCCCCTGTTGGGGGATTGGGGTTTAAGTCACACCAGCTGGTTACATGGGATCTGGAGATTCAAACTTTGGCAGTCTTAGATCCCCTTAGGCCCTCATGTTTGTATAGGAGGTGCACCTAACTACTGAGCTATCTCTCCACCCCTTTGTTTGCTTGTTTGTCTAATGCAGGGTCTCAAGGAGCTCCAAGATGGCCCCAAATTTATGAAGTTGAATATGTTCTTGAACTTTTGAGTACTGGGATTACAGGTGTGCACCACCACCTGGCTTGGAAGTAGCTTTTTTTTTTTTTTTTGCCATGTGCATAGTATATAGACATGTATATGCTAATGTAGCACTCACTTATGGTGTCCCTTGGGTTCATCTGTGGTGTCCAAAAGAGAATTAATTGATGGTATCCCCTCCATCAGTAATCTGTCTATTTTTTCTTATGACTGAGTCTCTTACTGATTGTAGAGCTTGCCACTTATAAACCCCAGTGATTCTCCAGTCTCCATCCCCCACATGATAGGGTTACAGATGTGCATGGCCACACCCAGTGTTTAGGTGTAGTTCTGAAGATTTAAACTCTGGTAGTCTCAGGCCTCCTCAGGCTCTCATGCTTGCTACTGAGCCATCTCTCCTGCTCAAGAGTAGTTTATTTATTTTTTTTTTTATAGGAGGAAAGGATTTATTTCAGACTTATGAATTTCTGGAGAACACCATCAATGGTGGAAGAATCTGGGCCATTTCCACAGATCCAAGCAGAGAGACATCACCAAACAGCCAGCAAACATCAACCAGGAGTAGCTTTTAATGAGACAGCAAATAATGTCTTAAAAATATTTTGACCACTAAGTGATACATTTTTCATGTATCATAAATTTCTCCATGGGATTCTACCTTTCATCTGAATATGTTAAATGTATCTGACATATCTGATAATAGACTACATAGCTGGCTGACAGATTGCTATGGTTTGGATATCACCTCCAAAGCTAGCATTGAAAGTTAATTACTATGTAATAGCACTGAGAGGTGGGGCCTTTAAGAGATAATTAGATCATGAGGGCTCTGACCTCATGCATGGATTAAGGCTGTTATGAAATGGGTTCAGCTTTCTTTTCTCCTCTCCTTGTCTCTGTTTCTCAAGCTCTCTCCCAATGTGATGGCTTCTGCCTTGTTATGATGCAGAAAAAAGCCCCCTACCACATATAACCCCCCAATCTTGGACTTCCAAGCCTCTAGAACCAAGAGCTAAATAAACTTCTGTGGTATTCTGATACAGCAGCAGACACAGACTAAGACAGGAAATGAGGTTAGAAAAGAGTGACATACTGACAAAGTGAAAAGACTAAAAAGGACAGCTACAGAGGCACCCTGAGTTGCCAACACCTGGGTCACAACTCAGAAGATGTCACTGAGTTCCTGACCTAGTTTCTCTGGCAGGGGATCTTTCCTTGTCCCAGAGAAGACTTGTGGAGGCAGAAAGGATTAAAAAATAATATTGTTAAGAAGTGAGGTTGCTGGGCTTGCACTTTACTAGCTGGAATCCCTTTATCTTTCTTGAGAGCCCCCCAGATCTCTTTTATTCTAGGTCAGTAATTTAACACTCTCAGCTCTCAATTCAAAGCCTGTAATGACCTGGCTGTGCTGAATTATTAGTCCAGGATATAGAAAGACAGAGAGAGGGAGGGAGAGAAAACTCTAAAAACAACAGAGGCCTTTTGATCAGAGCACAGAGCTGCAGCTCACTGTAACTCAAGCTACCCATTCTTATATGGCAGGAATTAAGGACTCCCCCTGCTAGGCAAGACCCTATTAAAAGACAATAGCTGTTTGAAAAGGGAAAGCAAGTTGATATGGATATAATAGGCCACATATGGGGGCTCCTTTCTATTCTTAAATAAAGCTCCGTCTAGAGTTGTCAGCTGGGAAATCTAGTACTGAGTAAGGCAGCAGCAGGAGGAGGTTTAATAGAAGAGAGTGAGTAGCCATGCTGAAATACTTGAAGGTGCTTCAGAAAAAAAAAAAAAAAGTAAGAGTTCTTGAGATGAGCATCAATCACTGAGGACAGAGGCTTTCAGAATGACCAGGTGCTCTTTGGTTGACAAGAGCATTTAGATCCAATAATGACTAGAATTTGGCTAGAACCATTATAGTAGTTAGTTTCTCTAGTGGGTCAACAAGAATGACAGAAATCCAAAAAGTGAAGCAGTATACTCTTCCCAGAAACAATGCAGGTGACAAAAAGTAATCCTCTTTGCCTTAGAAACCACCTACATGTCAACATGCTAACCTCCTCATGACTACCATCAAGTGTCACCAAATGTACCTGTCACTTAGAAACCACCTATGGTAGTTGACTAGATGGCCCCCAATATATTCAGTGTTTTATTAGTTTGTTTGGATCTGCAGCCACCTGGCTGGAGGAGGTGTCAGTGGGCAGATCTTAATGTGTGGTGGTGGGTTTGAAACTCCAATCTAAAGGTATGCAAAGTGTGCCTAGTTCTACCTGGGTTCCTCCTATAGTGTGCTATATGGTATGGTTTTTGGCTTGTGGCTTTTCTCCCTCTCTGCTTGGACCTGTCAAAGCAGAGCCAGCTTCTTCTGCCATTATGGAACTTCCCTTGGATCTGTAAGCTTCAATAAATCCTTTCCTCCATAACTGTGCCTGGTCTGGAGGTTCATCTCAGCGAACCTGAAGCTGTTTGCTACACCATCTAACAAGTCAACATGCTAACCTCCTCGAGTGTCATCATATGTTCCTGTCACTTAGAAACCACCTAACATGTCAACATGCTAACCTCCTCATGATTACCAGTGAGTGTCACCATATGTTCCTGCCATCTTTGATGGACCTTTTTTTTTTTTTTTTTTTTTTCTTTCTTGGTAGGGTCTCACTCTAGCTCAGGCTGACCTGGAATTCACTATGTAGTCTCAGGGTGGCCTCGAACTCTTGGCTATCCTCCTACCTCTGCCTCCCGAGTGCTGGGATTAAAGGCATGCGCCACCACGCCCGGCTGATGGACTTTTAAAAAACACACACAAGGGGCTAGAGAGATGGCTTAGCGGTTAAGGCACATACCTTTGAAGCCTAAGGACCCTGGTTCAATTCTCTAGGTCCCTTGTAAGCCAGATGCATATGGTGGCTCATGCGTCTGGAGTTCATTTGCAGTGGCTGGAAGCCCTGGCCCACCCATTCTCACTCTCTCTCTCTCTCCCACTCTCTGTCTTAAATAAATAAATAAATAAATAAATAAATAAATAAATAAATAAATAAATCTTACACACACACACACACACACACACACACACAGGCCAAGTGTGGTGACACATGCCTTTAATCCCAGCACTGAGGAATCAGAGGTAGGCAGATCACCATGAGTTCAAGGCCAGCCTGAGACTGCAGAGTGAATTCCAGGTCAACCTAGGCTAGAGTGAGATCCTCCCACATTGGAAATAAATAAACAAATAAATAATACAAAGCCTGCAAAACAGAGACAATGCTCCCCAAAGAATCTCTATCCTAGAAACCATGTCCCTCCTAATACAGAGTAGTAAATACAGGATACAAATTTCTTTCTTTCTGTCTGTCTTTTTTTTTTTTTTTTTTTTTGAGGTAGGGTCTCACTCTAGCCCAGGCTGACCTGGAATTCACTCTGTATTCTCAGGGTGGCCTTGAACTCATGGCAATCCTCTGACCTCTGCCTCCCGAGTACTGAAATTAAAAGAGTGCACCACCACGCCCAGCCCAGGACACAAATTTCTTACTCTGTTAGGTGTGTTTGTCTATCACTCCAAACACTATTAGCAAGTGAAGGTTTTGGATGATCCTTAATCCACAACAGACTTTCCCAACTGTTTTAGCTATCTTTAGAACCTTGTTAGCATGTTGCAAAATAGGAATGATTTAATAGTGATTAAAGATATTTAAACACATTAATCTGGTATTTAAGCACATCACTCTGGTTGTTTATGACTAAACTTTGAATTCCAATGTGAAAATATCAGAAAGAGATTTTTCTTTCCTTCACTATTCTTTGATATTTGCCAAAGGAAAAGCCCATCCACTGTAGTTAACAGGCTAGCTTGATGGAATTTACAACTAAATACAAAAATCAGGATTTCTAATACTTGCTTGTTCTACTGAGTGGCCAAGAGGGCACAAAGCTGATCTTTACAGCAAATTAAAGGGTTTTGCTGATTAAAGAAAAAATCTGGATTTCTTTTTCTTTTTTTCTTTTTGGTTTTTCGAGGTAGAGTCTCACTCTAGCTCAGGCTGACCTGCAATTCACTATGTAGTCTCAGGGTAGTCTTGAACTCACAGCAATTCTCCTACCACTGCCTCCCAAGTGCTGGGATTAAAAGCGTGTGCCACCACACCCAGCAAAATCTGTTTTTCTAAAAGAAAAAAACAGATGTTTGCTTACACCACTAAGCTTGAGTCTAAGATAATTTTTTTTTTTTTTTGAAGCATGTCAGAGGAGAAAGAGAGACAGATAGAGAATGGGAGTGCCAGCAGCCTCTCAGCCACTGTGAACGAACTCCAGATGCATGTTCCCCCTTGTGGGCAAGTGCTGCATTGTGCCCTTGCGTCACTTTATGTCTGGCTAAATGTGGGACCTGGAGAATCGAATGGGCATTTTAGGCTTAGCAGGCAGTAGCCTTAACTGGTAAGCCATCTCTCCGGCCCTAAATACATTTTCTTTTTGAGTCAGGGTCTCACCCTGTAGCCTAAGCTAGCCTTAAACTCACAGAGATCTTCCTTCCTCAGCCTCCCAAGTTCTGGAATTATAACCATGAGCCACCATAACCGTAACATGTTATGTTTAATATGTTAATATTAGAGACAATTATTTCTATACAAATTGTATTTCTAAAGTACTCTCCAGTGGACACTCTAATTCATTTCAAATGAGCATCATGTAGAAAGGAAGGCATAAGCAATGAAGGAAGACATCCAACACATGCTCATTCTTCAATTTACATAGTGGCATATAGTGACCACACTTTCAGAAGACCAAACTGGAACACATAGTCTAACAAAGTTTTATTTGGTATGTAGGATACTTCCAGGTGTGAGAAAGTCAAAACACATATGGAGGGCTGGAGAGACAGCTTAGTTGTTAAGGCACTTGACTGCAAAGCCAAGGACCCAGGTTTGATTCCCCAGGACCCATGTAGAATGTGGTGCATGCATCTGGAGTTCATTTGCAGTGGCTAAAGGCCCTGGTACACCTATTCTGTTTGCCCCTCTCTCTATCTCTCTCTCAAATAAATAAAATATTTTAAAAACATATGGACACACACACACACACACACACACTAAAAGTATAATACCCAAGTATGTTTCAATGTCATATAATCTTGTGAGTCTTAAAATACGCACACACTATATAATCTAAGATCATAAAGTTCATTATACAGAACTGCCTGTATAGTAAACCACATTTATAAAACCACAGATGTACATGTAAGGGATTACCACTAAAATAGTAATAGTGATCACCTAAGAGTGACACTTCCAGTGAGTTATTTGTATCATTCTGAAGAGTATCTATGACAGTGTGTGTATATATATGTGTGTGTGTTATGAGGCAAGTACACTGTTTCTGAATTCAGGCCAAAATACCAAAGTTTTTTAAAAAAACTTGGGGTGGGTTTGGTTGGGGGACATGGTATGATGCACCAGGGTTTCTTGCCACTGCAAATGAACTCCAGATGCATCACTTTGAGTCTGGCTTTATGTGGGTGGCTGAGGAATCAAACCTAGGTCAGTAGGCTTTATAAGCAAGTGCCTTTAACCACTGAGTTATCTCCCCAGGCCCTTTTTCAAAAAAATTCATTGTGACTGGGTGTGGCAGTACATGCCTATAATCCCAGCACTAAACAGGTGAAAGCAAGAAGATCTGGAATTCAAGGCCAGCATTAGCCACACAACAAATTCAAGCTCAGCGTGGGCTACACAAGATCCTACCTCAAGAAAACAAAAGTGGTAAGAGGGGCAGAAAGAGTGTTAGAGCTACAAGCTGGGTCATTATGCACAGAGACTTTGCCTCTTTCCTATAACTGTTGGCTACCCCCATAATGCACGACCCACATTCTCCAATGAGGAGGATCCCTTTGGAGGGGGGAGGTCAGGGAGGAGACTACCGGAAGCACCAACATGAATATAAATTTTTTTTTAAAAAATAAAAATAAAAATACATTTGAAAATAAAACAAAAAGAAACCACATGGGCTGGAGAGATAGCTTAGTGGTTAAGGTGCTTACTTGCAAAGCCAAAGTACCCAGGTTCGATTCCCTAAGACCCATGTAAACCAGATGTGCCAGGTGACACATGCATCCGGAGTTCATTTGCAGCAGCTGAAGGCCCTGTCATGCCCATTCTCTCCCTCTCTCTCTCTCTCTCTCTGCCTCTTTCTCAAATAAATATATAAAAATAAGAAAATTATATAAAAAACCCAAAAATGTTACCATCTTCTAACATTTTTATTTTTATTTGTTTTGCTATGGGATCTCACCATATTGCTCAAGCTGTTCTAGAATTCCCAGTGTCAAGCAATCCTCTTGAGTAATTCTGTCTGCAGCCTCTCATGTAGCTAGGCCCACATGTGCTACTACATCTAAGCCATTTTCACCAAGTTTTTGCTTTTGGAAACAAGGATTTGCTATGTAGCCTTGGCTTGCCTGAAACTCAACTATGCAGCTCAGGATGGTTTCCTGTCTCAGCCTTCCGAGTGTTGGGATTATAGGCATGTACCTAATGCCCAGCTATATCTATTTTGGGATTTTTTTGTGTGTATGTGTATGTGTATGTGAGTGCATGCATGTGTGTGTGTGTGTGTGTGTGTGTGTGTGTGTGTGTGTGAGCATGCACACATGTGTGCCAGAGGTTGATGTCAGGTCTGTTCCTCAGTTGCTCTCCACATTTTTTTTTTTGGAGACAATGTTTCATACCAAACCCATAGTTCAAGTTCATTAATGATTACACTAGCTAGCCAGTAAGCCCTATGGATCCTCTATCTCCATCCTCCCAATGCTTTATAGGTGCATGTCCATGTCCAGCATTTATATGGATGCTGGGGATCAGATCTTATGTTTGTGTGGCAAGTACTTTACTGGCTGAGCCATCTCCCCAGCCCCCACATCTTCACCTCTTTTTGTCTTTTATTTTTTACTGTCTTCTACTCTAATCTTCCATTTTCCTCATTTCAACTTTTTTCCTTTTTAAATTTATTTATTTATTTGCAAGCAGAAAAAGAGAGACAAGCAAGACAGACAGACAGAATGGGTGCAACAGGGCCTCTGGCTGCTGTAAACAAATTCCAGATGCATGCACCACTTTGTGCATCTGGCTTTACATGGGTACTGGAGAACTGAACCAGGGTTATTAGTCTTTGCAGGTAAGCACCTTAACTGCTGAGCCATCTCTCCAGCCCTAACAGTCTTCTTTTTGAGGCAAGGTCTCACTCTTGCCCAGGCTTACTTGAAACTCACACTGGAGCCCAGGCTAGCCTTGAACTCATGTAGGTCCTGCCTCAGCCTCCCAAGTGAGCCACTACACCTGGTTATTTTTCTCCCGTTCAAAAATTGCTCTTCTTGGGTTGGAGTGATGGCTTAGCAGTTAAGGCACTTGCCTGCAAAGCCAAAGAACCCCAGTTCAATTCCCCAGGACCCATATAAACCAGAAGCTCAAAAGGGCGTATGCATCTGGAGTTCATTTGCAATGGCTGGAGGCTCTACTGTGCCCATTCTCCTCTCTCTCTCTCTCTCTCTCTCTCTCTCTCAAATAAATAAATAAAATATTTTTTAAATTGCTCTTTTTTATTTTTTTAAGATTTATTTTTATTTATTTATTTGAGACAGAGCGAGGGAGAGAGAGAGAGAGAGAGAGGGAGAATGGGCATGCCAGGGCCTCTAGCCACTGCAAATGAACTCCAGACACATGTGCTACCATGGGCATCTGGCTTACATGAGTCTTGGAGAATCAAACCTGGGTCCTTAGGCAAGTGCCTTAACCGCAAACCATCTCTCCAGCTCTCTTTTTCTATTTTTTTTAAGGTAGAAGCAGAGGTCATTGATTTGAGATGTAGCTTCTTTTTAAATTTCTTGTTATAAATTTCTTTTTTAAAAAATAAGGCAAGGACTATTGATTCCCCAGGAAAGTGAGCTTGCAAAAAAATGAAGTCCTATGGCAATATGAAGTTAATAGTACATATTGCCCCTGGGATGTTATACAAGAGAAATGAGATAATGGGTCTGAAATGCCTCAAGCTCCTTAGAAGAAAGATAATATGCAAATTTGGAGTACTGTTATGAATAATCACAATAATTAAAAATGCAGCTTTCTTTGATCTGCTCAAAATAAAGTAGTTCCTTTTCAGTAGAAAAAAAAAAAGAAGAGAAAGGAAATAAGGCTAGGGCTGCATAGATGGCTTAGTGGGTAAAGTGCTTGTCACACAAGTGTAAAGATGTGAATCTCCAGCACTGATATAAAATGCCAAAAGTGATGGATGGCACTGCAGAAGAGGAGACAGGGAACTTCAGGGGCTCCCTGGTGAGCTCCAGATTCAGTGAAAGACCCTGTTTCAAACAATAAGGTGGGGAGTGACTGAAGAAGACACATACACATCACATCACATCACACCACACCACAGACATACACATAAGAAAAGAAATAAGGGTAGGAAAAATACAAAGAAGAAAAAGAGAAAAGAAGGAAAGAAAGAAAGAAAAAAGAAAGAGCAGGCAAGTTGGAACCTTGAGACAGGTTCTTATGTTAACCCAAGCTGGCCTTGGACTCTATGTAGCTGAGGATGATCTTGAACTTCCAATCCTCCTATTGGCTCTAACTCCCAAGTGCTGGAATTACAGGCATTCTCTACCATACCCAGTTAATACAGTGCCAGGAAAAGAATCTAGGGCCTTATAAAAGTTAGGCAAGGGCTGGATGGATGGCTTAGTGGTTAAAGTACTTGCCTGCAAAGCCAAAGGACCCAGGTTCAATTCACCAGGACCCATGTAAACCAGATGCACAAGGTGGCACATGCATCTGAGTTCATTTGCAGCAGCTGGAGGCCCAGGCATGCCCATTCTCTATCATTCTATCTGCCTCTTTCTCTCTCTCTCTCTCAAATAAATAAATAAATTTTTTTGAAGTTAGGCAATAAATAAATAAATAAATAAATAAAAAGTTTGGCAAGCATTTTACCAACTGAGCTACATCCCAGGCATTAACATATTTTCTAAAGCTGGGCGTGGTGGTGCATGCTTTTAATCCCAGCATTTGGGAGGCACAGGTAGGAGGATCACTGTGAGTTCAAGGCCAGCCTGAGACTACATATTGAATTCCAGGTCGGCTTGAGGTAGAGTGAGACCCTACCTCAAAAAAACTATATATATTAATGTTTCTTGGTTTCTTCTTCTTCTTTGACCTGTTAACTATTCAGAAGTATTCTATTTAATATTTAAATATCAGAAGCTAATGATATCACTCAGAGGTAGAATACTTTCCTAACATGTACAAGACCTTTGATTTGATCTCAAGCAACACACACACACACACATACACACACACACAAAATAAATAAATAAATCGAACCAGGCATGGTGGCGCACACCTTTAATCCCAGCACTCGGGAGGCAGAGGTAGGAGGATCGCTGTGAGTTCGAGGCCACCCTGAGACTACATAGTTAATTCCAGGTCAGCCTGGGCCAGAGTGAGACCCTACCTCAAAAAACCAAAAATAAATAAATAAATAAATAAATAAATAAATAAATAGAAATAATTGTAGATGTATCTTCTTGTTATTCATATCAAATACAAATGTCATATGTTCAGGGAATATACTTTATATATGCTAAATCCTTTTAAACTTATTAAGGCTTCTGTTATGGCCCAGAATATAGTCATAGTAAATATTCCATATATACTTGAAAAAAGTATCTCCTGAAGTTGGAAGCAGTGTTTGATAAATGTCAGTTCATTCTTTCAGGCTAGTTGGGAGTGTTTGTGCTTGTCTTCTATATTACTAATTTTCTTGTTTTTTAAATTTTTTTGTTTATTTTATTTATTTATTTGAGAGTGACAGGCAGAGACAGAAAGGCAAAAACAGAGAAGACACCAGGACTTCCAGCCACTGCAAACAAACTCCAGATGCATATGCTACCTTGTGCATCTGGCTTACGTGGATACTGGGGAACTGAACCTCAAACAAGGGTCCTTAGGCTTCACAGGCAAGCACTTAACTGCTAAGCTATCTCTCCAGCCCCAATTTTCTTATTTTTATTTTATTTATTTGCAAGAGAGAGAGAGAGAGAGAATGAACATACCAGAGCCTCTAGCCTCTAGCCACTGTAAATGAACTCCAGACACAGTGCACTACTTTATGCATCTGGCTTTATGTGGGTACTGGGGAATCGAACCTGGATCATGAGGTTTTCAGGCATGGCAAGCAAGCAAGCAAGCACCTTTTAAACCACTGAGCCTTCTCTCCAGCCTATCATTACTGATTTCTATCTTTTTCTTCTATCAAATAGTATGTATATTTATGGATTTGTCTTGTGTCTCCTGGCAGAGATATTTTTAAAACTTCATGTAGTTTGAAGCTCTATTAGTTTTTATTTTAAAAAACATACATATTTTTGACCTTGCTGTGCCTAGCAATACCTCCGCAAGACCCTCATAATAGAAGTAAAAGATGATGACATCAAATTAAAAAAGAGACTAATGGAGAGAGGGCGGGGATATGATGGAGAGTGGAGTTCTAAAGGGGAATGGGGGGAGGGGAGGGAAATACTATGCACTTTTTGTGTGTAAGTATATTTTGTTGTCAATAAAAAAAAGAAGAAAAAAATAAATAAATAATAAAAAAAATTAACATACATATTTGCCAAAAATGTAAAAAAAAAAAAATGTGCTAAATGTTCATTACTTAGGACCAGGACTCAAGATCTAGTTTTTAAAAAAGAATATTTACAAAGGATGGATAGGGTTAAGGAAAACTGTTGTCCTCAGGACTAGTAGCAGTAGCAATGGTTAACATCTGTTACTACCTATAGACCTAAAGTGACAAGTGCCCGGAATAATGTCTTGAATCTAGACAAATCAGGACCAAAGACTATGACTGTGACAATCCACAGAAAGGGAAGACACAAGTGAGCACATGTTCTAGCCTCATTCTCCTGCCTTTTGATCTTCTGCCCATACAACCACTACCTTTATCCCAAATGGAAGACGACAGGCAAGAGACTTGTGGATTGAAGTCCAGATAGGTCAGCTCTCCAGAGTAGAGAAGAACACAGCACAGTCTTCAGGGATAAACATATAATAAACAGCATGGGTGGTGCTAGTGGAAAATTCACTCAATTGAGTTGTTTAGAAATAAATTAGTATAAAAAAAGAAATAAATTAGTGAGAAGTTCATAGGAAATTAACTAAGTGGGAGAGAGAGAGAAAAAAAAAGTTGGCAGTCCTGGGGCAAAAGGTTGTGCAACATGACTCAAGTATCCATAGTGTTTATAGAGTTACAAGATGTAAACAATGAATGTTAATATAGTCAAAATCATAGTGTCAGCATATGGTAAGTCTGGGAGGTAAGTAAAAAGACATAGGCATGGTGATGAATGTTAAGGACATTAGATTTATATCTTACATGATAGGGAGGCAATAAATAAAGCCTGAAACTAAAAAAAAAAAATCAAGAAGCAGCAACATAAATAAGTCATTTAGGGCTGGGGAAATGGCTTAATGGTTAAAACATTTGCCTGCAAAGCCTAAGGACCCGGGTTCAATTCCCCAGGACCCATGTAAGCCAGATGTACAAGAGGGCACATGTGTCTGGAGTTTGTTTGCAGTGGCTAGATGCCCTGGTGTGCCCATTCGCTCTTTCTCTCTGCCTCTTCCTCTCTCTCAAATAAATAAAATATCTTTAAGAAGAAAAATAACTCATTTAGAGATTTAGAAATCAATGTCAAATGAAAAGGTCAAACATGCTTTCCCTCTAGGGAGAAGGCGATTGCATTGAATGTTGGGGAATGCCATTTTTTTCTAACAAGTCTTTTTTTTTTTTTTTTTTTGAAGTAGGGTCTCATTCTATCTTAGGCTGAACTGGGATTTACTATGTAGTCGCAGGATGACCTCAAACTTTCAGTGATCCTCCTACCTCTGCCTCCCAAGTGCCTAGGATTAAAGGCGTATGCCACCATGCCTGGCTCTTTTTTTTTTAATTTTTTGAAATTTTATTTATGTATTTATTCATATATAATTATATGTATGATTCTAAAGATACGGTTTTCTAGACTGGGGAGATGGCATGGCAGTTAATGGTGATAGCTTGCAAAGCCTACACAGGGACACATGTGAGTCTGGCTTCCCCCTCACTCAGCCTGGTTGGGTGGGAAAGGAGAACATAAAACTATTTCTTGGTCTGGGAGAACTTTTCTTGACTCTGCTTCTCACTTTGATTACATGCATGATTTTCCTCAGGTCTCCTAATCTACCACATGCGTATTTCCTTTACCCCCAGATCTACTGCATGGGTGCTTTCACTAACTCACTATGTGGGTGCTTTCACTAACTCTAGGTCTGCTACTTGCATAACTTCTTTAAATTCAGGGCAACCATGAATGTAACTCTCTTCATTACTCATTTCTCCTCTGAATCTCTTGGTCTCTGTTTTGATATCTACCCTCTCATTTTTTTCACTGAGCCTCATCATCTGTCCTCTTAATTTCCCTACATGGAAAAGAACATGGCAGATGCCATGCAGGTTTCTCCTAACTCTCCTACACAAGCTCCTAGATTCTACTTTGCATATGTTTGCTGCTCTACTCCACTTTCCCCCCCTCCAAACCTCAATTTCTCTTAAATGAACTTTATAAACTAGAGTATTTCCTACTTCCCACATGTTTATGACTCTGTTCTAGCTTTCCGTCCTAGATCCCAATCTCCCTTAAATAAACCTCACAATTTGTGATTTCTTCCTAAGTAAACTTAAAAAGAATATACTTTGGAGCTGAAGAGATGCTCAGGAGTTAAAAGCACTTTCTTGCAAAGCCTGCTGGCCCAGGTCCAGTTCTCCAGTATCCATGCAAAGCCAGATACACAATGTGGGGCTGTGTCTGAAGTTCATTAGCAGTGTCAAGAGGCCCTGGTGTGCCCATACTCCCTCTTTCCTCTCATAAATAAATCAAAAATTTTTAAAGAATATACTTAAAAAAATATCTTATGCCGGGCATGGTGGCACATGTCTTTAATCCCAGCACTTGGGAGGCAGAGGTAGGAGAATCGCCATGAGTTCGAGGCCACCCTGAGGATACAGACTGAATTCCAGGTCAGCCTGGGCTAGAGTGAGACCCTACCTCGAAAAATAAACAAACAAACAAAAAAAAAAAAAAAAAAAAAAATATATATATATATATATATATAGTGTATTCATTTGAGGGAGAAAGAGAGAAAGAGGCAAATAGACAGAGAGAGAATGGACACACCAAGGCCTTTAACCACTGCAGACAAACTCCAGACGCATGTGCCACCTTGTGCATCTGGCTTTACATGGGTACTGGGAATCAAACCTGGGTCCTTTGGCTTTGCAAGCAAGCACCTTAACTACTAAGCCATCTCTCCAGCCCCAAGAATGTACTTTTTAAAGGGCCAGCTCTTTAGCAACAGCAGCCTGGTATGGTAGTACATGCCTGTTATCTCAGCACTTAGAATACTGAGGCAGGAAAGTAACAAGTTCCAGCCACATAGTAAGACCCTGTTCTAAAAAGAAGAAGATGGGGATGGTGCTGTGAAGATGGTAAAGTATTGTCATGCAAGTATGGAGACTTGAGTCCAGCTCCTAGCATTCATGTCAAAGCTGGGTGTGGCAGCCTATAGTGGATGACTATTATCTATCCCAGGACTGAGGAGGCAAAGACAGGAGGACCCCTGCAGCTTGCTGACCAGCTAGTCTAACCAGATCAGTAAGCACCAGATTCAGGAAGAGACCCAGTCTCAAAAAATATAGTAGACTGGAGCCAGGTGTGGTGGCGCACGCCTTTAATCCCAGCACTCGGGAGACAGAGGTAGGAAGATTGCCGTGGGTTCGAGGCCACCCTGAGACTCCAGAGTAAATTCCAGGTCAGCCTGGCTAGAGCAAGACCCTACCTCGAAAAACCAAAAAATAAAAAAAATTGAAAAGGTGGGAGCTGGAAAGATGGCTCAGCAAGTAAGAGTGCTTGCCACATAAGCATGAGGGCCTACTGTAGCCTGAGTTCAATTCCCCAGCAGCAATATAAAATGGCAAGGTGTAGCCACACATACCTGTTACCTAGTCCTGTGGCGAGTAGAGATAGGAGGCACTGAGGTTCACAAAAACAGCACCTTTGGGTTTAGAGAAAACTCCATCTCAACAAAATCCATGATGGCACATGCCTTTAGTCCCAGCATTCAGGAGACCAAGGTAGGAGGATCTCAGTAGTTTGAGGACAGCCTGGGGCTACAGAGTAAGCTCCAGGTCAGCCTGAGATAGAGTGAGATCCTATCTTACAAAGAAAAGAAGGAAGGGAGGGAGGGAGGGAGGAAAAGGGAAGGAAAGGAAAGGAAATACATAGATAAAACAATAGAAAATGACACCTGAGGTTCTTCTCTGGCTTCTCCATGAGCACATAACATTCACAGGACATCTGCACAGACATGTGCATATACCACACACACACACACACACACACACACACACATACACACACACAAATAATGTGGGGAGCAATTGAAGAAGGCATTCAACATTATGTATGCACATACATATGAACACATATACATATGAACAAGCATACACACATATGCAAAAAATAAAAGCAATGACAACGGAAGGAAGAGTATATGATATCTTCTGGCTATCTTGTCAATAGTAGCTTCCTCCTGGACATGGTGGCTCACACTTACAATCCTAGCACTCAGGAGACTGAGGCAGATGATCACCATGGGTTTGAGGACAGCTACAGTGAGATCCTGCCTTAAAAGAAAAAAAAAGTAGGGCTGGAGAGATGGCTTAGTGGTTAAGGAAGTTGCCTGCAAAGCCAAAGGACCCCAGAGCCCAGGACAGATGCACAAGGTGGCACATGCATCTGGAGTTTGCCTGCAATGGCTGGAAGCCCTGACACGCCATTCTCTCTCTTTATCTGCCTCTTTATCTCTCACTTGCAAATAAATACATGCCTGTTATCTCAGCACTTAGAATACTGAGGCAGGAAAGTAACAAGTTCCAGCCACATAGTAAGACCCTGTTCTAAAAAGAAGAAGATGGGGATGGTGCTGTGAAGATGGTAAAGTATTGTCATGCAAGTATGGAGACTTGAGTCCAGCTCCTAGCATTCATGTCAAAGCTGGGTGTGGCAGCCTATAGTGGATGACTATTATCTATCCCAGGACTGAGGAGGCAAAGACAGGAGGACCCCTGCAGCTTGCTGACCAGCTAGTCTAACCAGATCAGTAAGCACCAGATTCAGGAAGAGACCCAGTCTCAAAAAATATAGTAGACTGGAGCCAGGTGTGGTGGCGCACGCCTTTAATCCCAGCACTCGGGAGACAGAGGTAGGAAGATTGCCGTGGGTTCGAGGCCACCCTGAGACTCCAGAGTAAATTCCAGGTCAGCCTGGCTAGAGCAAGACCCTACCTCGAAAAACCAAAAAATAAAAAAAATTGAAAAGGTGGGAGCTGGAAAGATGGCTCAGCAAGTAAGAGTGCTTGCCACATAAGCATGAGGGCCTACTGTAGCCTGAGTTCAATTCCCCAGCAGCAATATAAAATGGCAAGGTGTAGCCACACATACCTGTTACCTAGTCCTGTGGCGAGTAGAGATAGGAGGCACTGAGGTTCACAAAAACAGCACCTTTGGGTTTAGAGAAAAACTCCATCTCAACAAAATCCATGATGGCACATGCCTTTAGTCCCAGCATTCAGGAGACCAAGGTAGGAGGATCTCAGTAGTTTGAGGACAGCCTGGGGCTACAGAGTAAGCTCCAGGTCAGCCTGAGATAGAGTGAGATCCTATCTTACAAAGAAAAGAAGGAAGGAAGGGAGGGAGGGAGGAAAAGGGAAGGAAAGGAAAGGAAATACATAGATAAAACAATAGAAAATGACACCTGAGGTTCTTCTCTGGCTTCTCCATGAGCACATAACATTCACAGGACATCTGCACAGACATGTGCATATACCACACACACACACACACACACACACACACACACATACACACACACAAATAATGTGGAGAGCAATTGAAGAAGGCATTCAACATTATGTATGCACATACATATGAACACATATACATATGAACAAGCATACACACATATGCAAAAAATAAAAGCAATGACAACGGAAGGAAGAGTATATGATATCTTCTGGCTATCTTGTCAATAGTAGCTTCCTCCTGGACATGGTGGCTCACACTTACAATCCTAGCACTCAGGAGACTGAGGCAGATGATCACCATGGGTTTGAGGACAGCTACAGTGAGATCCTGCCTTAAAAGAAAAAAAAAAAGTTGGGCTGGAGAGATGGCTTAGTGGTTAAGGAAGTTGCCTGCAAAGCCAAAGGACCCCAGAGCCCAGGACAGATGCACAAGGTGGCACATGCATCTGGAGTTTGCCTGCAATGGCTGGAAGCCCTGACACGCCCATTCTCTCTCTTTATCTGCCTCTTTATCTCTCACTTGCAAATAAATAAATAAAAGAAAAAAAGTCACTCAATATTCCAAAACCCTCTTTCTTATTTTTTCTTATTTATTTATTTGCAAGGAGAAAGAGAGAAAAACAGAAAATGGATGTGCCAGGACCTCCAGCCATTACAAATAAACTTCAGATGCATGTGCTCCTTTGTGTATCTGGCTTTATGTGGTTACTGGGGAATCAAACCCACGTGGTCAGGGTTTGCAAGCAAGAGCCTTAACTGCTGAGCCATTTCTCCACCCTCTTTCTTTTTTTTTTTTTTTTTCTTTGGGGGGGAGAGACAGAAAGAGAGAGACAGAGAGAGAGGGAGAGGAAGACAGATAGAGATGGGCGCGCCAGCAGTCTCTCAGCTGCTGCAAACGAAATCCAGATGTGTGTGCCCCCTTGTGTTCAAGTGTGGCATTACACACTTGTGTCACTGCATCTGGCTAAATGTGGGACCTGGAGATTGGAACTGGCGTTCTTAGGCTTAACCGCTAAGCCATCTCTCCAGCCCCATCCCTCTTTCTTAATTTAATTTAATTTTTTTAGACAAGACCAACAGACTGGCCTTTTTTTTTTTTTTTTTTTTTTTTTTTTTTTAATGCAAGAGCACAAGAGTGGGAGAGAAAGAAAGAATTGGTAAGCTAGGGCCTCCAGCCACTTAGTGTGCATGTGCAACCTTGTGCACTTGTGTTATCTTGCCTCTGGCTTACATGGAACCTGGAGAGTCAAACATGGGTCCTTAGGCTTCACAGGCAAGCACCTTAACTGCTAAGCTATCTCTCCTGCCCTCTTTCTTAATTTTTAAATTTTATCTATGTATTTATTTGTAAGTGGGGGGGGGATGAGTATACCAGGGCCTCTTGCCACTACAAACAAACTCCAGATACACGTCCCACTTTGTGCACCTGGCTTTAAGTGGATACTGAGTAATTGAACCCAGGTTGTCAAGCTTTATAAGCAAGAGCCTTTAACCCTCTAGTCTTTAACTCTCTAGCCCTCTCTTAATTTCTTTTTTTAAAAAATATTTTATAGCCAGGCGTGGTGGCGCACACCTTAATCCCAGCACTTGGGAGGCAGAGGTAGGAGGATCGCCGAGAGTTCGAGGCCACCCTGAGACTACATAGTTAATTCCAGGTCAGCCTGGACCAGAGTGAGATCCTACCTTGCAAAACAAAACAAAACAAAATTTATTTATTTGTTTGTTTGTTTGAGAGAAAGAGGGAGCGAGAGAGAGAGAGAATGAGTGCACCAGGGCAACCAGCCACTGTAAATGAACTCCAGATGCAGGGACCACCTTGTGCATCTGGCTTACATGGGTCCTGGAGAATTGAACCTGGGTCCTTAGGCTTCACAGGCAAGCCCCTTAACCTCTAAGCCATCTCTCCAGCCCAATTTCTTTTTTTTTATGCGAGAAAGTGAGAATGAGAGACACAGAGAGAGAGAATTGGCATGCCAGGGCCTCAGCCACTGCAATTGAACTCCAGACATGTGTACTGCCTTGTGTGCATGTGCACAACCTTGTGCACTTGTGTCATGTGCATCTGGCTTACATGGGACCTGGAGAGTTGAACATGAGTCCTTAGGCTTCGCAGGCAAGCACCTTAACCATTAAGCAATCTCTCCAACCCTTTTTAAAACAATAATAGAACTTTTTACTATTTGAAATTGCCTTATTAATTTATTTATTTATCGTCCTCTGAGATATAGTAGGCCTTCAATAAATATTTGTTAAATGTTGGTTAATCCACATACTACCCATATCATACTATATACATATCAGCTTCTATTACTAAAAAACTAATCTATTTTGTGATAAGAAAAATCTAGACAGGTATTACAGAAAAGGAGAAACAAGATAACTGGACACTGAAGTAATTTTTTTCTTTTTGAGATAGGTCACAGTAAATAGCTCAGGCTAGCCTGACTCACCTGGTCTCAAATCTATGATCCTTCTTAGTTCCTGATTACTGGAATTACAGAGTGCACCACTGTGTCCAGGTAAAGTTACCTTCTTTTTTTTTTTTGAGACAAGGTCTCACACAGGCCAGGCTGGCTTCAAACTCATTATATAGTCAAGGATAACTGAACTCTTGATCTTCTACCTCCTGAGTACAAGGGTTATAGGTGTGTGTGCCACCATGTCTATGTGGTGCTTCGTGCATGCTAAGCAAGCACTTTATCAACCAGGCTACATCCCCAATATTTTTTTTTTCAGACAGGGTCTCACACTGTAGCATCTGTAGACCGGGCTGACAAGGTAACTCCCTTTGGAACTCATGCTACCTGGGCATGGTGACTCATGCTTGTCATCTAAGTACTCAGGAGGCTGAATCAGGAGAACTGCTTCAAGTTCAAGGCCAATATGGGCTAAAAATGAGTTCCACCCGACCAAGAGCAGCTTGTGGGAAAAAAAAAGATTTATTTTGGCTTACAGACTCAAGGGGAAGCTCCATGATGGCAGGGGAAAACGATGGCATGAGCAGAGGGTGGACGTCACCCCCTAGCCAACATAAGGTGGACAATAGCAACAGGAGAGTGTGCCAAACACTGGCAAGGTGAAACTGGCTATAATACTCACAAGCACATCACCAACAATACACGGCCTCCAAGAGGTATTAATTCCCAAATCTCCATCAGCTTGGGAACCTAGCATTCAGAACACCTAAGTTTATGGGGGACACCTGAGTTTCTGAGGATGACACCAGAGGCTGATCATTGGCTTCTACACACATGTGCACAAATGTGCATGGATACATGCACAACGCACATTAAAAAATCATTTTAGGGCCAGGCATGGTGGTGCATACCTTTAATCCCAGCACTCGGGAGGCAGAGATGGGAGGCAGTGGTAGGAAGATCACCATGAGTTCGAGGCAACCCTGAGATTACCAGGTCAGCCTGGGCTATAGTGAGACCCTACCTTGAAACACACACACACAACATCATTTTAGGGCTGGGTGTGGTGGCACATGCCTTTAATCCCAGCACTCTGAAGGCAGAGGTAGGAGGATCGCCGTGAGTTCCAAGCCACCCTGACACTACAGAGTGAATTCCAGGTCAGCCTCGGCTAGAGTAAGACCCTACCTCAAAAAACAAAAACAAAACAAAACAAAACAAAACAAAACAAAACAAAACAAAAGAATGAGCTGGGTGTGGTGATGCACGCTTTTAATCCCAGCACTTAGTTAGGATCATTTTAGTTAGGATCATGAGTTTGAGGCCACCTTGAGACTACAGTGAATTCTAGGTCAGCCTGGGCTAAAGTGAGATTCTACTTGAAAAAAAAAAAAAAAAAAAAGGGTGGGGGCTGGGCATGGTAGTGCACGCCTTTAATCCCAGCATTCAGGCAGCAGAAGTAGGAGGATCGCCAAGAGTTCAAGAGTACATAGTGAATTCCAGGTCAGCCTGGACTACAGTGAGACTCTACCTCAAAAAAAAAAAAAAAAAAAAAGAAGAAGAAAGAAAGAAAGAAAGGAAGGAAGGAAGGAAGGAAGGAAGGAAGGAAGGAAGGAAATAAGAAAAGAATGAGTGTTCAATCATCCCTCTTTCTTTTTCCTTCCAAAATAAAGGTCATTGCTACATAAAGTTTAGAAAATTCAGTTTCATATGGTAATTAATAAACTATTACTACTAATAATAACAGCCAAAGATCTTAAACCAAATCTGGCTATCTTAAGCAAAAAGAGGCTTTGCTAGAAGAAGGTGACAAAATCCAGAGGTAGCTGAAGAACCACTCTTGGAAAAGAGAAAAGAGTCAAGGGAGCTTTGGAGGCTCTATGTACCAGAAAACTAGGGAAAGGTCTCAGAACAGTTTGATATGAAAGCAGTTACCACAACGGACACATCTGTGCATGAAAGTCTCTTTTGCTTAAGACGGCCAAAGGTAGTTTCTGGTGTATGAGCCAAAAACCTTTATTGCTGAAGAATTTGCACAACTTGTAGTTATTTTTAAATATTTTTATTTGCAAGAGAGAGAGAGATGGAGAGTATGGACATGATAGGATCTCCTCCACTGTGCCACTGCAAAAGAACTCCAAACACATGACCACTTTATGCATCTAGCTTTACGTAGGTACTGGGGAACCAAACCCAGGCCATCAGGCTTTGCAAGCAAGCCTTCAATCACTGAGCCATCTCTCCAGACCAAAATATTTTATTTTACTTGTTTTTCAAGGTAGGGTCTCAGTCTGGCCCAGGCTGACCTGGAATTAACTATGTAGTCTCAGGGTGGCCTCGAACTCATAGTGATCTTCCTACCTCTGCCTCCAAAGTGCTGGGATTAAAGGCGTGCGCCACCACGCCCAGCTCAGACCAAAATATTTTTATTTATTTATAAAGGAGACAGAGAGACAGAAAAGAAAGAATGGGTATGCCAGGGCCTCTTGGCTGTGCAAACTCTAGACACATGTGCCTCTTTGTGCATCTGCACTACATGGGTGCCAGGGAATCAAACCCAGGATGCAAGCTTTATAAGCAAGCAGCTTTAAATACTGAGCCATTTCCCTAGCCCCTGTACTGTACTATTCTCATTATATCTATGTTTCTGACATCTTCACACAATTCCTTGAGGACCATGCCTGACACAGTGATTGGTTTATAGTACATGCTTCATCAAGAACAAGATTTTTTTTTTTTTAACAGACAGACAGAGAGAGAAAGAGGCAGAGAGAGAGAGAGAGAGAATGGGCACACCAGAGCCTCCAGCCACTGGAAATGAACTCCAGATGCATGCACCACCTTGTGCATCTGGCTTACGTGGGTCCTGGGGAATCAAGCCTCAAACCAGGGTCCTTAGGCTTCACAGGCAAGCACTTAACCACTAAGCCATATCTCCAGGCCCCAAGATTTTTTTTTAAATCCCAAATGCTGAGATTAAAGGCATGTACCACCACGGCCAGCTTATTATTATTATGTGTGTCTGGGGGGAGGGGTGTATGGACTCATATGTGCCATAGTGAATGTACGGAAGTCAGAGAACAACTCTGGGTGTTTGGTCCTCCCCTTCCACCTTGTTGGAGACAGGGACTCTCTTGTTTTGCTGCTGGGAAGGCCACATGTGGCAAATGTGCCTGGAGTTAGTTTGCAGTGACAAGAGGCCCTGGCATTTCCATTCTCATTCTCTCTCTCAATCTTTCTTCTTGCAAGTAAATAAATAAAATATTTTTAAAAGTATAATAAGGACTGGATGGATGGTTTAGCAGTTAAGGTGTTTGCCTGCAAAACCAGAGGACCCAGGTTCATTCCCCAGGACCCACGTTAGCTAGATGCACAAGGGGGTGCATGCGTTTAGAGTTTGTGGCTGGAGGCCCTGATGTGCCTATTCTCTCTCTCTCCCTTTTCTCTGTCAAATAAATAAATAAATAAATAAATAAATAAATAAATAAATAAATAAATAAAATTATGATAAAAAGCCTTTAATCCCAAGCACTTGGGAGGCAGAGGTAGGAGGATCTCCATGAGTTCGAGGCCACCCTGAGACTAAATAGTGAATTCAAACAAAGCCAAGCCTAACAGAAAAAAATGAAGAAAAACGTGTAAGAGGATACTATGAAAAGGTCTAACATTTGTATAACTGTAGCCCCCAAAGAAGTAATATTCAAGAGTAGAACAGAATAGCTAATAGAGAATTTGCCAAACCTAATAAAAGACATCAAGCCAGGCATGGTGGCACACACCTTTAGTCTCAGCACTCAGGAGGCAGAGGTAGGAGATCATCATGAGTTCGAGACCACCCTGAGACTACATAGTAAATTCCAGGTCAGCCTGGGCTAGAGAGAGATCCTACCTCAGGGAAAGAAAAAAAAAAAAAAAAAAAACAAAAACAGGCGTGGTGGCTCACACCTTTAATACGAGTACTCATGAGGCAGAGGTAGGGGGATCGCCATGAGTTCAAGGCCACCCTCAGACTACATAGTGAATTCCAGGTCAGCCTGGGCTAGGGTGAGACTCTACCTCGAAAAACAAAAAGAAAAAAAAAAAAAGACATCAAGCTATCAGATCAAGAACCTCTAAGAAGCTAGACATATTACAGCAAAACTGACAACATCAGAGCTAAAGGACAGATCATTATCAAAGAAGCAAGAATAAGATACTCTGCTGGGCATGGTGATGTATTCCTTTAATCCCAGCACTCGGGAGGCAGAGGTAGGAGGATCGCTGTGAGTAATAGCTATGAGTTCGAGGCCACCTGAGACTACATAGTGAATTCCAGGTCAGCCTGAGCTAGAGTGAGACCTCATGTCTACAGGCTTGCAAACAAGTGCCTTTAACTGCTAAGCCATGTCCCTAGGCCCTAATGGCTTTATTCTTAGTCATTCTGCTACAGGATCTTCATGTTACAAAAATATGTTTAACCTTTCTCCACTCCTCTCTCTCTCTCTCTCTTTATTTATTTATTTATTTATTTATTTATTTATTTATTTGAGAGCAACAGACACAGAGAGAAAGAGGCAGAGAGAAAGAGAGAATGGTTGCACCAGGGCCTCCGGCCACTGCAAACAAACTCCAGATGCATGTGCCCCCTTATGCATCTGGCTTATGTGGGTACTCAAGAATTGAGCCTTGAACCATGGTCCTTAGGCTTCACAGGCAAGTGCTTAACCACTAAGCCATCTCTCCAGCCCCCCCCCCTCTCTTTTTGTTCAGTCAGGTCCATGCGCTGGGCCCAAGGGGTATAGCCAGAACCTTCCTTCAGACCGCTCTGCTTTCCCTGTACACTCCATACACTCAGGCCCCATGCACAGCCCATACCTCTTCCTGCTTCCTCTAAGACCAACAGGAACACAGCTCTGTCTATTTATTTATTTATTTATTTATTTATTTATTTATTTATTTATTTATTTATTTATTTGAAAGAAAGAGAGAGAGAGAAAAAAAAAGAGGCAGACAGAGAGAGAAAGAATGGGCACGCCAGGGCTGCTAGTCACTACAAATGAACTCCAGATGCATGCACCACCTAGTGCATCTGACTTTACGTGGGTACTGGGTAATCGAATCTGGGTCCTTAGGCTTTATATACCATACAAATGCCTTAACCACTAAGCCATCTCGCCAGCCCTCAACTCTGTTCTTTTTTGCCCATCCAAATTGTACTCATTTTTTCCAATCAAAAAATTCCTTTATGATACCTATTCACCTACTCTTTTTTTTTTTTTTTTTGATTTTGCGAGGTAGGGTCTCACTCTGGTCCAGGCTGACCTGGAATTCACTATGTAGTCTCAGGGTGGCCTCAAACTCTCGGCAATCCTCCTACCTCTGCCTACCAAGTGCTGGGATTAAAGGCATGCACCACCACGCCCGGCAACCTACTCTTATTTAACTAGTAGCATTATTTCTTCTCACTTTCAATTCTCAGCATATTGGGTCACACAACTTAAAGCTACAAAATCTTCCATTGTTATCTGCTTATTTGTCAGTCAGCATTATCTCTCTATCAGATCACATCTCCTTACAAGCAAGAGACACATCTTGGATTCCTATTGACATGAGCACATCTGAAGCTCTACAATACTTACCATGAGGCAAAGGAATGAAGAAAAACATTTACTTGGAGTATTTGGAGGTGCTTTATGTTTTAGGCCAGTATAATTTAAAGCTCCAATCCCTACAATCCTTAGGAAAAAAAAAAAAAAAAAAACACTACCTTAAAATGGTTGTCTTATTTCTGAGAGTTTGAGGCCACCCTGAACTGTTATACAGCAAGCTTAAGGCCAGCCTGCACTAACCAAGGCCCTGTATAAAAAAAAATTTTTATTTTCATTTTTATCTATTTATTTGCAAGCAGAGAGAATGGGTGCACCAGGGCCTCTAGCTGCTACAAACAAAAGCCAGATGTATGCGCCACTTTATGTATCTGGCTTTACATGGATTCTGGGAAATCGAACTTGGGTTGTTAGGCTATGCAGGCAAGTGGCTTAGCCACTGTGCCACCTCTCCATCCCCAAAAATAAATTACATTTTTTCTTTTGTTTTTAGAGGTACGGTCTCACTATAGTCTAGGCTAACCTGGAACTCACTCTGTAGTCCCAGACTGGCTTTGAACTCATAGCAATCCTTCTACCTCTTCCTCCCAAGTGCTGGGATTAAAGATGTGCGCCAACTAATGTTTTTAAAGGTGGTCTTTGCATTAAATTCTCCATACTGTCTTTTTCCTTATGTCAAGTGAGTGGATACGCAGGGCATTTGGACTTAGCAGTACGGTTCTCTTGGTCAAACCCTCTTGACAGGGCATATGCATTACATAATAGATAAAGAATAACAGTGTGCAGATAAAAAATGTTATCCCCACATATGTGAACTGCAGCTTGTGTAGTGTAAAGAGATTCCCTGTGCGTGGAACTGCTTGTGTCATGTTCTCTCTTTGGGCTCTGTGGTTTCTCAATACATTCCAAGTGCTCAGAGACTAGAGTTTGGCTCAGTGAGCACAGATAAACAGCTTCCTGCTGCAGGCTGCCAGCGTGAAGAGCAATGACCTCAGCACAGCAGAGAAGGTCTGCTTTTCATTACTCTGATCACATCACTGCACTGCTAAAGTAAGAGTAGGGAACAGACAAGCTGTGTAGACTTGACAGACTCACACCTCCCATTATACCTTGACATTTTTAATCTTAGGAGGCAGAGGAAAGGGGGTGTACATAGGAAGTGAGGAAATGGCTTATAAGTGAAGAAAAACAAAGACAGAAAAGCATTGTTAGGCTATTCTCTGAATGAATTAAATGATGGGTAGATGGCCAACATGAAATGGCAGTAAATGATCAAATGTTTTAATCTACAAGAAGTACACAAAATACAAGGTAAGGAGGAAGTGTTATAGAAAATAAGAAAGAATGGAAAGTTCTAAAAACCTTCAATTTTTATGTCATTTAGAGAAAGAAGAGGAAGACTACTTTCCAAGAGATCCACAAAGTAAAAGAAACAGAAATCCTAGGAACTTGGAGCTAAAAGTAAGTGACACATTGATGAAAGTTAGTAACCAATATACTTCATATTTGTCATTTTCTTTGATTTGTGTGACTATCCTGTGAAATGAACATTATCATTACCAGCAATAATCTAGATTTGGAAGTCATAACATAGGATATTAATAAAGATATTATTACTGTTGCCTCCAAACCAGCATGCCCCTCTCTAAGCCAGGAAACCATCCCCTATCAGGCAGTGAAACACTGCCTCCAGACTAGTGTTTATTAAATTTCTAGAAAAGAGAAAAAAATAAGAAAAAAAAGATAGTTACTGTTGATGGTATTTAATGACAAACAGCTATCCCAGTACTTGAGAGGCAAAAGAAGGAAGATCACTGTAAGTTTGAGGCCATCCTGGTCTACAAAAGGCAAAAAAATAATAAATAAACCAAGGAATGAACTCAAGGTTGCTTCTGCAATCACCCAGGAAGCAATGCTTTGCCCAAACTGCTCTTATAGTATTCTCTTCTTTTGCAGTCTCACAACCCAGCATTCTTGAATCCACCTGTCACAAAATAAATATACATGTTCACGTCATTTTCTGATAAGATAGTATCCCCATTTAGCCAAAGAAAGGAATCAGTCCTGGCCCCTGACAGGAGATTGACTGGATGTGACCTCTCTTGAAGGATCCTGAGAATCAATTTGTTTTGCTGGCTGTAAAGATACACCTGCTGGGGGGCTGGGAGCTAAGAAACAGACAAAAACACAGAGAAGTTTCATTTGATTTTCATTGCACTTTTCTCAGGGAAGAAGAACCTTTGTGTGGCAAATAAAATCCTAACTGTCCATCTATCTCTGACACCCCTGTCTTAGTTCATTAAAGATCTGTTTAAGGTGCCAGATTGTGTCATTCTTTCCTGTTCTTGTGCCAGGCCAATGCTAACACCATAGATCTTCTAGAGTTCTGGCAAATTATGAAAGAAATTAAAAACAAAGGAAAGTTTAAATTGTTTGTTTGTTGATAAAGTCACACTTCTTAACTTTTGATGAACTCTTTCACAATAATAATATAGCACAACAGATTTGTTCATTCAGATTTGTGCAAATCTACTAGATAGCCAGAAAGAACTCAGGGAAATAACAGAATAGTGGTAGAGAGAGAAATGGAAAGGTTGGACCAAGTAAAGGTCCTTGAAATTATTTATATATTAAAATAAATCAAGTTATTTCTCTAGGAGGAGATATTTTAGTGTGAAGAATTATACCTACATTTTCTACTAGCTAGCAAAAGAAGCTCCCATGAGAACAGAAATATTACTCATTGGGCTGGAGATGGCTTAGTGGTTAAGGCATTTGCCTGCAAGCCTAAGGACCCAGGTTCAATTCTCCAGGACCCACATAAGCCAGATGCACAAGGGGGCACATGCATCTGGAGTTCGTTTGCAGTAGCTGGAGGCCCTAGCATGCCCTTTCTCTCTGTTCTTTCTCTCTCTCTCCCCTCTGCTTCTTTCTCACTCTGTCTCTCAAATAAATAAATTTTTTAAAAAAGAAATATTACTCATGGGTCTTGAGCTTATTTCAGCAAGGTTGGATTTCCTTCATTTCCTCTTACTTGTTTCACAAAAGCCGAGTTTCTCTTAACTTGGAGATGGGAGGGGTGGGGAGGTAGTATGATCTTTCCTGGCAGAGAGAATCTAGGCCCAATTATTATTTCTGTAACCTTTGAATCTGACTTCTAAATGAATGCAGGGACCAGTGGGCTGTGAAATCATTTCCTCAGTCACCAGGTCAAGTGCTGCTGGATGTTTTCCTGTAACTGAAACATGAAGGGAAGAAGACAATTTCTATACAAATAGGCAGTTCCTTCAATGGCCCTGGACGTTTTAGTTTCAAAGTAGATTCTGGTGACTCTTAACTCACTGCTATGATGCCCTGGAGTCCTTTTGCTATTGCACACTTCTGCTAATATAGAAAGGAACCAGAAACTTCTATAGATTTTACTAATGGTAACTTAACAGAAATTCTTGGTCCAGTAACAGGACAGTATTTCTTTAACTGAAGACAAAAATCTATTCCTGGCAATTTTCTGAGTGTGTGAGAATCCAGATGCTGACAATGAGAAATGTATAATTTTCTGTTACAATGTATTGACCCTAGCTAAGAAGTGAACTGTGGAAAAAAGGCAGGAGGGGGCTGACTGCAAGAAAAAACACTCCCCTTTTGAAGAAGCCTATAATGGAATTAGTCACCATTACTTCACCACATCATAGTTTAGCTCAATTTAACAATAAGTAGGGAAAACATACAGCAAAAATGGCCCAGAGAATTTTTAAGCCTATCCCTCATTTAAAACTATGAGCTTGAAAATCAGTAAACTCTGATGTGTTTCTTATTGCCACAATTCCCTGCTCCTCTGATGCCATGGACACAAATACTATTGTTTAAGTGCCTAGTTAGGACTGAAAGTTTTGTTCTAGATTGTTTTATAGGCCCCAGAGAACCTCCCCCGCCCCCCTTTTCAGAGATGGAGTCTTGTTATGTTGCTCAGGCTGGAATGCAGTGGCTATTCACAGGTGCAATCCCACTACTGATCAGCATGGGAGTTTTGACCTGCTTCATTTCCAACCTGGGGTGTTCATCCCTCCTTAGGCAAGCTGGCGGTCCCCCGCTCCTGGGAGGTCACTATATCGATGCCAAACTTAGTATGGACACATGCCATGCCTGGCCCATGGATTGTTTTTAACAGTTAGGCCATAAGTGATTTAGGGACATATACTATTGGGATCTTTTTTTTTTTTTTTCTAAGAGTAAGTGAATGAAGTTTGCATTTCATGCATGGCTTTATTCTAATCAAACAATAAAAAGGAACTGATGATAAAAAAGTTTTTATGAGTACTCAAAAAAGATTCAACCTCACAACTGAATTCTGAATATTATTACTATGTCTCAGATTGACATTAATGTTCCTTTTCTTTTCTTTTTTTCTTTCTTTTTTTTTTTTTTTTTTTTGAGAGAGACAGAGAGAGAGGGAGAGGGAGACAGACAGAGAATGGGTGCACCAGTAGCCTCTCAGCTGCTGCGAATGAAATCCAGGTGCGTGTGCCCCCTTGTGGTCAAGTGTGGCATTGCGCCCTTGCATCACTTTGCATCTGGCTAAACGTGGGACCTGGAGATTGGAACCAGCATTCTTAGGCTTAGGAGGCAGGCGCCTTAACCACTAAGCCATCTCTCCAGCCCCAATGTTCCTTTTCTAAAAGTGGATAAATATGGCTGGGGAGATGGCACAACAGTTAAAGGTGCTTACCTGTAAAGCCTAACAACCCAGGTTTGATTCCCTAGTACCCACATAAAGTCAGATGCACAAAGTGGTACATGCATCTGGAGTTCATTCACAGTGGCAAGAGGCCCTGGCATGCCATTCTCTCTCTCTTCTTATCATCACCAGTCTGTTCATTTACTATCTCTTTTTAAAAAAAAAAAGAACATTAAGGGTATGTGCCTTGTCTTGTTTCCTCATATAGTCCCACTGCCAAGTACACAGACACATAGTAGGTGCTCCAAAATTGTTACTGAGGGGCTGGGGATGTAGTTCAGTTGGTAGAGTACTTGCCTAGCATACACAAAACCCTGGGTTTGATCCCCAGCACTCCATCAACTGGACACAATAATCCCTGTAATCTCAGTACTGGGGAGGTGGAGGTAGGAAGATCAGGAATTCAAGGTCATCTGCAGCTATATAGGTAGGCCAGGCTACATAAGACCATCTCAAAAATAAAATAGTTACTAAGTAAATGCTGGCTTATGTCTTCATCCTTAAAATAAACCTCTATCAATGAAAGGAATCTGTAGACTTATTTTCCTTGCAATCAAAACAGCTACATCAAAACTTCAACAAGGAACTAAAATGACCATTTAAAAACAAAAACAAAAACAAGATAGTTATCATAAGAAAGCACTCTCCTGGGCCCAAGGCCAAGACCAAGACCACAGAATGTTATTCTCTTCTATATTACTATGTGGAGGTCGGGCTTCCTTATGCCATAGGGTTGTAACTATCAATTTAGCCCATGAAGAATGGTTCCCAATCTTGATAGCAATTCTCAAATTTCAGCCCATTTTTCTCTCATCATTATTTTCCAATGTCTTAAAAAGCCACGTTTCTCATTTTGACCTTACCACAAGAACCTGGTGACACTCTACTGTGGTTTCTAAGTCACAGCTACTTCAGCCTCATTTTCTTGGATGCAAGTCTTCGGAGGGCCTGACCCAGTGCTGACTTGGTCTATTCTTAGAGTAGTACCTCCAAATACTAATTCCCTTCACCTTCCCCTGGTTGAAGGACAGCATTCAAAGGTAGAGGTTTTACACAGCATAAAAGAAAATCCTCTGGGATTTGCTATCCTTCTTTCAAGAGGATCCAGAGGAATATGATCTGCAGAGCTCATGGTCCTGCAGACACAAACATGGTACTTCTCAGCTACTGTGTTTTACAGTTTAAAAAGATTTGGCAGAACACGGCTGGGGAGATGGCTCAGAGGATAAAGTGCTTGCACAAGTGTTACTACCTGAATCGGATCTCCAGAACCCACTCATAGAAATCCAGACACTGCAGTACTGGTGTCAATACTCTCAGTGTATCGAGGGTTAAAAGGGAGTTGAAGACAAAAGAATATCCTTAAATGTTATGGGTCAGTTAGCCTGGCAAATGCAGCCATGAACAGTAAGAGAACCACTTCAAACAAGATGGAAGGCAAAGACTGACTCCTGAAGTTGTTCTCTAATCTCCACATTTGCACTGTGGCACATGCATGCCTGCACTCACACACATGAACAAATACCCACACATACACACACACACAAAAGATTTGCTGGAATAGTCATGGACTTCTTTGAAAACATGAACAGCCAAGGGGTGACAGCCTACTCCAAACACCCATCATTAAACATATGAAAGAACATGAACTTGAAACTATGAGATAGAAATGTATAGAAACATTACTTTTCTATTTTTAAAAAATATTTTTGTTTATTTTTTTTCAAGCAGAGAGACTGAGAGATGAGAGACAGAAAGAGAGAGAAAAATGAGAATGGGCATGCCAGAACCTCTAGCTGCTGCAAATAAACTCCAGATGCATGTGCCATTGTGCATCTGGATTTATGTGGGTACTGGGAAATCGAACCTGGGTCATGAGGCTTTGCAGGTAAGCACCTTAACCACTAAGCCATCTCTCCAGCCCACATTACTTTTTATCAAATCATGCTTGCTACTGTTTAGAGATAGCTCTAATTGTATCTCCTAAATAAAAGACAATACTAGATATTTAAGTAGCAATGAACTTAGATCAACAGTCCTCAGACAAGACTATGTATCTATATGATAAGTTTGCAGAAAATAGTTGATAGGGACAATTCAAGAATTGTAGAAATTAGGGCTGGAGAGATGGCTTAGCAGTTAAGAATTTGCCTGCAAAGCCAAAGGACCCCAGTTCTTTCCTCAGGACCCATGTAAGCCAGATGCACAAGGGTGTGTGTCTGGAGTTTGTTTGCAATGGCTAGAGGCCCTGGTATACCCATTCTCTCTATATATCTGCTTCTCTCCCTCCCCCCCTCACAAATAAATATATTTTTTAAAAATTGTAGAAATTAAAACCAGGTGTGGCACATGCCTTTAATGCCAGCACTTGGGAGGCAGAGGTAGGAGGATCTCCATGAGTTCAAGGCCACCCTGAGAATTCCTGATCAGCCTGGGCTAGAAGGAGACCCTACCTAGAAAAAAACAAAAACAACAACAACAAAAAAAAAAAGAATTGGAGAAGAGCCAGGCGTGGTGGCACACGCCTTTAATCCCAGCACTCGGGAGGCAGAGATAGGAGGATCGCCATGAGTTCGAGGCCACCCTGAGAATACAGAGTGAACTCCAGGTCAGCCTGAACTAGAGTGAGACCCTACCTCGCAAAAAAAAAAAAAAAAAAAAAAAAAAAAAAAAAAAAGAATTGTAGAAATTACATCTATGGGCTAGAGAGATGGCTTAACAGTTAAGGTGCTTGCCTGCAAAGCCTAATGACCCAAGTTCAAATCTTCAGTACCCACATAAAGCCAGATGCACAAAGTGGCACATGCATCTGGAGTTTGTTTACAGCATCTGTAGGGCCTGGTGTGCCCATTCTCTCCTTCTCTGTCTCTCTAGTTCTCTAGAGGATGGAGGAGTGTTCAGCACTGAAACACCTCTATCACACCCTCCAAGGCTCAGGGTCCATTGTGGAATAGGTGGCAGAAAGAATGTAAAAGCCAAAGGAAGGATACAACTCCTTACAATGCAACTGTCCAGACGGAAATTGGCCTCGATATCCATAACCTCACTGTGTCTAGCAATACCTTCACAAGACCCTCATAATAGGAGAAAAGGATGATGACATCAAATTAAAAGAGAGACTAACATAGAGAGGGAGGGGATATGATGGAGAGTGGAGTTCTGAAGGGGAATGGGGGAAGGGGAGGGGAATATCATGACTTATTTTCTGTAAATATAGAAGTTGTCAATAAAAAATAAAAATTAGAAGGAAAGAAAGAAAGAAAGAAAGAAAGAAAGAAAGAAAGAAGGAAAAGAAGAAAGAAGAAAGAAAATTGGGGTTACAATCACACCAATAGTTCAAAGAACTATAGAGATGAAACATAGAATAAGTTCAATAAAAACTTCCCATGGTATATGTATGTATCTGGGGCTGGAGAAATGGCTTAGCACTTAAGGTGCTTGCTTGTAAAGCCTAAAGACCCAAGTTCAGCTCTCCAGATCCCACATAAGCCAGACACACAAGGTGACACAAGCACACAAGGTCACATATGTATAAAAGATGGCACACGTGTCTAGAGTTCGATTAAACTGGCTAGAGGCCCTTGCATGCCAATTCTCTCTTTTTGCTCTCTCTCTTTCACTTAGTCACTCAAAAAAAATTTACCAAAAAATGGTTTGCAGGCTTTGATGCTGATTCAGTTTTCACATCTCAAAATAACTTACCTCAGGCCAATCTGATGTCTTAGAATTACAAAAGTGTCAGGCATTATATAATGTTCAGTTTCCTGAGAATAAACAACAGCTCCCCTGGACCCAAAAGGTAACATAGTGCTGAGAAGGGATGGAGGAGTGCCCAGCACTGAAACATCTCTGTCACACCCTCCAAGGCTCAGGGACCATTGCAGAAGAGGGGGCAGATAGAATGGAAGAGCCAAAGGAAGGGTACGACTCCTTACAATGCAACTGTCCAGACAGAAATTGGCCTTGATATCCATGACCTTGCAATGCCTAGCAATACCTTCGCAAGACCCTCATAACAGAAGAAAAAGATGATGACATCAAATTAAAAGACAGACTAATGGAGAGAGGGAAGGGATATGATGGAGATTGGAGTTCTAAAGGGGTATGAGGGCAGGGGAGGGAAATATGCATTTTTTGTATGTAAGTATAGAAGTTGTCAATAAAAAATTTTTTTAAAATTAGGGGCTGGGTGCAGAAAAAAAAAACAGCTCCCTTAGCAACAAGATTTCTATCAATATTATGAAAAATCTTAAGTTGTTTTTCAACAGTGTTAATAATATGTTTTTTTGTTGTTGTTTTTTTTTTTTTTTTTTTTTGGTTTTGCAAGGTAGGGTCTCACTCTGGTCCAGGCTGACCTGGAATTAACTATGTAGTCTCAGGGTGGCCTTGAACTCTCGGCGATCCTCCTACCTCTGCCTCCCGAGTGCTGGGATTAAAGGCATGTGCCACCACGCCCGGCTAATAATATGTTTTTACAAACTATTTTGGGGCTGAAGAGATGGTTAAGTGGTTAAAGGCATTTGCTTACAAAGTCTGATGGCGCAGGTTAAATTCTCCAGGTCCCACATAAAGCCAGATGCACAAAATAGCATATTTGTCTGGAATTCGTTCTGGTACACCCATACGTTCTCTCTCTTTCACTCTTTAGTGCATTTTTGTGTGTCTACTTGCAATAAAAAACTATTTTGGGGCTGAAAGAGATGGCTTAGTGGTTGAGACACTTGCCTGCGAAGCCTAAAGACACAGGTTTGACTCTCTAGATCCCACGTAAGCCAGATGCACGTGGCGGCACATGCGTCTGGAGTTCATCTGCAGTGGCTAGAGGCCCTGTCATGCCCATTCTCTCTCTGTGTCTCTCTCTCCTTCTTTCTGTCTCTAATAAATAAAAAATATGTTTAAAAAAAAAAAAAAAAACCACTACTTTGAGGGCTGGGGAGATAGCTCAGTGACTCAGGCACTTCCTTGCAATGCCTGATGACCTGAGTCCTGTTCTCCAGTACCCACGTAAAGCCAGATGCACAAAGTGGCACATGCATCTTGAGTTCATTTGCAGTGGCAAGAGGCCCCTGGAATGCCCATTCTCTCTCTCTCTCTGTGTTTGCAAATAAATAAATTAATAAATATTTATTTAAAAAATACTGGGCTGGAGAGATGGCTTAGCAGTTAAGGCACTAGCCTGTGAAGCCTAAGGACTGAGGTTTGATTCTCCAGGTCCCACGTAAGCCATATGCACAAGGTGGTGCATGCATCTGGAGCTCATTTACAGTGGCTGGAGGCCCTGGTGGGTCCATATTCTCCCTCCCTCTCCCTCTTTTTTTTTTCCTCTCTCTCTCTCTCTGTCTCCAATAAATAAATATTAAAAAACAAACAAACTACTTGGTTCAACATCACTCTGAAACAGAAGCCGGTTCTCTAGAGTTCACTATTGGTTATAAAGGCCAGTGCAGTTGATATTTAGAATGTTAAGACACATGGTATAAAACTTTTTTTTTTTTTTTTTGGTTTTTCAAGGTAGGGTCTCGTTCTAGCCCAGTCTGACCTGGAATTCACTATGTAGTCTCAGGGTGGCCTCAAACTCACATCAATCCTCCTACTCTGGCTCCTAAGTGCTAGGATTAAAGGCATGCACCATCACGCCTGAAATAAAACTTATTTTTTAAAATATCCTTTATTTATTTATTTGAAAGCAGAGACAGAGAGAGAGAATATGGGTGTGCCAGGTTCTCTAGCCACTGCACATGAACTCCAGATGCATGTGGTAGTACATCTGGCTTTATATGGAATTAACCCAGGTTGTTAGGTTTTGCAGGCAAGCACTTCAACCACTGAACCATCTCTCCAGCCCCTAAAACTTCTTAAATAGAAGAATGTGGTCTCAGCAGTTAAAGGCACTTGATTGCTGCTATAGTTACCTTTCCACTGCTAGGATAAAGCACCTGACCAAAAATAGCTGGTGGGAGGAAAGCATGTATTTTGGCTTATAGTCTCAAGGGGAAGCTCCATGAGGAGAAAACATAGCAGGAGCAGAGGCTGGATATCACCTTTGCCACAGCAGGTGCATGCAGCAGCAGGAGAGTGAGCCAAACTAATACTGGCAAGCTAGGGGATAATAAACCTCAATGCTCACATGCCCAATAACACACATCCTCCAGCAAGGCTCCACCTTACAAACTGCCATCAGCTGGGAAACAAGCATGTAAAACACATGAGTTTATGGGGGCACCTAATTCAAACCACCTTAATTCAAAGCTTGCTGGCCCAGGTCTTCTCAGTACCTATGTAAAGCCAGACAGACATGCTTCTGGAGTTCATTTGCAGTGGCAAGAGGCCCTGGGATGCCCATTTTCTCACTCTCACTCTCACATTCTTTCTCTCTCTCTAATATAATCTGTTGGGGTTTGTTTTGGTTTTTTGTTTGTTTGTTTGTTTGTTTTTGGTTTTTTGAGGTAGGGTCTCACTCTAGCTCAGGCTGACCTGGAATTCACTATGTAGTCTCAGGGTGGCCTTGAACTCATGGCGATCCTCCTACCTCTGCCTCCTGAGTTCTAGGATTAAAGGTGTGCACCACCACACCCAGCTAAAATATATATAATTTTTTAAAGGAAAAAAAGAGAAGCTGGCCTGGTGGTGCATGCCTTTAATTCCAGCACTCGGGAGGCAGAGGTAGGAGGATCACTGTGAGTTCAAGGCCAGCCTAGAACTACAAAGTAAGTGCAAGGTCAGCCTGGGCTAGAGTGAGACCCTACCTTGGGGGAAAAAAAAAAAAAGGAGAATATATTTGGTTGGTAGATGGATCTGTAGAAAAAGTGCTTGCTGCTCAAGTTGCACTTCTGAGTTTGATCCCAGACCCTATGAAAAAAACCAGAAGCTGTGACAGGTTTCTATAATCCCAGCACCCTGACACTGAGGTAGGACAGGAGAATTTCCAGGAAGTTCATGGTGAACACAGCAAAGAACAGCAGAGTGAGAATTCAAATCAATCAATAAACCCTGCCTTAAATGAGATGGACAGGTGAGGACCAACCCATAAGTTGTCCTTTAATCTCCACATGCATAGTCACACTAAAACACACACACATGAATATATACACACATACAGAAATGAATAAATAATATTTGTTAAAACAAAAAATTTTAGTGGGCATGGTGGCACACGCCTTTAATCCCAGCACTCAGAAGGCAGTGGCAGGAGGATCTCTGTGAGTTCAAGGTCACCCTGAGACTACATAGTGAATTCCAGGTCAACCTGGGCTAGTGCAATATTCTACCTTAAAAAACAAAAACAAGGGCTGGAGAGATGTCTTAGCAGTTAAGGTGCTTGCCTACAAAGCCTAAGGACCCATGTACAGCTGTCCAAATCCCACGTAAACCAGATGCACAATGGTGAGGCAAGCACTAGATCGTGCACAAGCGTCTGGAGTTTGATTGCAATGGCTAAGGCCCTGGTGCACCAATTCTCTCTGTGTGTCTCTTACTCTCTGTGTCTGTCTCAAAAAAATTTTTTTTAAATATAGAGCTTTACCCCCTTAAATCAACACTAAGATAAGATAGTCCTTATTATGACAAGATCAAGAATAAGAATAGCAGGGTGTGATGGTGCACACTTTTAATCCCGGCACTCAGGAAGCAAGGTAGGAGGATCACTGTGAGTTCAAGGTCAGCCTGAGATTACACAGTGAATTCCAGGTCATCCTGGGCTAGAGCAAGACTCTACCTCAAAAAACAAACAAAAAAAAAAAAGGAAGGAAGGAAGGAAGGAAGGGAAGAAAAAAGAATAAGAATAGTAGATAGTTGGGCTGGAGAGATGGCTGAGGAACTAGCTTAAAAAGCCTGATGGCCCCAGTTCAATTCCCCAGTACCCATATAAAGCCAGATGTACAAAGTGGTGCATCTGTCTGGAGTTCTTTTGTAGGGGCAACATCCATTCTCATTCATTTTCTCTCTCTCTCCTTTCAAATAAATAATGAATACAAATTTTTAAAAAAGAATAGTAGATAGTTATGCAGTAGCTTAATATGTAGCTACAGTTACAGACTCAAGAAGTATTTATTAGCATCTATTATATGCTAATATGTATCATGCCTAATACCAGGAAAACAAAGATGAAAAGGGACTGATGACTATCCTCAGTATAGCAGAAAGGAGAGGAGGGAGTGGATTAAATGAAAAAGAGCCAGGAAGAAGCATTACCCCAGAAGAGTCATATTTCACTTGGCCAGGAGCCTCCAAAGTGTTGGTACAGATTAAATGCCTAGAAACTTGACCCCTAGTCTTTTTGGTCCTGTAAAAGCAAGGAAGGCTATTCAGTCTCTGTCTTTATTCCTTGCCCACCTCATGTGCTTCAGCCCACACCATGAGAACAAGTAAGGCTTATTTATTTTATCCTCACATAGAAGACAGGAAAACTTGTTTTCCCAGGAAACTTGTTTTTTCCCCAAGAACTTAAAAGTCCAATGCACAAGAAATTTAGACTTGTGGGCTAGTAATGGAGACCAATAAGAGTGTTTGCCTAGCATTAATAAGGCCCTGGGGTTTAGTCCTACCAGCACCACAAAGGGGGGAGGGAATGGAAGAAGGAAGGGAAGGGAAAGAGGAAGGGAGGAAAGAAGGAAATCTAAACCTTATTTACAAGACCTCTAGCATAGCAAAGGAGTGAGGAAGAGTGAAATATCCCTTCAATAATAACCCAAGTTTCAAGCAATAGGTTAGCTGTCTAATCTCCAAGGAGCCTCTGAAAAACAGATACAACGTTCTTTTTCTTTCTTTTTTAAAATTTTATTTTATTTTCAAGCCGAGCATGGTAGCGCACGCCTTTAGTTCCAGCACTTGGGAGGCAGAGGTAAGAGGATCACAGTGAGTTCGAGGTCACCCTGCAACTACATAATGAATTCCAGGTCAGCCTGAGCTATAATGAAACCCTTGAAAAACAACAACAACAAAAAATTACTTTATTTTCATTAATTTATTTGAAAGAGAAAGAGAGGCAGACAGAGAGAGAGAGAGAGAGAATGGACACACCAGGGCCTCTAGCCACTGCAAACAAACTCCAAACACTTGGGCTACCTTGTACATCTGGCTTATGTGGGTCCTGGGGAATTAAACCTGTGTCCTTTGGCTTTGCAGGCAAGTGCCTTAACCACTAAGCCATCTCTCCAGCCTTCCTTTTCTTTCTTTTAAAAATGTATTTATTTATTTGAGAGAGAGAAGGACGAGGGAGATAGAGAAAAAAAAGAGGCAGGAGAGGGCTGGAGAGATGGCTTAGTGGTTAAGGCGCCTGCCTCCTAAGCCTAAGAACACTGGTCCAGTCTCCAGCGATTCCAATCTCCAGGTCCCACGTTTGGCCAGATGCAGTAATGCAAAGGCGCAATGCCGCACTTGACCACAAGGGGGCGCACACATCTGGATTTCGTTTGCAGCAGCTGAGAGACTGCTGGCGCGCCATCTCTCTCTGTCTTCCTCTCCCTCTCTCTCTGTCTCTCTCAAAAAAAAAAAAAAAAAAAAGAAAGAGGTAGGAGAATGGGTACGCCAGGGCCTCCAGCCACTGCAAATGAACTCCAGATACATGTACCACCTTTTGCATCTGTCTTTACATGGGAACTAGGGAATCGAACCAGGGTCCTTAGACTTTGCAGGCAAGCGCCTTAACTGCTAAGCCATCTCTCCAGCCCCAGATACATTTTTTTTTTTTTTTTTCAAGGTAGGATCTCACTCTAGCTCAGGCTGAACTAGAATTCACTCTGTAGTCTCAGGGTAATAAGAAGTAATGGGAAGTGATCATCATAATCAAAATATTCTATGTATGTGTATGAAAACTGTCAATAGGGTTGGAGAGATGGCTCAGCGGTTAAGGCGCTCGCCTGCTAAGCCTAAGAATGCCTGTTCAATTCTCCAGGTTCCACATTTAGCAAGATGCAAAGTGATGTAAGGGCGCAATATCGCTTGCCCACAAGGGGGCAAACACACCTGGAGTTCATTCACAGCGGCTGAAAGGCTGCTGGCGTGTCCATTCTCTCTCTCTTTCTCTCTCTCTCTCTCTCTCTGACGCTGACTCTCTCTCAAAAAAAAAAAAAAACTGCCAATAAAAAGAGATTAAGGAGCCGGGCGTGGTGACGCATGCCTTTAATGCCAGTACGTGGAAAGCAGAGGTAGGAGGATCGCCGTGAGTTCGAGGCCACCCTGGGACTACATAGTTAATTCCAGGTCAGCCTGGACTAGAGTGAAACCCTACCTTGAAAAACCAAAAAAAAAAAAAAAAAAAAAAAAAGAGAGAGAGAGAGAGAGATTAAGGTGTTTTGAAGTAATTATACCACTCAGCCTAAAAACAGTTTGGTTATATTTTCAAAATAGCAATCATTTGATGTTTTAAAAATGTATTTTATTTATTTATTTATTTGAGAGAGAGAGAGAGAAAGAACCAGGCAGAGAGAAAGAGAGAGAGAGAATGGGCACACCAGGGCCTCCAGCCAGTGCCAATGAACTCTAGATGCATGCGCTCCCTTGTGCATCTGGCTTACATAGTCCTGGAGAGTCGAATCAGGGTCCTATGGCTTTGCAGGCAAATGCCTTAACAGCTAAGGCATCTCTTCAGCCCTTTTTAAAATATATTTATTTATTTATTTATTTGAGAGAGAAATATGCAGAGAGAGAGAATGTGATTTATTATACATACACACACATACACACACACACACACACACACACACATATATTTTCTTTGGTTTCTCGAGGTAGGGTCTTGCTCTAGTCCAAGCTGACCTGGAATTCACTCTGTACTCTCAGGGAGGCTTTGAACTCACGGTGATACTCCTACCTCTGCTCCCAAGTGCTGGGATTAAAGGCGTGTACCACCACACCTGGCGACTTATTATTATTATTAAAATTTTTTAATATTTTATTTTTATTTATTTATTTGAGGGGCAGAAAGAGAGAATGGGCATGCCAGGGCCTCCACTCACTACAAACAAACTCCAGATACATGTACCATCTTGTGTTTACATGGGACCTAGGGAATAGAATCTGAGTCCTTTAATGCCAGTATGCAGAAAGCAGAGGTAGGAGGATCGCCGTGAGTTCGAGGCCACCCTGGGACTACATAGTTAATTCCAGGTCAGCCTGGACTAGAGTGAAACCCTACCTTGAAAACCAAAAAAAAAAAAAAAAAAAAAAAGAGAGAGAGAGAGAGATTAAGGTGTTTTGAAGTAATTATACCACTCAGCCTAAAAACAGTTTGGTTATATTTTCAAAATAGCAATCATTTTGATGTTTTAAAAATGTATTTTATTTATTTATTTATTTGAGAGAGAGAGAGAAAGAACCAGGCAGAGAGAAAGAGAGAGAGAGAATGGGCACACCAGGGCCTCCAGCCAGTGCCAATGAACTCTAGATGCATGCGCCCCTTGTGCATCTGGCTTACATAGTCCTGGAGAGTCAATCAGGGTCCTATGGCTTTGCAGGCAAATGCCTTAACAGCTAAGGCATCTCTTCAGCCCTTTTTAAAATATATTTATTTATTTATTTATTTGAGAGAGAAATATGCAGAGAGAGAGAATGTGATTTATTATACATACACACACATACACACACACACACACACACACATATATTGTCTTTGGTTTCTCGAGGTAGGTCTTGCTTAGAGTCCAAGCTGACCTGAATTCACTCTGTACTCTCAGGGAGGCTTTGAACTCACGGTGATACTCTACCTCTGCTCCCCAAGTGCTGGGATTAGCGTGGTACCACCACACCTGGCGACTTATTATTATTATTAAAATTTTTTAATATTTTATTTTTATTTATTTATTTGAGGGGCAGAAAGAGAGAATGGGCATGCCAGGGCCTCCAGTCACTACAAACAAACTCCAGATACATGTACCATCTTGTGTTTACATGGGACCTAGGGAATAGAATCTGAGTCCTTTGGCTTTGTAGACAAGCACCTTGACCACTAAGCCATCTCTCCAGCCCTATTATTATTTTCTTTTTTTTTTTTTTTTTTTTTTTTTTTGGTTTTTAGAGGTAGAGAGTCTTGCTCTAGCCCAGGCTGACCTGGAATTCACTATGTATTCTCAGGGTGGCCTCAAACTCATGGCAATCCTTCTAGCTCTGCCTCCCAAGTGCTGGGATTAAAGGTGTGCACCACCACACACAGCTTTAAATTTTTTTAAATTTATTTGTACCTGTGTATATGAATGTGTGCACCATGGCAAACAAATGCCAGTTGCTTGGGGCAATTTCTGCATCTGCCTTTACGTGGGTGCTGAGGAATTAAACTCAAGGTGATAGGCTTTGCAAGCAAGTACCATAAACTACTGAGCTATTTCCCCAGGCCCTCACTCTAACTTAATTATTTTTCTAATTTTTAAAAAATTATGGAGGGCTAACACATGTATGCCATAGCACACACGTGGAGGTCAGAGGATGATCTCAGGGTGTTCCTTCTCTCCTTTCACCTTGTTCTAAGACAAGGTCTCTCTAGTTTTGCCACTGGGAATGCCAGTCTAGCTGGTCCTTGAGCTTTGGGATTTTCCTGGCTCTGACCCCCATTGCCCTAGACACTTTGGGTTCCTCCCACTTATACAGCTAGCACTTTACCCAATGAGCCATCTTCTCGGCCCAATCATTTTAACTTTTACACACTCCATGTGTGTAAAAGCATGACCTTTCAAAACATATACTATTTGAAAGTTGTTCTCCTTCTATAAATATTTTTATATCAGGCTAGGGAGATTGTTTAGTGATTAAAGGTACATGCTTGCAAAACCTGACAGCCAAGGTTTGATTCCCTAGTACCCACCTAAAGCCAGATGCACAAACTGGTGCATGCATCTAGAGGTTGTTTGCAGTGGTAATAGGCCCTAGAATACCCATTCCCTCTCTTTTTCTCTGTCTCACCTTATATATAAATAATATGTTCATATATATGTTATGAATATATATGTCATTAAGTGATTAGCACAACATCCTATGCTCTGGAATAGTAGCATCCCACACAGTTCCCTGAGGAAAACCAGCCATGAGAACACAAGCAAAGTGGTCACCAACTAAAGGAAATCAGACGGAATATTTTAATAAAGGAGAAAGTTAAATGTTTATAAAAGAGGACTGAGGAAATGGCTTAGTGGTTAAGGCATTTGCCTGCGAAATCTACAGACCCCAGTTCAATTCCCTAGGACCCACGTAAGCCAAACGCACAAAGGGACACATGCGACTGGAGTTGGTTTGTAGTGGCTAGAGGCCCTGGCGTGCCCATTCTCTCTCTCTATCTGCCTCTTCCTCTCTCTCTCTCAAATAAATAAATAATAATAATAAAAATTTTAAGTTTATAAAAGAAAGCTGGGTGTGGTGACACATGCTTTAAATCCCAGCACTTGGGAGACAGAAGAGAATTGTCATGAGTTCAAGGACAGCCTGGGACTACATAGTAAATTCCAGGTCAGCCTGAGCTAGAGTGAGACCCTACCTCAAAAAGCAAACAGCTGAGCATGGTGGTGTACCCCTTTAATCCTAACACTCAGGAGACAGAGGTAGGAGGATCACCATGAGTTCAAGGCCACCCTGAGTCTACTTAGTGAATTCCAGGTCAGCCTGGGCTAGAGTGAGACCCTACCTCAGAAAACAAACAAACAAAAAAGGTTGGGCTGCAGAGATGGTTCACCAGCTAAGGCACTTGCCTGCAAAGCCTAAGGACCCAAGTTCAATGCCCCCAGTACCCAAGTAAACCAGATACTCAAGGTTGCACATGCATCTGGAGTTCACTTTCAGTGGCTAGAGGCCCTAGTACACCCATTCTCTCTATCTCTATTTGCCTCTTTCTCTCTCCCTCTCTTTCACATAAATAAATAAAATATTTTAATTTTTTTAAGTTTGTAAGAGGGATTAAAAAAATTAGGGCTGAGCTGGGCGTGGTGGCGCACGCCTTTAATCCCAGCACTTGGGAGGTAGAGGTAGGAGGATCACCGTGAGTTCGAGGCCACCCTGAGACTACATAGTTAATTCCAGGTCAGCCTGGGCCAGAGTGAGACTCTACCTCGAAAACCAAAAAAAAAAAAAAAAAAAAATTAGGGCTGGGGAGATGACTCAGTGGTTAAAGGTGCCATCCATGTAAAGCTGGACAAATGCGTGTTTATAGCAACAACACACACATACACACAAAAAATGTTTATTGGGCTGGAGAGATGGCTTAGCAGTTAAGGAGCCTGCCTGCTAAGCCTAAAAACGCTGGTTCCAATCTCCAGCGGTTCCAATCTCCAGGTCCCACGTTTAGCCAGATGCAAAGTGACGCAAGGGCACAATGCCGCACTTGCCCACAAGGGGGTGCACGCATCCGGATTTCGTTCACAGCAGCTGAGAGACTGTTGGCGTGCCCATCTCCATCTCCCTCTCCCTCTCTGTCTATCTCTCTCCATGTCTCTCTCCAAAAATAAATAAAATAATAAAAAATGTTTATAAGAAAGATCTAAAGAAACACATGTATTAGATCAAATAAGAAGCTATTAAGTGACTACAGTCATGACCATTCACAAGACATATCACTGAACAAAACAGTTGCCCAAAGGCATGCTCCTAAACACACTGGGCAGCCCTCACCCAACCTATCCAAGCTGAGTATTCATTGCTACTACATAATCACCATGTCCTATTCTTCAAGCACCTTGCCTGCTTCCCAGTACCTCTGTTGGATCCACCCTATCAGCAAAGAATCATGTACTTACTACTCAGTGAAAAACCTGGCGATGCCATACTGGCTAATATCCTCCCTGTTCTCCAGCAGTTGGCACACCGCATCCTCCATGTACGTGAGGACATGTCGCTGAGCTGCATATAGGAAAAAACAGAAAGAGAAAAGTGAGAGAAATTTTAACAAGTAAAAAAGAAAAACAAACATTCTCTCAATCCCCATGGGAGGCAATATAAGTCAGTCAAGGTGTTAATTCTGCCCTGGGAAGTGGACTAGAATAAACAAGCCCAACTTGCTGTCTAAACTGAGCTGAGTGAAGGACAATGAAGAATATGACTGGCAACCTACTGGCTGCCAGCATTAACCCTCCAGTCTTCATTTCAGTCATGAGGATGGCAACAGAAGAGCTTTAGCTCAGCTTAGAAATACCCACAGGCTCTTTCCTCTGTACCTTAAGGATCATGACAATTTCAGTGCTGTTCTAGCTGTAAGTTATTGTAAATAACAACTTGATATCTGGATGGTTTGATTTATTTGATATCTTTTTCTGAGAAATGTGGACATTAATTATGGGCTTGTTGAAATAAGCCTGACATAGACAATTATAGTATATTTTCTTTTATATATAGAACCTAAAATAATTGACTTGAAAATAGAAGAGGGGGACTAGTGAGATGGCTAAGAGGTTAAAGGTGCTTGCTTGCAAAACCTGCTGGCCTGGGTTCAATTCCCCATTACCCATGTAAAGCCAGATTCACAAAGAGGCACATGTGTCTGGATTTCATATGCAGTGAGTAGCTGGAAGCCCTGGTGTACCCTTTCTTCTCTCTTGCGTGCGTCTCTCTCTCTCTCTCTCTCTCTCTCTCTCTCAAATAAATAAAATGTGGCGTGCGCCACCACGCCCGGCTAAATAAAATGTTTTTAAAAGCTTTTAAAAGTATTTATTTATGCCAGGCGTGGTGGCGCACGCCTTTAATCCCAGCACTTGGGAGGCAGAGGTAGGAGGATCGCTGTGAATTCAAGGCCACCCTGAGACTACATAGTGAATTCCAGGTCAGCCTGAGCTAGAGTGAGACCCTGCCTCGAAAAACCAAAAAAAAAAAAAAAAAAAAAAGTATTTATTTATTTTGAAAGAGAAAGAGGCAGATAGAGAGAATGGGCATGCTAGGGCCTCTAGCAACTGAAAATGAAGTCCAGATACATGCACCACCTTGTGCATGTGGCTTACGTGGGTACTGGGGAATTGAACATAGGTCCTTAGGCTTTACAGGCAAATGCTTTAACCACTAAGCCACCTCTCCACCTTAATAAAAGTATTCTCAGCCTTACTACATTTTCTGTGTGACTTGAAAAATTTCTTCCCAAGCCTATTTCTTTACTGCAAAATGTGCATAATAATCTTACCTTACTTGCCTGTGTGGTTGTAAGAATTTAAATAACGCAGGTAGAATCACGTGCCTGGTTCACAGTATGCTGAATCTATTTTTTTGTTTTTTGTTGTTTTGTTTTGTTTTTTGGTTTTTCAAGGTAGGGTCTCACTCTAGCCCAGACTGACCTGGAATTCACTCTGTAGTCTCAGGGTGGCCTTGAACTCACAGCAATCCTCCTACCTCTGCCTGGAAAGTGCTGGGAATAAAGGCATGTGCCACCATGCCCGGCCTAAATCTATTTTCTTAAAAGCCTCTCTCGGAAAGGGTTGTTAGGGTTCTACTTCTGGAAACTACAGAAACTACTATTGTATAGTGTAGAACTTTCTATAGAGTAGCTTTTCAACAAATGTGTCTTCCTCTTCCCTGAATTTTCTTTTTCTTTCTCTCTCTCTTCTCTTTCTCTTTCTTTCTTTCTTTCTTTCTTTCTTTCTTTCTTTCTTTCTTTTTCTTTCTTTCTTTCTTTTTTGGGTTTTCAAGGTAGGGTCTTACTCTAGCTCAGGATGACCTGGAATTCACTATGTAGTCTTAGGTGGCCTTGAACTCATGGTGATCCTCCTACCTCTGCCTCCCAAGTGCTGGGATTAAAGGCGTGTACCATCATGCCTGGCTCTTCCCTGAATTTTCATCTTTAGGTATGACAATTATATCTTGGCATGCATCACATAAAATTTTCCAGCTCATGTTCCCATTTATCAACTAAAACCTCTACAAAGTATTTTGCTGTGGAGCAGTGAGAACAAAACCGCAAAGTAATGAATGTCCTGCCAAAAGCAAGTTCATGAAGCTGCTGCCAAGGTGGACATTTGCCTTGTGCACAGTTTCACTCCTCAGGAAAATGTGTAAGAATTACCTAACATTTACAAAAAAATACATGCTTAAAAACTATTCCTGGGCTGAAGAGATGGCTTAGTGGTTAACGTGCTTGCCTGCAAAGCCTAAGAACCTAGGTTTGATTGCCTAGTACCCATGTAAGCCAGATGCACAAGGTGCTGCATGTGTTTGGTTTGTTTTCAGGGGCTAGAGGCTCTGGCATGCCCATTCTCTCTTTCTCTCTCTTTCTGCCTCTTTATCTCTCAATAAAATATTTTTTAAAACTACTCCTAAGCTCCTGGTAGTCTAGTGAGTTCATAAAACAAGTTTATCTACCAAACTGAATTCAAATCATTTTCATGTGACAATAATGATTGTGATGACCCTGGGGTTTCATCATGTTTGCACCAGACTGAAGTCCAGAAAAGTGACATGTTTACATTCTGTAGTTTGTGCTATCTGTATGAGTGCTTCCCTAAACTAACAACTGCCAACCACTCCAAACCCTAAAACCCACTCCCCACAAAAAATGATGTGCAAATAAAAGCAGTGTGTCATCAACTCAGCAGTTCATCCAAATGGAAAACTATTTATGAAATAGCCAAAACCAGAAGCTAAGGTGTAGCTCAGTGGTACACCATATGCTCAGTTTATGGAAGTTCCTGGGCTCAATCTCTATAACAAAAGAAGGAAAGTCAGGCACAGTAGCATATACCTATAGCCCCGGAATTTGGTACTTTTTTGTTTTGTTTGTTTGTTTTTCAAGGTATGGTCTTACTCTAGTCCAGGCTGACCTAGAATTCACTATGTATTCTCAAGGTAGCCTCAAACTCACAGTGATCCTCCTACCTTCTGCCTTCCGAGTGCTGGGATTAAAGGTGTGTCCCTCCACCCCTGGCAAGTCTTTTTTTTTTTTTTTTTTTTTTTTTTTTTGTTTTTCGAGGTAGGGTCTCACTTTGGCCCAGGCTGACCTGGAATTCATTATGTAGTCTCAGGGTGGCCTTGAACTCATGGCGATCCTCCTACCTCTGCCTCCCAAGTGCTGGGATTAAAGGCGTGCGCCACCACGCCCGGCCCTGGCAAGTCTTAACATTTGGAAGGCAGAGAAAGGAGGATCTCCACAAGTTTTAAGGCCAGTCTGATCTACATAGGGAGTTCCAGACCACCCAGAGCTATATAATAATACCCTGTATCCAATTTAAAAAAAAAAAAGAAAAGAAAGAAAGGAAAAAAGAAAAAAAGGAAGGAAGGAAGAAAAGGCTAGTGAGCTAAAATTTGAGTGAAGCTGTGAAAATACATGTCAATTTCCAAAATTATAATGGCCAGATTAATATTAAAACCAGCAATATTTTCACCTTTGTTATTCCTTTCCTTTCTTCTGCCCACATATGCCTGATGTTTCAAAATTCTCCCATCCTTGGTATAGAATGGCCTTTTATGACTTCCTCTACCTGAGGCTAGTATGAGACTTTTTCTTTTTCTTTCTTTTGATAGTAGAAATGAAAGAGCTCTACTCAGAAGAAAATCCTGATGCTTCTCCCTTGCTCCAGGTACTAAAAGCCAAAGGGAAACCCTGAACACAGGAAATGGTTTTTAATATTTTATTTTTGTTTATTTATTTATTTGACAGAGAAAGAGGGAGAGAAAGAGAGAGAACGGGCACACCAGGGCCTCCAGCCACTGCAAATGAACTCCAGACACATGCACCCTCTTGTGTATCTGGCTAATGGGGTCCTGGGGATCAAACCTGGGTCCTTTGGCTTTGCAGGCAAACACCTTAACCGCTCAAGCCATCCCTCCAGCCCCACTGGAAATGTTTTTATAGTACTAAGAATCAAAGTCCCCCTTTTTTAAGAATCAAACTACTCTTTAAAAGTTATTTATTTGTTTACTTGAGAGAGAGACAGAAAAGTATGGGCATTCCAGGCCTCTAAGACTGCAAATGAACTCCAGACATCTACTACTTTGTGTTCTGGGCACTGAGGAATTGAACCCAAGCCTTCAGGTTTAACCAAGTGCTTTGAACAGCTGAACCATCTCTCCAGCCCCTCAAAGCACTTCTGTACTTAAAAGAAAAAAAAAAGGAGGATTTTTTTCTTGGAAAACAGAACATGCACTAAAAAAAGAAATAAGAAAGAATCATACCTGTTATCTGCCAACCACACATTTATCTGCCAATCAGATATTTTATTTTTATACTACAAATAATAATATCTGTCATTTAAAAAAATATTCTATTTTTATTTATTTGAGAGAGAAAAAAGAGGCAGAGAGACAGAGGGGGGGAGAGACTGGGTGCACCAGGGCCTCCAGCAACTGCAAACGAACTCAGGACACATGCACTACCTTGTGCATCTGGCTTATGTGGATCCTGGGAATCAAACCAAGGTCCTTTGGTTTTGTAGGCAAGCACCTTAGCCGCTAATCCATCTCTCCAGCCCAATGTCTGTCATTTTTGAACCCCTTATACAACTTATTTAACAATGTTTCAGGTAATACGCTAATTGTTTTACAAGCATTATTTTATTTAATCTTAATCCTATAATGGGTATTTGTGTGTGTGTGTATGGGTGTGTGTATGCAGATACACACTCTGTGCACACAGAGGCCATAGGAGAATATTGGGTGTCCTCCTCCATTGCTCATCTGCATATTTCCTTGAGATGGAGCCACTCACTGAACCTGAGACAGTTGTTTCTCAGTCAGACTGGCTGATAGTGAGCCCCAGCACTTCTCTGGTCTCCCTCCCCACAGAACTGGGGTACAGATGGACATAGCCACAGTCAACTGTTTATGTGGGTATTGGGGAATCAAACTTAGTGAATCAGGTCATCTTAGGCCCTCATGCTTGTGTGGCAAGCACTGTAACCACTGAGCTATGCTCAGCCCAATTGGTATTTTCATACTTCTATTTCACAAATAGAATAGCTGAGATTTATAGAAGAAAAAGCAAAGTAAAATGCTAAAGTTTACACAGGTAGTAATAAGAGTAGCTGAATTCAAACTTAGGTTTTTCTGATCCAAGAATCCATGCTCTTAACACACTAGCTCATCATTAAGGTTTTGTTTGGTTTTCAAGGTAAGGTCTTATTGTGGCAAGTCTTTTTTTTTTTTTTTTTTTTTTTTTTTCGAGGTAGGGTCTCACTTTGGCCCAGGCTGACCTGGAATTCATTATGTAGTCTCAGGGTGGCCTTGAACTCATGGCGATCCTCCTACCTCTGCCTCCCAAGTGCTGGGATTAAAGGCGTGCGCCACCACGCCCGGCCCTGGCAAGTCTTAACATTTGGAAGGCAGAGAAAGGAGGATCTCCACAAGTTTTAAGGCCAGTCTGATCTACATAGGGAGTTCCAGACCACCCAGAGCTATATAATAATACCCTGTATCCAATTTAAAAAAAAAAAAAGAAAAAGAAAAAGAAAGAAAGGAAAAAAAGAAAAAAGGAAGGAAGGAAGCAGCAGGCTAGTGAGCTAAAATTTGAGTGAAGCTGTGAAAATACATGTCAATTTCCAAAATTATAATGGCCAGATTAATATTAAAACCAGCAATATTTTCACCTTTGTTATTCCCTTTCCTTTCTTCTGCCCACATATGCCTGATGTTTCAAAATTCTCCCATCCTTGGTATAGAATGGCCTTTTATGACTTCCCTCTACCTGAGGCTAGTATGAGACTTTTTCTTTTTCTTTCTTTTTGATAGTAGAAATGAAAGAGCTCTACTCAGAAGAAAATCCTGATGCTTCTCCCTTGCTCCAGGTACTAAAAGCCAAAGGGAAACCCCTGAACACAGGAAATGGTTTTTTTTAATATTTTATTTTTGTTTATTTATTTATTTGACAGAGAAAGAGGGAGAGAAAGAGAGAGAACGGGCACACCAGGGCCTCCAGCCACTGCAAATGAACTCCAGACACATGCACCCTCTTGTGTATCTGGCTAATGTGGGTCCTGGGGATCAAACCTGGGTCCTTTGGCTTTGCAGGCAAACACCTTAACCGCTAAGCCATCCCTCCAGCCCCACTGGAAATGTTTTTATAGTACTAAGAATCAAAGTCCCCCCCCCTTTTTTTTTAAGAATCAAACTACTCTTTAAAAGTTATTTATTTGTTTACTTGAGAGAGACAGAAAAAGTATGGGCATTCCAGGCCTTCTAAGACTGCAAATGAACTCCAGACACATCTACTACTTTGTGTTCTGGGCACTGAGGAATTGAACCCAAGCCTTCAGGCTTTGCAACCAAGTGCTTTGAACAGCTGAACCATCTCTCCAGCCCCTCAAAGCACTTCTGTACTTAAAAGAAAAAAAAAAGGAGGATTTTTTTCTTGGAAAACAGAACATGCACTAAAAAAAGAAATAAGAAAGAATCATACCTGTTATCTGCCAACCACACATTTATCTGCCAATCAGATATTTTATTTTTATACTACAAATAATAATATCTGTCATTTAAAAAATATTCTATTTTTATTTATTTGAGAGAGAAAAAAAGAGGCAGAGAGACAGAGGGGGGGAGAGACTGGGTGCACCAGGGCCTCCAGCAACTGCAAACGAACTCAGGACACATGCACTACCTTGTGCATCTGGCTTATGTGGATCCTGGGAATCAAACCAAGGTCCTTTGGTTTTGTAGGCAAGCACCTTAGCCGCTAATCCATCTCTCCAGCCCAATGTCTGTCATTTTTGAACCCCTTATACAACTTATTTAACAATGTTTCAGGTAATACGCTAATTGTTTTACAAGCATTATTTTATTTAATCTTAATCCTATAATGGGTATTTGTGTGTGTGTGTATGGGTGTGTGTGTATGCAGATACACACTCTGTGCACACAGAGGCCATAGGAGAATATTGGGTGTCCTCCTCCATTGCTCATCTGCATATTTCCTTGAGATGGAGCCACTCACTGAACCTGAGACAGTTGTTTCTCAGTCAGACTGGCTGATAGTGAGCCCCAGCAATTCTCTGGTCTCCCCTCCCCACAGAACTGGGGTACAGATGGACATAGCCACAGTCAACTGTTTATGTGGGTATTGGGGAATCAAACTTAGGGTGAATCAGGTCATCTTAGGCCCTCATGCTTGTGTGGCAAGCACTCGTAACCACTGAGCTATGCTCAGCCCAATTGGTATTTTCATACTTCTATTTCACAAATAGAATAGCTGAGATTTATAGAAGAAAAAGCAAAGTAAAAATGCTAAAGTTTACACAGGTAGTAATAAGAGAAGCTGAATTCAAACTTAGGTTTTTCTGATCCAAGAATCCATGCTCTTAACACACTAGCTCATCATTAAGGTTTTGTTTGGTTTTTCAAGGTAAGGTCTTATTGTAACTCAGGCTGACCTGGAATTCACTATGTAGTCTCAGGATGGCCTCAAACTCACAGCAATCCTCCTACCTCTGCCTTCCGAGTGCTGGGATTAAAGGTGTGCGCCACCATACCCAGCATCATTAATACTTTAAAATCAATCATGGAAGTAAAAAAAATCTTTATTTTATACATAGCACAAAGACAGCACTGTAGATAAATAGTAAAATCACCTGAGGGATGGGGTCTATTTGTGTCTATGTAAATTGTGCACAAACATGTGTGCACTTTTCTGTCCTGTTTCTGCCAGCAGAACAATCAGCATTTATGCGAAGTCCGAACTTCACAAAGTCCAAATTTCAGAGTGCTTTACACAAAGTATTCAACTCAACTCACTCCTTCTCAGCTCACAAAGTTAAACTAGAAAGCCCTGGTGCTTTTTATTTGGGAGGCGGGGATATGAGGAAGGGTGCAGGAATGGTTCACCAGGACCTCTTGTCTCTGCAAATGAACAGCAGATGCTTGGATCACTTTTTGCAAATCTGGCTTACAAGGGTAGTTTGGGAATTGGACCCAGGCTGACAGGCTCTGCAAGCAAACACCTTTAGCTGCTGAGCCATCTTCCTAGCCACTCCCCGCCCCCCGTGCATTTTTAAAAAATATGGAT